>CM066032.1:1839865260-1841065260 GCA_033557465.1 Ichthyophis bannanicus
CCACACATGCAGGGAAACAACCCTGGTGATTGAGAAAAAAAAAACATCAATTCAGGATGATGGTGTGTATGAAGCAGTGTCGTGGCAAAACCTGCATCATGTCCAGGTGGAGAGTGTGTGGACATATGACAACATGAACTCATCCATTGCTCCCTCTATGCCAACAAGGCATGGCTGTGTGTTTTTTTTGTGCCTGGTTACAAACAGGATGCGTTTATCCCCCTGTGTCCCATGTCAACACACATGGCTGAAACACATAAACACCACAATTGTGCAGACCTGTACCCCATACGTTTGACAATGGCAGCCCTTGCCTGCAAACATGTGGGGACCGGATATACAAACAGTGTCCAAAGTGCAAAGCGTACTCTGCGTCACCACACTCCATACCCCTAAATCAACCTGTCCCCGCAACACTGGGCATGCATAGTCCCTAGTGGCCACACTCCCAATATGCTGCCGTCCATGAAGGTTCATGTGTGTATCCTGCAATGATCACGACTACCCAGCCAGAGCACGGCAGCAGCGTTGTTTTGGGACAGGTTTGTCATGTCCCAACTTAGCAAAGTCAACAAGAATACTGTCCTTCCAAGGCATGTTTCCCACTCGCAGAGGTCGAACATCCTATGGAACAAATCCCAGGAAAGGCCTCCATGGTTGTTGGTACACCCAACAGGTGGCTGATGGAGACGCCAGATGCATTGGAATAGATGTGTCCTGTATGTCCCCCGCCCGGGGTCAGAGGAATAAAAATAGTGTATTGGTAATGCTGCTGTTAAAAGCAGCACAAATTGCAGAGAAGTCATAGCATTGAGAAAGACAGAGGAAAGGGAACGCACTGGCAAACATGACATTAATTCACAACACGTAAACACCACATGTGGGTGACTCCCCGAACTGGAACAGCAGACACAGGTGTCACATGGATATGGACAATTCCCTAAGCCCGTGTCCCAACAGGTGTCACACTGCGCCGACCCTATTTGTATCAGGTGCCCCGTGCACAGAGATCGCCGCAAATAGGTATATGACAAACAGTAAAGCAACCAACATGTAAAGGCTAATGTCAGCAACCGCGCCAAACTATGGTGCAAAGCTACCTTGTGCATTCTCCGGTGTATGTCCTGGATCCCTAGAGCTGCCCAAAGGCTGTACAGGTCCAAGTGATGGAGTCAGTCCTCGCAAAAGTGTGTAGAATCCGCCAGAGTCACCATGTTATGCCACTGTTGCGGTATGTCCGCACGTGCTGAATCTAGTCTGTGGAACCAAAACAGCTGGTCAACAGTGTCATTCAGAACACAAGGAACATAGTGCTGTCCTCCAACACTCAACACATGCCCGACAATGTTCACCATGGTAAACATCAGTGGGCGGTATAGATAGTCACACTCACCACCCCCCGCCACCCCGGTGTCTAGCACCACTCAACACAAATGCGAAATGTGAAATTGCCTGCAAACACTGTATCATCCCACAGCCAACCACAGCAAAACGATTCACAAAGAATGTTACGGGCAGCGTGCCAGCAGTATGAGATTTCCTCGACGGTGCATAAGTGGATCAGTGGTTGACACCACTCCAGGTGAAAATACAATGATACACTGGGGTTAGCTGATGTTAACAATGTTGGGCAAAGGTGTAAGCATGTGAAGCCCACCACCAAATCCCCTGGACCCATACACACATGCAGCTTGTCAGACGGGCTGCCTAGGTCTGAGGAACTTACACAATCTTGACGATGCATATATTCATTATGATTCCTTGTCAAGGTATTGTGGTGTATTGTAGTTCAATTCACTCCCAAACACCGCTGAAGAGCCATAAGTTGAAGTTTGTGAAACCAGTGGTAAGGCCAATAAAATACTTCTTCTTATTGATGGGTTTTAATTCACCCAGCACAAGTTATTGCTTGGCAGCACTTTTTAAAAAAAAAATCAAAAAACATTGAGGTTACTTGCTTGCCCAGTTGTTTAAATCTGGATAACATAAAGTCACAAAGCAAATCAGAAAACAACCTTCAGCTTGTCAGGCAATTAGCTAATGTTTCTTAGCAAATAATTACCAAATAAAAAGGCACAAAGAAATGAATAAACTTTGCTTGTTAGGTTAACTTCTGCTTATTTTCCACGCAGATCCCAGCAGTGATTCTCCCTTGCTCACACACACAATCAGGTGCAGCTTTAATTACTATCAATTGACCAGCTGAAAGACTTTAGCTGGCTGGCTGCTACTGTGTGAACCCAAATCCCGCTTTAAGAGCTGTTTGCAGTGGAAATAAAGAACAAAGTTAGGTTTTCTTTGTGATGGCTGATGTGTTTGCTCACAGAAAGCTAGCAATAGCATTTAGATAGAGAACAGTCCATGTAATTAATAGTTTCATCTGCTGTATCTTCCCCTTCATCAATCAGCATAGGGTCACTAATAAATAAATAAATAAAATAAATACCTGAGCCTCTCCTGCTATCATAATTCCTCTCTGTATAGCCTGGCCAGTATGTAATCCAGTTCTGATGTCCAGCCTTCCAATCTTGATCCCTGGACACTGGATCCACTCTCACATACCTTCTGGCCTTGGTCTGAAAGTCCCTTCCACGTGCAGTCTTCTCTCTTCCAGGTAGCCACTGATGATTCCTATCTCTGCCATTCCATTCCTCTGGCTGACTCCAGTCCAATGGACTCTGCTGGCACTTGGAATACCTCCCAGTAATGGGTACTGCCTTGGATTCTCCCAGACCCTCCAATGGCCTTTCTTCTCTTCCTTCCAGAGAGTTTCCTTCTTTCTCTATCCGCTTGGCTTGGCTTCTGCTTCTCCAGGTGATGCTTAAACCTGTAGCTGTCTCCTTTCCTGAAGCTCTTTCTGTAGCTGTTATCTGAAGAATAAGCTCTATTCTTATTCTGTCCTAATGTGTGCTCCTCCCTAACACAGCGCAGCTGTGTTGAATCAGGCCCTGCCCTTTGAGATGAGTGCTTAGGGATTACCTCATAGCTCTCTTGATTGCACACACGTTTTCTCACTTCAGCCCCTCTCATGGCTGCTGGAAACCTGGTGCATTCTGGGACTGGTAGTCTTTTATATGAAAAACTCTGTTTTCTTACTTCTACCAGAACTGACAGGTTGCTTGTTCAGAGTCACATCATCTTTTCTATAGCTCCTACCTGAGCTATGATAAGCTTCCTTATCACATACCCCCCTGCTTAAGTTATTACGGACTGGTTTTACTAGTGAAACTGCTTTCCTACAGTCCGTAATACCCACGAGAGTGTTATCTTCTTGAAGCTCACCCACTTCCTGACTGGGTTCAAGGTCATTATTTACAGGCCTCTCCTTCCAAGACTTAAGTACATTAATATGGTAGGTCTGCCTGCGCCCTCTTGCATTTTCTACCATATAAGACACTGGGCTCACTTGTTTAACAACCTCCCATGGCCCTTTCCACTGTACCTCAAATTTTGGAGCAGTTCCTGCTACTTGAACCAAAACCTTTTCACCAATGGTTAATTGGCGGCTTTTGGCCTTTCTATCATACCACCCTTTCTGGCGAACTTGACTGTCCTGCAGGTTCCTCTCAGCAACCTGCGACGTCCTTTTCAAACGTGCTCTCAAGTCACGTAGAAACAGTGGCACCTCCTGACTTCCTGGTTTCAGGATCAATCCATTGTTCCCTCAAAATATCCAACAAACCCCGTGGAGCACTACCATACATCAACTCATATGGAGTTACACCTAGGGACACTTGAATTCTTTCCCTGCAGGCATATAAGGCAAAGGGTAATAACATATCCCATTCTTTTACCCTCTCCTGCTAATCCCCTTCTCAACATTTGTTTGAGAGTTTTGGTTGAATCTCTCCACCAAACCATTTGATTGTGGATGGTAGGCTGAGGTTTTCCCGTGACGAATGCCAAAGGTATCCCAGACCTGGGCCAAATATTTGGATACAAAATTGGACCCTCGGTCAGTCAACACCTCTCTTGGGAATCCCACTTCACAAAACAATTTTACTAGCTCTAAAGCTATTGTTTTTGCAGAAACATTCCTCAATGGTATGGCCCAGGGAAACCTTGTTGCCTGATCTACCATAACTAGGATGTATTGGAAACCTCGGGGCGTTTTGGACTAATGGGCCTACAATATCCATGGCAATGCGACCAATTGGGTCTGTGATGATTGGCATGGGGATCAATGGCACCACCGGTGGGTGAGCCGCTGTAAACTCGCTGACACGCTGGACATGCAGCACAAAACTGGGCAGTTTCTTTTGAAGATACCTGGCCAGTAAAAACGCACAAGTATTTGATCCAGCGTTCCTGGCATACCTTTATGACCTCCCACTGGATGATCATGTGCTAGTCTAAGTACTAGCCCTTTGAAAGTTGTGGGTACCACCAATTGGTTTACGTATGGCACCATTTCTGGGGTCCTGACTCTCTCTATATATAATATGTCATTATCTAGTCTGAATCTGGGCAATTCCTCCCTGACCTCCTGAGCATACTTAAAAGCTCGGGTGAGAGCTTGATCAGCTCGCTGCTCTTGTGGAAAGTTAGGAAACTTTGCCACCAACTCAGCTGGCACCCAGGGTAAACTTTGACCAGCTAACATCTCAGCCCTACCCTGTGCTCTACAAAGTCTCTCACGCCTCTTTTGTGCTTTCAACTTTCTTACTTTACCAGATGATGGGGTTATTAAATCATCATGAGAGGGTAAGTCTCCTAATAACTCTGCCTGCTCCCCCTCCTCCTTTTGCTGGCTCTCTACCTTAGCCTGCGAGCGGGTGGATACAAGGCCCCTCTTATTACCCATAGTTTGGCCTTCTGGAAGCTTAACCATCTTTTTTAGCTAGGGACTGAGGACTTCCAAAGAAAGGCCCGGGAGCTATTTCCATTATTGAACCTTCTCCCTCCTTCTTTCCTAGCCCTTCCAGTAGACCCTGCTTAAATCTTGGCCAGTCTCTTCCTAGAACCAAATCAAAGGGTAGCCTAGGCACCACTGCTAATAGGACTTCCTCTTGTTCCCCCAGGCACTTAACCTTAAGCCTATAGGTGGGATATGATGTTGCAGCACCATGAATGCATCTGATGTGAACTTGGCTTTCAGGGGTTCTAGGCACAAATCTTTCTTGGGCCTCTATCCTCTTCCAAAGAATTTTTGACATCATACTCTGGTCTGCCCCAGAGTCTAATAAAGCATTTGTGGTAATTCCCTGCACATCAACCATCAAAAGAAATCCTTCCTTGGGCTGTTTTAAATCCAGACCCATTAAACTAGTGTGTGTCTGGCATCTCTTCTCTAAGTGTCCCACTTTTCCACACTTGAAACATTTCTTTCTATTCCACTGTGTCATCTGGCTTGATACAGTACATTCATTTTCAGAAACATTCTTAATTATTCTCTTTTCTAATACAGCACATTTAGCCTCAGCATCCATCTTTAGAGGGCCACCCATTCTATGGCAAGCCTGCGTGGCTTCCAAGAATCTCTCTGCTAGCATGGTTGCCTCTCCAAGATTTTGGCAATTTTTGCTGTATAAGAAAAACATTCAAATCCTTAGGTACCCCAAGCATAAATTGTTCCAGCATTATAATATCTAATAACATTTCTACTGTCTTTTGCTCAGGCTCCAACCATTTTACAGCTAAACGTCTGATTCTCTGACTCAGAGCCCTGGTGTCTCACCCACTTTCAATGTAACAGCTCTAAACATTCGCCTATACTCTGAAATAGACAACCCTAGGCGATCTCTAATAGCTGCCTTTACATCCTTATAAATCAAAGCCTGGGCTGCTGGCATTGCTCTGTAAGCTGCTAGTGCCTCACCAGTTAATGAGGCTGCCAGCCTTACTGCCCACTGGGTCTCTGGCCATGCTAAAGCCTGTGCTACTCTTTCAAAAGACTCTAGAAAATCATCAACATTATCATCTGGAGTTAATTTCCCAAAATTAAATGCCCCAATCCCTTGATTGAGTCCCACATTGTCCACATGTGGTGTACCAGTACTAACTGCTGGTCTTGCATCTGTTCCACTTTGGCTCTGCAGCTGAACTAGAGCTTGCACCAGATCAAGCACTGGTTTTCTGCTGTTCCATTAAGGCCTTCATAGCAGTGTCCTGGGCCTGCTGTGATAGCTCCTGCTGCTTGCTAAATTGGGCTGCCATCCACTGAGCCATCTCCCTCGGATCCATCTTGACCCCTGCAAGAAATAAAGAAAAAAAAAAACCAAAGTGCAGCACCTTCCAACCAGGTGGTTTTTTTTTTCAACTTTTTTTTTTTTTCAATTACCCCCTGTGCTTACACACATCCACCACTAGACATGCCCAGGTACATATTACCTTGTCTCTGTGATGAATCCAGCTTTGCACAGGGTCTTTTCATCTGGGACAGCTTCCTGGAACAACCACTTCTCCTCCAAAGTGCAGATGAGGGAAAAAAATCTTCTTTCAGCTTCAAACTTGAATTTTATTTGTAATCCACAGCAAATAAATCCTCTTGGTGCAAAAGCAATCCGAAAAACTACGCCATTTGTCAGACGGCTGCCTAGGGTGAGAACTTACACAATCTTGACGATGCATATATTCATATGATTCTTGCAAGGTATTGTGGGTATTGTAGTTCATTCACTCCCAAACACAGCTGAAGACAATAATTGAGTTGTGAAACCAGTGGTAAGGCCAATAAAATACTTCTTTTATTGATGGGGTTTAATTCACCCAGCACAAGTATGCTTGGAAGCAATATAAATGAGGTTACTTGCTTGCAGTGTTTAAATGGATAACATAAAGTCACAAAGCAAATCAGAAAACAACCTTCAGCTTGTCAGGCAATTAGCTAATGTTTTCTTAGCAAATAATTACCAAATAAAAAGGCACAAAGAAATGAATAAACTTTGCTTGTTAGGTTAACTTCTGCTTATTTTCCACGCAGATCCCAGCAGTGATTCTCCCTTGCTCACACACACAATCAGGTGCAGCTTTAATTACTATCAATTGACCAGCTGAAAGACTTTAGCTGGCTGGCTGCTACTGTGTGAACCCAAATCCCGCTTTAAGAGCTGTTTGCAGTGGAAATAAAGAACAAAGTTAGGTTTCTTTGTGATGGCTGATGTGTTTGCTCACAGAAAGCTAGCAATAGCATTTAGATAGAGAACAGTCCATGTAATTAATAGTTTCATCTGCTGTATCTTCCCCTTCATCAATCAGCATAGGGTCACTAATAAATAAATAAATAAAATAAAATACCTGAGCCTCTCCTGCTATCATAATTCCTCTCTGTATAGCCTGGCCAGTATGTAATCCAGTTCTGATGTCCAGCCTTCCAATCTTGATCCCTGGACACTGGATCCACTCTCACATACCTTCTGGCCTTGGTCTGAAAGTCCCTTCCACGTGCAGTCTTCTCTCTTCCAGGTAGCCACTGATGATTCCTATCTCTGCCATTCCATTCCTCTGACTGACTCCAGTCCAATGGACTCTGCTGGCACTTGGAATACCTCCCAGTATGGGTACTGCCTTGGATTCTCCCAGACCCTCCAATGGCCTTTCTTCTCTTCCTTCCAGAGAGTTTCCTTCTTTCTCTATCCGCTTGGCTTGGCTTCTGCTTCTCCAGGTGATGCTTAAACCTGTAGCTGGACTGGAGCTTGTAGCCGTTGCTGTCTCTGTCTTTGAAGCTCTTTCTGTAGCTGTTATCTGTAGAATAAGCTCTATTCTTATTCTGTTCTAATGTGTGCTCCTCCCTAACACAGCGCAGCTGTGTTGAATCAGGCCCTGCCCTTTGAGATGAGTGCTTAGGGATTACCTCATAGCTCTCTTGATTGCACACACGTTTTCTCACTTCAGCCCCTCTCATGGCTGCTGGAAACCTGGTGCATTCTGGGACTGGTAGTCTTTTATATGAAAACTCTGTTTTCTTACTTCTACCAGAACTGACAGGTTGCTTGTTCAGAGTCACATCATCTTTTCTATAGCTCCTACCTGAGCTATGATAAGCTTCCTTATCACAAGCTCTGTTGGCCATATCCCAGAGACAGCGTTGCTGAAGACCTACTGTGCAGGAACACATGGGGAATTGTGCACAGAACGATCTGGGGTATGGAGGTGCTGGGAAAAGTGGTCAATTACAAAAACAGGGCGATATAACATATTATGGAGGACATGTGTACCCCCTGTTTGCTGACACAGACAGGGCAGCCGTAGATCCACCTACCCCTGACCACTGCCTGTTGGTCGACGCACAGTCACCAGCCAAAGCTCCACAGCACCCGGAGTTCCACCAACTATGTCCTGTGCATTGAGAAACACAAGGGCAAAATACATCTGTTATGCCCTAGCTGTGCAACCCGCACCGCACCTTCCCATAACCAGCGTGCAGACCCACCATACCCTGAACAGACTGTCTGTTCACCATCACACTGCACAGATCACACCCATGTGACGGCCATCATTGATGTTTCCCTGGAAAACTACAGGGATCCGTATGTTGTCTGTCCCTTCCCTCACTTCCCAGCTGCTGTACAGAGTGGTGGACAAAGGTGTTTGCTCCCCACTGTGTTGTGTCACGCCAGGGGTTTGTTGTTACATCCTGGCCCTTCCAAACTGCTCCCTATGCTCCATCACTGTGTGTAGTGCTGTCTCAATGTCCTTCCCTACCCTGCTGTCATGCCCATTAACACAAGGAAATATGTAGGGTCAACCCCCGTATCCCCTGTGCATACCCATATTCGTGCTGTGGATAGCCCACACCGTAGCTAACATTAACACATGTGTGCTGATGCTCTAATTTATTCATGTACATCTCCTATATCCCGCCCTATTAAAATCAATGTGGTTCACAATGAACAGAAAACCTCTACAATGCGACATAACAGTGCATCTACAGAGAACAGAGGTTGAACTGGGGAGAACTGTGGAAACCAATCACAGGTCATATTGAAATAACAGTGTATGCACAGTTGGATACAACAGGGTATTCACAGTTGGGCAGAGGTTGGTGGTACAGGAGAGGTGTACCAGAAGGTTGTACGCTGACTATCCATGTCTCCTGTACCCCCAACCCCTGCCCAACTGTAAATACCCTGTTGTATCCAAATGTTGCTCCTGCCTGGTTCGCCTCTGTCTGTGTGTAACTAGGCAACACTGCAAGTCCCGGCTATTCAAAACCCCATATATCGGGCAACAATCCCCCCCCCCCTGGCTGGACAACGCACGGGGCCCCTATCCGCCACAGCATCCAAGTCACGACTACGTGATACCCTACACAGTCAGGCACACTGTAGTGTCTCTGTAATCTCCATTACGGACCACACAGAACTGTAATCCACATACCACAGATCACGAAGGTACCACAACATAGCAAAAGGAGCGCCATACAAACACAGCACACACATGGACCCTGCAAATTGGAGCATACCAACCTCACAAATAGCTTAGAGGACATACTGATAAGCACACACATCTAGACAACTGGCCCAGCCATGCTCTTCTCCCCACTGTGAAAGTCATACCATATGCCTGTCAGCCCGCTGTAAACCATTTATCGAAACCAACAACATGTGTCTGCACAGCAGCCCCTATCACATGCACCCATAAACCAGGTATGTCAGGTAGACACCTTCCACAAGCCTAAAGCAACACACACACACACATACCACCTCCACCTGCTGCTGTACCCCGCCCACAGTTACTGTGCATCAGGCATGAGTATATATGATGCTGGCATGGCTAGCCACCGTAAGTTACATGTCCGTGCAGTGCTGCATATCACTGATACTGTGATACAAATGGACACTGGTAGTAGCTGTACACACATAT
This sequence comes from Ichthyophis bannanicus, assembly GCA_033557465.1. NCBI lineage: Eukaryota > Metazoa > Chordata > Amphibia > Gymnophiona > Ichthyophiidae > Ichthyophis > Ichthyophis bannanicus. The sequence goes on from CM066032.1 coordinate 1,839,875,065, forward strand.
TAAAACAAATGTAGGTGGTAACAAATTAAGTACGTACATGTGAAGAGCTCCGTAATCAGCTGCCTCCTGACTGCTGTCCCCTCGCATGTGTCACCACAGGCACGTGCTGGGGGGCACACAGGGTCATACTCTAGATCCTCATTAATGTCGACAGGGATACGGTGCCTGAGAGCAATGTTGTGCAGGATGCAACAGGCTAAGATGATCTCTGCCACGGTCTGGGGACGGTACTGTAAGGCACCACCTGTCCTATCCAGACACCTGAAGTGACACTTTAATATGCCAAAGGTGCACTCTATGATGGAGCGGCTGGTGGCATGGGTCTCATTGTACCTCAACTCTGGCACGTGTCCATGGATGACGCACAGGGGTCAGCAACCAGGAGCGACACCCATATCCTGCATCACCTGCAAAAAGAGGAATGTGTAATATTAAAGGAGGAGCGCATGTTCCCTCAAATTGACACAGGTACAGATGTGCTAAACAAATGCATACCACAATTTGACATACACATATGACAACACAGGATGGGACAGCACAGCTATGTGTCAGGGTGCGAGGGCAGACACACAGGGCAAGGGCTAGGTGCACGGATTGGAATCAGTAACCACGGCACATATGCTATGCAGCCACTCAAGTATTACGACAAAGCTCCATAGCAAGGTGGACTGTGAGGCCACCCCTATTAGGTCACATACAGTTGACATACCCACACAACAAGTCAGACATCTGCACATACGGTTAGTAACATGAATAACATGTGCACGTAAGAAATGAGAAATACACACCCAGCGATACACAGTCCCCATACTGTCCAGCCTCAAATTGAGTGAACAGTGCCAAGTTCTGCAGGATATAGGAGTCATGTGTGGACCCTGCAAACCTGGGAACCACATTCAGAGTATGCTGATGTGCATCACAGACAACCTGAACATTCAGGGAATGATAGTGTTTGTGGTTGCGGAACACTACCTCCCTGTCTATGGGTGGGACCAGGGCAACATGTGTGCAATCAATAGCTCCCATCATGTGTGGTATTCCGGCTAACGCCTCAAAGGCTTGGTTCAGGGTCCCCCACTGTTGCCTAGTGTGGGGAAGGGCTATGTAATCCCCCACCCAGCTGACCATGGCATGCAGTACCTGGTGGAGACAGTGTGAGAAGGTGGGGCGGCTCATGCCACCCACTGCGGCCACCGAAGACTGGAAACAGCCGGAGGCAAAGAAATGTAGGGCACCAAGGAGCTTGACCAAACCCGGTATGGCATGTGACCGACCAGTCAGGGGCTCGAGGTCAGGTCTGAGATCCTCGTATAGCTCCAGAATAGCTCCCATGCTCAGGCGGTAGAGGGAGATGACCTGGTCCTCACGCATGCCCTGGAGCTGAGCCCTGAGCCTGTAGAGGCAAGGCCGGCGAACCTGCACCCCTGCATGTCTCCTGCCCTGTGCGGGTACAGCCCCTGCCCGGCCCGCCCCCACAGATGCAGGCATTTACCCACTGTCAGCTGAGGCACCTCCCCTTTTGTAAATTAAATATGTGCTGCCAGCAAACACACCCTCAAAGTGCTGTAAAAGAAGGCCTGCACCTTAATGTAAAGAAGACAAAGATCATGACAACTGGCATAATCAACAGGTTCATCGTCGAAGGAGAAGAAATTGAAATTGTGAATAACTTTAACCTACTTGGATCAACTATCAATAAAGAAGCAACAAGCAGTCAAGAAATCAGACGACGCATTGCTCTTGGCAGAATGGCTATGAAAGACCTAGATAAGATTCTCAAGAGCAGAGATGTCTCTCTCCATACAAAGATTCGACTTGTTCAGGCCATGGTATTTTCAATAACATCATATGGATGTGAAAGCTGGACAGTGAAAAAGATAGACAGGAAGAAAATTGATGCCTTTGAATTATGGTGCTGGTGGCGAATACTGTGTATACCATGGACTGCCCGAAGAACAAACCAGAGGAGATCAAACCTAAGCTTTCTTTAGAAGCTCAGATGACAAGACTTCAACTTTCATACTTTGGACACATCATGCGGAGAGAGAGATCATTAGAGAAAGACATCATGCTTGGCAAGATAGAAGGTCAACGCAAAAGAGGAAGACCAGCAATGAGATGGATCGATACAATAACAGCAGCTACGGGTACCAGTCTGTCAACAATGAGCCGCCTGACTGAAGATCGAACACAATTTAGGATAGCTATCCAGAGGGTCGCCGTGAGTCGACTCCGACTCGACGGCACTTAACAACAACAACAGGGTAGCTGAGAGCCCACTCTGATGGGCCCTCAGCCCTCCTGGGGATGGGAGGTTGCTTTAAACTGCAACAGCACACAGATCCATCTCACCAGGGTGACTGAGAGCCCACTCAGATGGGCCCTCAGCCCTCCTGGGGAGAAGGAGGATGTTTTAAATTACAAAGGCACACACACAAATCCATTTCACCAGGGTAGCTGAGAGCCCACTCTGATGGGCCCTCAGCCCTCCTGGGGATAGGGAGGTTGCTTTAAACTGCAACAGCACACAGATCCATCTCACCAGGGTGACTGAGAGCCCACTCTGATGGGCCCTCAGCCCTCCTGGGGAGATGGAAGATGGTTTAAACTGCAACAGCACACACACCCATATCGCCAGGGTGACTGGGAGCCCACTCTGATGGGCCCTCAGCCCTCCTGGGGACAGGGTGGGTTATCTGATTTTGACAACTACATACACCATATCACCAGAAAGACTGAATACCCACTTTCATTGGACTCTCAGGGCAACTGGGGGTAGGGCTGATGTGTCACCCATATGGCCATGATGTTTGGACCACCTCCTTAGGCATATATATGGGCTACCTGTGTTACTGTTATTGTTTGGACATCAACGGCAGCAGCTGCCATGACACCAGGATGGCATCAGGGCCCCTGTAAACAGGGCTTTGGCCCCCTGGGTGACGGCTGGAGCAACCAGATGTGCTACATAGACAATATGGCACATGGGTTTACCTGCTACACACAACTAATTGTGATAGACTACCTACACACACCAGCATGCGCAGCTGCAGTCAACACTGGATATGTGTATGGTTCAACTGACCTGTCCCCATGCACTTACCTCCCGTGGGTATGCAGCTGCACGGTTGTAGCGCCGTGTGACTCTGTCCCATGCCCTCTTGACCCTGACCAGGTCCTGTCGCCTTGAGGACCCTGGAAAAAACTTCTCCTGCTTTAGGGCTATCAGCCCTGCCAGGTGCCGCAGCTCCTGCCTAGTGAAGGGAGGTTTCCGAGATCAGGTTGCCATCTTCACCTTTGCAGTGCGTACGCTTGCACGCTGCAACGTACGCGCATGCGCGTCGCACTACGCACCGCAACATGCGCTGCGGCCATCTGTCCCCTGTATTATTCTATGCTATGTGAGTTACACATGATTTGGTGTCACCAACAATGTCTACATTGATCTCTGCTGCATACACACTTTTCACTGATGTGTCTGCCATCTAAAAACTACAATTTGCCATCTGTTCATTTATATGGTTCCATACCCACCTGGGTCTTGAACCCATCACCACTGGTTCCTGGGGTAATGTCTTATCCGTTGTACCATGCTGTTGGTTGAATTGCAGCGTTATATGGTGGTTGAGAGAAGCCAGGAAGACAGCACTTACAATATTTGAGTTACATCTCTGCTGGCACTTGATACAGGGACATTTGTCCCGAAACGTGCACGTCGTGCGTGGAGATTTACTGCTGCTTACCTTTCTACTTGGTTTCTGAAGCGAGTGATTGAAGAAGATACAATTTTGCTAAGTTAAGTACCTCTAAAAAATTTTTTTAAAGTTTAATTAAAAGGGAGACAACTGAAGGTAAGGCACGAAGTGCAAAGTGTGTGCCTTTTTCAGTAGTATCCGACAAAAATATAAGTGTCACTTTTTAAGGGTTTTTTGGTGATTTTGTTTGAACATTGTTTATTTATCACTGAATTGGGATTTTTTGATTGATGCCTTTGCACATAGCAGGGACTGCTTACACAGAGACACTAAGGAGGACTTTTCACATATCTGTCTTAATGTGAGTCCTGCAATAATGTGCAGAATGACATTAGGGGGGGCTGTTATCTGGCATACATGTGGGAAGCACACATTAGGTGGCATGGCACTCAGTATGGCACTATGGGGGTAGGAGTGCTACGTTAATGCACGTCATTCATAGGTAGGTGTGCTGACATATAGACCTAGTGGTACAGGTGTGGCGCATTGGTTTACAGACTTCCTTATGGTACAAGCGTCATGGGTTCAAGCACCCAGTGGGGCTATTGCGTCTGACTGCCTGATACATTGCCCTCTACAATCAGTGGTGATGTCTGAGGCAGTTTCCTTTTATTTTCATATGTGCTGCCAGCAAACACACCCTCACAGTGCCATACCCTGATGTGATGCATCAGGTGTCCTATGGGGCTATCCAGCAGACACATTGGAGTGGAGAAGTGGCCTAGTGGTTGGGGCAAAGTACTTCAGGCCGGAAGGTTGGGGGTTCAAATCCCACTAGAGGACAGCAACCTTGGACCGGTAGGACTGGGGTTTCTAGTCCCACAGGTGCTCCTTGTGGTCTTGGGCAAGCTACTTAACCCTCCATAGCCCATGTTCCCTGTAAAATAGTTGTCTCCAAGTTATAATGCCCTGTTCAATGTAATTTCAGTTTGTTCAATGTAAACCACACTGATGCAGAATAGCGCGGTATATAAGAGAATGTAAATAATAATAATAATTATAAGGTGCACTGTCCACCACAACACCTTATACTGTTCCCTTATAAGGCGCATCATAGGTCACTTTATGGTGTACCATTTTGGCGCTTTCTGGTGCGCTTTTGAGGCAACCTCGGTCTACAGTACTGAGGGTGTTGCTGCTGGCAGCACTACGTAGACATAGGGAACATAAATGCCTCTGCTAGCACTATCAGAGACCCCCACTGTGGGTTCACACCCATGACCTCTCGCTCCTCAGGCAGTGAGGTCACCAATGAGCTACATCTCCATAGCTGCTATGTAACTGCTGGCTGGCTACAGTGGGACCTCAGGTCATCCCACGACCCGGGATAGGGTTATACCACACATACCCATGATACACTGCACATGTCAATCGGCACTCTTCAGATACCCACGGGATGGGGTATGCACCCCCACAGCACTGCAGCCTGGTAGGGGGTACTGACCGTATGTGTTACTGGCACAGGGTAGCTACAGGCCATCACATTGTGCGGGTCCAGTGCTCACCCTGAGAGTGAGATGGGTCTAACGGCACCATATCCAGAGCACCTGGTGTAGCTGAAATAGGCTATGTTGCAGGACCCCATCACTGGCAGTGTGTGATAGGTAGGACTTGCAGATGCACTTGGGCATACATCTGTGTCCATTGGTATTCCACAGTTACGTTTTGCCCTTGAGGACTATGATGCACCCAGATTAGCGCATATCCTGTGTGGGTGCCATGGCCACATGCTTGGGGGGGGTGGACCCTTTGGCAGATTATGTCGTACTACCCATACTGTCCCCTAGAGCTCAGTATCCCCCACCAACACAGCCGCATCCCTGCGATGGTGGCGACCATCCACCTCAATACATCTGGGGTACAGACAGCTTACAGTGAGGCCCCAGCAGTTCTGTATGCATCCATTGGGCAATAGGGGACAGACAGTAGGACTGGAGATGTTCAACTGGCCCCCACCACTATCGGACTTTCCCAAACAGCGAGCACAGGGGGTCTCCATCTGCTGCACCCTGCAAGGTGTTTGAGCAATACACATAGACAATGCATGCAGCCTGCTAGCTAGTCCATAGTACTGGGGGTGAGGTGTTTACCCTAAACCTGGGATGTGAACACACTCACCGAGCAGATAGGTCGGTGATTGGGCCCCCAGAAGGGGAACACATATATATCACCTCATGGCAAAACTATATAACGCTATGGGGGCACCTAGCCATGCCATGGTCACTGTCCAGTCATGGTGAGGGTGCCTCCCAGCGGGACATTATGTGGCCACCCTGTCCCTGCAGGTGGTGGCTGGGCACTACACTGTCACAGCCATTACCCTATGCCATGTGCTGCTGCATCCTGCCCAGGCCACCCTGTCCAGGCTATACCCACAATACCTTGCTCCTCATTATGCACATTGGCAGACTAACACTCTGAACACTGCAAGCAGTGTGGTCTGCATAAGGTGTTAGCAACCACCACACATTGGATGGACAGAGACACTCTCTCACACCTGTGGCAGCATTGTGCCAATGTAGAGGCATTTTGCAGCCCTTCCCACCTCACCAGGCCTGGTTACAGCACAAACATGGCTATGTTATGCAGCACTGTTGGGGTCACTCAACAGGGTGCAGGACACTTCTGGACAACAGACCTGCTACACGCTCCACAGATATCGTGGAGGTTGGTGTGCTAGGGATCAAGGGGCAGTTTGTACCTAACTTAGGATTAGCTATCAGCCATTGTTCATAGCAACCTTTTTTTATGTGTTTACCTCATCCCCGGTTTTAGGGTGGCATTGCTAAGGTATGCAGGCGCTAGTATTGGGGGCGCCATGCAGGGCCCAACATTCTGCCTCTCCAGGAAGCTTTGGGAGATGGCGCCTGTGGGTGCAGGTGTGTCCGGCCCTGTTGGCCGCTGCTCTCAGGCAGAGCCTCCCAACACCAGTCCTAGTGGGCCAAACACTGTTCGGGTTTCCATGCTGTCCCTAATGACTATGCATGAGATACATCTGCATACCATGTGGGCGGTACAGTGTCATGCAGCACAGACATCTTTATTCGGGACAGCATGGGTCACGATTGTTGTTTGGCCCTCAAGGGCCTCATTTGGGGGACTCAGGTGTAGGTGATGCGCATGCTTATGATGTCTACGCTCTGTAGGGCAAGATATGGGCCTTTGCAGCATGTTTGTGTTCTCTGCACTGGAGGTCCGCTTTTGACTGCCACAGCTTAGTGGTGGGTAAAATATGGGGCCTGGAATGTCAGGCGCTCAGCTGGGATTTTAACCTGTGACCGTCTGCTCTTGAGCACACTGCCTGTGTGTACTGTACCACAATGTGGCCACAGAGATGTTTTCCTCCCTGGAGATGCCATGACTGTTGGCCATTAGGCTATGTGTTATGGATAAAGCTCCACTTTTTAACCAATCTTAAGACTAACTTACTATAAATAGTTTAAATTAGCGACTGGGTCTCAGAATATAGACTATTCACTCAGCCTCATCAATGGGCATTGTGAAAACGTCGTTTATACATCAATGACCCATACTTTTTTTGTCGCTTATGTATTCCTTTTTTTATTTTTATCCGATTTTTTCTTGAATTTTTCATTGATACATCTTGAATGCCACGTTTCTTGAACTGTCTTCTAAAAGTATTAGATATACTAGGAATAGCAACAGGTAAAGATGAATGAAACTATATAGTTACTTAGCTTAGAGTTGGGCTGCAGCAATGTCGTCATTCCAGAAACCCTTTTCCTTACATGTAGAAGCTGCTATTCCCAGTTCTGTCAGAAAAAATTCCAATTATGCCATCTGTGCTATTCAAACCGTGTTATCTGTTGTTGAATATAGCAATTTCTTGCTTTCACATTGCCTGCTTATGGTGGCGGCTTGTTGCTTTCATACTTCCCAACGCATTCAATGGGCGCCGTAGCGTTTCACCATAGACGTTTCGTCAGGGGATTATCTACCAAAGATGAACATATCAATCTTAGTAAATGCATCAGTGTTACTAAAACTAAAAAATAGTGGTTAGTCTAGCAGGCTCCCCTGGTCTGTTGGCCAGGCAATGTACGTCTGTTGCACTGCACGGCACCCACCTGAACAGGGCTCTGGCATGTTCCGCTGTGGCCAGCGGCCAATGGTCCCTCCTCCACTCGTACCCCTGCGACACCATGTTGACATGTTCTTATCTTGGGGACAGCGTGCGCCCTGTGTGATTTGTGGCCCTCCAGGGCAGCATTTGGGGGACTCAGGTATAGGTGATGCGCATGCTTATGATGTCAACGCTCTGTAGGGCAAAATATGGGCCTTTGCAGCATGTTTGTGTTCTCTGGACTGGAGGTCCGCTTTTTACTGCCACGGCTTAGTGGTGGGTAAAATATGGGGCCTGGAATGTCAGGCCCTCAGCTGGGATTTGAACCTGTGACCTTCTGCTCTTGAGTGCACTGCCTGTGTGTACTGCACCACAATGTGGCCACAGAGGTGCTCCTTTCTCTGGCGATACCATGACTGTTCGTCAGACAGGGCCTGTGTGCTGCAGTGCATGGCACCCACCTACACAGGGCTGGGCCATGGTCCGCTGTGCGCAGCTGCCACTGCACCCTCCTCCACCCTCCCCTGCCCCCTCCCCCTCCGTCGGCCACCCTGCCAACATGCCCTTCTGCTGGTGGTGCTGGTGGAGCACAGTGTCCAGCCGTCCAGTGTGCGGGTAGGCAGCTGCCTATGGTACGGGTTCTGGGGTGAGGGTGGCTGCATAGATGTCCGCGCTTCCCCCCAACACCGCCTGCCAATGTTGGTACTATCCCCTGTAACACTGTGGGGGGTGAACTCGTGCCCATGCTGGACCCTCATCATTTGCTGTCTGGCTGCTCTACTGTTTCAGCATTCCTATGGCCCAACTAGGCAACACCCTGATCTGCACTGTGGCCCAGCTACACCACAGCATGTGCCGCCTGCGGCACTCTGTGTCCCCTTTCCCAGCATCTGTCCAGTTGCCCATTTCGACATGCCCGCCCTGCTGTTGTGGGACATGTGCACGCCACAGGGAGCCTGTCCAATGGAGAGGGTCACCCTGCACAGCACAATATCCCTGTGGGATCATTCATCCTGTATGGGGATGGTGCGTGGACCCTTCCACATTTCATATATTTCTTTTTGGGTGCTTTCTTGGGGGTGTTTTTTGCTGTTTCTCATTGCTATCACTCTTACCCAGCTTGGTTATGTTTTTTCTATATTTTGTTGGGGTCGTTTTCACTGTTTCTTTACCCTTCTGTTGGTGCACATGTAAAACACTTATCACTGTTTTGTAGGTTTCCCTGGTTTTTGCTGTACATTGCTGACAGAAATGCTTTCTCTTCCCTTTAAATCATTTCTAACGCCAGGGTTTCACTGGCAGTAGTTTTGTGACTCGGATTACACAGCGTTAGTGTGCGGGGAGCCTCTCCCCTCCCACTCTCCGCCCATTGACCCCTTCTCTCCGCCCCTGGGGAGCCTTCCTCCGCCCTCCAGGGGCCTTTCCCCGCCTTCAGCGCTCGTTTGCGCCGCAGCGCGCATTATCGCATGAAATGGTACCTGTGCGCCTTAGAACGCGCCATCATCGCGCGATAAGGTACCTTATCGCGAGATAATGTCGCAGAGCGCACTTTAAGACGGTTTAGTAAACATACCCCTTTGTTTTGTAGAAGATTGTCTTAGCGATCTTGCTGATATGGGATTTGAATGTGTGGTGCTGAGGGCTATTCCAAGGTATTTGACTTCATTCTGGGGATTAATTGTTATGTAATTCAATGTTATTGAAGAGGGGGGGGGGCGAAGGTGGTATCTTTCATTATACAGAGTGCTTCTGTTTTATTGTGATTGATCTGGAGGTTGTTGTCTTTTAGCCAGTTAGTTACTTCAGTGAAACAGTCTTGATGAACAGATAGATTGGGTTGGTTTATGTTGATTGGTCCCTACATCATAATATCATCAGTATAGATGTGGATGTTGAGGTCGTGAGTTCTAATGACTGAGCAGAGTGGTTGGAGGTAGAGGTTGAAGAGGATGGACGAGAGGGTAGATCCTTGGGGGACTCCTTGTGTCTGTTTGAATGGGGTGGAGGTGTTTTGCCAAACTTTATTTGCTGGTGTCTGTCTGTGAGGTATGATGTGAACCATTTGAGTACTGTTCCTTGAATTCCATTGTTGTGCAGATGTTGTAGGAGGATTTGGTGGTTTATGGTGTCAAAGACAGAAGAGATGTCTAAGAAGATTAGTAAGAAGCCTTGGTTGAGTCACTGTATTCCTTGTATTAGAGTATTTGTCAGGGTGGTTAGCAGTGTTTTCATGCCATGGTGAGGGTGGTATCAGTATTGTTGAGGGCCCAGTAAGTTGTTATTGTCTATATTGGCTTGAAGTTGGTGTTGTACGGCTTTCTCAGTGATCTTGACTGTGAATGGTAGGCTGGCAATGGGTCTGTATGATGATGAGTTTGAGGTTTCTAGGTAGGTTTTTTTAGCCTTGGGCATATGGAGGAGGTCTTCAGTGATGTGGGCAAGAAGCCTTGCTGTAGTATTGCTTGTGTGATTTTGTTGAGTGTTCAGCTGAGTTCCTTTTTGGTCTCCTTAATCCATGAAACAGGACAGGGGTCAAGGGGAGAGGTTGTGTTTAGGGATGTTATGATGTTTTTGATTTGTCGTTTTGTGACAGCTGGGAAGGAGGTCCAGGGATCTGGGTGTTCTTTGTCTTTGACAGGTGGTAGGTGAGTGTTGTCCAGTTGAGGATGGAGTTGTTTGTAGTGCAGGGCTAGTTGTTCGGGGGATAAGTTTAATTTCTTGGTTTTCAATGTTTGGCATTTTTGACAGGTGTTCTATTATGTTAAATAGCTCCCTTGGTCAGTTGATTGGAGAGTTGAGTATTTTAGTGTGATGTTCATGTCTGGCTTTGTCTGCGGCTGTGTAGTATTTCTTCATAAGTCATAGATAATGTATTCTGTCTGCATTTTGTTTGGTTTTGCACCATTTTCTTTCTTGCGTGCAGAGTTGTCACTTTTGGCTGCAGAGGGCTGGGATGTACCAATCAGTTTTAGGTTGCCTTGTGTTCGTGAGCATAGTGGGGTCTGTTGATATGGATGCTTGTCTGGTACTGTTGTCCCAGTTCTCAGTGAGGGTATTGGGGTCTGTGGAGTCTTCAATCAGTTGTGCAAGCGTATCTTTAATGAAGCTTTCTTTGTCAAATATTTTGAATCTTCTTGTTGCTGGTTGCATGTTATTATTATTCTTAATGAGGTTTTATGTGAGGGAGAAGTTTAGTAGTTTGTGATCGGACCATGGGACTAGGTAAGTTTGAACTGATTGAATGTTTACTGTAGAAAATTAGGTCTAGTGTATTGTCTTTAGTGTGCGCAGAGATGTTGATGAATTGTGTTAGGTCCATTGCCGACATTGCCTGGATGAAGGAGTGTGTGTGATTCCATTGTAGTGAGGGGAGGTTGAAGTCCCCTAATACAAGGAGGTCCTTTCCTGCAGTTGATGCATTTATCACTCTTCCAGGATGAAGGCTAGGTCATTGGCGTTGGTTGTAGAAGTCCTGTAGATAAGGCAGATGGTCGTCTGTTGGTGATGGTGAAGGAGTCGGCCTCATAGGTGCTTACGCTTGTGTGGATTTGAAAGTTAAGGTTGCTTCTGGCAATGATCATTACTCCACCTCCTTTGCTATGAGATCTTGGGCACTGGTATATACTATATCCACTTGATGTTAGTTTGTTTAATAGTATATTATCGGTATCAGAAATCCATGTCTCTGTTATAAATAGTATGTCTATGTTTGGGATAATAGCAAGTCTCTTATGATTTGGGTTTTATTTCGAACAGAGTATGAGCTGATAGGTGCACAGTGCAGAGTGTGGGTGTGGACGGGATTGAATGTGGTTATGGGGAAGATTTTTACATGTATTATGCATCTGGGGCTTTTGTATGTATTGTGTGCATGTGATATGCATGTAGTTATGTTAGGATGGGTATGCTACCATGGTTGTGTGGTGGGGTTTATGTTAAGTGTGTGCGCTTTAGAAATCAGGATGGAGTGTTGGGAGGAGGTTACCTTCATAGTGCTACTTAGGTTGGATTTGCTATCTGGAGAGCATTCTTTGATGGTAGGTCTGTGCCGTTGGGGGTTTCTTGCCTGTGCAGATTGTGGGTGAGTTTCTGATGGGAGACAGGAATAAGGTGCCCGGTGGCGGTCCTCGCCTAAGGGCTATGACAAAGGGCCCCCTGGCATGGGCTTGCCAGGTGTGGGAGCGCAAAAGCCCTGTTAAATTTAAAAGTCCCGCTGTTCCTGGTGGTTTGCCTTGATTGGCCTCGGTGGCGGGGGGACAGGAGTATCCCGTGTTCCTGCTCCCCTGTTGCAGACGCCAATTGGGGGTGCTTCTGCAGTGTGTGCTGCTAAATTTAAATGTCCTGCTGTTTCTGGTGGCTTGCCCTGATTGGCCTTGGTGGGGGGGGGGGAGGGGGTGGCAGGAGACTTAAAGATCTTAATATGTATATGTTAGAGGAAAGGAGGGAAAGAGGAGATATGATAGAGACATTTAAATACCTCAATGGCATAAATTACTTATTTATAATTTTATGTTACCTACATCTTGTTCCAAAGTTTGCAATCTTATGTATGTATTGTAACTATTGCCTTTATTGTTTTATGTAAACCACTTAGATTGTCAGATTTGCGGTATATAAGCATAGCTAAATAAATGAAACAAATAAAATCAATGCACGCGAGCTTCTTGATTGAAAGTAAACTCTGCAATGAGGGAGCATAGGATGAGGCTGAAAGGGGATAGACTCTGGAGTAATATGTGGAAATATTTCTTTACAGAAAGAGTGGTGGATCCGTGGAATAGTCTCCCAATGGCGGTAGTGGAGACGAGGACAGTATCTGAATTCAACAAAGCAGGGGACAAACACAGAAGGTCTCTAAAGGAAAAATAAAAGGGACTATAATATTTGATATGGAAGGGCAGACTAGATAGACTACTCACAGCCTTTTTCTGCTGATATGTTTCTATGTTTCTATGAACTCATCAAAACCTCTTTTAAAACCAGCTATACTAACAGTTTTTACAACATCCTCTGGTAATGAATTCCAGAGTTTGATTATGCATTGAGTGAAAAAATGTTTTCTCCTATTAGTCTTAAATGGGTTATAGTGTAACTTCATTGCTTATCCCCTAGTCTTTCTATATTTTGATGGCATAAACAACTGATCTACGTTTACCTGTTCCACTGCATTCATTAATTTATAGACCTCTATTATCTCCCCTCCTGAACACAATTTAGGATAGCTATCCAGAGGGTCGCCATGAGTCGACTCCGACTCGACGGCACTTAACAAAAACAACATTATCTCCCCTCAGCCGTCTCTTTTCCAAGTTGAAGAGCCCTAACCTTTTAAGCCTTTCCTCATAGGCTCTTCCATCCTCTTTACCATTTTGGTGGCTCGTCTCTATACCTTTTCCAATTCTGCTATATCCTTTTTAACACTAGAAGCCTCAAAGTGCATCAATTGACGCAAATGCATCTTCGAAGGTTTATACCAGCGCCACGGCTAGAACCATGTCAGTTATGTAATGACGTCACATACTGCACATAGTAAACAAATAAGTAACTTCAAATTAATTCACATCTGCATTTCATGCTCAACGCAGTCGTCGTGATAATCCGTCAATTGACGCACTTTGGGATTTCTAGGTAAAATGCCTTTTTGGGGCTTCTGGCGACCAGAACTGCACACAGTATTCAAGGTGCCGGTCGCACCATGGAACAATGGAAAGGCATTAAAATATCCTTGATTTTATTCTCCATTCCTTCCCTTATGGTTCCTAGCATTTGATTTGCTTTCTTGATCGTAACTGCACACTGGGCGGTGGGTTCCCAACTGACAGGTCTGAGTAGCTTTACTGCATTCCCACCATGGAGGTCAGAGGTGCCAATTCTGAAGTATAAAGAGGGACAGAAGAAGTGCTTGTAACCAGCCCAGTCTCTACTGGATGTTTGTGCAGACCCAGTACAAGCACATGCATTCAGCAAACTGGCATTTCATTCATATACGTACCAAAAGAAAACGCAGAATCTGAGACGTTAGACGCTTGTTTATTTAAGCCTGTGTGCGCAACCACTCCATGACCCAGAGCCCAGGGTCGAATTGGTTTGGAAGGTTCTGTTGTTTAAAAAAGAGACAGAGGTGCATTTTACCATACAAGTGTTTGCTTGGACACAGTTTTCTCAGTGAATTTTATCTCCCTCTTGAAATCACAGGAAATTGAATCCTTGGATGTTCTAATTTATAATTGTGCGAGCAAGCAAAACTGTTTTGTTGTGCCCAGTGACAAGACTGCATTAGTTTCATTGTAAACCACCTTGATAAACTTGAAAGACGGTATATAAATAATGTCAAATAAATAAAATTAATTAGCTTGTCCCGGTTTCATCCATGTCTTGTTTGAAAAATACAATGGCATCTTTTCAACTTCATGTTTTCCAACCCAATAGAATATGTCAGTCCGTCTGGTGACAAAATAACTCCAAAAATTTAACAAAATAGGATGAAACCTGGTAGAAAGACACATGGAGTTCAAGAATGGGCCAAATTGTACTGTAGATTACAGAGATAATAAGTCCTCCTCTTCCCCAAAAAAACAAACAAACCCTAGATCAACGTAGCATAGAAACTTACATACAGTGAAAAATAGTAGTTAGAGAATTTCTCCTTTCAAATACCCTCTTCCTGTCCTCTCCCAAACTCCAAAAACTATCCCCACAAAATTGCCCCACCACTACGCATACTGTCCCACCCCCCAAAAAATACTCTCTCACAATTGCCCTTCCTACTCCCCAAATGCTGCCACCATGAAAAATATACTCCCCGCCAGGGAGCAGTGCGACCACACAGGGCTCAAGTTCAAAAGAGGCGCTGTTACCATCACTAGACTTTGAGGCAGCTCAAAAATAGTGAGTTACTGCAAGTGACTGGGTGGAGGGGGCACCAGATTTGTTAGTCGCACAGGGCATATTTCTAGATTAGGACGGTCCTGCTCCCCACGACTGTCTCACCACCCTAACTGTGCCACCTCCCTAAAAAACGCCACAGCTGCTCCACTACACCATAAATTACTCCACTCCAAAAAACAATCTCCTGCTATAGCCTCACTACCAAAAAACACTCCCCATGACTGGCCTGCTCCCGAAACACTGCCCCAATGGGAAAACCTCACCTCTTCTGCAACCGCCCCATCATTCTTAAAAATTGCACTCCACACCCAAAAACTACCTACCACAACTGTCCCACTGGCCTGCAAACTGCCCCACTCCCAAAACCTTCTGCAACTGCCTTGCAAAATGCACCCCCAAAATTCTACCCCATCCCACAAACTGCCCCATTGGGAAAAATAACCCCTCCTGCAGTTGCCCCACCACCCTGCAAACCATAATCCCTCCTAAATCTACCTCACTCCAACTGCCCCTATGCCCCACAAACTACCATCAGCCTCAAAAACTACGCCCCCAACTACCACACTGCTCTGTTAATTACCCCACCCCCAAAATTATCTCCCCTCAATTGCCCCACTTCCCTAATCTAAATCAACTCCCCATAACTACCCCACCCCAAGTGCCCCTCCACCTAACAAACTACAGTATTCCCAAACATACTGTACATCACGTCAACTTCCCTTCACTTCGCAAACTACCCCCACTCCCAAAGACTACTCTCTGCAACTGCCCACATCCCATAAACTATCCCTGCAACTGCCCCACAAATTACCCCAACCCCAAAAACTACCCTTGTAACTGCCCAATTATCCCTCACACTACACCCATTCTGAAAAACTACTCTTCTCAAATGCTCCACTGCCCCATAAACTATCCCCCACAAAAACAGCCCCCTTGCAACTGCCTCACCACCCCAAAAAATGTCCCACGCTCTAAAAACTACCCCCACAACTGCCATACTGCCCTGCAAATTACCCCCCAAATTACCTCCTTGCATCTGACCCCATTCCCAAAACTATGTAACTCAGAAATTCCCCCCCCTCCAGCTACCTCTAACCCCAACCACAGACACAATGGACCCAATTCTGGGACGCGGGTTGTGGGGCTGCATGTCTCGGTGGGACGTGTAGTCCCCCAAGCCATCTAGGCCCGATTCCCCCTCCAGCTCTTCCTATACGTCCTGAGCATTAGGATGGGGAGAGCCGTGGAGGGGTGGGGGGGAGGCAGGAGGGGGCGAGATCATGGCAGAGCGGAGCAGGTGCGGGCCAGTCTGGCAAGACATACAGGGCCTATTCAGGTCACGGTCCTGTACATCCTGCCGGGCCCGTAGGGACGTGCTGCTTATTCCACCTCAAAGGTGGAATAAGCAGCACAAGACCAGGGATCCCCCTTGGGGCCGGAGCTGAGTGCGGGGGGGGGGGGGGGGGGGGCCCGGCCACCCAATCCAGGCCACGGCAGGTCAGCCTTGGGTTGGACAGCAGGGAAATGGGCAAGCCAGGCGATCTTTGGGCCCTATTCTGGTTACCATGAGAACATTTTGTTCCTGCAGTCTAGAATCCATTCCAAATGGGCCCGTCTTGCTTGGGGCCGTCCAGACAGCCCAGATATGCCCTTACCTGAATTGGACTCCACATATGCAGAGCACATACAGAACACAGAACAGAGATGGTGACATTTTACTTACTAGATAATGTCCTTTCCTTGAGTCCTGCTAGGCCAGTCCAGACAAGTGGATTGTGTTCCCTTATCATCAGATTGGTGAGACAAAGAACCAATGAAAAGTCCAAGTTTCAATGACATCACTTCCATGCTTCTATTCACCTCAGTCACGAGATGTCTCTGCAGTATCCATCCCAAATCATATGGGAGAACATGGCAAGACTCTCATGATCTCAACGTGGGTAACAATGAGTAATCAACAGTAGAGAAATAACTACAGGAAAGCATAACCAGAAGGCTGACAGTCAAAGATGAAACTTCAGAGCCTAGAAGGTAAATCATAGCGGACCCAAGGTACTGCCACAGAAAAAACAGAGCAAGGTTCCGCATTAGGAGCCAATGCTCAGGAAAAAGATTTAGGCATCATCGTGGTAATACGTTGAAACCCTCCGCTCAGTGTGCAGCAGCAGCCAAGAAAGCAAACAGAATGCTAGGTATCATAAGGAAAGGAAATAGAATGCCAAGAAAGCAAATAGAATGCTAGGAATCATAAGGAAAGGAAGGGAGAAAAAAAAACAAAGGATGACATCATAATGCCTCTGTATCGTTCGATTGTGCGACTGCACTTTGAATTTGGTGTGCAATTCTGGCCACTGTATCTTAAAAGGAATAGAGAAGAATTAGAAAAGGTACAGCACAGAGAAGAGCGACAAAAATGGTTAAGGGGATGGAAACACGTATGGGTTTCCATTGAATAAAAGCACCTGTGACCTCTACACGCTACTTGCTTGTTGTGTTGCTGTTTTCTACTCTTGCGAGGGCGCCTGCTCTCCTTGTGGTTTCTACACATTGTAGTAAGTCAGCATCCCACAGCCGCAGCACTGACAACGTTTCGCCTATGCCTCATCAGGCAACTCGACGGGGGTGGGGGGGGTGGGGGGGAGGTATTACTGCAAAAACGGAAACAAACAGTGTGTTTCAAGTTAATATCATGCCAAATATATATTTAATACAATAGGTGGCCAAATAAAACTATCCTCTTGCTTCACAGCTTCTTTAAATCTTCTGTCCAATTCAACACTACTCACCTTTCTCACCCAATCATAAACCTTAGGTGAACCTTAGGTAACCTTATATTACACCCCACTCCATCATTCACAATTAAAACCCAGCAGTCCTTTATCTCCTGCCTTGAGACACCATATGTCCAACTATAAAATACATAATTACACAAACTATGGGGCATGTTTACTAAAAACCGCTAATTAGCGCGCCGCAAAATAGCGCACTAAAAGCGGTACTTAAGAGCGCTTAAACACCCCGCAAACGTGCGATGAAGCCCCGCACACTTGCGCGTCACAGTAACGGGTGCCGCACAAGTACGTGCCCGCAAATGTCCGATAGAGGCGTGGAAAGGCTAACGGAGGGCGGAGGAAGGCCCCGGAGGGGTAGAGAGAATGGGTTAATGAGCGGGGAAGGGGAGGGGAGAGGCGCCCCGCACATTATCGGGGCTGAATTTCAAAGGAAAAATAGCGCGAGTGAATCACTCGCGGTAGAATGCATTTAAAGGGAAGAGAAACGATTTCCGTCAGCAATGTACAGCAAAACCGGGGAAACCTGCAAAACGTGAGCAGTGTGATACATGTGCACAGCCCAAAAGTGGAATTAAAAATAGAAAAGGACCACAACAAAAATTGTAAAAATAGGAATTCAGCTGGGGAACAGTTATAGTAATGGGAAAAACTAAACAACACACCCAGGAAAGCTCCAGCAAAAAGAAATGATTTTTGGAAAGGTGTACGGAGCAGAGACTCTTCCAAAAAACATTTCCTTTTTGTTGGAGCTTTCCTGGGAGTGGTTTCTATGGTTGCCCATTAATATCACTGTTGCACAGCGTGGTGATATTGTGTCCCCCATTTTCCGTGGTCATTTCCGGGGTTTATGTGCACTTTTGTCACCAGACAGGGTGCATGTGCCCACAGTAAAAATGCGTAGAGCAGGGTTTGCGACTCCATCCTGCCAGGTTTACTACCTCCAGGGGCTGCACCATTTCAGTGGGCAGAGTGTGGTGCAGCAGACAGAGCCAGTACCTCTAGGACCAGATGGTCAGAGGTTCAAATCCCAGCTGGGGCACTTGCCAGCCCAGTCCCTATATTTTACCCACCACTAAACAAAGATAGCGCAGACACCCCTGTATTGCAGGGAACATAAGCATGGGGAAAACACCCATATTTTACCCAACACCACACACACACCACAACAATGGGCATTACCTACAGCCAAGTCCCCCAAATGCAGTCCCGTACTGCCACATTGCAATCATGTCATCTGCTTTTTCTGAGAGAAGCTCATGCCAGCATGTTGGTGGACGAGTACATGTGGTGCAGGGGGCAGTGGCTGCTAGCCACAGAAGACAGAGGCCTAGCCATGTGCAGGCTGGCACAGTCCACTGCAATAGACAGGCCCTGCCGGATCCAGTCATGGATATTCCAGGGAATCCAGCCAATCTGTGGCTACACGGTGGTGCAGTGCACACAGACAGTGCA
The DNA here is from genome assembly GCA_033557465.1 of Ichthyophis bannanicus. Classification (NCBI taxonomy): domain Eukaryota; kingdom Metazoa; phylum Chordata; class Amphibia; order Gymnophiona; family Ichthyophiidae; genus Ichthyophis; species Ichthyophis bannanicus. The sequence continues at coordinate 1,839,894,036 of CM066032.1, forward strand.
TGCAAGAACAGAAGGTCACAGGATCAAAGCCCAGCTGGGGCTACCACCAATCCTGCCCACATATTTTTCCCACAACTAAACAGTGATAGTAAGGACACACCTTTCGTGGCGAGGACATATGCAATGGTACTACGTCTATGTTTTACCCCACTGAGCACAGACACCATGAACAGGGGCAGTACCTAGAGCAGAATCTTCCCAAATGCAGTTCTGGTGGGCCACACACCAGTCAGGTTCCATGCTGCCACTCATACAAATGCCTGTGCTGTATATCTATGCACCACCCCCATGGCATGTAGATGTAGCTCATGCATATTCATGAGGGACAGCAGGAAAACCCGAACAGTGTGATGCAAACCTGGACTGGAGTTGGGAATCTCTGCTGTAAAGCAGCAGCCAACAGGGCCAGACACACCCACACCCACACCCACAGGCCCCATTGGCCAATGTCTCCTGGAGAGGCAGAACAGTGGCCCCTGTGTGCATCTCCCAATACTAGCACCTGCATACCTTAGCAATGTCACCCTACACCTGAGGTATACGGTACACAGCTCTGAGACGTTTGCTAGGAGTACTGGCAGATAGATATCCATACGTTACGCACATACTGCTATTTGACCCCATCCGAACAATCTGTGAGGTGTTTGCGGTGCGTGCTCCAGGCCTGGCCTCTGACGGTGTTTACCACCCTGGGGAGTGACCCCCAGCAGTACTGCGTACCATATCCATGCCTTGGTGTGCCCAGGACCGGTTTGGTGGGCAAGGCTAATTACCTCCACAATAGTAGCACCATGATGGCATAGGTGTGGAAGTGTGTGTCTGTCTATACCAGGGGTGGGCAAACCTGGTCCTGGAGGGCCGCAGACCAGTCAGGTTTTCGGGATATCTCTAATGAATATGCATGAGATATATATGCATTAGAGATATCCTGCCAACCTGACTGGTTTGTGGCCCTCCAGGGCTGGATCTGGAGACCCCTGCCTTACACCTCTGTCATTTAAGATTGTGAGTGGACAAGGTGCAGATGTCCTAGACATCGAAAGGGTATATAGAATGTGTCACAGTCCTCTTCACTTCTCACCACCACCAAAAAATTGTCTATTAGACAACTTTTTGGTGGTGGTGAGAATTGAGGAGGAATGTGACACATTCTATATACCCTTTCGATGTCTAGGACATCTGTACCTTGCCCACTCACGATCTTAAATGACAGAGGTGTAAGGCAGGGGTCTCCAAATCCAGGCCTGGAGGGCTACAAACCAGTCAGGTTGGCAGGATATCTCTAATGCATATATATCTCATGCATGTTCATTAGGGATATCCCGAAAACCTGACTGGTCTGCGGCCCTCCAGGACCGGAGGTGCCCACCTCTGGTCTATACAGTGGATGTTGGCTGCAAGCCCCTTCCACAGCCCACACTGCCAGCACTGTTGCCAGTATTGGCCTGCCAATGTGCATAATGAGTAGCAAGGGACCATGGGTACATCCCAGACAGGGTGGGCTGACCAGGATGCAGCTGCACAGGGCATAGGGCACTGGCAGGGACATGGTAGTGGCCGGCCACCACCTACACAGACAGGGTGACCTCTGTATGTGCTGCTGGGGGATCACTCTCACCCTGAGTGTGCAGTGATGGCAGCATGGCTAGGCACCTCCATAGTGCTATATTGTGTTTCTCTCATGTGATATATATGGGTTTCCTGTTGGGGCCTCTTCACTAACTTATCTGCTTGTGTGTGCTGCCACCCCAGTTGTGGGTGCATGCATTTTGGACCAACCAGCAGACTGTGCACAGATGGTATGTGTCTTGATGGAGTGCTTTGCAAGGTGCAGTGGCTGATGGCTTGCTGCAGGAGAATATCAGATAGTGGTGGGGTGCATCTTGTGAATATCCAGGCCTAATGTCTGTCTGATATTGTGTTGTGTGTGTGTGTGTTGTGTGTGTGTGGAGCTGCTTGGACTGCCCTGTAGGGTGTCTGTTTCCCCAGCAGGACTGGGGTTGATGGTCCACTCTGCTGCCATGGGATTGGGGGGGGGGGGGGTGTGTGTCCCGTCCCGTCCCGTCCCGTCCCGTCCCGTCCCGTCCCGGGCAGACAGAGATCTTCCAAGATGTTTATGCAGCACCTACCTATTTCACAGATTCTTGCTGCTTTGGAGCTCTGGCATGGCCGCATTTAGCCATGGAAGGTGTTGTGGACCTGGTCCTGGGCGCAACATCACACACTCAGGGTGAGCACAGTTACCGCACAATGTGATGTTGTTTAGCTACTCTTTGCCGTTTGTCCACCCACTCAGAACACCCTACTAGGCCGAGGTGCTGTGTGGGTGCACACGGACACGTCCCCCTACCAGGCCGGGGAGCTTTAGGGGTGCATTTCCCATCCTGTGTGCATCTGTGGACAGCTGATTTGCATTTGCAGTGCATCATGGGTACGGGTGGCCTAACCCTATCCTGTTTACAACAGCAGACTGTCTGTGAGGTGACATGCAGGCTATCTGCAGCCAGCTAGGGCTTGCTTAGAGCTATAGCACAATGGTTATGACACTGCCTGTGCAGCCAGAGGTCATGGGTTCAAACCCACAGTGGGGTTCTGTGATAGGGGTGTTCAAAGCTTTTATTTTAATTTACTGTACATATGTTGATGCCAGCAATTACACCCTCAGCATACTGTACCCATAAGGTGCCCCTGCGGGTGCTTTATGGGGCGCCCTATAGGGCACTTTATGGTTGCCATCCATATAGGGTGCACTATACATTATCCTGTGTCGCAGCATACATGCTGCCCTATAGGGGACATTCTAGGGTGCCTTGGCGGACGGTGCACTATAACATGTGCCTTATGGGCCGCTTTATGTTAACATGCTGTGAGAGTGGGTTTGCTAGTAGTTATCACAAAATAAAATTAATAAGCCTCCTACAGCACTCCACAACATAAAACATACTGCCTCAGCTACCCTTTTTCACAGGGCACTGTGAGGGATTGAACCTGTGGCCCCTGTACCATTGGTCAGTGTCGTAACCATTGTGCTGTGGCTGTGTTCCTTTGCTTTAGCATCAGCACGCCACCTTGTGCCCATCAGCGCGCCGTCTTGTGCCGCCCAAAATGAACAGTGCGCCTCCTTATGCCACCCAAAATGAACAGTGTGCGCCGCCTTATGCCGTACAAAATGAACAGTGCGCCGCCTTATGCCGTACAAAATTAGTTTGCCTCCTGACACACTTTTCCACATTCAAGGTGGTGCCTCAGTCAGCCTTTTTGGGTTGTGCACACTGGGGGATTGAACCCATGGCCCCTGCACCATTGGTTATTGTCTTCACCTTTGTGCTACGGCTCTGTTCCTGTATGCACCCAGCTGCGCCCCACTTAGCCTTCCCACGCGCTAATGTGGGCTCCGCACATTAATGCGACGCGCACACGTACGGTCATTTTTTTTCCTTTTTCAGCCTGATCCTCCCACTCCTTATATGGCACAGGCACACTACCGCGGCCCCGCACGTTAGGAATGTTTAGTAAACATGCCCCTATGTGTCTCAGTCTACAAAAAAGCTTCTTCCCATTAGTCTGCTTGCTACCGGCGGCTTTTCAAAACTGTCTCCTTTGTTGAGCTGCCCATCATGCATAGTAAGGACATCCATGTCTAAATTCTGTACCTTCTAAAATCTCTCTTTGCACATGGATGTCATCTATATACCTATGTGCCGGTATTTACATCTGTAAATTGCAAATAAGGCTTCTAAAATAACCCCCTGAAGATGCATACAATCAATTTGTACACATTAAAAAGTCCAAACATGTGCTTATGGTTTATGCTTTATTTAGCACTTAATATACCACCTTTCAGGCAAATCAAAGCGGTTTACAATAAAAGCAAAATTAGCAAACAAAAGTGGGGAAAAGAAATACAATCTGACAGTAAAGAGGAGAGAGAGAGGAACACAAGACAGGGATAAGAGGGAGAGCGTGGGGTGGGGACGTCCATCTCATGAAAGCTAGGATAAGGGGATGTCCAAGCAAACATGAACCCCCACTCCCCATCGGTGTTCAATGGTGTCTGTAAAATAAAGGGGGTATTGCTATAGCTCCTTCTCTACACCCTCCAGACATTTGCTTGACAGAACAATCACTTTTCAGATGCCTGTTCGTTCCTGCAGCAGGTATAACCTTAGATGCAACTCCAGGCAGGGTTGTCCAAGTTCTCGGGAATGCCCCAGTCATAGCTCCCATCATGCCCCCATTCAAACTGGGACATCCTCATGCTGGGGACATTCACAGACCCAGCTTCTAAAATGGCTCTGGAGACCTCTCAGTGCTTTGGACGTCTTTATGCCCATTTTCAGACTTCCAAAGCATGAATAGAGCTTCAAAAATAACCCCCGAAATCTATTTTGCTCATGCTAACGTTTTGAAGGTGCTGAATGAATTGAATGTGTGCTAACGGATGCACACACCTTCTATCCTCTGCTTTGCTCGTGTCTAAACAGAAGCACAGTATCTCTGCTGTATCGCTCTGTCTGCACTGTCACACTCACCAGCAGAAGTAAATTTATATTCTTGCTCAGGAAAACCCTGAATTTACAGTCCTGCTCTTTCTTATTTCCATAACCTTCAGTTCATCATCAGTTGCAGAGCACCACTCCTGTTCATTATCAGCAGCACCATTTACTGTTTGTCATCAGTAGAACACAATTCTAGTTGTCTTTACATTCTTGCTCTTTGCCCTTGTAATGCCACCCCTCCTTTTCATAATTAAACCTCATTGATACTACAGACCATATGTTCTTTTCCACAGAGATTTCTACATACACTTGTCTTTCTCTGTTAGGACAATATTCCCCAGTAGTTCAAACTGCTGTTTGCCATCAGTAAAACACATTTCAGGTTTTCATTACATTCTTGCTTCTTGTCCTTGTAACATCACCACCTCCTGTTCATAATTGAACCTCATTAATACTACAAAATTCTGGTTCCTTCCCACAGGAATTTCTACATACACCTGCCTTTCTCTGCTGAATTGATATTCTCCAAAATCTGCTGTCTTTCAGATTTTCTAAAAGAAAATTCATCAACAAAAAAAATAAAAAATAAAATATTCACGGCATTTCCCTAACACTGGCTTCTTCTTTGGTTCTTTGATCAGGAAATTAAAATCCCCTTTACTGCCCCTAAAGCAGATCACAATTTATTGTGGTCAAGATCCATTTCAATGCTCTATGATGGCATCAAATGATCACAGACAACCAAATCTGAATTTTCCTATTTCCACCCTGACTCTTTTTCCTTCAGTGCTCAGAGCATCAGGACAGGACTTCAGCATGTTAGAGCTATCAGCTTTTCACACTTGGACCTTATTTGAGCCTCTGACTGATTTACATTGAACGGTGAAGAAAAAACCTGGCCCGTATCAGGTTCTGTTCTTGCATGCCTGACAGTCGGTCGTGACTTGAAACAACTTCAGGAAGACAAAACATTTTCCATCAGCCTTTTCTCAGGCTCTGTGGAGGCTTTAAAAATCTCATTTCATTGACCCCTGGTGCAGAGCGCTCAGCAGAGATTTTCAGCAGAGCAGCCAAGACGTTTTTTTCCCCGATTACAGATGTAGTTTTGACTCTTTTACTAAACTCCCCAAAAATCGGAAGCCTGGATTGCAGCATCCCAAGTCTCGCATGGTGTCTTTTTCAATAAGGGAAATTCTCGAGAAGTGCATTTGTCCAGTGTGAGTTAGATTTGCAGGAATGTGTGTCGACAGCTCAGAAGATCTGTGACCATGATGAATGCAACACATGCCTGCAGGCAGAGAAATGATTCCTTGCTGTACTCCGCAACATCAGTGCATATCGGTAACAAATAGGAACACTGTCAATAAATATGTGAAATCCACCACGCACTGCAAACAAATGGTTTTCTCTTATTTACTTTTTGTTAGGAGGAAGAGGAAAGGGAGGGGTGATCTTTCGGCACCTCTACTACACCTTAGATGGAGAAATTTATTTCAGGATAGATTTTTAATGCATCTTCATCGTTAGGAGCAGCCTCTGATTGGAGAATGAAGGGAAGAGAGAAGGTTTGATAGAGTCGTTTAAGTGGCTCCATGGCATAAATGCACAAGAGGAGAGCCTCTTTAATTGAAAGCAAGCTCTGCTACGAGGGGGACATAGAATGAGGGTGAAAGGGGATAGACTCAGGAGTAACATGCAGAAATATCTCTTTACGGAAAAAGTGGTAGATGCGAGGAATAGTCTCCCCGTTGAGGTAGTGGAGACCAAGACAGTATCTGAATTCAAGAAAGCATGGGACAAATCCAGAAGATCTCTGAAGGGACAGTAAAGCTTAGTAGTTGATATGGAAGGGCAGACTTGATAGGCCGTATGGGCCCGATATTCAGTACCAGCGGTGAGAGCTGATAAGTGGCTAGATTTCAGCGCTGAAAGTTACACCTGGATATTCAATGCTTGGGTCATATCTAGCCTAGTCACTGAATATCCGAGTTAACCGCATATGCTGGTCACTAACCGGCCAGCGGCGATATTGAGCCACTACTCTGTTAGTGATACACGGCAAATGTTAGCATCAGGGCATATAGGACCGGCAGCTGTGGATATTCAGCGGTACGGCTAACCGTGATAATCGCTTTGAATATCGGGCCCTACTGTATGTCTTTATCTGCCATCACATTTCTCTGTTTCTCGTTGCTCCGATGAAGGACTGCTTTCTGTTCTAGGGTGTTACCACGTAAGCTGGCCTTTGCGGGAGATGCAAGAGCCAAACTGTTTGACATGGAGGGAATGTCTCTTGGGGGCCTGGGAGTTCATACTGCTCCATTATCTGTTTCAAGGTTGGGAAAAAAAGATCCAGGGCCATTTTAAGAGTATTGGATGCCCTAAGTGAACCTCCAGCCTTGTGTCCCCCTCACCTTCCCGTGGAGATTTTGATAATTAATTAAACTGAATAATCATGATGATGATAATCCCAGCACCGCTCTCATAGCAATCCTGTAAAAGTAAAAATCCTACTTTTAAATGTTTAGTTATTTCTTTATTTATGTAGACGGATTTAGTATACCGCTTTATCATTAAATCAAAGCGGTTTAGCACATCAAACAATCAAGGTAATTGTGTGGTCAGTAGCATACAGTGGGAGATCAAGAAGAGTGATGTGGGGTGCAGAGTGCTAGATTTTATCAGTGATCTATATACAAAGTGAGCAATATACATATATACAAGATTAGAGCCATGTTTAACCCTGGAATTACCAAGAATTTTTGCACACATTGAATACCGTTGGGGTCATAAATGACCCCACGACAAATTTTAATTGTTAACCATGAAAAATTTAAACTAAACAGACAAAATATTATTCCGAATTAATTATTTATTATATGAAGGTTAAATGTTTTGAAATTTAATGCTTTACATAAAATTACATGAAGAAGAGTTGCCATGAAAGCAGTTTTTGCATGCACTTGATGAACACAGTAAAGTACTACAGTCATTTGCATGAGACACAGACAATTTCTGAATGTTCTTTGCAAACATTGCGCTTGCAGGAGGTGCAAACTATGTTGCTTTTCTTGTCTTTTTCTCTGGAACAGCAGTGACACCTTGCCCTTTTCTTTGGGATCCCGACATTGCAAACAGGATCAATGGCTTCTTCAGTGCTGGAAGAAGTCTTGCTGCAATTACTCTGAAGCAGCTGCTTTCCTAATTCCAAGAGGAATAGACGACGTCTGTGCTTTGACTTGGACTGCCATTCTGGATTTAGTGACATCCAAACAATGAAGGTGTTCAAAGCACTGATGTCCAACATGTTGTAGAAGATTGTCACTGGCCAGCGTCTTGTCATTTGTTTTGTGCTATACGTGCGAAACATTTGATCTGCTGTATCTACTCCACCTTTACTAGAATTATAATTCAAGATCATGCGTGGCTTTTTGTCTGGACGTGTGTTATCTACTTCTTCTTGATCATGCAAACTACTCAGAAGAACAACCACTTTTCCTTTCTTCGGGCAATAGGAAACCAGAGTGGCGTCATCGCAAAAGGCAAACAGTGAAGTGAATACCTCTCGGCCCTTTGCTGTTACAAATTCTGGAGGTAATTCTTTTCTGTTCTTTCAAATTGTCCCCAAAAGTGTCATTTGTTTTTTTAGCAATTTCCGTGACAGGGATAAACTGCAGAAGAAATTGTCAACAGTAACATTTCTGCCAGATCATGTCAATCCTTCAGAGAGTTGCAGCACAACCCTTTCACCCTGATTCTGTTCCCTGTTTTGTCTGAGTTCCCTTCCTGTATATACTTGAAGACGAGGAATATATGACGTTACACTGTCACACAACATCCATAGCTTTATGCCATATTTCGCAGGTTTGCTGGGAATATATTGTCTGAATGGAACACGGCCACGAAATGTAAGCAGTTGCTCATCCTTGGTAACATTTTCACCAGGAACAAAGGCATCACTTAGAGTTGCTTCCCAGGTATCAAAAACATGTCTGATTGGAGCAAGCTTATCCACGCCTCGTTGTTCACGTCTGTTGGTTGCATCATCAAATCTGAGATCACAAGAAATTTGCTGAAAATGGTTACGGGCCATATTTTTGCCGAAAACAGAACGACCATCTTCAAGGTTCCACAACTGAACTATGGATTCATTTCGTGACTTGTACATGCCTGAGAGGATCAGAAGTCCAAGAAAACGTTGAAATTCTCCGTCTGTCAAATCTTTCCAGATGTCATCATAAATGTGTCTTCCTTGTTTGCTCGTCCACATCATGATTTCATTCAATAAGTTCTTCCTCATGAACAAGTGGAATGCTGCGAGAGGCCATCAACATTTCGTACAGCATACCTTGTAGGACCTTGTTGTATGGGCAAGACATTAGCTCTGGCGTATGTTCCAGCAGCTTGCTTTATAGGTTTCCTGTTCCATGATGTGGCATCCTTAGATACATAGGCTTCAATGGCAACATTTGTGCTTATAGTTGATGACCTCTTAGCTCCTCTATGACCACAACTAAGATTCCTCACAGATGATACTGACAGCGAGGACTCCTGCCTTCTTCCCCGTCCAGCACAGCCTTGACCTTTGCCTCGACCTGTAACTTGACTCTTTGCTGCGGGCGATGTTACCGGCTTAACATCAGTCTCGCATTCACTTGGCGACCAACTGTTGTCGCCATCTGAATCATGACTGTCATTATCAGATTTATTGCTCAAACTTGGCTGATATGTTTCTTTGCTTGCTGAATATGCTGCATCATCAGACGACTCAGAGCCGTCACTGTCAGCATCTCGTTGCAATATTTCTCTTACTTGGGCAGCTGAATACTTTTGTTTTGACATCATAAACAATAACCTAAAATAAATAAACAAATACAAAGTTGAATAAAACGCAAAGCAGTTTTACTATAGGTGTACAATAAGCGTGAGGAACGAGCTGAAAGCCTTTAGATGTCATCGGAAATAATGAGAGAATGTATGATATCAATTACTGAAAATGTGTAATTTTCATAAAATAAGAGTACAAAAAATAAATGATACATAATTAATGATAAATACCTTTGTCAGATCAAAAAATTCACAAAACTGCAAATTGTATCACGATCCAAACCGGACGTAAGCAACCGAGGTCAAAAATGACCCCACTGGTACTCTGTGCTGCAATTCATCACTAGCATCACCTAGCGGGTGAAAATTATTTCTCTCATGGCGCAATATAAAGAGAATATTGACATGTGAAAAGTCATAAAAAGATTGCATTCTTGAACAACTAGTTTCCGAGATGCGCGTTGTGAAACTTGCAATGGGGTCACTTTTGACCCCATCGGTACTCCCAGGTTTAAAGGTGATCTAAGATCCGGGCCTGTATAGCGTTGTAGATACTGCACATAGGAGTCAGTTCAGGTGAAGTCCTTGTAGTATTATGTAAATAGAGTTGTTTTAAGTAGCTTTCTGAAGTCCTTTAGGTCTTTGGTTGATCTTAGGTGGTCGGGGAGAGAGTTCCATAGTGCGGGCGCTGCCAGAGAAAGTGCACTTCTTGATGTGGCCTGATTTGTTTTGGCAAATTCGTTTGGTGTGCTGATGGTGTCCGAGGTTCCTTTTCTTCTTGCTCTTGTGCTGTGGTTAGTTTTAATGATTTGTTGTAGGCTGTTAGCTGAGAGGTTGTGTATTATTTTGAAAATATTTATAAGTACAGTCAAACCTCGGTTTTCATTTGCCTCGGTTTTCATATGCTTCGGTTTTCAACGTCTTTTCTGACTGAGATTTTGTCCCGGTTTTCATGCATTGCTTCGGTTTTCAACGTCTTTTGACTGAGATTTTGTCCCGGTAGCAGGGAAGAAAAGCTGTCAACGTAAGCAGGAGATGTTGCATGAATGTGGGAGGCAGTTCTTTCTCTTGCAGGGTACGTCTGAAGCTATATCATTAAGATTTTCTGCCATTCTGAAGCATTGAGCAGATAATGTAAAGGTATTTTAATGGACTGAATTCAATGTGATTCCGAAGAGAGCTGGGCACAGCAGCTTGTCAGGGGTGGCTAAGGCCAGATGTTAACATACTGTACTGTACAGTACTGTACTTAGCTTGCTTTCAGTGATGTTAAATGTTCATTTATCCATTTCATTAGTCATTTATATTTATTTCTCATTGTTTTCTGTATGTAAAAATATAGTTATTCTCTATAAAATGTATTTTTTGTGAATATTTTTGGGTGTCTGGAACGGATTAATTGGATTTACATTATTTCTTATGGGAAATATTGCTTCAGTTTTCATACGTTTCGGTTTTAGTCAGACTTTTTCGAACGGATTAATCATGAAAACCGAGGTTTGACTGTACTTTGAAGTGGATTTGAGAACCTGTGTCCCTTGGGGAAACTGCTAGGTACATATGACCTAGATTGGCCACTGTTGGAAACAGAATACTGGGCTTGATGGACCTTGGTCTGACCCAGTATGGCATATCTTATGTTCTTATGTTCTTATGATTGGGAGCCAGTGCAGGTGGTACAGTATGGGAGTAATGTGGTCGTGACCTGTGCAGTCTGTTATGATGCATGCGACGGTGTTCTGTTCTAGCTGTAGAGGTCTTAGAGTCTGTTTTGGTAGCCTCTGATAGATGGGGTTACAGTAGTCTAGTGTGGAAATGATAAGGGCTTGACAGACTGTTCGAAAATGCTCCTGAGAGAGGATGGGTTTGAGCCTTCTGATGGTTCTCATTTTGATGTAGGCGCTCTTTGTGGTTTTGACAATCTGGGATTGAAGGTTAAGGTCCTTGTCAAGCGTTACCCCCAGGTATTTTACTTCTTGTCTTACTGGTATTGTGATGTGATTCAGTTTGATGGTAGTTGAGGGTGAAAAAGTGGGGTTCCTTGTGATGAACAGAGCTTCAGTTTTGTTGTAGTTTATTGAAAAATTATTTTCCTGAAGCCAAGTTGCCATTTGTTGGAAGCAGTTGGCTATGTTGGAGTAGTCTGGGTTGTCCAGTTTGATTGGTGTGAATATCATTATGTCGTCTGCGTATATGGTGTATTGAAACTTGTGCGCCTTGATGATGGTGCAGATGGGTTGTATGTATAGATTGAAGAGCAGGGCGGAGAGTGCTGAGCCTTGTGGGACACCCTGTGTGGCTTTCAGAGGTTGAGTGGTGTCTGCGCCACATTTGACTTGTATCTATCTGTTGGTGAGGTATGATGTGAACCAGCTCAAGGGGGTGCTGTGCAGTCCTGTCTCTTGTAGTCTGGTTAGTAAGGTTGTGTGACAAACAGTGTCAAATGCTGATGAGATGTCTAAGAAAATCATGAGGACACCCATTCTGGTGTTGTCGATCATCTGTATCAGCTTGTCAAATAGTTGTATTAGTAGAGTTTCGACTCCATGGTTGCTCCAATGTTAAGCTGTACTTTGAATAACTGTGTGTGCCCGCTCTCCCTGCAGGTAAGCAATGTGCTGACAGCTCTTTGAGTTTGTGCAACCATCAGGATCTATTGTTTTGTTGCGGCTGCTGCCTGCCGCCCCTTAGAGGTTGGCGCCCTAGGTGACTGCCTAGTCTATCCTAATGCTTGAGCTGACCCTGAAAAGATTTAAGAAGGAAGCCTGTCCTCTTCCATGGATTTTAAAGCCTAGCTCCCTGGTTTAAGTGAAGGATCCTCTGTGTGAAGCTGCTTGCTCAAGAAATCCACTGCTTATTCCTGGGATAAGCAGCATGGAATATGTGTGCCTTTTTGGGAACCTGCCAGGTACTTGTGACCTGGATTGGCCACTGTTGGAAAAAGGATACAGGGCTTGATGGACCCTTGGTCTGACCCATTATGGCATATCTTATTACCTTAAATTAAAATTAATAACTGAAAAGGCAATAACATAGTAACATAGTATCCAACTGGCTACAAACCCAAAACCTCAGAATTCAGCACAAGAAAACGGAGGTCCTATTCATTACAAGGAATCAAAATTTCTCCACGCCGCCCTTTCTAAAAGTCAAGGAAGCAGAACTCCAGACCAAACCCATGATCAGGTACCTCGGAGTCACTTTAGACCAGCGCCTGGACATGAAGGTGCACATAGGCAACATAGTGAGAGTGGTGTACCATAAGATCCGATCCCTCAGGTACCTACGATTCTTGCTGGAACCAGACGACTTCAGGACAATTTATCAGGCACTGATCATACCATTTGGATTATGCAAATTCAATTCTGCATGGACTCCCTCAAGCCACTCTGAACCCGCTGCAACTTGCGATGAACGCCACAGCAAGAGTCCTACATGGAGTATCCAGGAAAGACCACGTGACGCCCATCCTGAAGCATCTACACTGGCTCCCGATACATGGTAGACTCACATACAAAACCTTACTGCTGACGTTCAAGGCCGTCAATGGGCTCTCATCCACATCACTAGCAGAGCTGATCCAGACTATGCCCTCCAATAGGTCCAGAAGATCGGTAGCAGTTAATACACCGATAGTCCCGAAAGCAATAACCCAATGCACCCGGTCAACAGCAAACAGGGCTTTCAAATTTTGTGTGCCCAGATGCTGGAACATCCTACCTCCCAGCATCCGAGCAATCCCTGACCTAACCCAGTTTAGGAAGGCCTTGAAGCACCATCTCTTCCTCCTGTATTACCCGGTAGACAACGCTATAATAGCCCCATCCACTATCTAGCTGGTGCAGTTTAAGTAAGCCTTACCACACTAAACAACCACAACTATGTCCAGTGAGGTAATACCTATCTTGTTGCATAGATGTAAATAGTTACCCCAAGTTATCCAAGTTTTAATACCTGTTCATTGTAAACACGGATCAGCCAATGAAATGTGGAAGTTTCTATGTTCAATGTAAACCGCACTGATGTTGAATAGCGCGGTATAAAAGAGACTGTAAATAAATAAAAATAAATAGTATATGATGGCAGATAAAGAACAGTATGGTCCATCTAGTCTGCAAGGTGGCAAGAGTAGGTGCACTTGCCGCTCCATGCAGGTCACCGCTCCCCTACCCACCGATCTGTGTAGGTCACCCCTATTTACTGAGATATAAGAGATAGTTAATTTTGATTTTATCCTGTTGCTGTAAAGGGATCCACTGTGTCTGTCCCATGCCATCTTGAATTCTGTCACTGTATTTGCCCCACCACTTCCATCGGGAGGGCATTCCAAGCATCCGCCACCCTTTCAGTGAAAAAGTATCTCCTGATATTGCCTCTCAGTTTACTCTCAATGGTTTTGTAGCTGAGTTAGTGCAAAGCTTGATGGTAAAACTTAAAGTGTGGGACTGAATTTGGATTAATTATGGGTAAGCTGCAAGCTCATGTACCCAAAATGGTAGACGACCAAAGAGGGAAAAATCAAGCTTCTACAGCTGGTAGCTGGGACATACACTTAGCAGTACCGAGCAGAATATTTGAACAGACTGGATAGTCAATTGGTTGTTGCCATCAACTGCTCTATTGCTATTATCAAAGTGACCTGCACTTTAACTTTGAGCCTTATTAGTGTGTCCCCTTCATAGTGTGACAGTACAGTAACTTTCCATTATTCTTTACTGGTGAGTATAGCGGTGGCAATCCACCCTGCCTCCTTCCATAAGGTTTCAGTGATTCCCAGGCTATCGCATGGGTCCTAGAGATACTGCATCCAAAACTGCCCATGAGCTGCATACAATTGCCCACAGTTAAGTCTTCTTTTCCACAATGCTCTTCTTCATCACTTGAGCAATGTAGGCAAACATTTGTCTGCAAACACCTCTCTGGGTGAGCTAGATGATCTCTCGAGATCCATCTCAGTCCTTTTTTTTGTGTAATTATTGTTAGGTCTGAGTGTATCTCCTTGGAGATGGGACCTCTGCTTTAAGACACCGTGTACCATATGAGAACATACGGCAAGCATTAATTCGCAAAACAGTACATTTTTCATTCAAATGTCTCCTCCGTGCATTGATAAACAGTTTCCAGTCAAGTCTAAAATCCTTTTAGTATAGCTGGAGTCTAGAGGTAGGCAACAATGGCTCTCAAGGGATGCAAATAGGTCTGGTTTTTAGAATGCTCACAATATATATTCAGAAAATTATGTTTTTGCATCCCCTGGTCTAAGAATCCCACTGATCTGAATATCTTGCTTATTCTGAGTGCTGGGCCCATTTTTGATGCAGGAATACCAGAGTTGCCTAACCTTATTATGGAAAGTTAATTGAAACGGGCTATCATATACGCTGGCTGAAATAACGTTACGGGAACAGCAGCCTGCAGTGCATTTGGAAATCTTGAATTCCAGGGTGCAAAAGATAATGAAAGCCATCTGGGGAGTGAAATCTCATCTAACTGCTACAAAAAAAAAAAGAAAAGAAAAGAAGCAATAGGAGTTAGAGTCTAAACTTAGTTGCTTGTGAAACCTCCACATGTTTATTCAAATCTTCCATCCAACATTCCATAAGAACATAAGATATGTCATATTTTATTTATTTATTTTGTTCTTCTATACCGCCCCTTCCAGAGATCGGGGCAGTTTACATTTAACACAACATATTACAAAGAACAGAGGTTGAACTTTACATAGATCCATAGGTACATTTAACATGAAGCGAATGCTTTATATACATAGTTGTCTGAACTGATGCCATACTGGGTCAGACCAAGGCCCATCAAGCCCAGTATCCTGTTTCCAACAGTGGCCAATCCAGGTCATAAGAGCAAGAGGTGATCTAAAATCTAAAGAAACTCTTTTAAACTATTTTGTTTGAAATATATTTAATGAATGTTATAATATTTGAGATAATTGAATCAGGAAGGAAAAACATAATGTTAAAAGAATTTTAACCAGTGTTTATAGCATATCACAATAAACTGCAACAATAGTTAAATGCACCCCCTCAATTCCACACTATTCACCACTCTATTTATCTATACAAACTATATTACAAAATTGCAGAGAAAGAATACGTCCATGTTGACACTGCTATCAACATCCATAACCGGTCTTGAAAAAAACTCCGCATATGATGAACTTTTAACTATTTTTTACTTTTTTAAAATGTTCATTATTCATTTTGCATAAAATGCAGTGCATCTAAAAATCATAAAAACATATCTTCATAATGATGGCGGCAGTCACTTTATTTATTTATCCATTCTTATATACCGCGCTATTCAAGGTCAGTGCGGTTTACATAAAACAATAACATTTGCATTACATCAGAACAATGATATCAATGCTTACATTGTAACAGGAAAATAAACTTGGACTGAACGGGGAAGAGGAAACTAATAAGCTAATAACAGAGTTAAATTGTGAACTATTTACAGATTTACAGGTTAGAAATTAAAAGTGAATCATGTATAAGAATGTGGAGACTGTGAAATGTACCTGATGTGGTGGTCAGGTATATTCTTAGTTATGGATAAGGTTGTGGGGAGTAAAGGTTTGGATGAAGGAATATTAGTGTGGTGGGGGGTTATTAAGGTGCGAAAAATGGAGGAGGAATAGATGGTGCTTTAGAGATTTTCTGAATTGAAGAAGGTCACTAATTGCTCGAAGGTGTGGGGGGAGGCTGTTCCAGATTCTTGGGCATAAAATGCAAAGGATCTGTTCCTGGTTAGTTGATTACATTTTATGGATTCGCGGGGAATAGTGAGAGTGTTGGCGGTTGCTGATCTTCTCAGCCTGCTGTTTGGGGTGATTGTAAGGAGTGCTGAGATAGATGAAGGAGACAGTCGGTTAATGGCCTTGAAGGTTATGAGTAGAGCTTTGTAAGTGAGTCTGCTGTGTAGCAGTAGCCAGTGAAGTTCCATAAGTATGGGCGTAATGTGATCACTTCTGGCTATTGTGACAACGCACCGCCTAGCCTGTGGCGTAAGCAGGCCAAGGGGATGTGAGCCACACAGTGGGGTGAATTTAAAAGAGTCCTTGGTAGTGCTGAAGCCTTCCTACTGTAGTTGTGGAGTGAGTGACGACAGCCAAGGTTGGGTTTCCAAAGTAAGTAATGCTTTATTCATGCATAAGGTATTTGCACAAAGTATAGCAAAGGACACCGTACAGGACTTACTCCCCCGCCACAGAAGTATAATGGTATCCTTCAGTACCAAATAAAAGTTCAAGTGTTTACACAGCTTCTCCTGATACTTCTCAGGGACACATAAAATATTTACAAGCTTTCATCATTCTTCCAGCTTCATTACTACAACAGGGCTTCAATCTTCTAGTATTGCTTTCTCAGTATCTACTGGTAATAAAGAATCTTTCTCCTGTTGTACTTCTTTCTAGTGTCAAACAGCTTCCCATAGAAATGGCAATCTCCACAACTCTGGCTTATTAATGACTGCCTTCTTGTGTAGGAGTAGTTTCTCTATATTGCCTTCTATTCACAGCTGTACCACATGAAGCTTTGACTCATTCCATTCACTAGAACGCTGCTGTCTCTCATGCAGGTTCTAGAACATTTGCTTAAGGCTTCTCAGCACTCAATCATCAATTAGGAATATTTATAGTTCTTCACTCTAGCATACAAATTCCACACTCCATTTCTGACTCACTGGAACTAGATAATGGAGCCCCCAATTCCATTGCTTCCTCTTGGTCCTCAAAGGGTTCCCTTAGCTCTCTGCACAATTGCTGCCAATTAGCCTCTTGCTGGCAAGCAGGTGTGTGCTCCTCTGAACTAGAGCTTAGGTCACGCTGTCTATACCATGGAAATGTTTGTAGCTTTCTAACAGGGACTTTCCTATAGCCCCTCTTCCTTCTATTAACTTCAGGTATATATTCAGGGTCTGGTTTACCCCTGCCTCTTTTAGCAAACAGTCTATTGTCAGTTCCTATAGACTGACTTCTCTCAAAGCTATTTGCTTTACAAGGCTTAGAAGAGTTTGCTCTGACCTGGTTTTTGCAGCGTCTGCCTCTAGGGAACTCCCCTGACTCCAAGTCAGTATTCCAGGCTTCTGAATCCAGCTCTAGGTCACCTCCAGGGTTTTCTCTCTCATGGAGCTGATGTCTGCCTGTCCTTCTTCCAGGACCACCTGCAGGAACTCTCCCGTCCCTGGTTCTCTCCTTAGTTCTTCTGGGCTCAGCCTTCCTGCTTGCACTGCTCTGTAACCAGTTCCTCTCCTCCTTGATTCCTCTCTCGAGTCTGGATCTCTCTCTGCCTCCGGATCCACTTCCTTTGCTAACTGCTGCTTCCTGGTTATGAGTGCAGAGTGGCCCAATCCGGTCTGACTCCTCCCACCTCCCTGATTGGCTATGTCTCTGGGTTAGCCTAGAGCTAGGGTGTGGTTCTTTCCCTGCTCTTCTCTCCAGAGAATGTTTGTGTGCAGGAAACTTAACCCCTTCCTGTCCTGCCTCTCCAAGCCTCTGAGGTGACAGAAAGTGATTTAAACCCATTTTCTCCTGTTTCTGAGCCTCTGCCTTGTCACACTATGCTGCTGAGAATGCGTGCTGCTGCATTCATGGCCATTTGGAGAGGGTTAAGGGTGCTCTTAGGGAGACCGTGGAGGATTATATTTGCATAATCAAAATGAGGAATTACTAGTGCTTGGAAGATAGTTCTGAAGTCATGTGGGGCTAGTAAAGGTTTAAGGTGTCTTAATGTTAAAATTTTGTTGTAGACGGATTTGGTCATGTTCTTTATATGCTCTTTGAAGTTAAATTGGTTATCTAGTGTGACCGCCAGATACCATATGGCTGATTTGCATGGGAGTTCTGCATCTCGTACCTTCAAGGTGGCGGGGGGGGGGGGGAGAAGTTCTTGTTCCTGGAGATAAATAGGACCTCCGTCTTCTTGAAGTTTATCCTCAAATTCTGAGATAGGAGCCAGTCAGTAATTGCGTTGAAGCAGTCCACTAGCTTAGAGATGTCAGGATGCATAATTTTGACCGGGGTGAAAAGCAGAACGTCGTCTGCGTAGATTAGGCTGAAGATGTCATATGAGCAGATAATGTATGGTGAAGTTGGGCGTTCGTTATTATAACTTCTACAAATTATACTTCAATTGAATATAAAGCTAATTTGTAGAAGTTATAATAACGAACGCCCAACTTCACCATACAAGGGTCAGGCTTTAATCCAAGCTGACAATGGTCGTTGCTTCGGGACTTAATTCACTTTAAATTCATTCAGATATTCACTTGGTCACAGTGACCACAGTTTGCTATAACTGATAAAAATCATAAATCAAGCAAAGGCCTAACTTATATGCAGACCAAGCAGTATAAATGTGCAAAAAAGAATTAAATATAAATAAAAAGCAGGAGGATTATTAATATGGCACCCAACTCAATTTCTCAAATAATCTTATAGAGCTTTGTTGAGTTCCAACACGTCAACTGATCCTCTCTTTATATACAGTCCAGTTCAGTTCTTCTTTAAATATTGTTTTTTAATATTTTTGTTTGCACATAACACACTTATAAAATCTAAGCAGTTAAAGATTTCACTTATCTACTGATCTTATTGTCATGAGGCTGTATTCCATGTCTTGCTCTTGAAATTTCTGTGTATCAGAGCTTACTGCGCAGACCCATCAGACCCGATATGGTCCATGTTTTGAGTTCCACTGGCCTCCACTGCAGGGAAAAATTGCTTTTGCGTTTTTGCTTCACAAAAGAAAAATTACTTCCAGTCTTTCACAGCTGCTCCTCTTAACTGTGTACCATTTCGTCGGTAACCTCAAAAAAGAAAACGCTCAACATAACTATTTCAAAAACATTGCAGCCAATCAGCTTTTGCCATGTGATAAGCCCCACCCACAGTATCATGAATTTTCAAAGCAAAATCCTTTTCCAGATAGTTACGTCACAAAACTTCAGGTATTTAAAATAGTAAAGACGAGCAGCTGTGGGAGATCGGAAGTAATTTTTCTTTTTTGAAGCAAGATTAAGAAAGTTAAAAAAGGGGACAGAGCTATTCCCCTTTTGGTTGAACTGCACTGGTTGCCAGTTCAATTAAGGATTCATTGCCCATAAGATAATCCGGAGCTTAGCTGTAGGCATTTAAATAAATATTTGACGGACTATCTTATGGGCAATCGACTGTGGAAGATTCCAACTACTAGGCAAGATAGAGCGGCGGCTACATATAATTAAACTTTACGAGGACTGGGACCACTAGAGTGAAATAAACAGCCATATGAATTAAGATGGGAATGTAATTACCATATTTTTAGAAAGAAAATGAAAACTTAGTGTCCCTTTTTGGTTTTGCACTTAAGTTGCGTTAAGTGCAAAGCCTCCACGTTAACTGTCGAGGGCCTGGACAGCATGTTCCCAGCTGTTAACATGGGTCCTGTATCCTAATGGTGAGTTATTGCCATGGGTCCACTCAATTCCAACTATGGAGACAGAGGTAACAGCATCCGTGCTAATTACAACATTGACAGCACATGATGTTGAGCCCCGCACTAACTATAATATGTTCATTATGTCCACTCTCTGCCCTTAAACTACCCATTCTTGACCTCAGTGCGTGAGTAGCAGCACGCACGTCAATGTGCAGTAATTTTCATGTCCCATGCTAACACTTACTGCAGGCCCGAGTGCATGGTTACCGTGTGCCAAAACATGCTCTAATTGTTTAGTGCACTTCAGAGCAGTAAGAGATCTCCTTAGTTGTTTTCAGTGATTGAATGATAAAGTATGGCTGGTTCATTTTGTTATTATTTTATTTTTAATCAGGCTTCTTTTATGAGAGTACTGACCATTGTGAAATGATTTTGAGGTGTAAGCAGGGCCGGATTTACCTATACGCCATGTACGCCATGGCGTAGGGCCCACAGCCGGCAGGGGCCCACAAAAAAAGAACCAGGTAATTTTTTTTAAACACAATTTAAAAAAAAAACCTGGTGGCTGCCGCCGCGGGGCCCCCTCTGCTGCCGCGGGGGCCCCGTCTACAAGCTGAAGCCGTCGGGTCGGGTCGGGTCGGGTCTCTCCCTCCCTCGCTGCAGGCTGCGAGAGACGCGAAGATAGAGCGTCTCCTCGCATCTGTGTTAAGCCCGCAGGGGCTGATGGGATTTCCCATCAGCCCCTGCGGGCTTAACACAGACGCGAGGAGACGCTCTCCCTTCGCGTCTCTCGCAGCCTGCAGCCTGCAGCGAGGGAGGGAGGGAGAGAGACAGACCCGACCCGACCCGACCCGACCCGACGGCTTCAGCTTGTAGACGGGGCCCCCGCGGCAGCAGAGGGGGCCCCGCGGCGGCAGCCACCAGGTTTTTTTTTTTTAAATTAAATTTTACTTTAGGCCGGGGGGGGGGTAGGACTGGTAATGGGCTATGGGGGGGGGGTAGGACTGGTAATGGGCTATTGGGGGGGGGGTAGGACGGGTAATGGGCTATGGGGGGGGGGTAGGTCTGGTAATGGGCTATGGGGTGGGTAGGACTGGTAATGGGCTATTGGGGGGCTGGGGCGGGAAATGGGCTGGGCTGGGCTGGGCTGGGGGGGGTTAAGGCTAGAGGTCGGCTGATGGGGTTAGGACTGGTAATGGACTGTGGGCTGTTGGGGGGGCTTAGAACTGTCAATGGGCTATTGGGGGGGGGGGTAGGACTGGTAATGGGCTATGGGGGGGTAGGTCTGGTAATGGGCTATGGGGGGGTAGGACTGGTAATGGGCTATTGGGGGGCTGGGGCTGGAAATGGGCTGGGCTGGGCTGGGCTGGGCTGGGGGGGGTTAAGGCTAGAGGTGGGCTGATGGGGTTAAGACTGGTAATGGGCTGTGGGCTGATGGGGGCTGTCTGGTAATGGGCTATGGGGGGGCTAGGACTGGAAATGGGCTGGGGGGTTAAGACTGGAGGTGGGCTGATGGGGTTAGGACTGGTAATGGGCTGTTGGGGGGGGTTAGAACTGGAAATGGGCTTTGGGGGGGTTTAAGACTGGTAATGGGCTGTGGGCTGATGGGGGTTGTCTGGTAATGGGCTATGGGGGGCTAGGACTGGAAATGGGCTGGGGGGTTAAAACTGGAGGTGGGATGATGGGGTTAGGACTGGTAATGGGCTGTGGGCTGATGGGGGGGGTAGGACTGGCAATGGGCTATGGGGGGCTGACTGGAAATGGGTTGATGGGGTTAGGACTGGAAGTGGGCTGATGGGGGGTTAGGACTGGTAATGGGTTATAGGGGGGGCTTAAACTGAAAATGGGGTGATGGGGGGTTAAGGACTGTAAGTGGGGTGATGGGGGGGCTAGGACTGGTATTGGGTTGGGGGGTTGCTAGGACTGGAAATGGGCTGATGGATGGCTAGGACTGGAAATGGGCTGATGCAGGGACTAGAAGGGAATGGATGCTGGGTGAGGCTGGAACTAGAAGGGAGCTGATGTTGGGGGAGGATTAGAATGGGATGGGGCTGGAAGAGTAAAATGGAGAAGGGAAAAATATTTTGTGTGGGAGGGATAAAAAATCTACAATTGGCCGGGTATTGGGAGAGTAAGTGGGGATTGAGGATGGAGGGGTAAAATTTGAGTGGATGAAATAGGAATGAGGAAAGAGCAAAAGGAGAAAGATTAGTATGTTAAAGCAGATGTAGAGAGAGAATGGAAAAAAATCTAGAAGAGAGAAGAAAGGACAAATGGACAGCAGACGATGGAGAGTTAGCAGAAGACACGAAGAAACCAGAAGAAAGTGGCTGGAGCAATTGCAGCTGAAAAAAATGCACAAAAGGTAGAAAAATATCTCTTTATTTTGAATTTATTAATTGGAATATGTCAGCTCTGGTAAATGTGCATCATTAACGTCTGCGCTTTGTTTAGTACAAGAGCAAATTAATGTATAGTTTTATTTCTACAGTGTTGTACATTCCAAGTTTGGCTTTTGGGATTCCCAGTTTAATTATTGTCTTCCTATTTCTAAATTGTGATTACTTGTTTGGTGATGGTCTATGTTCTGCATGTGTAACTGAGCTGAGGTGTTCTGTTTATATAATTCCTATTTGACATTGCCACTTGTTCTCTTTCCCCAGTAGGTCATGTATTGTTGTTCTCTGAAATGTATTGGTTTAATATTTGCAGTGTTGCCTTTTGATTGGTAGAGTATGGTGCTTTGTGAGTCCTGGTAGTGCTGTTAGGATACGGCGGGTTTACTATGGGCAGTGTTTGTAGTAGTTCCTAATGTGTCTGGCAGTTGGCACTGGATTATAGTAATGTAGAAATATTTTAGTCTTTCTTTATCCATGCACTCATTAAGAGGCACGTTTACTAAAAGTTAGTATATGGTAACATTATGCAAATATTTATGCAAATGAGGCCCCTTATGCAAATGAGGTCCGCACCCCCCTTGGGCCGCCCCTGCTGGGGGCCCACAATTTTTGTTGGCGTAGGGCCTCACTCAAGGTAAATCCGGCCCTGGGTGTAAGTGAAATTGTGCATTGTCAGCCTTGTAATACAGTATTTAAGGATGGACTAGGTGAATTTGAACTGCACTTTGGACAGTTAGAACTATGGAGAATTGCAATGGACAAGGAATTGCTGGTAGAACTGAATTATTGAGTAAAAATTCACATTTGCATATAAACCTATGATCATTGACCCACCATTCAATAAAATGGACCTTGAATATGATATATAAACATTGAAAAATGACAGCAGATAGAGCATACGACCTATACAATCTGCTCATCCATACCTTGTATCAACTAATAAGCTCTATGGGCCCAATTTTCATCTGGGCAGTGCTACTTGCCGTGCTGGCACATAGCCCGCCCGCCATCTGTCTAACGTGGATTTTCAATGCCGGGGTCATATGCAGCCCTGGCATTGAAAACCCGGGCCTCGCCACACAACCCGTAAGCCACAGGAGCTAGTTGGGTAGCACTGATTTTTAATGTTAGCTGCTTAGCCCTCTGCGCATGAAAGATAGGCGAGGTTTCCCATTTAGCCCTTTCCTCTGCCCCTGTTCTGCCCTGGAATGCCTCTAACATGCCCCGATGCTAACTGCATAACATCTGGGAGCATTAGGGACTTATGATGTGTGACAAAAAAGAAGACTGTGGCAGTCATGCCCATGACTTAATGCCAATTGGCTAACCGCTTATGTCACTGTGTTATGCAACATCTCGCCACTATTCTGTATAATATTTTTCATCTCTCTCACTCTGTTTTTCTTTTTCAGGTTTTATTATAGCACACTGCTCCATCATTTTGTCACACAACTGGAGGTGGCAGAAATATGGAGCAAAGAATCAACTTGAAATTTCTGGTTAAGTTGGAGAAGGGCCCAACTGAGTGTCTTCTACTTCTCCAAAAGGCTTATAGAGAAGATGCAATGTCAAGGCCGTGAGTCTTCGAGTGGCACAAATGCTTCAAGACTGGCCATGAGGAGGTGGAGGATGACCCCAAGTCAGGATGGTCTTCCACGACAAAGACGGCTGAGAACATTGACAGTATGAACCAGCTGGTGCGGAGTGATCGCAGATTGACTGTGCGGATGATAGCTGAGGACCTCAGCCTGAACATGGAGTCAGTGCAGACCATCTTGATGCTGGGGATGAGGAAGGTGTGCGCCAAGATGGTGCCCAAGCTTTTATCGGATGAACAGAAGGAGCACCAGGTCAATGTTTCTAGAGAAAGTCCCTGTAAAATAGTTATCTCCAAGTTATAATGCCCTGTTCAATGTAATTTCAGTGTGTTCAATGTAAACCGCACAGATTTATTTATTTATTTATTTATTTATTTAACATTTCTTCTATACCGCGCTATTAAAATCAGCGCGGTGTACATTGAACAAAACATACTGCAATGCATACAGGCAACATTGAGTTTACAAAGAACAGGGAAAAATAACACATGGGATAACCGGGAGAACTATGTACAGGTTAACTTTATACTATATATACTTCAACTATATACAATATTCTAAAGTCGTTTGGATATTGTGCGTGAATTCATGTGGATGGTGCAGGTAAGTGGTTATCATGTGGGCTATCGTGTAGGCTAACCATTTTCTGGTTGCATTAGGGTGCTAAGGCGTCTGGGGTGTGTGGGAAGCTTGCTAGATGTGTGAGTGTCCGGGATAACTTCTGGGTAACATTTTGTGAACAGATGGTGTTTCACGGCTTTTTGGAATAGTATTAGGCTTTTGATGAAACGGATTTCATGGGGAAGTGTATTCCAGTTTAGAGGAGCGAATATTGAGAAAGCTCTGTTTGGCGTAGCCTTAGTACACGATGTCATCATCTTAGGAACTATTAAGGTGTTCATAGCAGTAGTCCTCCTGTTTCTATTTTCGAGGGTGCTGTGAATTAGCTTGCTGATTGGTGTAGGTGGGTAGTTATTCATGGCTTTGAAGGTCAGGACTAGTGACTTATAGTGGAGTCTGGCTTGTAGAGGTAGCCAGTGCAGATCTTTCATGATAGGCGTTATGTGTGAATAGCGCAGTATATAAGAGAATGTAAATAAATAAAATAAATAAATAAATAAGTTCGGAGAAGATCCAGAGTTCGTTGGCCGAGTCATCACAGGAGACGAGACTTGGGTTTTCCAGTACGACTCTGAAAGCAAGAGACAGGGGCCTGCAATGGAAGACTCAATTGTCACCCAGACCCAAGAAGGGGTGTGGTCCATCATGAGTTTGTGCCTGAGAGTCAGACAGTCAACCAACATTTCTATCAGCAGGTCCTCAATTGCCTCCATGACCGGGTTCGGCGCAGCAGACAGGCTCTGTGGAGAGACAAGTCGTGGCTGCTCCACCATAACAATGCACCCGTACACACCACGCTCAGTATGAGGCAGTTCTTGGCCAACAAACAGATCACAGCTCTCGACCACCCTCCTTATTCCCAAGATCTCGCACCGTGCGATTTCTGGCTCTTCCTCTGGCTGAAGACTGCTCAAAGGAACTCATTTCACCTCTGTAGAAGAGATCAAGGCCACTGTAATGAGGGAGCTGAGGGACCTCAAGGAGGAGGACTTTACCGAGGGCTTCCATACGTGGCAGAAGCAAATGCAGAAGTGCATTAACTCTGGGGGGGATTACTTTGAAGAGGACAATGCGTAATTTCTCTGTAGATTTTGTAATAAAACATGGGACAGTCTCGTTTCTTTTTTGTCAGACCTTGTATCTGGGATTTTCGAAGGGCACTACCCCTGTAGGTGCCTTTTGAAATTCCCAGATAAGGCATTTACACGGGTAGCTAGAGCAGTTACCCATGTAAATGCCTTTGAAAATTGGGCCCTTCAATCCTTTCTTTTCTCTGTGTTCATCCCATGCTTTATTGTATTCAGATATAGTCCTTTGAACAATATTGCATGAGGCGCCCAGGAGGACAATATGTGGCTAAAGATACCTGTGCAGCAAAAGGGCATGAATCATGAGTAACGAGGCTGACAGGTGCTCTAGCATGGAATATGCGAGTAAGTGCCCCCACCATGCTATGTGGGTAACTGGATCTAAGCGTGTAGCCACCACTGGTGGATATTGAGACCAGTAGCAGAAGAAGATACCCGTGTAATTGTGAGAAGTCTGTCATAGGGGAGAGGGATGCCCTGCTTCCTGAGCAAAGGCAGACCAACAATGCAATATGCATGAAGGCTGGATGCAGCGCTACCCAGGAAAATACAGCTACCCCTTGCAACATGCAATGGGGTACCTGTGCCACTACATGGGTACAACACGATGCATGTTCAACCAGAGAGGTCCTTGCGGCCCATGGTGGCCCATGTGGATGCAGGTGGAATGTTGCCATACATGGGTAGGGAGAGGAGAATCTGACCTGCCTGTGCAGGAGCCCCTTCTGGCTTGCCTGATAGGCAGCATCAGCATGACAGAAAACTTTAGCCCCAGTGAGGATGAGGTCCTGGCCAGGATGGTCCTCAGGTACAAGGGAGTGCTATAGCTCAGGGGCAACAGGAGAGCCAACCTGCACCTCTCCATGGCAGTCTGGAATACAGCTCTTACTGTGGAATTGAGTAGCCAAGGGGACAGGAAGTACAGTACAGTACAGGGGGAGGGGCAGAGGAGCATGCCACAGCCAACACGCAGCAGAGAAAGTGCATGCATGTACAGCTGATAGGCAGGGCACAGGTGAAGGGCAAAAGTTGCACATATGCAAAGGTTACATGCTTCCATCCCTTGAAGCAAACAACAGTAAAATAGGAACACACAATGTGTGATGTACTGAGAGCTCCCCCAGCTGGATGATGGGCAGCAGAGCCCATGGCAGGAATGGGAACATGGTAATGCAGCCATGAGCCGTGGCCTGCAGCAAATGGAAGCGTGAAAACCTAAACCATGTACAACAAGGGGGGCTGCTGGAAGCTGCAGACTGCCCTGAATGCACACATCTGATGCCTCACTGATAGATGGTGCACAGTGGGGCATGGAGGGAGATGGAGAATGGGTCATAACAGCAAGGTGGAAGGCAGCACCCAACAATGGTGAGAGAGGGGGTGAACCAGAGTGAGGTGGGCAAGGGACACAGAGGAAGGGAGGTGGGTCACATGAACCAACATATCACAGTGAACAGTGGCATGGAGGTGCCTGGCAGTGACAAGCATGGACAGGCATGGACAGGTGGCCAGGAGGTATGGCACCATAGGGTACACAGGTCACGGACAGGCACCATGGCAAGCAGATGAACAGATATAGTGACAGGCAGACTGCAATGTTGCCCTGATGACTGTTCCATGCTGCTGCCAACGAGGGGGTGTCATGGCCAGGTGCAGCCCAACACAACCCACAGGGACGTACAGCACATGGTGATATCTACCAGGAACAGTGCCTGAAAGGATTGGAGGGCCCCACACCACCAGCACCATCGCATGTTCCAACAGTGATCCATACCTCCTCAAAAGGGCCATATCCCCACCCCACACCGCCACAGTGGAGTGAAACTGATGTGGGTTCCTGGGAAGGCAGAATAGTGTGGGGCGAGTACACCACATGTGGCCCCAGAAGGAGACCATCAGGGTGCAGGGTTGCAGAATTGGTGACTAATGTGAGCTGTAGCCTCAAACCCACAGTGAATATGGCATGCAGCACACACTTGAAGCCCTGAAGTGCTGCCTCAGGGCCATGCAGCAGCAACGGCCTGTGACTATGCAGCGCCTATGGGAGTGAGTGGCAGCAGTCAGGTAAGTACTGAGACGGCCAGATACACCCGGGAACATAGCTGCTGTGCAGTGAGTGGATTTTCCCGGAATGGCAGAGAACTGTCAGCAGGCAGGCCAGGAGGAGCCATATATGTGTCCGGATATGCGTGGCAGGGCCAACAGTAGCCCACACAGCCCCATGTCCATGCAAGTGGAGAAGACAGCCATATAACTGTCTGTTCTTCCTCTCCCTACAGCTGGGTGTATGGAGCAGATAACAGACATGGTGGTTGAGGGGAAATGTGGACAGGGAGCACCATCCCAGCCAGGCACAAGAGGCTGTGCCATGACCCAAGCACCACATCGGACAGCAAGGGGGAGGAGGAGGAGCAGGAGGAGGAGGGGGAGGAAAAGGAGGGGGAAGAGGGGAGGAGGCAATGGAGGGGAAAGAGGCAGTGGAAGGGGAGGAGTAGGAGGGGCCATGTGGGAGGGGGAGGGAGAGGAGGAAGGGGAGGGGGAAGAGGAGGGGTGGAGGAGGGGGAGGGGGCAGTGTAGGCAGAGGAGGCAGAGGAGGATGGGGCCAGGGTAGAGGGGGTAGAGGGGGAAGGAACAGGGAAGCAGTGATAGGGGCAGCAGAGGGGCCAGGTGAGGATGTGTGCTTGTGGGGAGCAGGCCAGGGAAGGGAGGAGGATGAGGAGGGGGAGGTAATCGAGGGGGTAGGCACAGGAGGAGGCGGAGGAGGATGAGATGGGGAGACAGGAGGGGGAATGGGCTACAGACATGGAATCCATGATGGACTCCAAGAGGTCGGGATGGTAAGGAGAGTCGGGGGGGGGGGGAGAGTGGGATGGACCTGCAGTCCACAGTGAAACCTGGGACAGCTGTAGTGGCAACCTGCCAGCTGCCTGTGCAGGTGAAGGAGAAGCCCCCAGAGGGGCTGCATGTGTCAGCAGTGCTCCAACCTCCCTCGGTGAGGTGCGCCAACAGGGCAGTGACACGCACCCATCACAGCCTGGTAACTGGGTGGTTGGGGGCACTGCAGGCATGGCAGGCCCTGCACCACAGTGGGTGCCTGGGAATGGCACTGCAACACCAGTGCAGCACCTAGTGGGGCCTATACCAGGCCCCATCCATGACACCACTGCACCTTGGTGCATCAGTGGATGAGAGGCTGTGGGTAGATATAAGTCTCTTCCATCATGAGCTGCACCACCACACAAGTGAGATTGTAGAGGGACTAAGGGTCATAGTGGCAGCACTAGGGGGACAGCCTGCAGCACCTCCAGACCCACAGCGGCACACAGCTAGGTAGGGGGAGTGACCAGGGATCTGTCATGACCAGATGGCGTAACAGGTGATGAGCTTTGTGTGGCCAGGGACAGAACATGATAGCATTGGGGATGTGCACCACCCCTCACAATGCATGTGGGTGTGGCATGTCACCCCTGTTGATATGTAGATATGTACATTTAAAGAATGGTGGTATTGTCTTGCATACAAGCATGTTGTCATGTGTGTCTGCAGCAGGGTCATGGGGCTGGCATACACCCCTGCCCTCTGACCACCATCCCAACAACAGACTACACCTGGGCCTACACCAAGCAGCTTGTAAAGTCCCAGGTGTGGCAAGACTACCATACTGTGGTGACAATGCAGACAACGATGCACCAGCCACAGCCTGGGAACCATAGGCAGCACTGCATGGGGTGAGGTGCAGCCCATTCCCAGGCAGGCAGACACCGAGTGGGTGCGTGTGAACAGCACCCATACATTTATAATGATGACGGGTACAGGGCAGTCACCCTGGTTTCCCAGGACAGCAGGGTCATGGAGCTGCTGGGCCATGCAGCTGTGACTGGGGGGTGGGTGGTATAGGTGTCCCCGGGCCACCTGGAGACCACCATATACATACCCCACAGACATTTGGGCAATGTGGCATGTAGGTGTGACTGCATCATGGGGTTGATAAGGGTGTCTCCTGAGACCCCTGGGTCATGGGATGGATGGCCCCCTCAAAATGCGGGCATGGAGGCCAGTAGCACAGACTGCCTCCCTCACAGCACACAGTCACTGGTCACACTGCCACAGGTCCATGTAAATTTACAGGCCACACAGACCATGCCCGCCATCTGTAGCAGATCACTCCTGGCCCTAGAGGGGACTATGTGTGCCACGGCTGTGGCACCACCACACAGTCTTGGGAACATGGTGGGAAGGGTCCGTGTGCACCCACAGTTATGTTGGCCTGCATCCAGCCTGTCACTCCAGGGTGCATTGCCTGTCCCATCAGGGGTGCCTGGCTCCCAACACAGTGCCATATATAGGCATGGCCTAGCTGGCCCATTTGGGGGTACCATCAAAAGATGCATGGCTTGTGCCCCTGGATCACTGACTTGTGTCACTGTGGGGGGCCATGGACCCCTGGTGTGTATGTACAGCCCATGCCTGAAGGCCCATGTGTGTGGGGCGTGGGGGATCAATCATCCATGGGTACTGTATGGCAGAATGAGAATGATGGCTATAGCTGTGTATGGTGATTTTGTATATATGCACATATTGCCAGTACAGGCACAATGCTCGATATAATGGATATACACCCAGCGATGCATAGCCACATAGGTAACCAATATCTCCCCACTTATGTCACTATCCAGGTATGGTGGCTTGTGGCACCAAGTGCTCACACACATATTCATCCCCTTGTCACGTAACTCCATACATGGGTAGCAT
The DNA here is from genome assembly GCA_033557465.1 of Ichthyophis bannanicus. Classification (NCBI taxonomy): domain Eukaryota; kingdom Metazoa; phylum Chordata; class Amphibia; order Gymnophiona; family Ichthyophiidae; genus Ichthyophis; species Ichthyophis bannanicus. Next base: position 1,839,924,253 of record CM066032.1, read on the forward strand.
CAATGCATTTAGCCATGGCATGGCCTTGCTCGGCATGGCCATCTAGTTCAAAATGTCATAAGCGGATATCTCACTCCCGCCACAGTGCATAATCTGCAGCATGTCACAGACGGCAAGAGAGAAGCAGAGGCGTGCCAGGAAGGCAAACCAGACCCTCAGAGACTGCCATGGCTATGGGGCTGGTGCTACACAAACATGCCACCCTCTTCAGAGCAGAGGATGCCAGCACCAAACAGAGGGCATGGCAAGACATTATGCGGAAGGTGAATGCAATGCACTGCCACAACAAGGACATGAAGAAACAGTGGCAGGTGGTATGGCAGGCTGCCAAGGAGAAGAGGGCAGTGAACAACAAGCTGCCCCCAGACTGCCAGCACAAGCTATCCCCCCCTTGAGGAACAGGTCCCCCAGTACATCAACGATGTCACCATCCGTGGACTTGCTGGGTATGATAGCTCTGTGCCTGATGCACAGGGGGGTTAGTAGATACTGCAATGCACATAATGTGTGCACACTGTGGTGATATGGGTGTCCCCTTTTGCTGTCCCCATGGCAGCGCCCTGCTGCTCCTGTCCATCACTGGTGCACATGGTCTATTGGTGCCCATCTGGGTTTGTTGATGGAACCCCCCCCCCCCCAGCCACTCATAGCCATATGTGGGTGTCGGATGGGGCATCTGTGAGGCATACCTGCAATGAGATAGAGGGGAGGGTGCAGAACAGGCAGGGCACCCAGGATCATTGTAGAACATGTGGCAGGTACAGCAGGCACATCTCCTGTGAACGTGCTCCATGCACATGATGGCTGTCATGGCCCCAGGGCTGGGGACTGTGTAAGCCTCGGCTGTCCACTGTGATCTGGAGGTGGCATGGTCCACACATTAAGGGCATCCATGGGAGCATGTGGGAATCCCTGTCTACATCTTTGCACATGCATCCACCTGTCACTGTATGTGATCCACGTTGTGGGACAGTCTTGACCTGCTCTTGTGTGAGTTTATGGCAGCTTCGCTGTGCACTGCTAGCTGTGTGTATACATCAGCCAATGCTGTGTTAATGCATGTCAGTTAGGGAGACCATGGGCCACACTGACTTGAGCAGCCCTTGCAACTGTCACTAGGCACCCATGCTGGGCCCTGACCTGTGCCTCTTCTACCCTCCTACAGACTAAGCAGTGGCCATATCATCCCAGTCTGTGGATAGCCAGGATGCAGCCGAACCACTCCCAGAAAATGGTGATGACCCTGACCAACTGGGATACAGTACGAGCCAGGGGGGCTCGGGGGCAGCAAGTGCAGTGTCAGAAGAACAGCTACCCGCAGACCTGGAGTTCCCCATTCTCAAGGAGGCATCTGACAGTGCTCTTGATGATATGGACCAGGAACTGCTATGGGAGAGGGTCACGCATGCTGAAGCACACCGAGGGGATCTGCAACATTCGACAGGAGATGCAGGGCATATGGCAGGAGGTGGAGGATAGACATCAGGTGCTGCATGAGCACCATGTGCATGTGCAGCAGCAGCATGAAGCACAGATTTGGCTGCTGCAAGAGATGGCAGCCTACCAGGCATCACTGGCTGGGTCATTTCGGCAGCTGGTGGCAGTGCTGCAGGGCAAGGGGGAGGACAGTAGGCAAGGGGCCAGTCAGGTGCCCCAGCCAGGGACTGTTAGGAACTGCAGGTAGACAACTCCCCATGGGAGGAGGACAATGCAGCAAGCACATCGGACACAGCTCCATTGCGGCAGAGTGCATGTGTAGCGAAGCACCCATGGTCTGATCTGGGATGGGAGGAAGGGGACACCGTAGCTGCTGTACCTGAATGTGTCGAAATACAATCTGTTATAACTAATCATTGTCTATTCATAGAGGATATCTAAAGAAAAAGAAAGGACTATTGTAGTAGTGGATATAGAAAGGTAGACTAGATAGGCCATGTGGTCTTTTTCTGCCATCATTTTTCTATGTTTCTATGTTTCACTCACTAGAATGATTCCCTGATGAGTCTGTTCCATCTGTTGTGTGAAAGGGCCATTTGTTGTTGGGAGCCCATCTCTGTCATGCCCACATTGTCTGACTCTGCTGTCTCATCCTTGCCTGCCACCTCCAACTCTGGATCAGGGATGTCCCGCAAATGTGCAAGATTGCAAACACATAATGCACAGTGAATATTGTGTAGTCCCTCTCCGGACCATAAAGCAGCTCACTCCCACTCAGGTCCAGGCATTGGAATCTGCTCTGTAGGATGCCTATGTCTCGTTCCACCACAGCCCAAGTCCTTTGCTGTACACTGTTGTAGTGCTCCTCCTGCAGTGTTTGCACATGTTGGAGTGGTGTGAGCAGATGTGGTCTCAAGGGATAGCCACAGTCACCTGTGGGGCCAGGGGGAATGCATGCATCAGAACACCACATGTATGTGTCTTCCCTACCTTGTATGTTGCCTGGATATACATCCCACCAGCATCAAGCCAGTGGTCAACCTCTTCCCCAGCTGTTCCATGTATAGCAGGGTCTCTCTTAACCCCCATTGGCTGGACCTGTCATGCTCCCATTGGCTGGACCTGTTATGGGCAAGGGTGGGATCAGGAGGGGCCAGCGGCTGGGGACCAGTGAATCATGGGGTCAAGTAGTGGTACTGGGGATGACCTGGTGGCATCCAGGGCTGCAGGATGTATGTTCACTGTCCCAGGGGACAGGGACACTGTGGTGTGGGACACATGTGGGGGTGTGGGACACATCAACCTGGGGGGCCAGGGGGAACAGGTTGGAATGCCTATCACAGGGAGCACTGCTTGTGGTATGGGTGGGCACAGGATGAGCAGGTTACATGGGGTGCCCAGGTGTGGCATTGTAAGCATGGGGTGTGATCTATGTATGTTGCTGGCTGTGTATTGCTTGTGAATCATGGTTTTGGGTGTGGGTTGGGATGCTGTGTTCTGCATAGGTGGCAGATCTACAGTGCAGTTGGGGTCCTGCCCCACACATCTCCCTACCTCCACCTCTGCTTCCCCCACCTCCTCCTCCTCTGCCCCTCCTCTCCCACCCACCTCCCTCCTCTCATACCATATCCCCTCTCCTCTCCTCCCTCCCCCTCCCACTCTGCTCCCTCATTTTCACATGCCACTGCCCCAACTCCACATCCTCCTCCCTCTTCCCCATCTTGTCCATCAGCACATCAGCAGCCTTCTGCCACTCATCTGCCCATGTACCTGTGTGTTCAGCTCCTGCCATTTCTATGCACCCTGATGGGCCTCCCATCCTGCATTGCCCCTAGCTAGAACTGCCTGCAGTCTGTACCTTGCTATACATTAGCTTACTACTGAGTGTACTTACCGAGCACCATCCTTCTCTAAGGTAATCTCTGGCACTGTATGGCACAGACCTGACTGTGCCAGGAAGGAGTCATGGCATGAGCTGGGGAACCTGACACACACATCTGTTATGCGCAGCTCTGCATTCACCACCAGCTGCATGTTTAGTGAGGTGTAACCATGCCAATTCCTATAGGCCTGCTGTTCTTGTCTGGGTGCCCTCACAGCTACATGTGGACAGTCCAGTGCTTCAAGCACCGAGGGGAAGCCGGAGATATCATAGCATGTCTGCAGTGTCTCCTGGTGTCCTCTGGTGTCCTTGAGAATGTGATTAGGTGCCCCAGCCATCTCAGGAATGATCTAGTGATAGCAGCAATACAGTGGCTGGTGGCAGACTGGGCAATCCCCATCATTGCCCCTATGGCATGTTGGAAGCTCCCTGTAGCAAGGAACACAAGGGTTGTGGTGACCCGCACTGCCACTGATAGTATCTGGCTTCTCACAGTGGCTGGCTCCATGTCCTGGCTGAGGAGGGCACAGAGTTTGGTTATTATTGCACCATCTATTCGGTACTGCTGGAAGACCCCCCTCCTCTGTTAGATTGAGGTAGCTTACCCTGGACCTGTGCACCTGAGGGGGGGGGGGCATGGTAAGAACATAAGAACATAAGACATGCCATACTGGGTCAGACCAAGGTCCATCAAGCCCAGTATCCTGTTTCCAACAGTGGCCAATCTATGTCATACATAGATTGGTCATACATAGCAGTATCCCCAAAAGACACAGGTTCCACAATGCTTGTATTGGGTCAAGCATTGATATCCTGGGTCCCTTTTTAATAATGGTTTATGGACCTTTCCTCCAGGAACTTGTCCAAACCTTTTTTAAACCCAGCTACACTAACAGCTCTTACTACATCCTCTGGTAACAAATTCCAGAGTATGATTACACGTTGAGTGAAAAAATATTTTCTTTTATTTGTCTTAAATAGTTTACCCTGTAGCTTCATTGCAAGTCCCCTAGTCTTTCTATATTCTGATAGCGTAAACAATCGATCTACGTTTACCTGTTCCACTCCATTCATTAATTTATAGACCTCTCATATCTCCCCTCAGCCGTCTCTTTTCCAGGTTGAAGAGCCCTAACCTTTGTAGCCTCTCTTTATAGGAGTAGCCTTTCATCCCCTTTACCATTTTGGTGGCTCTTCTCTGTACCTTTTCTAATAACGCTATATCCTTTTTATGATACGGTGACCAGAATTGCACACAATATTCAAGGTGCGGTCCTACCATGGAACGATACAGAGGCATTATGATATCCTTTGTTTTATTTTCCATTCCTTTCCTTATGATACCTAGCATTCTATTTGCTTTCTTGGCCGCCGTTGCACACTGGGCGGAGGGTTTTAACGTGTTATCCACGATGACTCCTAAATCTTTTTCCTGGGTGGTGGTTCCCAATGTGGAACCTTGCATCGTGTAACCATAGTGTGGGTTGTTCTTTCCTAGGTGCATAACTTTGCACTTGTCCACATTAAATTTCATCTGCCATTTGGATGCCCAGTCTTCCAATTTATCCAGATCCTCCTGCAGTTTTCCACAGTCCTCTTGGGTTTTAACAACTTTAAACAGTTTTGTGTCGTCTGCAAATTTGATAACCTCACTAGTTATTCCCTTTTCCAGGTCATTTATGAATATGTCAAAAAGTAGCGGACCCAGTACAGATCCCTGGGGTACTCCACTATTCAACTTTTTCAATTGGAAAAATTGGCCATTTAGCCCTAACCTGTGCTTTCTATCTTTTAGCCATTTCCCGATCTACAATAGTACACTGCCTCCTATCCCATGACTTTTTAGTTTTGCCAAAAGTCTCTGATGAGGGACCTTGTCAAAGGCTTTCTGAAAGTCCAGATACACTATATCAACCGACTCACCTTTGTCTACCTGTTTATTCACACCTTCAAAAAGACATATCAGATTAGTAAGACAAGATCTTCCTTGTCTAAAGCCATGTTGGCTGTCTCCCATTAGGCCATGACTATCTACATGCTGTGTAATTTTGTGCTTTATGATGGTTTCTACCATTTTCCCCGCTACTGACATCAGGCTCACCGGTCTGTAATTTCCCAGATCACCCCTGGAACCCTTTTTAAAAATTGGCGGTACATTGGCAATCCTCCAATCTTCAGGTATTACAGATGATTTTAATGAAAGTTCACAGATTACTAATACAAGATCCGCGATCTCATATTTCAGTTCTTTCAACACTCTTGGATGTATACCATCCAGTCCAGGTGATTTGCTACTATGACATCTTCCCGGTGTAGCGATATTTCTCTCAATTCCTCTGCCGTATTACCTTTAAATACCACTTCAGTCTTGGGTAACATCCCTACATCTTCCTCAGTAAAGACCGAAGCAAAGATTTCATTCAGTCTCTCTGCTATAGCCTTGTCTCCTCTTACTGCCCCTTTTACCCCTCTGTCATCTAACGGTCCAATTGACTCTTTCACAGGCCTTTTGCTATGAATGTTCTTGAAAAAGTCTTTATTTCATGTTTTTGCTTCCGTAGCAAGTTCCTTCTCAAATTCTCGCTTTGCTTGCCTTATCAATGCTTTGCATTTAACTTGCCAGTGCTTGTGCTGTTTCCAGTTTTCGTCGTTTGGCTCTTTTATTCATTTTCTGAAAGATGCTTTTTTGGCAACAACAGCCTCTCTGACCTCACCTTTAAACCATGCTGGCAGTTTTTTGGACTTTCTTCCACTTTTCTTAATGCGTGGAATACAGCTGGTCTGGGCTTCCAGGATAGTATTTTTAAAAAACACCCAAGCTTGATGTAAGTCTTTAACCTTTCCAACCACTCCTTTTAGTTTTTTCTTAACTATTTTCCTCATTTTATCATAGTCTCCCTTTCAAAAGTTAAAAGGTAGTACTGTGGATTTCTTTACTGTCCCTCCTCCACTAATTAAATCAAACACGATCATGCTATGATCACTATTGCCAAGTGGTCCCAACACCCTTATTTCTTGCACCAGATCTGGTGTTCCACTAAGCACTAGGTCCAGTATGGCTTCCTCTCTGGTCGGTTCATGAACCAGCTGCTCCAAGATGCAGTCATTTATTTCATCTAGAAATTTTATCTCCCTAGCATGTCCTGCCGTGACACTGACACAGTCGATACCGGGGTAATTGAAATCACCCATTATTACCACTCTGCTGTGACTTTTGTTAGCTTCCTTGATTTCTTTGAGCATTTCATCATACCTGCACCTCTGGTGCTGGTTACCAGGCTGCTGCGATGGTTGGGCAGCTTGCTGCCTCCTCCGCTGTGCCCGGGCTCTTCGGGTCTGACATTGCCTCTGGCTTAGTGTTAGCACTCCCCACATTAACTGCACCTTGCTGTAACATGGCTATGTTCTGCTACATGGCTTTGCCACAGCCCTCTGTATTCTCCTAGGCACCCATAATCCTTGCTTAATCTTACATGGTTTGTGGCATCTCTGGGAGGCAGCCATATCTGTTGAATATCTACGGTATGCAGTTAGGCCGGCGCACCACCCACGGCCACTTTGGACTTTTGCAGACCAAATGCACGACCCTGCATTTTTTAGCATGAAATCTCAGCTTTCAAATTCTTGACCATTCCTCAAGCTTTGTTAGATCACTCCTCATGTTATCTATACCTACTTTGGTGTCTACCCTATTGCAGATTTTGGTATCATGCGCAAAGAAGGAAACCTTACCTGACAGCCCTTCCGCAACATGGAGTTGTGAGAAGTGCTGCAAACTGCAGTTACCCAGCCCAAAGAGATAAAAAGCCAGAGAGAGACTCAGAAAAAGCAGAAAGCAGTAGCACTGAGAGAGACTGGCCACAGAATGAGTCTCTTTGGAGAAGCTACAGCAAAAAACTGCTCAACACAGAGAGAGACTGACAGAGCAGTAGAAACAGCTTGTAAGCAACCATCCTTGACAGATCAGAAGTAACAGCAACTCCAATTAGGGCTGGTCCAACCATTAGGCAAACTAGGCATTTACCTATGGCGGCAGCTTCTGAAGGATGGCAAAGAGCAGGGCATTCAAAATTAAACAATAGATTCTGACAAGTGGTGGGGGGGGGGGGGGGCGGTGAGAGGCCTCAGGTTTGCCTAGGGCATCAATACCTTCAACCAACTTTCGGGCTGACCCTGACTCCATCAGAGCCATTTGGAACATTTGGAAGCCATGGTGAACGCAGCAAGAAAGAGACAGCGACTGAAGAAGCTTGACATAAATAAAACTGAGTCTCTACTCAGATAAAGTTACCAGATGTTCTCATTTTTCAGGGATTGTCCCTGATTTTACAGTTATCTCCCCAACTCCCATCTGTTGGCAGCCTCCTGTCCCCAGTTCCAGCAATGGGGACAGAGGGTTTAGAAAACAAAATATTTTTGATTTAGTGATTTGAGCATGTCAGTTTTAAAATTTCCATCCGTTACCTTTATATTTTGCACATTACAGGAGAAATGCATCACTGTTTCTCTTTCTCTATCGATTACTTTGCTTGGAAGTAATATTATAGCTGTCATAGGATAGATTGGGGGGGGAGGGGCAAGGTAATGATTCTTCTTCCATCCTCTGTGCCCCTGGAACTAAGGTGCTCCTTCTACCTCCACCCCTGAGCTCAATTAATACCTGAGAGATGAACATTTTATTGGGATATTCCAAGGCATGGGAGACACATACTAAGGACTTTTCACCCCGGACGTTTCACCCCTAACCACCTGTTTTGACGCTGTAACTGAATGGCTCCACACACAAAACCTCAGAATAAACTTTAAGAAAACTGAGGCACTATTCATCACTAGGAACCAAGCGTTCACACCCCCCCCCCCCCCAGCATCTCTAAAGGTGAGAGGAGCGGAGCTTCAAAGCAAAACCTCGATCTGCTACCTAGGGGTCATCCTCGACGTACAGTTGGAAATGAAAGCCCACGTAAACAACACTGTCAAAGCAATATACCACAAAATAAGGACGGTCCGGCATCTTAGACCCCTATTGGCGCCGGAGGATTTCCGGACAGTCTACCAAGCCTTGGTAACCCCCCACTTTGACTACACCAACTCAATCCTACAAGGTCTCCCAAAAAGCACTCTGAACCCACTGCAACTCGCAATGAATGCAGTCGCCATAATACTACACGGAGCTGCCAGGAACGACCATATAACCCCAATTCTGAAACAGCTACACTGGCTACCGGTCCACTGCAGACTTGCCTTCAAAATTTTAGCAATGACATTCAAGGCCATCCACGGCATCACTTCCACCTCCATCATGGACCTCGTTCTCCCCACTCCCTCAAACAGTCAGAAGGTCAGCCGCTGTCAACACACTGAACATCCCCAGCAAGATCACAAAGTGCTCGCAAGCAACAAGAAACAGGGCCTTCATGTACTACGCACCCACAGGCTGGAATGCCCTTCCACCCGACGTCCGATCCATAACTGACCTTGCCCAATTCAGAAAGGCTCTGAAACACCACCTGTTTCTCCAGTACTACTCCCACAACGGAGATTCACAACATCCAGCCTCACACAACCACCAACACACTTTGCATCCCCAGCAAGATCACGAAGTGCTTGCAAGCAACAAGAAACAGGACCTTCATGTACTACGCACCCACGTTCTGGAATGCCCTCCCACCCGACGTCCGATCCATAACTGACCTTGCCCAATTCAGAAAGGCTCTGAAACACCACCTGTTTCTCCAGTACTACTCCCGCAACGGAGATTCACAACATCCAGCCTCACGCAACTGCCAACACAGCACCCCAGACCCAACAACAACACGCAGTCTCACCACTGCCCAGTAATGTCACCAGATACCTGATATGCAATTGTATATAGTACACAACCTCGTATAAAGTACACAACCCTGTATATAGCTCACAAGCTTGGAAATTGCCTCCAAGCAGTCATGTCCCCACCCCCATTGCTGACCCAGCTGTTTTGACTGTATATAGTAATTTAATTGAGTATCCTGCTACTCAGTAGCTTGTACATAGTTACCCCAGTTAACCAAGTTGTAAACCCTGTCCTTTGTAAGTACAGTGTGGACGCCACCTACACTGTACAAATTTGTTCTAATTGTAAATTGAGCTGATTTTAAAGAACGCGGTCTAGAAAAACCTAAAATAAATAAATAAATAAGGCTATGCACACCTACATTTGGGATCTAATGGTTGAATTGCACTTAAATTATTATTATTGTTTATTATTATTATTATTAGTAGTAGTAAACATGAAGCACTACTAGGCATACATAGCGCTAGGGAAACAAAGATAAGGACAGTCCCTACTCATCAGAGCTTAAAATCTAATCTGACAAACAAGATAAAAGTGAGAAAGAGGATAGACATAAGGAACAAGGGATGAGGATCCAAAGGCAGCCTGAAAGAGGTGAGCCTTTAGCTTAGATTTGAAAAGGGGCAGAGAAGGTGCCTGTCACACACACTCAGAAAGTTTATTCCAAGCATTAGGAGCAGCGAGGTGAAAGGACCGAAGTCTGGAGTTAGCAGAGGCAGAAAAGGGCAAAGAAAGGAGCAAGCCAGTAGAAGAAAGAAGGTCTTGAGAAGGGGTGTAGAGGGAGAGGGGGAGGAGAGATAGTGAAGAGCAGCAGGGTGAATGCACTTCAAGGTCAGAAGGAGGAGTTTGAATTGGATGTGGAAGTGGAAGGGAATGAGAAACAGCAAGGGAGGCAGCACCTCCGCAAAAGCAAAACAGGTCCACAGAAAGCAGAGGGAAAAGGCCACACCACTGATACTATTCTTAAAAAAAACTTTATTTCAAACCCTCCAAGGTTCAAGACCCGAATTGGCCAAGTTTCAGCTGTAAGCCTGCATTAGGGGCCTACAACACAAAAAATATATAAATATCATAAGCTAATACAATATCAATATAATATGTAGACAGAACTAAGAAACATTCATAAAAAGGAATGTCATGTACATAAAGAAAAACACACCATAAATAAATAGAAAGGGGGTACGGTACAGTCCTGGCAAAATCTCAGTTTGGAAAAATCTCCAGAACAGAGTACAAAATGCAACACAGAGCGTATCTAGAGAAGAAACATCAAAGCATAGAAACAAATCAGTATCTATATAGATGTTGCTAAAACCGGACATAGTTGTTGGGTATGGTAAGTATAAGGGATATATCTGCAACAGGTTGTGAGTTCGGAGGAGGAAGAAGATGAGACGTTTCATCTTTCCATTCATTCAGAAAGCTGGGGAAGGTTTAATTAGGGAAAAAGTGAAAAGGAAATTTGTGCTTATAATCAGATTTGGTAATATTACCCAATATAGACAGGGCAGGTCCAACTACCAGGCAAACTGGACCTTTGCCTAAGGCAGCAGCTGGGGGGTGGGGTGGGGGGGAGGAAGACAGCAAAGAACAGCTGTAGTCAACACAAAGCAATGGATCTGGCAGCCATATTAACTCAGAGTCATCAGTGCCTATGTCTATCTGCAGGAAGAATGGGCAATATTCAAAGAGGGTAATTTAGAAGCCTTATTTGTGTTTTGGATGTTCAAAAAAGGGCGTAGACACATCTCCAGAGCCATTTAGAAGTTGGCTCTAGGGACATCTAAGTTTGAATGGGGGGCATGGTGAAGTGTGACCAGGGCATTCCCAGGAATCTGATTTCAGAAATGTCATGGACATCTGATGCTGTGTCGAAGTTTAGACCTGCTCCAGGTATAAACAGGCATCTGAAAAATGCTAATTTTGGCTGAAAAGCATCCAGAGGGTGTAGAGAAGAAAACCCTGCATCATCCCCAGTACAATGTTGACAGCAACAGTTTGATTTGAACCCTGGCTGCCCTGTTCCTAGCAAGCTACACTAGCCATAAGGCTATCCCAGATGACCATGTTCTAAAATACGGTTCTGGGAACCCATCAGACACATCCAGGTTTGTGAAATCATGTCTGTACCTGGCGTGCTTGCATTTTCTTCAGACATTCTGCCTTAGATGTACCAGATTGCCCTTGGACATCCCTTCTAAAATTCTCATTTATTTATTTATATTCTCTTATATACTGTGCTATTCTGCATCAGTGTGGTTTTACATTGAACAAACTGAAATTACATTGAACAGGGCATTATAACATGGAGATAACTATTTTACAGGGAACATAGGCTATGGAGGGTTAAGTGGCTTGCCCAAGACCACAAGGAGCACCTGTGGGACTAGAAACCCCAGTCCTTCCAGCCCAAGGTTGCTGTCCTCTAGTGGGATTTGAACCCCTGACCTTCTGGCCTGAAGTACCTTGCCCCAACCACTAGGCCACTCCTCCACTCATAAGAACATAAGAAATGTCAAGGTCCATCAAGCCCAGTATCCTGTTTCCAACAGTGGCAAATCCAGGTCACAAGTACCTAGCAATTTCCTAAAATGACACATACGTTTCACAGTGCTTGCACTGAAGCAAACAGTGGATGTCCTGGGTCCTCTTTAATAATGGTTTATTGTCCTTTCCTCCAGGATCTTGTCCAAACATTTTTTAAACCCAGCTACACTAATAGCTTTTACTACATCCTCTGGTAACAAATTGCAGAGTTTGATTGCGCCTTGAGTGAAAATATATTTTCTCTTATTAGTCTTAAATGGGTTACCCTGTAGCTTCATTGCATGTCCCCCAGTCTTTCTACTCATTGATGGCGTAAACAATCCATCTACATTTACTTGTTCCACTCCATTCATTAATTTATAGATCTCTATCATATCTCCCCTCAGCCGGCTCTTTTCAAAGTTGAAGGGTCCTAACCTTTTAAGTCTTTCCTCATAGGGGTATCCTTCCATCTTCTTTACCATTTTGGTGGCTCTTCTCTGTACCTTTTCCAATTCTGTTATATCCCTTTTTAAGATATGGTGACCAGAATTGCACACAATATTGAAGGTGCGGTCACACTATGAAACGATACAGAGGCATTATAATAGCCTTTGTTTTATTCTCCATTCCTTTCCTTATGATTCCTAACATTCTATTTGCTTTCTTGGCAGCCGCTGTACACTGGGTGGAGGGTTTCAATGTGATATCCATGATGATGTCTAAATCTTTTTCCTGGATGGTGTTTTCTAATGTGGTACCTTGCATTGTGTAACAACAGTGTGGGTTCTTCTTTCCTAGGTGCATAACTTTACACTTGTCCACTTTAAATTTCATCTGCAATTTGAACATCCAGTCTTCCAATTTATCAAGGTCCTCTTGCAATTTTTCACAATCTTCTTGGGTCTTAACAACATTGAATAATTTGGTGTCATCTGCAGATTTGATCACCTCACTCATTATTCCCATTTCCAGGTCATTTGCGAATGTTAAAAAGCAGCAGGCCCAGCACAGATCCCTGTACTCCACTATTCACCTTTTTCCAATGGCCATTTAGCCCTACCTTCTGCTTTCTATAACCAGTTCCTGATCCAGAATAGTACACTGCCTCCAATCCCATGACTTTTTAATTTCGCTAAAAGTCTCTCATGAGAGACCTTGTCAAAGGCTTTCTGAAAACCCAGATACACTATATTGACAGGCTCACCTTTGTCCACCTGTTTATTCACACCTTCAAAAAAATGAACGGATTACTAAGACAAGACCTTCCTTGGCCAAAGTCAGCTTGGCTTTCTCCCATTAAAAACATGTCTATCTACATGTTCAGTAATTTTGTTCTTTATAATGATTTCTACCTTTTTGCCTAATACTGATGTCAGGCTCACCAGTCTGTAGTTTCCCAGATCACCCCTGGACCCTTTTTAAAAATTGGTGTTGCATTGACCATTCACCAATCTTTAGGTATTACAGTTGATTTTGATGATAGTTCACAGATTACTAATAGTAAGTCTGCAATCTCATATGAGCATCATTGATGATATATGGTGAAGGGCCTTCTGATAGCATCATTTAATGGTGACTGTAGTGTGGGCAGGATGGACGAGATGTCTCCTCTACCTGGGAAGATCTGCTCCTCTGAACTGGGAAAGAACTGGTTCTGAAAGGGTGGGTGAGGGGTCCTGTCATATATGGTAGGAGGTATTCTGGTGGGCAATTCCTCTGGGCTGGAAGCCTCCTGGGGTAAGGATGCCTCACTTAGTGGTGGGGGATGTCTCTTTCAGCAGTGGCAGGGAGGGGAGGTCTCATCCTGCTGCAGGGGGAATTCATGAGGGTTTAGATGACAGGAAATTACCTGTGCTAACCAACCATTTCACTCTGAGCCTCTTAGCAAGAGGATTTTGGAAGTTAGTGAGTATGCACAGCACTTTTTGGCTTCCATGCAGACTAATTAGTAAAACTCATTACATGGTACTTTAGAAGGTTATTTTGGAAGACGTGTTCACAATTTCCACATGCGAACCCCGGCATTATACATGTAAATGGCATCCACATGTAATGTCTGTTTTAAAAAGGACTCCATTTACATGCAGATGTCCCTAGTATGTAGAAATCTCAAGGGATATGGTTGGGCACAGTAAGGGCATAGCCTGTGATGGTCACAAATCTAAATGTTCATTTCAAATAGAGAATGCACACGTCCAAAACTGTCCATGTTGGGATTTACATTTTTGAACAACTGAGGGATTAAAGATACTTTTTATTTCTCCCTTCAAATTGAAATGAAATAAGGAAAGCAGACTCTGTAGTTAATTGGCAGCACTTTTATGTGTAGGTTTGCAAAATTATCCACACACATGTAGCGCCCCCTTGGGTGCGCTTCTGGGACCAGGAATGGCCTGGCTGGAGTCCCCTCGAGGGTGGGCTCCGTCGGTCCTTGTCAGTTTGTTGCCTGGTGCCTCCACCTGGGGAAGAAGGGTGTTAGCGGGTAGGATTTCCCTCCTCTCACGCCAGGAAACCTCTCATAAAACACTGCTGTGAACAAGACTTGCTTAAATAGTATTTACAACTTATTTACAAAACATATACATCTAGTATTGTGATAAAATAATGCAGTGTGTACAGCCCATAAGTGGTTCAAGCAGGTAAGGTGAAATAGCAATATAGGATAAGAGATAAGGCAGTTCAAACAGCCAACTATACCCTTATATGTAATGACTTAAGTAAACTCTTGAAGCTTATGGATTTAACCTTAATAACCTGTCTCCTAACCTCTCCCTATCACTTTGCCCCCCCAGCCCCAAGTCTCATCCACTGATGGAGCTCTGGACCGGTGGCTGCTTGAGAAAGGAGTTGTTTTGTAGTTCTGTCCAGTCGCTGAGGCTGGAGCCTTGGCTCTGCCTCCTCCAAGCTCTCCTCCAATCCAGAGAGGGCACTGCTGCCCAATCAGAAACAACTGTTGCAGATGTCCCTTGAGCTGATCTGCCACTGAACCACCCTGGGTCTCATGGCTCCTAGTCTGAAATGGACTCTCTGCTGCTGCAGCTCCTCTGGAGCTGATTCTGCTGCCACAGCTCTCCCTGGAGCTGATTCTCCACTATAGCTCTCCCTGGAGCTGATCAGCTGCTGTAGCTCCCTATAGAGCTGATTCCCTGCCACTCATCTCCCCAATAGCTGTTCTGCTGCTGGGTCCTTCCTGGGCCTTGTGGCTCCTGGATTCTCTGCTGCTGCAGCTGTCTTTTGAGCTGATCCGCTGCTGGACTCCCAAGCCTGGATTAAGCTCTTCAGAGTCTCTCCGCTGCCATCTCCACCCCCAGGGTGGGAAGGAGGCCATCAACCCCCATGCTCATTCCTACCACGGACTGGGTCTGTGGGAGGCTCTCTGCTGGCATGTTCATGCCGAGCCTGCCTAAGCTTCCAGTAGACTTTCTAGCACCATCTTCAGGAGGAGGGCCCGCAGAGCAGGAGAGGTTCCCTCCTCCTCTCTCAGCTGATGGTTAAGTTATTTTATATAAAGAGGCCTGATGCCACTACATCCCATGTAACTGTTCTCCAAGCCTTTTTCAGCACAGGGCTGCAGGTGCCAGCGCCAAGTGATACCATTCTCTTAGGGTGAGCAGTTTCCACCGGCCCCAGAATTTGCTTCTCTACCCTCTGTCTAGTGTGTGCACTTTATTCCCCTACTCTATTCCCCATAGATTTACAGTTAAATCTTAATAAAAGATATAAATGTGAGCGGATATTACTCTTTCTCCTTCAGCATAGCCGATGATTTGTATATTCCCCCTAAATGTTTACTTTCCAATTCTGCTAGCCCAGTAACTTACTGCAGGCTGCTCTTTTAATGTTATCTCTCATCTGACCACCCCAGCAACCACCTCTTCAGTAGCATACTATGACCATTTACCTTTGATTCTACATAATTCAGCACACTCTCTAACACCCACCTTTAGGGGGCGTTTCACACATATGTAAGTGATGTCATTTGCACACGTAACACCATTTACACGTGCAAGTTTCTGAGTTTTCCTAGTTGATTTTTTCCATTTGTAGGTTTGCAAAATGGTTCCTCCAGCTCCACATATCGGCAAATACATGTGCACTTCTGAAAAGATTTAGCAAAGACTCCACGTTTAACAGGGCCTTTTCTAAATACTGCTGGAACTGTGTCTATGCCGTGATCTCAACATCTCAGTAACATTCTCCCCGTAATATCTAAAAGGTACCGCCATGTGTGTTTTTAACCATGTGCATTGGATTTTTACTGCATACATTTTAGTGCTAAGGCCCTAGATTTATGTTTAGTTCATGCCTTGTTCAACAGAAAGAACACACACATTTGTTTCTCAAGTATGCCCGCAATTGCTGTAAAAGAAAAAACTGTGCTAGACTACTATGCTGGAAAGTATTATAGTCCTGGTTTTTACAATAAAATGAAAGATTCCTCTTTAATGACTTGAAACAATTTGAACTACATGGAAATGCACATAAAAGCAACTATGTGGCATCTAGCATACCTTGACTCAACAAGTTTCTTGTCTTTACAAGGCCATGTATAAAATCCGACCGCAACAATTCACGTCTGATTGAACAATTGCCCACTTCTACATGTGGAAAGACAAATAAAAGCCTTTGTTAGGGGGTAGATGAATCACCTCACTTAAACTCTTCGGAAAAAAAATGGCAGCGGCTATGTGCCTCATCATTGGATCCAGATGTTACACTCTTAACTGTCTGCAGTCATTTTTACTAATAACTCATCATTCAAGGTTTTCATTTAGTGACATGTCAGAAGTTGATTGTAAGCACTGCTGCTCTTCTGATGTTCTCCCTATAACGTTTTGGCAAAGGTCATCAGGCTGGCGACTGGTATTTACCTTCCAGTAACGTAGCTTGCTACCTCTCTCAAGTTGTGAATCACGACTGAGGACTCTTAGGCGTAAATGCTATAACAGTGACACTCCCTTGCAGTCCCATTGGTATACCACCGAAAATTGTGGCGCAAGACACAGTTTGCAGTTCAAGAATTGTACTGTGTTGATGCCACACATATTCAAGTGATTTGTTGCATCACATACCAGGAACCTGTAAATATTTCAGGTAGTATATATGGTAAGATAAGCAAAAAGATGCCTGAGGATGATAAAGTCATATTAGGTGGAGCAGGATTATTCCTAAGTAATTTATCAAGCACAACACTGCAGACCCTTCATCTTAATTTATATGGGGAAAAAAATCCTATAATGTTTTTTTTTTCATCACAACCCCTTGTGGTTTCTCTCCTCAGGGTGGCTCCGGATCTAGACCAATAGATTTTGTCAGAACTATCTGTGGTCAAATAAAGATTTGTTTGCTGGACCCTCTTTTTGTTTTCTGTTATTTTCGTAGTCTTACTTTTCTATTGTTATTATTGGGTTTTATCTACTGCCATTTTTGCTGTCTTTACACGTTGTTGTTTTTAGAACTCTGCAGCTCCCTTGCCACAGTCCCTTTGGCACCAGCAGTTAAGAAAGTCCTTAGTAATTTGCAGGTATACAGAGGATATAAGCTTTTTTTTATATAATTTTTTATTTTTCAAAATTTTTTGTTACAAAATCCTCTCCACTCCCTTGAAACAACAGCAGAACAGACATAGTATGCCCCCAAAACCCCTCCCCCACACCCACACCCTCACATTCTTACTCACAGAAAATATCAATACATTTTCCTCCATTTTTCCTCCCAGTCTTGTACCATGTGCTGCAGCTTCAGGCATTGAGTAAATCCAATTCCATCTATTTTATTTATTTATTTATTTAAAGTATTTTCTATACCGCGCTTTTTAAAATCAGCTCGGTTTACAGTTAACAGCAGATTTGTACAATTACAGGCAGCTCCCATACTGGACTTAGAGAAAACAGGGTTATTCAACTTGGGCTAACTGGGATAACTATGTACATGCTACGCCGTAGCTTGGCTACTCGTTTAGGTTACTCTAGTACAGGCTAAGCAGTCGGGTCAGCAACAGCGAAGTGGCGACCGGGCTGCCTAGCTACTATTTACACGATTAGGTGACTATATACATGCTCCTGCCAGGGTGTCTGGTAGTGCTACCGTGCAGGGCTGTGGCTATGTGTTGTAGGTGGTTTGCGGCAACTGCTTTGGTGGTTGCGGGTGGGTGGCTGTTGTGTGTCCTCGTTATGAGACTACTATTGACTGCTTACGAGAGGTCAGGCATCAGCTTCTCCCTCCAATGATTGGCCATACACATTGTTGCCATCAAAATACACATCCTGACCGGAATCTGGACCCCCTGTGACACCCCCTCCAAGGACATGTTCAATAAATATTGACCAGGTTCCAGCTCAGCTCACCCACCCCCATGCTCTCTATTAAGTCCACAACTCCACCCCAGTACCGGGAGGCCTCCGGACATCACCACATGTGGAAGAAATCCATGGCTAATCCACACTCCTGCCAACATTTCCCCTCCTGACGGTGGCCCAGTTTATAAAGCCGGGGTGGATCCCAATATATCCTATTTAGAACCTTACACAGTATGCATGTTCCACGAGGGACATGGCAACAGATATTTTCCACATATTGTCGAAAACCCATGCCCAACTTTTGTCCCTCAGTGCCTCCCCCAAGTCCCCCTCCCATTTCAACAGAAACCGTGGCATCTCTCTGTACGTTTGGAACACTTGCTTATATACCCCTAACAGCAGTCCCCTCTACCCCTCCCATGTGGCATACATCAATTTGAAGCCTGTCAACTCACCCACACCACCCCACTCATCTGGCCAGTTCTCACATAGTGATGTACCTGCTGGTAATAAAATTTGTGGCCCTCTCCCAGATGGTACTGATGCTGCATATCCCCATATCCTCTCATTTTCCCTTCCCCATCCACCAATTGCCCCACCCTAGCCAAACCTGCCTGGAGCCACTCCCTGTATGCCCCACATACCTGGCCCAGCTGGAAGTGATCATTATACTGGATTGCGATATGCCAATACATCAGTTTTGCCCTGCACAAATCCTTCTGCGACGAGGGGACATGGGATGAGGGTGAAGGGAGATAGATTAAGGAGTGATATGCGGAAATATTTCTTTACGGAAAGAGTGGTGGATCCGTGGAATAGTCTCCCAGTGGAGGTGGTAGAGATGAGGATAGTAACTGAATTCAAAAAAGCATGGGACCAACACAGAGGATCTCTAAAGGTAAAAAGTGGACTGTTGTAGTTGTTGTTATGGAAGGACAGACTAGATGGGCCTTGTGGTCTTTTTCTGTCATCATGTTTCTATGTTTCTATGTTTCTGCCATTTATCCCAAACTTTCAGAGTGTGACGGGCATATGGGAACTCACTCTCTCTCCCTCTCCTTCCCCAAAGCAACCAAATCCTACTACCCAGTGGGATGGGCCTGCTTAACTCTTGTTCGATCCTCACCCACTGCTTATCGGAGCCCTCCCGCCCTCACTCAACCAAGCCTCTGAGCACTGCCCCTACATAGTAACCCCTCACATCTGCAACACCAGTCCCTCTTCCTTCTTGCCGCACCACCCATGGGGGACATTTCTGCCAAATAAAACCAAAGATTTGTTGTTGCCAGAACCGCAAAATCTCATCAGGGATTTGCACTGGTAATGCCATGAACAAAAAGAGCAACCTGGGCAGGACATTCAATTTTATGATAGCTATTCTACCCATCCATGGGTCACCCATTCCCATTTCTCTAAATGGCCCTTAATTGCCATCCATAACTTTTCATAATTTGACTTATAGAGCTCTTCACATCTTGCTCCAACCAGGATCCCCAGATACCTCACAGACCTCTTTGCCCAATTAAACAGGAAGGCCACTCACAGGTGTTCCTCCAAACCCCCGGTCAAGTGTATCTTCAAAATTTCATTTTTTGTCTGGTTCATCTTGTATCCAGACAGTCTACTGTATAAGGTGATCTCCTGCAACAGATTTGGGAGGGACATCAAAGGCTGCATTAGCGTATACAAGACATCGTCCACAAACAAATCAGTCTTATACTCCTTGGCCCCCACCCAAATTCCACAGATGCTTGTATTAGCATGCACCCTTTTTGCCAGTCGCTCTATCACCAGAGCAAAAAGCAAGGGCGAAAGGGGGCAGGCATCCCTGCCTCTTACCCCGGCCTAACAAGAACTCCTTCGAGTTACATGCCATTCGCAGTCGTGCCCATGGTTTGCATACAAGGCTCGTATCCAACCAAGAAAGTGATCCCTGAGGCCCATCCATTCCAGAACCTGTATCATAAACCCACACTCCACCCTATCCAGGAGGAGTGGCTCAGTGGTTCGGACAGGTTATCTCAGGCCAGAGGGCTGGGGGTTCAATTCCCACATGGGGGCAAGTAACCCCAGGCTGGAGGGACTGGGGTCTCTAGTCCCATGGCTGTTCCTTGTGGCCTTGGGCAAGCCACTTAACCCTCCATTGCTTCAGGTACACTTTGATTGTGAGCCCTTCAGGGACAAGGGAATAAAAAGTACCTGTTAGTATGTACATGTAAACTGTGCTGATGCATAAGTAAAGGGTGATATATCAAATGCCTAAACCATAAACACTGCCTCCTCCTCTTTTGTTCTGGCCTGCCAAATCAAATTTAGCACCATATGAACATTGTCCTGATCCTCCTTTAGCACTTTCCCTATAACCCTCTGGAGGCGGCTAGCAAAAATATTTGCCAGGGCCTTAGCATCCAGATTTATCAAGAAAATTGGTCAGTAGGACCTGCAAGTGGTGGGATCCTTCCCAGGCTTTAAAAGCACTGTTATACCCGCACTATACATAGACTTGAGCACCTTCCCTCTGTCACACCCTCATCGGGCCCCTCCGGTGGAGACTGGTATTATGGCTTAATACCTTTTCTTGGCTTTCTATATGCTATAGATAGCCCTGCCTGGCCCTCTGTGGGTGGTAGTTGTACCGTCTTCTTGTAATCACTCAAACACACAGTTCACACTTTAAATCAAGGGCTTTATTCCCCGTCCAATGAGGTATTCTTTTTCTTGAAGAACAAAATAATCAAAAGCCACTCTGGCAAATAACAGAAGCAAACATTGAACAAAAGTGCTTTCCTCAGCTTTAACTTTTTAACAAAAGAAAAACAGTTCTCTTCATGAGCACTTAATCCTTTTCTTTTGCTGATATAAATCAATCAGGATTCACTTTAAACCAAGCAACTTCTGCCAGTTACTGAGTTGCTGTTTAAACCTTCCTTGTACATGTATTTTCTTATCTCAGTGAAAACTCTTCCTCTTCAGTTGTCACTAACGAGCATTCCATGGGTTCAGTGTTATCTGGTACATTAGAAATATCATATGGCATTAAAGGATAACCATTTGTACCTACGTTTTCTGTAGCAGCTGTCCTGCCGAGCTCACTCTGGTTAATCACGTCAGCTACGTGACTGCTTCCTGGCTTTAGGCTAAAACACTGCTGGGTATTACCGTATACTCTGGATAATGGCTTGTAAGAGCACTCCTCCTGTGTAAAGCTATGAGGTAACTGCCCATAAACACTGGTATTAGAGTCAAACAGCTTGTGTCCTGCCTTGAATGGGTTAAAGGCTAATTCCTCTGATACAGCTGTGGGAGTTTTCAGTGCTGACAACGGCACTCGAGAGAAGTCTGAGCATTTAAAGTTGCTAGCAGAATTATAAGGTAGAGACCTTCCTTTCTCTTGTAACTGCCCGTACAAGGAAAGAAGTTGTTTCCTTTTCCCTTTATCTCTGCTCTAGGCTGGCTTCTTCTATTAATCCTGGACTTAGCCCATTCGGGTGTAAAACAGTCCTGTTCCACTTTGAATGCCTTGCTTCCTGCAACAGGATTCCTCCCTCTTCTCTTCTGGCTTTCACACACACACTCTGTGTTCAACAGCTGATCTCCACACGTACTCACATAGTCCTGAGACTCATTCAAGCTGTCCTCTGGTATATGTTGCTGACACTCTCTCTCATTTCCTTCCTTCCACCAACTTTGGTCCTGGAGATGAGATTGGCTTATAGTGTTTCTTTCTCTTTCCCTCCGTTCCCACGACTGAGGTTGTTGCTTCCACCTCTGTCCGTGCTCACTTTCCCTCACTGCTTGTGAGTGTGCCTTATGTATCTGTCCCCGGGTTCCACCCCTTCTCAGCTGATCCCTATCAGGTAAATCAACCTCCATTCTCATGCTGGCTGGGTGTGTCTTTTTACCCTTTTTCCACGTGTGCTGTGGTTGCTCATAGTAACTATTTGACATGTTTTTGTTTACCTCATCAGGTTCTGCCTGATTTTCTCCGTTAATCTCCATTTCCTCTGGGTCCCCTGGGTTTACCTTGTGACACCTCCCACCAATACTTCATTAAATACCTTCACCATACACACCACTAGCAGGTCCTGGAATTTTGATAAAAGTGAGCTGTACTTCATATAGCCATCAAGGCCTGGGGCCTTTCCTGGCTTCATACTCATGATCACTGCCTGGATCTCTGCTGCCAAAATATGATCATCCAGTCTGGTGGCCTCCTGTGGAGCAATCCTTTGCAAGGAGCATTCCTGCAAATACTCTCTGGTCTCCTCTTCGAAGTCTTGTATCTCACTTGTATAGAGCTTCCGATAAAACTCACAAATGACGTCCCGTAGTTCCTCTTCATTGAACCGTAACACTCCAGCCTCATCCCGAGTCTTAACAATTTGTTGTTGCTTAATTTGGCCCTTCAACTTGGCCGCCAGCAAGCGTCCTGACTTGTTACCCCACTTGAACTGCTTCTGCTTTACTCTATCCATTTTAAAGTCTATATCCGTATGCAATAAGACCAATAGCTGATGTTGCACCTCTTTAAGACACACCAACATGTCCTGTCCCCCTTCCCCTGCCATCCACATCTCCAGACCCTGAAGCTCGTCTTACAAACCACGCTTCTGCCTCATGCATTCTTTCTTTTGGTATGTGCCTCTGAGATCAGTTCCCCCCTTACCACAGCTTTCATTCCATCCCAACGCACTCTCTCCTGCACCTCCCCCTCCCCCCCATTATGCAAAAAATATTTGTTAATAATAGCTCCCATCTTTTGGACTACCCCTGCATCCTTTAGTAGGGCCTCATTCAACCACCAGAAATGCAGCCCCAGCACCCTCCTGTCCCACCTCATTCTCATCCCTATAGGAGCATGGTTCAACCATGTTATTTCCCCATTCACCACCTCCCATAAGATGAGCAGCCCATGTGCAGTTCAGCCATATCATATCAGTTCTACTGAAACGTTGGTGTAGGTGTAAGAAGACTGTATATGCTCTCCGCCTCCCTTCGCTCAATCTCCAACTATCCACCAGATTAAGAGAGTCCAGTAGCATGGACAATTTTTTCCTAGGACCCCTTACCCCCATACCTTACCCTTTAGAATTGATCCTGAGTCAAATTGAAATCCTCCCCCCCCCCCCATTATCAGAGGAGCCACAGTAAAGTGTTGCACCTGATCCAGTACTTCTTCAAAAAACCCACCCTACCCTGTGTTAGGAACATAGATATTTGCCAGCATCACCTCCACTCCGTCCAGCACCATCTCCAACAACAAAAATGTCCTTTTGGCATCCCAGTACTCCTTTTTCACTGCTACTGTGTGCCCCTAAGGGATCAGAATCCCCACATCCCTCCTCTTATGCTGTCCCCTTTTAGATGCCAAAAAACACAGATGGGAATTGTTTATCTTGTAGCAGAGATGCCTGACCTCTCTTAAGGTGGGTCTCCTGGAGAAATATCACATCTGCTCTTAGCTGGGTCACCTTTCATAGCATGAGGTTCTGTTTCTTCCAGGATCCCAAACCCTTCACATTCAAATAAATAAATTGGCATTCGATCATCCTCCCCATCATAAACACTCACCCATACACTGTTTCCCCAGAGGCCCCCCTTCTCATTCCTCCCAACCTTCCACACCCTTCTCCCAATGCTTCCTCACCTCCACTTGTCTCCTATCTGCCTCCTCCAGGCCAATAGAGCAGTGACCCCCCCATCAGACCCCATCCATTCAATTTTTACCTCCATACAACCCCACCCACACTCTCCCCAAACCCCACCTACATCCCACACATTCCCTCCTCCCCCACTCTCCCTCCAGCCATCCACCCTCACCCGATGCATTCCTCAGCTACCCACATGCTATGTACCTTCCCAGTCCCATCCCCACAACAAAACCCTCACCAACATGAACCAGTTATCTGCCCAACAAAAGTTCAATTTATGTGAGTAGCAAATCTAAGGAGCTCAAGTGATTTTTGCAGATGCAGCTCCCTGCCACTGTTTCTTCTTGTCTACCCCCCGATATAACTTTTCTCATCTAAGGTGCTTCGGGGGTATTTCAACCATGCTGGCTTCCTCTAGCTGGATGCCACCAGTCCCCAGGATCCTCAGTTCTTCACCACCTCTGACAGAGAAATAGGCTTCTTAGTTATGCCGTTTACTGTGAAAGCTATCACCACAGAGTATAGTCACCGATAGTGGCACTGCTTTTGTTGCAACCGAAGTGTTATAGGCTGAAAGGCCCTTCTTCAAGCTATCGTGGCCGCAGACAAGTCACTGAAGACCATGATTTGACAGTCCCACCAATTTAATTTATTGAGTTTTCTCATTTTCTGGATGACATGTTCCTTCACCGTATACTCATGCAGACAAATTATTATGTCCCTTGGTTGCTGCAGATTGGGTGGACCTAGAGACCTATGTGCCTAGTCTAACCTCAGCCCCCTCTTCGCCATGCTGCAGGACAGCCTTGCAGATGTCACATACCAACTGTTCTGCATCTGTGAACTCAGGGTACTCCAGCACCCCCCAAATTCGCAAATTGTTCCTCTGCATTCGATTTTCAGTATCTTCCATCTTCAGCATAAGCTCCTCTTTCTCCTGTACCAGTTCATGCACTTACCTTCACAGCCCATCCACCTCCTCTGGAATGCTCCCCATCTGCTCCTCACCATTCTCCACTTGGAAGCCAAGCTCGGCTACCTCCACCCTCAGCTCCTGCACTAAGCTACCAATGAATGCTCTCACTTCCAGTAGCTCTTTTTTGTTCTCTACAAACCAGTCTCATAACTCAGCTGTTGATGTGGGGACCACAGCAACATCTGGCATCTCGTCACCTGCAGAGCTCTTTCCCTCCTTGCCACCACCTCGTCCTGCAGCACCATTTTGGCGGGCTCACACTGGTGGAGCTCACAGCTTAGCCGCCCATCTTCTCAGCTGACATCCAGAACATGAACTTTGACACAATTTTATCTTCACGGGGGTTATTCGGAGGCATGAATAGCGTTGGGACGCCCATCCCTGCTATTCATGCTGGCTGCATGCCCTGATTAACTTCCCCGCCGGTTGTGCAGGGAAGTTAGTCGGGGGCAGAGAAGAGGCGGCCTGGGGGTGGAGAGTGGGCGGGCAGTGGGCAGTCGCCAGCCCTGGACATACAGGATGGATTCTAATGTCAGCCCTGTATGTCCAGGGCCAGCGAAATAGCTGGGGAAGTTATTCCAACCCCAGGGTGGAATAGCTTCCCTGGATGTTTCTTTTTGGCAGACTCAGGGTGTGGAAGCGGCTGGGGGGGGGGGGGAAAGTTAATATCCCGCAGCCCAACCCTGGCCTTAGGAGGCCAGATTGGGGGGGTCAAGCTGTGGGGAATGAACCTTTTTAGCAGCAGCCGACATTGCGGCTTTTAAATGGAGCTGCGGTACCATGGGAACAGGATGCCACGGCACTGTGGCTCCATTTATGTTCAAGTTTGTTTATTCAAATTTCCAAACCAACACCAGAACAAGTCAATACAATACAAGTCAATTATGCAGAACAGGTTATAGTACAAAAAACGTACAGCAGAAATTCACAGATCCACAGAAAAAGGTTACGAACCAAAGATAATACCAAAGTACAACCAAAAGATACCCAAAGAGCCCTGACCAACACCAGGGGCCCCTTATAGACATGATTAGCAAGTAGGCTCTGGAGGTAACCCCATAATAGACAGACAATTAACAAAACGACCATGGATCCCCCCCCCCCCGCTCCCCCAAACCGCAAAATCCAGCAGCAGACAGGCTCGGGGTGAACTCTTCTCCCGTGCCCATCACTTACCATCCAAGGGAGCTTACCAGCTGATATCCCACCCTGTCCCACGCCTACCCCCAACCCCCCTGTCCTTCCCCCCCCCCCCCTTACATGAGGTGTTGTTAATGGAAAGGTTTCGAGCTAGTGGGCATCCTGGGCGGTGGCAGTGGCTCCATTTAAAAGCCCTGGCTGAGTTAGCTGGGCTATGGCTGTATGTGCAGGCCGGGACTGAAAAGGGTCGTGATCTTGCTAGACTTGCATGTGCGTTTGTCTGCTGGATGTTTTTAGAAATTACATCCATTTTGAGGATGTGCCAATTTTATATTGGTCTTGCACGTGCACAGCCTCTCTCAAAACCATCCTAATTTTCTGCATGCTTTCAGTTCCACATTGTAATATATACCTAAACGACTTTTGTAAACTTTGTCTTTAGATGTCTTTAAAAGTGAGCTCAAGCACATATGATGCAAGGTTTTCTGTTTTGCCACGAACAGATACCATTTGATTTTGGAACATCCCATTTTACATGGTTAAAACAATATTTACTCAAAGTAGCTAGTTTATTATTCTAAAAATACTATTCCATGGAAAAATAGGTCTAATGTTACTGAAGAGGGCTATTTGAAGTTTATGGGCCATCTAGAGCTCTTTCCAGGAAGTCTATAAGGGTTCATTAGAAACCATATTGATAAACCTGACATTTCAGCAGTTGCTTTTTTTCGACTTAAATGCTACTGTTTTTATTGTTAGATATCTTAAAGCCCAGAGTGCAAGCTTAGTAAAATTCTAAATCTTAAAAATAACCAATGATGTGGAAAATCAACTTTGTGAATAATATTACTAATCTAGGGATTGATTCACCCCAGTGGAGACTGAAAAGGAGACGACGGTGAAGTCCAAATAGTGGTGAATTGGATAATGATGAGTGTAAGCACTCCGAGCCTTCTCTGCTCCAAGCCGCTGGCTGTATTTGCTGTCCTATTTCCCGATTACATGTCTCATTAGTCCTTTTTAGGCATGGAAGTCATTCATGAGATTTTAGTTTCCCTACAGAAAAAGATGAACAAACTGCACTGAGTATACTCAAGTCATTATGTAGGCACAACTAAGGAAGAGAAACCAAGACCACTTGCCCACTCTTAACTCCACACTAGTTCACTTGCATACTCTCTGAAACACTTATTCACCCTGGCTTCATAGGATTCAATGAAGGAAATACCTGCCTATGCGAGGGCAGCATGAGAGGAATTTTATAAACTCCTGCGTAGTTAATGCACACTCTTATGAAAGTACTTCACATCTGTTTCTGATGTCAAGTACACAGGTACTTTGCTTTATAAAATACTCGTGTAAATGACCAAAAAAGCCTGTTAATTTAAGATACAATCACTTACATCAGTCCTATGGCTGTGCTTAAATTTGTAAGGGATGCACCTGAATTATAGTATTTTATCATTTATTTTATTTATTTTTTATTTATCAGGGCTTTTTTTTTAATGCCGCTTTATCATTTCAGTCAAAGCAGTTTACATTGTAACTTTTAAACTTGGTAATGTACATTAAACAAGGACATTGATAACTTAGATTCTTCTGAGGCAATGGAGGGTTAAGTTATGCACGCCCACAGTGGAAGTATGCACAATCAAATGTGTGTGTGTACTTAAAGGACCGTAACTGTGCCATTTACAAACGTATGGCTGAAATACCTAGATTTATATGAATTGTATGTGCACAAATCTAGGTGACCTGGTGTAAAATTAGCACCCAAATGTCCAAGAAAGCCTTTTTTTTCCATTACACAATCTTTATTCTATATCCTTCAGCGAAGGGAAAACATTCATCGGATAAATGCTACATGCCGTTGCTTTATACCCAATCCCACTAACCTATTAGTTTCCTCCACATATTAACCACACAAAAGAAAAAGAGGAACCTATCAATCTACAAATTTTTTGTTGAAACGCACGCCTTGAAGGAAGGAAGAAAAACCTCCCCTTTTCGTAGCGTGTTGCTCCGTTTTTATCTAAAAGTAAAATTTAGGGATTTACCCCTAATAAAGGATCGAGGGACCACAACCCTCAATACCAACCAGTAATTAGTGAGTTGCAAAAAGAGTACTTAGCTTGAGGTTGTTCTTTTCTGACAAATGTCTCAGGTATCCCCCGATGGTAAACCAGACAAGGTCTTCACTGTTATTATTGAGCATTCATACTCGCGGCCATCAAAGCACTGCAATGCAGGCGCAGCTATTAGATCAGTCGGCGTCACTAGACATTATTCCATATACGAAACGCAGAAACCACTGTCCAATATGGTCTGCTTCATACAGACATTAGAGAAACCTCGAGAGTCCACTCAAGCTAGTTCCCAATAAACAGCTTCACATGAGCATAACTGGTAACCCAACGTTGTAGTGTTTCGAGCCTCCATTATTCCCGGCCCTTGCTTTATACCCAGCATGCAATCTTCAGCTGCTGCACTACTATCACGGTCGAGTCTTGCAACTTGCTGCTATACAGGCAGACAAGACTAGGGGCACTGGCTATTGCAGTTTCATCAGTCACACAGAAAGGCTCCATTACTATATCAACCACTTTGCATTCCCAGCATTCATGACATAATAAAGGGGTTTAGCTTTTATACATGCTATTACTGCAAGCACTCTGCCACCTGCTATAGCCAAGCCATCCTACATAATGGATGGCGTACTATCTTCTAGGCTTGCATGTCCTGCATGCTTTCTGCTGTCACTACTAAGGACTAGATGCCAATCCTCATGGAGGTAACCATGGAATGAGAGATCCTGGACTTCCTTCCCGTGGCTCACTTCAGACAATTGGTACCGAAACCCACCAACGGGGAAAATGTTTGCGGTATCCAGATAGGCGCAGCTGAATTAAAGTGGCCATCAGATGATGTGGTTTAACATAAAAGCAAAACCAGAAAGAGGGTACAAAAAAGTGTCCTGAATTCAACTGCACTGACTTTACTAAAATGGCAAAGTATCTTAACCCTTCATCACACACATTAAATTACCGACGACTTTACACACCTGGGGTCAAATTGACCCCATCAGTAAATGACCAGAAACCGTGAACAATTTCATCCACATAGGATTGGTATTTTAATGCATTTATTAAAAACAGTTCTCAGTTTTTGCTGTTTACAAATGTTCAGTGTTTATGATATAAAAGTAGTCTAACTATTAACTTCAGTTTATCCCTTAATTGTAATTAAGTCTCGACACCCCTAGTATAATCATCTATCTAGGCGTCTTTTAGTCAGCACATTCATTGCATAACAGCTGGCAATGTTCTGGGCATATGGCTGTACCACATCGCTTGCAGTATTTTGATGTTTTCTTATCTGATGATCTGGTGCAAAGCTGGCAGCGCGATCGTTCCCCTCTGGATTCACAGCCAGTAGGACCAGGTAAGCTGAATCCAAGTAGTTGCATGCAGATCCGCACCCCTTTCTGAAGTGTTCTTGGGTTCTGCAATCACAATGTCTGCTGTGGCAGAACTAACTCTTTTGCCAGTTCTGTTAGGAACAGTCGCCTTTTGTGGGACACCTCTGTTTGCCATTTGGGGTTTTGCTGCACTCAAATTATGTAAGCTGCCACACCAGCGACATCGAACATGTTCATCAGCAGGCATAACAGACATCTTCTAGTGCCACGTTTGCATGTATATGTACGCACAAGCTTGTCCAGATTGTCTACTCCAGAC
Source organism: Ichthyophis bannanicus (assembly GCA_033557465.1). NCBI lineage: Eukaryota > Metazoa > Chordata > Amphibia > Gymnophiona > Ichthyophiidae > Ichthyophis > Ichthyophis bannanicus. The sequence continues at coordinate 1,839,953,734 of CM066032.1, forward strand.
TTAGTAGCATTATAGTGCAGAATCATTGTAGGCTTCTTTTCATTCTTGTCGTCTATCGTCTTGTCATGATGCATGCTGCTCAAAACAATGACTGTTTCATTTTTCTTTGGAACATAGCTCACTAATGTGATCTCTTTGAAAAAAACAGACTGTGATGAAAACAGTTCCTTGTTACGCAAAATCAGCAGTTCATCTGGTATGTCCCTTTTGTTTTTTCTCATGGTGCCAACAACTGTAGTGGGTTGAATCAGAAGATCTTCAGCCAGTCCTACAACAGTAAAGAAATTATCACATATAACATTGCGGCCAGTTTTCCACCAATGTCTAGTCAATCTTTTCACTACTTCAACTCCTTTCTTCAGTTCGACCCCTGCTCCTGGTTGCTTCCCCAGATAAACTTCTCCTTTCAGTGGATAGCTGTTCTCTGCATCACAGTTCCAGAATATCTTTATTCTATACTTTCCTGGCTTTGTGGAAATATATTTTCGAAAGCAGCACTTGCCTCTGAAGCTGACCAGTTCCTCATCAACTGTCATATCCATTCCAGGTAAGAACATAATTGAAAAGCATGCATTTAGCATGTCCCATATATCACGGATGGGTGCCAACCTGTTGGTGGCTATGCGTTCTGGACGAGTGCACAAGTTATCCATTCTCACAAACCGTAAGATATCCTGGAAACGATTTATGTTCATTACAGAGCGATAAAAAGGTTTTGAGTCAGGTGCAAACAATGATGTAATTGCTTCTTTTGATGATCTGTCTTTACCTGCATGCAGCAATATCCCAATGGTTGCCTTTAGTTCAACAATGCCAATATCTGTCCACTCTTTTACGTTTCCATCAATTTGTTCAGCTTGTGTGTGGTAGTAGTTCTTGGCATAATGATTAGTTTCTCTAAGAATGATGTCCAACATTTCATCGGGAAATAGTAAGTGATCTTCTATATTAGGATACAGTTTTTGGTTCACTTCATAGAGGTTAGTTTTTGATTGTATGCAATGCAGCATTAGGCTCGTCTATTGACCATATGCGTCCACTCTTTGCCTTGTAGATTTTACCTTTTACATTTCTTCTGTTTATAAAATCCTGAGTTAATTTTTCTCTTCTTGCTTGGTTGTGGATCATCATCATCAGATGATGATCCACTGTCTTCATTCTCCGCAGTATCACCTGCCAGGTACTGTGCTTCCTGTCCCTCAATTTGATCGTCATAGTCACTAGTTTGTTCAACATTTTCTGGCTCACCATCAGAGTCTTCACCTTCTATTCCTTTTTCATCTTCCGATGATTCATTTTCAAGTTCAGCTAATACTGCCTGAAGTACAGCCTGACTTGTTAGACGACGAGGATGACTACTACTCATTTCACTGAGAATTCTTGGAACAATAAAATAACTGAAATCATAATAAATAACTGTTATTACCAATCAAATATATCTTAGAAAAAAGAAACAATGTTGGCAGCAAAGCGCCGTTACTTCTACAACAGCAATGAATAGGTCTATATGAACACATGCCTGGTATGAACTCAAACGCTAAAAAATGTTGCCTTAATTTCACATGAAGATCACAGTAGTCTACAGATGAAATAGCCTAGCAATGCCAAATTAACAATAATAACTACAACATGAAGCTGAAACAGGAATTCTGACAACACTGGTTTCGCTAAGCTGGGGTCAATTTGACTCCAGGTGTGTAAAATAGGTATATACACCATAAAAATGTTAACAAAAAAATTAACCCCCCTTCCCCCTCCCCTCCCCCAGTTGGCCATGATGTTGTCCTCCAAATTTCCTGGCAGAGCCTTGAAAGTATGGTAACAGCTGCATCCTATTGCTGTAATACTTCAATGGGAATGCCATCAATGCCTGGTGCTTTGTTCTTTGATAAGGTTTCCAATGCTACTTCAATTTCTTCTTTCAGCATCAATGGTTCCTGATCATAAGGTACAGGTTGAAACGGCTGTTGGTCCACTTAATCTTTCTGGTATAATGACTCTGTATATTCTTTCCACCTTTTCTTAAATCTTCTCAGCATCATTCAACATGGATTCTTGAGCATCTTGTAGCATTCCAACTTGAGGCTGGAATTTTTTCTTTATCTCTCGTAGCTTTAGGAAAGCTTGTTCTTCCTCTAATAGTTTCTGATTCTATTTCATTGCAAGCATCATTGTAGTAATTCTCCTTCTATTTTCTTGCTGCAAGTTGGAAATCTATGTTGAGTTCTCCGCCGCCAACCTTGTCCCATTCTGCTGCTGCCCAGATGTGTGGTTTGTCTTAGTCTGGCAGCTCAGCTGAGACCTATCCATCTTGGGAGACCCTGCCAGTGTTAAGCCAATAACTTAGCTCTCAGCATCACTGATGCACACAAGCTCTCACAGCACAACAAGCTGCAGGGGTCTATAAATTATTGAATGGAGTGGAACTGGTAAATGTAGATTGGTTCCTTATGCCATCAAACAATAGAAAGACTAGAGGGCACTCAATGAAGCCACAATGCATCCCATTTAAGACTAATAAGATAAAATATTTTTTTACTCAATGCGTAATCAAACTCTGGAATTCGTTACTGGAGGATGTAGTAAAAACTGTTAGCATAGCTGGGTTTAAAAAAGGTTTGGACAAGTTCCTGGAGGAAAGGTCCATAAATTATTATTAAAGAGGACCTGGGAAATCCACTTATCCTGGAACAAGCATTGTGGGACCTGTGTGCCTCTTTGGAAACATGCCAGGTACTCGTGGCCTGGATGGTCCACTGTTGGAAAAAGGATACTGGGCTTGATGTACCTTGGTCTGACCCAGTAAAGCATTTCTTTTGTTCTTATGTTCTAAGGATTATAAAAGTCCACACTATATGCCCAACAGCAAGGAGTCCCATAAGACTTGACTCTGTCATCAGTACTATTCAACATCTACCACAATGATAGAGGCTCAAAAAATGTATTATAATATATATAAAATAAGTTAAATAGTTAAATAAATATGCAGATGACATAACATTATATGAACTCTTTGCACTACAAAACCCATCTACACCTCCTTAGTAAATTGCTTCAACGCAGTCATGCCAACACAACCTTTCAATGGACTACAAGAAGGCCGAAGTTCACCAGAGACACAACCTTTTATCCTCCAACGTCTTTAAAAATTTCTGGAGCAGTAGTAGAGGTTAACTCTGAGATAAGGTACTTAGGAATAACCCTAGACTAGTGCCTAACATTACAACCACACATTAGCAAAACAGTAAGACTCGTATACCACAATATAAAAACATTGCAATTCCAATGACCGCTACTGGATGGTAGCAACTTCTGAATAGTCTTCTAGACCCTAGTGTTCCCACATCTTGACTACTGCAATTTAAACATCCAAGCCTCACTGAAGAATGTGCTTCACTCATTACAAATGGCACAAAACACCGCTGCCTGTATCCTTTATGGTGATTAACTTAAACGAGTCACAGAGTAACACAGTATAGCGACACAGAGGAACTGCTAACAACCTCACCAACGGGTTATCGTGTAAGCATAAATGTAAAACACACCTTAAGTATGGGGAAGCCTCAGACCAGGGGGTGGAAAGCACATATGTCGCAGTAAACCACTATTTCAAGCAACCACTACCTCCCCTGTGATGTCAATCATGTTTAATAATTTTTTTAATGCATTTAAAATAAAAAAACACTTACATTTATTTTTTTATATTCTCTTATATACTGTGCTATTCTGCATTAGTGCAATTTACATTGAACAAACTGAAATTACATTGAACAGGGCATTATAACTTGGAGATAACTATTTTACAGGGAACATGGGCAATGGAGGGTTAAGTGGCTTGCCCAAGACCACAAGGAGCACCTGTGGGACTAGAAACCCCAGTCCTTCTGGCCCAAGGTTGCTGTTCTCTAGTGGGATTTGAACCCCCAACCTTCCGGCCTGAAGTACCTTGCCCCAACAACTAGGCCACTCCTCCACATGAATACAATAGGCTCCAATGAGCATCATACTGACACTCCAACAAAACTGGAACTGATGTTGACTCGAGTTTCACCCTTAAACTTTCAACGGGCAGCTTCAGGACTACCAGCTTCACTTCCCTCAAGTTCCTCAGAGAGAGCCTCAGCCCTCACTCACTGATTTTATGGAGGCAGCAAAACAATCAAATCAGAACTCCACCAATCACATCAGCAGGCCATCATCCAATCAAGGGTCTCACTGAGACCTGCTGGATGCACTGTACTGAGAGTAAAAATCCACTTCTGTTCAAGTCTCGTGAGTTTCATCAATTTGTCACCACTCACTGTTTCACTGACAGCATCAGTAATAAACCAGCATAGATTCTCCCACCGATGAGCATATTGTAAACAATGTGGCACCATAGGAGCAAGCCGTGATTTCTGTTCCGATAACTGGACCTTCACTTTGCGGTACGTTCTACCCACATACAATTTCTCACAAGGTCAAACGATCACATATACTACCCAGGTCGATTGACAATCCATATCATATTTAAGAGAAAAAACTCTTAGACTGAGGATCTTTCCACTCAGATTAAGAGAAAATTCACATATAGAATAGTGCTTACAAGGCTGGTGATGACCACTATAAGAGCATTGATGTCTCCGATGTAGATAATCTGTGTGCACTAAAATGTCTCTTAAGTTCCGAAGTCCATGGTCCATTCTGAAATATTTGATGCACAGCTAAAATATGCCAGTGATTGGAAATTATTTTTGCAATAGTCTGGGCTCTGTCCGAATACAGTAAAACAACAACTTGCTTATCCATACCGTCAACAATAAATCCCAGTTTGCAAACTTAGCTTGCAAATATGCCCTTTTGATAACTCCTTTAGGATATCCATGATCTTGTAATTTCTTCATTAAAATTTTAGTGTGGTTAGAAAATCCAGGTCCAAGGAACAAATCCGCCGGATCCTCAAAAACTGTCCAATTGGCAAGGCCTGTTTCAACTTGAAGGGATAATGGCTCTCAAAATGTAAGAAATTATTACGGTCCACTGGTTTCTTATGCAGAGAGGTATGTAAAACCCCATTCTCAATTGTAATTTGAACATCTAAAAATGAAATCCATGAAGACAAGAAGCCCCATAGTAAACTTCAAGTTAAGATTTTGAGCATTAAGCCAATCAGTAAAACCAATCAAACTCTCTTGATAGCTATATGCAAAAAATATCATCAATAATGTACACCCACAAATCAATGTGGGAAAACCAAACAGATGGATATAAATGTGTTTCTTCAAAAAAGGTCATATATAAGTTGGCAATACTAGGGCAACAGCAGCCCCCATAGAGACCCCACGAATTTGAATGTAATATAGTTTTGAAAGCAAAAATAATTCTTTTGATGAACCAATTGTGCTAAAGACAGTAAAAAATGTATAGTAATCCTATCAATAGGAGGATGCCGTCTTAAGGCCTTATCAACCAGTTGTAAAGCCTGTGCTTGAGGGATATTGATGTAAAGAGCAGTAATAACAAAAGTCATCAATATTCATGGGTTAGAGGCTAAATCATAACCTGAAACCTTTTTCAAAAAAACAGTAGTATACTTAATGTAAGTCCAAGCTGTCTTAACAACTGGCTGTAAAAAATAATCCAGGAAAACAGATAATGTCTTCAACAAAGAAGCTTTACCTGAAACAATCAGTCTCTCTGGAGGTGTCATCAGACAATACACGCGACAGAATCAATTGTGAATAATTTATCATCTACCCCTTTAACATCATCTCAGGAACAAGTGCTTAATCGGGGTTTGTCAATTGTATGTACAAGTTACCATGCTCCTTTCCAGGCTCGTTTGTAGGTTTATCGACTGATTATTTATTTATTTTATTTATTTAGACAGTTTTGTATCCCGCCATATCCTTCAATCAAAGCGGTCACAACACAAGTGGGGATACATTTAACATGCGGGGATATGAGACACACACACTAATACTTACAGGGAACATTAGGGACTTTGCAAATTAAATTGTTTTTTCAGTGCAGTAATCGGGAGACAGCTGGTGAATCAGCTGAATCACTTTTCCATCCGAAGTCGCATTGGGTTCCCCCTGGACCCATTGATAGCTGTATAGCTACCTTTCGGGACTTAGTCTTACAGGATTTACAGTGTATGGAGACATGCTCCTACAAGATTTGGAGATATCATAATTTGTCATATGCTGAACGCGAAGCATTGTGTCATCTTTCTCAACAGGATCATTTAATTATTAAACCAGCTGATAAAGGGGGTTCCGTTGTGGTACAAGATGATGGACAACATCTTTGTGAAGTTGAATGACAGCTTTCTGATCGTAAATATTATGTACAAGTCTCCGTGGATCCTACAGCTCAGCTACAACATACAGTTTTTGACCTTTTACAAAATACGTTTCAGAAAGGTTACATAACGGAGCATGAATATAAATTTTTAAAGGTTTCTCAACCCCGTGTTCCAATTTTCTACACACTTCTGAAGGTACATAAAACATTAGACACCTCCGGGAGACTGATTGTTTCAGGCACACTACACACTCCTGCTTCCAGCCTCCATAGCTGCTTCTGATCACACCCCCACTGTCACCACCACTATGATCGCTTCTTCTTCTGGTCTGCGCAGCTGCCTCTGATCCCACCTCCAGAGCTGCTGTTTCTTCCATCCCTTGTAACTACCACCATCTCTGCAGCCACTCCCAATCTTGCCTCTTCAGAGGCCTCTGTATTGTGCTCACATGGACAATTGCAGCATTGCTCATCTCTGTGTCCTGTGGACCCCCTGTAATGGTCTCATGGATTCTCAGGGCTCTATGGACTATAGGTTGGGAACTACTGATCTAGGAGAAAATAGAGAAAAAAAAAAGGAACCTACCTGAGATCCAAGGGCTTGAGATAAAGAACTGTTGGGACTTTCCTAATTGACTTTGGCTTGCATTCTGTCCCATGAATAGCGGGTTGGATGTACAGCCTGAATGTCCAACTCGGCGCTCAGCCCCTGAAGCTCATTCTATTACCAGCGCTCCCTGCACGTACACAGCATTTGTGTAGAGAGTGCTGGATGGGGGCGGGAGGGGGTGGGGTCCAGCCGGGCGGTGCGGGGGAGAGGCCACGAGCTGGAACATACAGAGATAATTCTGAATGTTTCCCAGCAAAAAGCTGGATGCCCAGCTTATTCGACCCCTAAGGAGGAATAAGACTCGGGTGCCCCGCCCACATCATGTGCCACATACCCCTGCACAAGAGTCTTAACACCACACTGTGCCTCTGCAGCCATGATCTGGCCCACAGCAGCTGCCAGTGATGGCTGAGGAGTGGGCTGCAGGGGGCAGATGCACACCATGGTATTCTGAGCCATCCTGTGGATGGCCTGTTGCCATGTGCCAGGACACCATTGCTCCCTTGCACCAGCAGTGGTGTTCTGGCATCGAACTGGCAGCTCCCTGTAAGTTGATCTGCTTGGCCTACGGGGAGTGCCCAGATGTCTATGTCCCTGATACTGCCATCGCGGGTACATCTGGTCTCCGTGGCGACAGAATCAGGGACATCTCCGGCACATCCAGGTTTTGGCCAGGCAATGTGGCCAGATGTGCCAGAAGCAGAATCAGCTTCCACATGTTTTCTATTTTGCTTTTTGCCCTGTATGCTTAATTTTGGGGGATACACTAGATAAGGATGATTTTACTTAAAGATACCCCTTGGTGTAGACTTCACTTCTATAAGCTTTTGAATATTTTGTGAATTATTGAGTGTTATTCCAATGAAGATCTTGGGGTATTTATTTTGCTCAAGCACCAGAATGCTCCTACTTATTATGTACCCCTCAGGATTACCATTTCTTGTGGTGGAATGGTGCCTACACACAATCACAGGGTTCAGAATGAACCCTGATATGTGACTTCTGGTCTAGAGCTATTCCAGTCTCACTGAGGCTACCCCTTCCCTATGCTAGGATGGTAGCTAAACATGATTTCAGGGTTCAGGAAGGAGCCCTGGAATTGTATGTGACTTCTGGTCTAGAGCTATTGCAATCTCACTGGGGCTACCCCTTCCCTATGCTAGGATGGTAGCTAAACTTGATTTCAGGGTTCAGGAAGGAGCCCTGGAATTGTATGTGACTTCTGATCTAGAGCTATTGCAATCTCACTGGCGCTACCCCTTCCCTATTCTAGGATGGTAGCTAAACATGATTGCAGGGTTCAGGAAGGAGCTCTGGAGCTATATGTGACTTCTGGTCTAGAGTTATTGCAATCTCCCTGCATGTGCTGCCCAATCGGGGCAGTGTGAGACCTTCATTTAAGAAGAGCCATTCAGGCACATCGCTCTCTCAGCGGCTCTCCTCCTCCGGGCTACCATCTGCTCTCCTCTGCCGAGGATCGAGCCCCGGAGCAACGTTCCGCCTCCCTGCATGTGCTGCCCAATCGGGGCAGTGTGAGACCTTCATTTAAGAAGAGCCATTCAGGCACATCGCTCTCTCAGCGGCTCTCCTCCTCCGGGCTACCATCTGCTCTCCTCTGCCGAGGATCGAGCCCCGGAGCAACGTTCCGCCTCCCTGCATGTGCTGCCCAATCGGGGCAGTGTGAGACCTCCATTTAAGAAGCACCATTCAGGCACATCGCTCTCTCAGCGGCTCTCCTCCTCCGGGCTACCATCTGCTCTCCTCTGCCGAGGATTAAGCCCCGGAGCAACGTTCCGCCTCCCTGCATGTGCTGCCCAATCGGGGCAGTGTGAGACCTTCATTTAAGAAGCGCCATTCAGGCACATCGCTCTCTCAGTGGCTCTCCTCCTCCGGGCTACCATCTGCTCTTCTCTGCCGAGGATCGAGCCCCGGAGCAACGTTCCGCCTCCCTACATGTGCTGCCCAATCGGGGCAGTGTGAGACCTCCATTTAAGAAGCTCCATTCAGGCACATCGCTCTCTCAGCGGCTCTCCTCCTCCGGGCTACCATCTGCTCTCCTCTGCCGAGGATCGAGCCCCGGAGCAACGTTCCGCCTCCCTGCATGTGCTGCCCAATTGGGGCAGTGTGAGACCTCCATTTAAGAAGCGCCATTCAGGCGCGCCCATGCCTGTTGGGCCCGCGCCTGAGGGCCTCGCCAGAGGGCCCTTTGGCGTGGCCCTTAGGCGTGAGACCTTTGTAAACATAACCAATCTCGTATGCCCAGGCACCAACTTTACCCTTCTGAAGAAGTCTGCTGCGTCTTCGGAACCGGCGTCCTTAAGGAATTTGAAATAACCGCTCTGTTGAACGAGGTAAACTGACTATTCAAAGACTCTTAGCATTCTCCAAGCCCACATTGACTTCAACGATAGCCTGATTCTTCCACCAGTTATCCCCCTGCACTGTTTATAGTCTCATAGTATGTCTTACTGCTGCTATCCCTGAAAATACCTGGTTTAGCTTTACCCATATATCACAGTGCTACTATTACATCCTAACTATATTGTTGTTTCATTGTTTCTCTTCTCGCTGATACATTGTTATTTGTGAACTCCACCCAAACCTGCCTACTGTTTTGCTTACGATATCCTCTACTTAACCTCATAACCCTATACCGAGTACCCTGCCTAAGATCAGTACTCCCAACATGCATCAATTCCTGTGCTTATTCTTTACCCTCCTTACTGCCTGGATCCCCATCCTAACACATACTCTAGACCCCGGCATCATTCAGATCCCAATCCTCTACAACACCGGAAGAAGTTGGACGGAATTCCCCTGCCATACCACCACGAGAACCAGGATATCATATTCACACCTCCTGCATATCCCTCTGCTGAGTTCTAAGAAGTCTCCAACTGAGAAACACAACAGCCAATGCCTACTCAAGTGCGCGCTAATAAATGCCAGATCCATACGCTCGAAATGGCCTGCTGCCAGTGACCTGATAACAGCCCACAGCCTTGATATATTGCTGATAACTGAGACATGGCTAGCCGACAGCGACAATGTTATCATCAACCAGCTTCTATCACCAGACTTCTCCATCTTTGTCTGCCATAGGTCCAACCAGAGAGGGGGCGGCACACTCATCCTTGCCAAATCTGCCCTCCAGTTTAAGTTAAACAATACCACCAGCACACCCCACCTTGATGCTCTTTCCATCTCGAATGAGCACTGTACGATCAACCTACTGTACTAAGCTCCATCATCGTCCCCAGATGACCTACCGACAATAATCGACATCGCCTGTAATTCCCTTAACCCGCGATCTCCAAATTGGCTAGTAGGAGATTTCAACTTGCCTTCCTTACAAGTCACTCACTCATCAGCCTTCCTTGAAGCTATGTCCCAATTGGGCTATGAACAACTTACCGACGCTCCCACTCATAGTAAAGGAAGCAAACTGGACCTGATCTTCGCTCCGCAGTCTGCTGCCAACTCAACCAAAAGCCTTCTGACCTCCATAACCCCTGTACCCTGGTCTGACCACAAATTACTTCTATTCCACATCCCCACCAACTACCTCACCATTGTTAGCAGTAAAGCAGAGTGCCCCCCGAGAAACTTAGCAACACGTTTCCGACCCTTCGTTAAGGAAGAAGCCCTGGAGAAGATTTTACCTTCACTCTCCAGTGCCCCACTCTCCCCAGACGATTTAGTATCCAATTGGGACAATGCTCTTAGAGCCGCTGCCTGCCTCCCAGCTGCTAACAGAGTTTCGACTAAACGAGAACATGCACCATGGTTCTCACAAGAGCTACGAGGATCCCTCCTTCACCTGCGCAGACTTGAGAGACAGTGGCGTTGCTCCCGGACCTCTGCGGCACTCTGTGCATACACCTCATACCTACAAACTCACCAAAATATGACGATGGATAGGAGAAACAGTACCAACTCGGAGATATTAATGCGGTCTATAAACAAATCTCATGACCTTTTCAATATCATAAAATCCTTAACAGGTGATCCAGCTACAACTCATTCACCCATGCCGCACCCACAGGACTACGCAAATCATCTACAATCGAAGATGATCCAGACCAACATGATTTCTACCTCCACATCCCACTCCAACCCATGTACCACTACCCAACCATCCATTCTATGCAAATTCTCTGAGGTATCCAACAGAGAGATTGAAGATATCATCTCATCTATTAACCTAACCACCGCACCCAATGATCCCTGCCCAGTCAACTGGATCAAAGAGCTGCGTCACGAGCTTAGCCCAACCATAAGTAAAATTTTCAACCATTCTTTCTTAACTGGGTCCTTCCCACAGAGCCTGAAGTACTCATCTATTCGCCCACTCTTGAAAAATAGCAAACTCGACCCATCCAAAGTCGAATCTTTTAGACCAATTTCGAGCATCCCCCTGTTAGCCAAAATCATGGAAAAAGTAGTCCAGCAACAAATACAACATCATGTGGACACCGAATCCCCTCTCGACCCTTCTCAACACGGCTTCAGAGAAGCCCATGGGGTTGACACCCTCCTCACAACCCTCTTTAACAACCTAGTCATAGGCCTTGACAATATCCATCAAGGATTTATTCTTATCTTTCTGGACATTGAAGCCGCCTTTGATTCAGTTAACCATGATACTCTTCAATGCCTTCAGGAAAAGGGCATTCAAGGCCTAGCTCTAACCTGGTGCAAATCATATTTAAGCAATAGATGGCAACAAGTCCGAACAAGCTCAGCGACATCAGAACCATTTCCACTGATGCAAGGTGTATCTCAAGGGTCATCCCTATCTGCATTAATGTTTAACATCTATATGCAGTCCATTTGCGCATTGATCCGTTCCTTCAACATCCAATGTCTAGCCTATGCGGATGACATCCTGATGTATGCTCCTTGCAAGATTCACCAGCCAGACTTCGCACCAATAGTAAGATGCTTTGAAGCTGTAGCGAACTGGCTCCTCACACAAAACCTACGTATAAACCACAACAAAACAGACGTCCTGTTCGTCACAAGGAGCCCAAGCTTCAAACCACCATCTTCACTACAAGCCAACAAGATGGAACTGAAGGCACAGTCCACAATCCGATATCTAGGTATTACGCTAGATCAGCGGCTCGACATGTCAGCGCACATTAAGAACTCCACCAAAGCAATATACCATAAGATCCAATCACTTCGACATCTCCGCCCATTACTTGACTTCTCCGATTGCCGATCAATCTTCCAAGCCATGGTAATCCCACATCTAGACTTTGCCAATATCATCCTATACGGGCTCCCACAATCAACACTGAACCCTCTCCGTCTGGCCCTGAACTCAGCTGTGAGAGTTCTCGTAGGAGTATCACGTTCCGACCACATAATGCCAGTCTTGAAGAGCCTACACTGGTTACCTCTACAGGCCAGAACTCTCTATAAAGCTCTAGTCATGACATTCAAGGCCTGAAGGATCCAACCCCTCTCGCCCATCAGTAATCTTATACATGTCACTCCAGCTAATAGAACCAGGAGGCCCTCTTCTTTGAACACCATTGATCTTCCAAGATTGCTGACGAAATTCTCTAAAACAACAGCCTGCAGAGCATTCTCCCTTTTCGCACCCAGAGCCTGGAATGCCCTCCCACCTGAAATCAGAGCCATCACAAACATAATGTCATTTCAGGAAAGCTCTTAAATACCACCTGTTTCTAATATATTATTCGGAATCTACACCCAGTGAGCACTGCTCCCCAGGCGACTCCATTTCTATGACCCCTTCAGAAAACGGTTAATCGACACAACCCTTACACTCACCACGCCCTGTTTTTACCCCTTTTGATATACAGCGCTTGCACTCGTAATGTATTTACTACAACCATGTAATTAATTATCATACCATGTACATAGTTCCCCCAGTTATCTCCATGTTAGTTTACCCTGTTCATTGTAAAAACCAATGTTGCCTTGTACATTGTGTTTTTTGTTCATATGTACACCGCACTGATTAAAAGAGCGCGGTATATAAGAAATGAAAATAAAAAAAATAAATAAATAAATCTCACTGGCACTATCTTTATCTTTATCTTTATTATAAAACTTTTATACCGCTATGACCAAAAAGGCATACAGCGGTGTACAATAAAAACAGGCTACTGAGAGAACAGAAAAGAACGCCAATTATTCATAAAAGAGACAGCAAAGATAGAAAAGGAAGAACAGAGAAACAGAACAGTCAACTGTGGGCAGGGGGGGAAGGAACATCAAAAGCGACACAGAAGAGGTGAGTTTTGAGGGAGGCCTTAAAAGTATTAAAAGATGACTCCATGCGTAAAGTTGAGGGAAGAGAGTTCCAAAGGCGGGGGCTGAGGAAGAAAAAAGCAGAAGAGCGTGTTGATTCGAGGTGAGCCCGAGAAGGAGGTGGGAGAAAGAGGCGGTTAGCATGAATCGACCGAAGCGCTCTAGAGGGACAGTGAAAACGCACCAGATCAGAGAGGTAAAGGGGAACACCAGTGTGGAGAGCTTTGTGAACAAAGATCAGAACTTTATATTGAATACGGAAAGGGATAGGCAGCCAGTGTAAACGAATAAGAAGTGGAGTGATATGAGCCGTACGTGAAGAATTAGTCAGAAGACGAGCAGCAGTATGGTGAACCAGTTGAAGACGACGGAGCTGAGAAAGAGGGAGGCCGGCCAGAGAAGCATTACAGTAGTCTAAATGAGAAACCACAAGAGAAAGAAGAAGTGTAGTCAGAGAAGAAAAGGAAAGAAAAGGCCGGACAGCACGGAGTTGACGCAGGGTGTAGAAGGAACGTTGAACAATAGAAGAAACGTGCTCTTAGAAGAAACTACCCCTTCCCTATGCTAGGATGGTAGCTAAACATGATTGCAGGGTTCAGGAAGGAGCCCTGGAATTGTATGTGACTCCTGGTCTAGAGCTATTGCATTCCCTACTGGGCTACCCTTTCCCTGTGATAGAATGGTGGCTAAACATAATTGCAGGGTTCAGGAAGGAGCCCTGGAATGTGGCTTATGGCTGAGAGCTATTGCACTAACTGGGCTGAGTCAGGAGAACACATAAAAGAGGGAAAACCCCCCACAACCTTTGCAACAGAGGCTGGTTGTGCATGATCTGGAAGCCAAAGGAACAGGAGAAAACTGCTGGACACAAAACAATTATTGAGATGGCTAGGTTTTCAGGACACCCCTGATGAATATGCATGTGAGAGATTTACAAACAATGGAGGTTGTGGATTTGTAAATTTCTCTCAAGCATATTTATTAGAGATATCCTGAAAACCTAGCTCAGTTGGTGGCCCTCAAGTACTGGGCGTGAAGACCGAGCATCTAGCACTGAATACTTCTGATACTTTAAGGATGAAAATACAAAATATCATATTACATGATGGTAATAAGGACCAAAGGCCCAATATTCGAAGGGCAGTTACATGGTTTACGGCCCTGTAAACAATGTAACTGCTGTTGAGAGGGATATTAAACGTGGTTAGTGCCGCTGAATATCCCCTTTCTTCTCCCTTCTGTCCCCTGATACTAACCGCTTAGCATCAGGGAATGTTGGGTGCATTCTGGGAAGGAGCGGAGACTGCGACAGCCCTTATCCGGGCAGCAGCAATCTTGCATGCTGCCCAGTAGGGACTGGTGACTAAAAGATAGGCAAGGAAACCCCTTGCCTATCTTTCAGCTGCAGGAGCTAACCGGGCAGCATGCAGTATCACTACTGCGCAGTTAGCTATGGTGGATGGGAGGCAAGTGCGGTGACCCCTGATATTCAATGCCGGGGCCACATATGACTCCGGCATTGAATATCAGGGGTTAATTTCAGTGCTGACAGCTAGATGCTATACTCGCGTCTAGCCACGAGATCTGAATATCGGGCCCTAAATGTCCAACTCAAACTGCCAATTAAGTTCTAACTAAGGAGCTATCCCAGTTGAAAGACATAAAACTTCCCTTCCCTTAGAACATTGCACCTTATCCAAATCAGCTCTGTTGCCTTTCCTCCTTGGCTCTCTGCTATCCTAGTTATATAAGCATAGCCTGCAGCCCCTTCATCCTCCATGTCTTTTGTCTAACCTCTTAAACCTGTCTTGCAGCTGTGTTGTATAACCTATCCCAAAGACAAAAAGGAGTAACCTGCACAGAGCGGCAGGGGCAGCTCTACAGTGATAGCCACCTTTACTGGAGAGACTAGATGGACTAGGCTGGTCTTTAAGTGCTGTCATTTACTATGCTACTATGTTAGATTTTGGTACATTATTAGCTTCCACCATCTCCAATGGAAGGCAATCTAGGCGTCTATCACCTTAGATATTTCAACTTTAGCCAGAGGGCTAGAACGTTCTGAAAATTTCTAGATGTTTTGCAAAACATTTTGAGTTTCGGAAAACACTACAGAGGTATGCCACTGAACTAATACATATACATGATGTGCAGAAAGCTTTCAGCTCATTCCATACTTTCAGAGTAACTCCTCTTGTCCATTGGTGTCTACAATCAATATTGAGCTTCCATGGAGAACCCCTGGCCAGTCTGATGCTGGGACACGTGAATGGGCAGTTGAGAGATCTCTTTTACTGCACTCATGAATTCCTGCTTTGCCTGACAACAGCTGTAAGGTAAAAGTGGGCTCAGCAGGACACAGATACTCACATTGTTTTGATTATGCTGCCAAAACTCAAACTTGTAGTGTTCTTGTAGGTTTTAAATTAGGCAGAACAAGTCCTACTACAAATCCACGTTTCTCTGCCAGAAAACTAAGGCTAGCAAACAAATGATGCAGGAAAAAGGACAAATGGAAAGCAGATTTGGTGAGCCTATGAGAAAAACATATAAAAGGATGTAATTTATGTATAGATAAAAGGACCTGGGTCTGGCAGAGTAGGTATAACTCACAGATCACAGAGCTGAAGTGATATCATTGACTCTGTGCAGGAAGAATATGGTGATCAGTAAGAAAGACGACTACTAGCTAGTACCAATAAGAATGATAATTAGAGCTTCCTAAAACTGGAGATTACTATTTTTCAATGTTTGGAGTCTGAGCAGGGCTCCGAACTTTGTGCAGATCCAATCTCTTTTCCTGGCAGGTGTGGTTGTCACATGGCTTTTGAGACAAAGTCTGCATGCGATTGCAGCTGCTGACAGTGGTTTGACCGTACGCTCTATTGAACAGGGACCGTCTGCCCCTGTGTATGCCTTGTAGCACTATACAAATCATAAGTAATAGTATAAGAGGAGAAGTAGAGGTCATCGTTGTAGCTTGGAGATGTTCTAGTTATCCTGAACGTGACATGGTGAAATGATGCCTGGCTTTCTCTGGAGTCAAGGAATGACAAATCCATAAAAGACATCCACTTAAAGAGGGGTGGCCAACCTGACCCCACGTTTCTCCACTCCTCCCTACCAGTCTTCCTTTCTCATGCCGCCTTCTTATTCTGAACCCCCAAACAGCCACATCTTCCCTTCATCCTTCTCTCATCCCTCGATCAACCAGTCAGCAGATCTCTCGCTCCCCAGTCACTGTCCCAGTTAAGTCAGCTAGCTACCTCTCGCCCCGAGCCAGTGCAGTCATTTATGTTTGGAGACATCATAGAAAACATTCTCCATAAAACTATCACAGATCTGCAGACAAACAGACAGCCCAGCTTGCTTGAATCAGGCATTCCTCCCGCTCACCTTGCTGCCTGCCACAGCAGTCTCTAGACAACCAGGGCTTAACAACTATTTATATTAAAATACCCAGGGGTCTCACTGTTTCTAGGCTCCATTTTTCATTTAGATTTCCCTGTGAGTGCACATTGAAGTTGGCTAATGTTCATTATATCTCGTTTGAAGCCCATCAAAAGCATTTCTTTTTAGATTCTAGGAAGTCCTTGGTACCGACAGTAAAACACTGGAGAACAGCGAAGTGCTAGTTTTCTGTTTGTATTTGGTCAGGCCAGATATGATGCTTTCAATGAAGGTTTCCTTTTAAGGCTTCTTTTGAAATAAGCCATAGTGCCTATTGGAGAAGCTGTAGCCGGCTGAGAAAGGCTCTGTCTGTCTGTCAGTACGTATCCGTTTGTCTATATGCAAGCATGTGCAAACAAACAGATGTGCATGCCCCTCCCCCAAAGCAACAGGATGAAGAACCGGTGGGAGCCCCCTTCCCACCAGCATGAAGAGTGGGGCTGAGTCCAGAAATCACCAGAGGGAATCCCTGAGTCCCGCCAGCATGAAAAACGGTTCTTTCTAAGACTCAAATTTAGGCTTTTAGTTAGAAAATCGACATCTAGAACCTCCGGGGCAGCATTTTCAGAATTTCTCCCTGTTCCATACCTGGGACTCCTGGGGCAAACTAAGCTCTGAAGACTCAATGTATATGTGACAAGATGATGCAGGGTCGGAGACTTTAGATCTGACTGAAACTGGGCAACATTTAAGGGATGAGGGAGCCTATTCTGAAATAATGGGCTCCACCTTGACCAGGAAGGATCCCGGCTGCTGGAGCTAACATTTAAAGTGGAGAGAAAACAGCTTAAAACAGGTCATGGCAAAAAGCCGATAGTCGTTCAGAAGCATGTGATTTGGATTGAAGCATCTTCATTGGCATAATGGGGAAGTTTGAATATTCCAAAACAGAGACTGCGGTTATAGCAGAAGTAGCCCAGTCAACTATTAGGCAGGCTATAGGAGTGGAGGAGTAGCCTAGTGGTTAGAACACTGGCTTGGTAATCAAGCAACCAGGGTTCAATTCCCACTAGCACTCCTTGTAGCCTTGGGCAAGTCACTTAACCCTAAATTGCCTCGGAAGAAAGGCCTGGCAATCTACCTCCAGTGACACTGCCAAGAAAACCCAGGAGCTTCTGGGTTGCCAGGAGTCAGGACTGACTCAAAGGCACACATTGCATTTTTGCATAGATGCAAATAAAAAGCACACATCGAATTATCTTTTGTGAATACCAGAAATATAAACAATACGTTTGACGAGTCGGAATGCATGGTTCTAGGCATCTCAGAGACCTGGTGGGGTCCTGTAATAGCAGCACACAAATTTATCAAAATGTTAGAATGGGTCAGATTGTAAACGGGCCCGTTAAGATCTTCCAATATCATGTGAAATGAGGCCATGAATGTGGCATTTGAAATTTTTTATTTTTGTAAAATTTACATCCCATAGCTAAATTTCACACAATTAGATATTAACCTGCTAACATTTTTGTGGATTACTATGAGACGGAAAATTAGGAAAGTACAAAGAGCAGTTGCAAACATTAAAGGTTTGCATACAGCGTAGATTGTCTAAAAATAGTCCGCATTTAAGAAAAGTCAAAAGAACAGCAATGGCTGCCAGCATAGTTAAAAAGTGAGGCGAAAGATGCTATGAAAGCCAAAAGGACATCTTCTGAAACATGCAAAGCAGATCCAAATGAAGAAAGAGGCAACATTTTATAACTATTCTAAAGAGAGGCAACAGGATGAGAAGGAGTGAAGAAGCTATGTCTCAAATCCTGCTTTTTGCCACCGACACTCCTTCTGACCTTGGGCTACTTTATCTCCCATTGTCTCAGGTACCCACTTAGGTGTGAGCTCTATGGATCAAGGGAATGTTAAATCAGAATGCTTATCACAGTACTGTCTACTTCTAGCAGTGCAATAAAAATGCTAAGGATTGTTATTAGTATTACTGAACATATAGATAATCATGGTTTTATGGGACAAAGTCAACATGAATTTAGCCAAGGCAAGTCTTGTCTAACCAAACTCCTTCAGTGTTTTTTTTTTTTTTAGTTATTAAATATGTGGATAAGGGCGAGCCATTGATACAGTGTATCTGGATTTTCAGAAGGTATTTGACAAAGTCCCTCATGAGAAACTCCTGAGAAAATTAAAAAGTCATGGAATAGGAGGCAATGTCCCATTATGGATTAGGAAGTAGGACTAGATAAAAGATAAGAAATAGAAAATAGGACTAAATGGTCAGTTTTCTCAATGGAGAAAGGTCAACAGTTGAGTGTCCCACGAATCTGCACTGGGGCTGGTGTTGTTTAATTGGAAAATTGGAACAACAAGTGAGGTGATTAAATTTGCTGATCATAAGACATTTGTCCAAGGTTGTTAAATCATAACTGGATTGTGAGAAATCGCTGAAGAACCTTGCAAGATTGGAAGACTGCACATCCAAATGGTAAATGAACTTTAGCTGGACGAGTATGAAGTGATGCACATATGAAGAGGTTATGATCACCTGGGATACTCCCATTCTGAGCAATAAAAAGCTGGAGGCAAGGAATATCGACGTAGTGGTAAGGCATTGATTATAGAGGTGTAAAGGTGTATAGAATGGCACTGATTATAGAGGTGTCAGTCCCAAGCGGCTATTCTGTGAATCGTGTTGAGAGGGAGATCTTCAAGTACCAAGAAATGCAGAGACTAAGGAAATGTGGTAAAACGATACTGAATTATTTCCCATTGGGTTGGGTGCCACAGGCTTGATGAAGATGAATTTCTAAGCATATTTTGATATATTACCGATACATGTTACATCTTACAGATTCCAGAATGCACGATGCAAGTACTAAGCCGAGTATTAGCAGTAAATTTGAGAGACTGAGATCACACTCCACATACCCTGGCTTAGAAGTGAGGTTCATGAATGTCTCTTATGCGCAAAACTAACCCCTTCCCCTCCAAAAAAGACAGAATAATCCAAACTATAGATATATTATGCTGTAGAAGTTACCACCCAGGAAAAGGATCCGGGCATCATCGTGGACAATACATTGAAATTTGCTCAGTACGTAGGCAGCAGAGGTCAAAAAAGCAAATAGAAGGTTAGGAATTATTAGGAAATGAATAGAGAATGTTATAATGCCTCTGTACCTTTTCACGGTGTGCACATTGAGCATTATGGGTAGTTCTGGGTGCTGTATCCCCAAAAAGAGTATAGTGGAACTAGAAAAGTTACCGAAAAGGGTAACGAAAATGATAGAGGGGATGGAACAACTCCCCTGTGAAGAAAAGCAAAAAAGGTTAGGGCTCTTCTTCTCTGAGAAGAAGCGGATGAGGGGAGGTATGATAGAGGTCTATAGGATCCTGAGTGCAGTACAAAGTGTAAATGCAATTGGTTGTTTACTCTTTAAAAGACTAGACAATATTCCATGAAAACACTAAATAACACATTTAAAACAAAACACACATTTTTCACTCAATGTAAGTTCAGGAATTCATTGCTGAAGGATATAGTAAAAGCAGTTGGCATATCTAGATGTAAAAAAAAAGGTTTGGACAAGTTCCTCGAGGAAAAGTCAATAAACCATTATTGTAGATCACAATTCACTCCCGTTGGTCAACTTTTCACAGAGTATATAGCAACAATGTATGTTAAGCTCTGTATTACAACTAGAAAGTAGTATTAGTTCTAATTTAGACTGTAGAAACTAAATGATATAGTTTCTACAGTCTAAATTAGAACTAATACTACTTTCTAGTTGTAATACAGAGCCTTAACATACATTGTTAATAAACCATTATTAACAAGATAGAGCTGGAGAAAGCCTCTGATTATCCCTGGGTATAAGTAATATAAAATGTATTTACTCTTCAGCTTTTGCTAGGCAGGGCGGTCTGCCCACTAAGCAGTTGCCTGGGGTAGGAGATCCTACTGGACTGCACCATGAATCCTCCACTATTCTTCAAAGCAGCAGTAGAGGCTCTGAGCAAGCCGTTTCAGTGTCACGGCAGGCCTTGAAGCACCACATACTGTACGTGCGTGTACTCATGGCCTTCTGCTTGATCTCCCTCTGACACTGACCTCTAGTCAGAGGGGTCTGGAGCAGTAGACCATGAGTTCATACACGAGCACGGTGTTTCAAGGCCCATCGAGGCATGAAGGGGCTTGTTCAGAGCCTCTGCCACTACTTTGAAGAATGTCGGAGGGATCATGGTGCTGCCACCACCCCCCCCCCTGGTGAGAGGGAAGGGGAGATGCTGGGGGGGGGCTTTCTGGTGGGGTGGGGGGGGGGGCAGAGGCGGTGGCAGAGGGAGGGGTGGCAGACACCCTAGGGCTGGCCCTGATACTAGGTAATTGTGACCTGGGTTTGTCACTGTTGGGATCATGATATTGAGGTCTATGGACCTTTGGTCTGAACCAGTGTGGCATAACTTGAGTTTTGGTTGCAGTGCTGGACTTTAGAAAAGAGGACCCACAGTGCTGACCGAAAGATGTCTGCATAGAAGAAGCAGGAAGGAAACGTTTCATCATCGCAGACTTGGTAATGCTGTGAGACACGTTTCCCTTCAGCCAACTGAACTGCGGACGCACCTTCTCCTCCTTCTCCTCCCATTCACCCACTTGGTCGATAGCACTGCCCCCTTCTCCCTTCAGCCATGTGGTGCCCTCTTACTACAGCTGCTTCGCTTCTTCCTCTTGTAGGCCACCTGCATAGAGATTTTGGCTTTAGCCCATGCCTTTTTGAGAGAGGGAAGTTATATGCTGGTACAGTAAGTCTTTTTCTTTCATGGGAGGGCTCTCAATTTGTTTGTGTCACAAGGGCCAGCAGTGGCTGTGCCTTTACCCACTACTCTAGCCATTAGGCTACTCCTCCAAAGGCTGGTGCAAATATTGTGTTTACCCTTTCCTCCCCCCTTCTACCACCTGCAGAAATAGCATCTCCAGGGATTTCTGTTGAAAATGATCTACACATCCAAGCATGCTAAAATGCACATCCTGTACCTTGCATCAACCCTAGTTACCGGTATTTGCACCACAGGTAAACTATAAATAAGCTTATTTTAACCTTCATCTGCTGTTTAATAGTGGGTCAATTTATCTGTCTCTGAACCTCTGCTGTTGAACGTCAGTGCTTCACATACTTAAGTGATGAAGGCTTTCAGGTCTCATTAAAGCCATGTGCAAGAGGCAAAGGGTTTATTTAAATATAGAGAGTCACGTTGCTTCTCCCAGTCTTTTGACAGCTCTGATTTATATACTGAGCAAGAGCTGGAACTGATCTAAACCTCAGTGAGAAGAAAGCTTTGGGCTTAGTCCAGCGGGGCTACTGTTTAGGACTGGGATCAGCTTATAGGGTTTTTTTTACGCATGTGAAAGACCATATTGTTCAAGAACAGCCACCTTGATATTATAAGAGTCTGTAACAATGTAACATAGTTCCAAGAGACGGTTCAATGGAACATAGTTGCTCACAGCTTAACAATGTATCATAGTTTGTACAATCTGTTATATTACTGTAGATTGCTCAATGTATTCCACATTCTGTTTCATATAAAATGTTGAGTTAATTGTAAACTCTGAAAGGCGGTATAAAAGAATCGTTAAATAAATAAATGAAGAATAGATATGTGTGCATGTTAACAGATATCATCGCATTGCCAAGAAATTCCCTGCTTAAGCTGCGTAATACAGAGCTTGCACTTTGTATGCATATATCTCAGATGATAGTTACTGCGGTTGGTTGTCCAGCTTGAGTGGCAAGCCAATGAAGGCATTTCCCGATGCAAATTAATCGTTCACGATGTAGCCCCTTCTTTTCTCCCATTGGCTGATTTGATAAAGGGAAGTGCAGCTGATCCAAGCTCAGATGTTCGGTTTCTGCAGAGCAAGATATAGCCTGAGAGATCCTGGTACAGATATAGGACCGTCTTTTGCATGTGTCTGTGCAGCTCTGTGTACATCTTGTAGCGCTATACAAATGTTCAGTAGTAGTAATTGTTGTAGTACATATAGATGAAAGACCCAGTCCCTGCTCATCAAAGCTTACAATCTAATCAAGATGATATCTATTGCTTTATGTCCCATGATGTTAAACAGAGAGGTGCACTTTTTGGGAGAAAGAAATTCATAAATTAGTTTCAGAAACCTGCAATAAATGTGGAGGTTTCTCAAATTTGTTTAGACCCAAGAAATCTGTAAGTTTGAGCAACCTCCTGGAAAGGTAACTTTCAGAACTATTTATCGGGGTAGAAGTGATCTCTGGCGCATGGAGGACATTTTAGAAAGGACGCCCCAGTGCAATCTGGGATGGGTACGCCAGAATGTCTGAAAGGTGTAAGTGACAATGAAGAGCCCCAAGCAAGCTTTTGCTGAGGACTCCCAGTTGTCATGGAGGTATGACCCCCCCCCCCTCACTGTGCAGCCCCTCCTTGTACAGCAGCCCCCTCCTCATTCGGGATTCCCCCATGCAGCGGCAGTGGCAAACTTACTAGTTCATCTTTGCTGTGCTGCCTCCGCTCTTGTAAATTTGCCATATGTCCAGAAGCTGTTCCACACTGGGCCAAAATCACATGGTACAGCTATTATCACAAGGCTTCAGCCTGGAGGGGGGGGGGGGGTGGAGGGGCAGCTACTGGGCATGGGGCAAGCTTACAAGGGCAGAGGCAGTATGGCAATCAAGTAAGTTGACCACTGCCTTACCTCTGATGTGTGGGTCCCCTTCTTACTACAATTACTAGTACTACCGATCATTTGTATAGTGCTTCAAGGCGTATGCAGTGCTGTACAGACACATGTAAAATAGGGTTCTTGCTCATCAGAGCTTACAATTTAGCCAAGACAGACAAAACAGTAACTAAGGACAAGGATATATCTGGAGGAATGGTAAGGAAACGCATAGGACTCTAAGTGGATCAGGATCCAAAAGTGGCCTCAAAGAGGTGAGTTTTCAGCCTCGATTTGAAAAGGGCCAGAGATGAAGCCTGACATACAGACTCGGGTAGTTTGTTCCAGACATAAGGAGCAGCTAGGTGACAGAATCAAAGTCTGGAGTTGGCAGTAGAAGAGAAGTATTTTTAGAGCTCGAGTATTTAAGAATCTATTGTAAATAGTTGAAAATATCTGTTATTTATTCAACCCCTGTTATCCATGTTTTTATTTCCTGTTACTTGTAAACTTAACATTTGTTCTATGTTCAAGTACGAAGTTGTTAAAATGTAAACCGCGCTGATGTCAAAAGCGCGGTATATAAAAGCTGTTAAATAAATAAATAAAATAAGGGGTGTAGAGAGAGATAAGAGAGGAAAGGTACTGAGGAGCAGCAGAATGAATGCACTTATAGGTCTGTAGGAGAAGTTTGAACTGAATATGGAAAAGGACAGGGAGCCAATGAAGTGACTTGAGAAGAGGGGTTATATGAACATATTGAGGCTGGCGGATGATTAGCTGCACAGGTGAGTTTTGAACAGATTGAAGGGGAGAGAGATGATTTAGAGGGAAACCAGCAAGGAGGAGGTTGTAATAGCCTAGTCAGGGGTCTCCAAATCCAGTCCTGGAGGGCTGCAAACCAGTCAGGTTTCAGGCTATCCCTAATGAATATGCAAGAGATAAATTCAAAT
Source organism: Ichthyophis bannanicus (assembly GCA_033557465.1). Lineage (NCBI taxonomy): Eukaryota > Metazoa > Chordata > Amphibia > Gymnophiona > Ichthyophiidae > Ichthyophis > Ichthyophis bannanicus. The sequence continues at coordinate 1,839,977,969 of CM066032.1, forward strand.
ACAATGGGGATAGTGCATGCAAATAAATCTCACGCATATTCATTGGGGATATCCAGAAAACCTGGCAGGACTGCGGCCCTCCAGGACTGGTTTGGAGACTCCTTGCCTAGATGGATGAGTGTCTTAGTATTGTGTTCAGAAAGGAAGAGGCGAATTTGCTGATGTTTTAGAGATAGAAATGTCAGGTTTTAGCTATGAGTTGGATGTGTGGAAAAGGAGAGGGAGAAGTAAAAGACGACCCCAAGGTTGTGAGCTGAGGAAACAGGGAGTAGTAGAGCTTTATGCACAGAGATTGAGAAAAAAGGAAGGGGGGACGTGGGTTTAGGAGGAAAAAAGAAGCTCAGTTTTGGCCATCTTCAGTTTCAAATGGTGGTGAGACATCCAGGCGGCAATGTGAAATAGGCAGGCAAAGATCTGGGCCTGGATTACCAGAGAGATTTCAGATGTAGAGAGATAGATATGAGAGTCATCAGTGTAGACATGGTATTGAAAACCGTGGGAGGAGACGAGTGCACCAAGGGACTGGATATATAAAGAGAAAAGAACATAAGAAATACCATACTGAGTCAGACCAAGGTCCATCAAGCCCATATCCTGTTTCCAACAGTGGCCAATCCAGGTCACAAGTATCTGGCAGTTTCCCCCCCAAAAAACAACACAGGTTCCACAATGCTTGTATTGGGGCAAGCTGTGGATATCCTGGGTCCTCTTTAATAATGGTTTATGGACCTTTCCTCCAGGAGCTTGTCCAAAACGTTTTTTAAACCCAGCTACTCTAACTGCTTTTACTACATCCTCCATTAACAAATTCCAGAGTTTGCTTACATGTTGAGTGAAAAAATATTTTCTCTAATTAGTCTTAAATGGATTACACTGTAGCTTTATTTTATGTCCCCTAGTCTTTCTACTTTTTGATGGCATAAAGAATTGATCTACATTTACTCATTCCACTCCATTCATTAATTTATAGACCTCTATCATATCTCCTCTCAGCCATCTCTTTTCCAATTTGAATAGCCCCAACCTTTTAAGCCTCTCCTCATAGGGGTATCCTTCTATCCTCTTTACCATTTTGATAGCTCTTCACTGTACATTTTCTAATTCTGCTATATCTTTTTAAGATATGGTGACCAGAATTGCACACAATATTCAAGGTCGCACCATGGAATAATACAGAGGCATTATAATACCCTTTGTTTATTCTCCATTCTTTTCCTTATAGCAACATAGTAACATAGCATATGATGGCAGATAAAGACCAGTATGGTCCATTTAGTCTGCCCAGCAAGGTGGCAAGAGAAGGTGCACTTGCCGCTTCGTGCAGGTCACCTCTCCCTATGCCTTTGTTTAGGGGTGTACCCACTGCTCTGTGTAGGTCACCCCTATTTGTTCAGATATAAGAGTTTATTTTGATTTGATCCCGTTGCTATAAAAGGATCCACTATGTCTGTCCTATGCCATTTTGAATTCTGTCACTGTGTTGGCCCCCACCACTTCCATCGGGAGGGCATTCCAAGCATCCACCACCCTTTCAGTGAAAAAGTATTTCCTGACATTGCCTTTCAGTTTACCCTCTTACAGCTTCATCTTATGCTCTCTAGTTTTACAGCTTCCCCGTCTCTGGAAGAGGTTTGTTTGTCCATTAATACTCTTTAAGTATTTAAAGGTCTGAATCATATCTCCCCTGTCCCTTCTTTCTTCCAGAGTTTAGATATTTAGGTCTTCAAATCTCTTCTTATAAATCTTCGGACGCAGGTTCCAAATCATTTTGGTCACCTTCCTCTGAACTGCTTCCAGCCTTTTTATATCCTTTGTGAGATATGGTCTCCAAAACTGAACACAATATTCCAAGTGAGGGCTCACCAGTGACTTGTACAGTGGCATTAGTACCTCTTCCTTTCTGCTGGTGATTCCTCTCTGTATGCAACCCAGCATCCTTCTGGCTTTTGCCACTGCTTTGTCACACTGTTTCGCCACCTTGAGATCATCAGAAACAATCACACCGAGGTCTTTCTCCTGGTCCTGCACATCATTCTCTTGCCCCCTATCACATACAATTCCCTTGGATTTCTGCCTTCCAAATGCATGACACTGCACTTCTTCACATTAAATCTTAACTGCCAAGCATTAGACCATTCTTCCAACTTTTGTAGATCTTTCCTCATATTCCCCACTCCCTGAGGGGAGTCCACTCTGTTGCAAATTTTGGTGTCATCTGCAAAAAGACAGACTTTTACATTCAGCCCTTTGGCAATATCACTCAGGAATATATTGAACAATAATGGTCCCAAGATCGAACCCTGGGGCACACCGCTAATCACTTTCCTTTTATCCGAGTGAGTTCTGTTTACCATCACCCACTGTTGTCTGTCAGTCAACCAATTTCTGATCCAGTTCACCATCTTGGGACATATCCCCAAGTTGTTGAGTTTATTTATTTATTTATGCTTATATACCACACTTTTACAATCAGCGCGGTTTACATGATAACAACATAATACAGAGAGCGGGTATAACATTACATATAACAGTTATATTATAATAAGTTAATAACTTAGCTAGTATAAGCCTCCTATGAGGAACAGTATCAAAGGCTTTGCTGAAATCGAGGTAGATCACATCCATCGCATGCCCTTGATCTAGTTCTCTGGCCACCCAATCAAAAAACTCAATCAGATTTATTGGGCAAGATCATCCTTTGGTAAAACAATATTGCCTTGGATCATGCAACCTGTTTCGAGGAAGTCCACTATTCGCTCTTTCAGGAGCACCTCCATTACTTTTCTCGCCATCGAGGTAGGGTTTACTGGCATTCCTCACCCTCATCTCCTCGTACGACCTCCAACTCTGCTCCACCGCCCCCACCCACCTACACGGCCACTGCCTTGACCTAATACTCTTCTCCAATTCCTCTCCCTAAATTTCCGCAACTCAATCCTTCCCTCATCTGACCATCACCTTTTAACCTTTACTCTTCAGCTTCTGCCACCTCAACCTCATCCTGTCTCATCCGACCTTTTTAGAAACCTCCAGAATATTGATCCCCTGACTCTCTCCTCCACCATTCCTCCATCTCTCTCCTCCATTATATCCTCCAAGTCCATCAGCGAGGCACTATCTTCCTACAATGCTATACTCTCCTCTACTCCCCAGCCCTGGCTTTTAACTACAACCCATTATCTACGCACCTGCGCACATTCTGCCGAGCATGCTTGGTCCAATTCCCGCTCCCCGGAGGACGTTCTACACTTCAAATTCATGCTTGGCTCCTTCCAGTCAGCCATAGCACTCGCCAAACAAGACTATTACATCCACCTAACCAACAACCTTGCCTCTGATCCTCGCTGTCTCTTTAATAACCTCAATTCTCTCCTCAAAGTCCCCCCGCCCCTGGTCCCGCCCTCCCTTTCTGCCCAAACCCTAGCTGACTACTTCCATGACAAAATCCACAAGATTACCCTCCAATTCCCCACCCCCTCATCTACCTCCCCCCTTCCCAATTCTCCCCACCACCCGTACTTCCTCTGCCACCCTCTCCTCCTTCCCTACGATCTCTGAAGAAGAAACCACACTCCTTCTTACCTCCTCCAAACCCACCACCTGTTCACCTGACCCTATCCCCACCCATCTCCTACACCCCACCTCCTCCACCATTGTACCCCCCATCTCTCATATCCTCAACCTTTCACTCTCTACTGCAACTGTCCCCATTGACTTCAAACAAGCTGTTGTCACACCTCTCCTCAAGAAACCCTCACTCGATCCCACATGCCCTTCTAACTATCGACCCATCTCCCTCCTTCCCTTCATATCTAAACTACTAAAATGTGCAGTCCACTGCTGCTGCCTCGACTTCCTCACCTCCCAGGCCCTCCTGGACCCACTACAATCTGGCTTCTGTCCCTTACACTCCACTGAAACGGCTCTCGCAAGAGTCTCCAATGATCTGTTCCTGGCTAAATCTAAGGGCCTCTACTCTATCCTCATCCTTCTTGATCTCTTTGCTGCCTTTGACACTGTTGACCACAATCTTCTCCTCACCACCCTCTCCTCCCTTGGCTTCAAGGACCTGGTACTATCCTGGTTCTCCTATCTCTCCCATCGTTCATTCAGTGTATGCTCTGGCGGCTCCTCCTCCTCTCCTACCCCGCTTCACGTAGGTGTACCCCACAGATCCGTCTTGGGCCCCCTCCTTTTCTCTCTTTACACCCAAGCCCTTGGCACGCTTATCTCCTCTCACAGCTTTCAGTACCATCTTTATGCAGATGACTCCCAAATCTACCTCTCTACACCTAATATTTCTCCAGCAACCCAGTTCAAGATCTCTGCCTGCATCTCTGACATCGCTGCCTGGATGTCTCATCGCCGATTGAAACTGAACATGGCTAAGACTGAACTCCTTGTCTTTACCCCCAACTCCTCCCCTCCTCTTCCCCCTTTCTCAGTCTATGTGGATGGAGCTAATATCCTTCCTGTTCCCTCGGCCCGCAATCTAGGGGTTACCTTTGACACCTCCCTCTCCTTCTCCGCACATATCCAGCTTGTAGCCAAGGCCTGTCACTTCTTTCTCTACAATATTAGCAAGATCCTCCCCTTCCTCTCTGAACACACCACCAAAATGCTTATCCACTCCTTAATCTCCTCTCGCCTCGATTATTGCAATCTACTCCTTACTGGTCTCCCCGTCAGCCAACTCCTTCCCCTTCAATCTATACAAAATCACGCTGCTCGACTAATCTTCCGCCAATCTCACCACACCCATATTACTCCTCTTCTCAAGTCGCTTCACTGGATCCCTGTCCAATTCCGCATCCAATTCAAACTTCTCCTACTGACCTATAAATGCATTCACTTTGTGGCCCCTCAATACTTCTCACCTCTTATCTCTCCCTACATCCCCTCTCGGAACCTGCGCGTCGCTAGCAAATTACTTCTATCTATGCCTTTCACCCGCACCGCTAACTCCCAACTTCACTCCTTTCATCTTGTTGCACCTCACACCTGGAACAGCCTACCTGTGTCTATATGCCAGGCACCCTCCCTGGCCCTCTTCAAATCCAGGTTGAAGACCCACCTCTTCACCGTTGCTTTCAGATCCTGACTTCTATCCTTATCTTATCCTAACCCCCATCAACGCTCAAGACCAAATTGTATTAACCATACGGTGCCTTGCACTAATCCGACCAATGCTCTGTTAATGTTCTGACTAGATTGTAAGCTCCGATGAGCAGGACTCTGATGGGCAGGGACTGTCTCTTGTATTCTGGCTGCCTCTTGTTGGTTAGCTGTACAGCGCTGCGTGTGTGGCGCTCTTTAAGTGATAAATAGTAGTAGTACTTCTTCCCAATTACCACTTTTGTGAAGAGGTACCACATCAGTCTTTCTCCAATCCTGTGGAACTTCTCCTGTCTCCAAGGATCTATTAAAAATATCCTTTAAAGGCCCTGCAAGAACTTCTCTGAGCTCTTTCAGTATCTGGGGTGTATCCCATTTGGTCCCATAGACTTGTCCACTTTCAGTTTTGCAAACTATTCTAACACATCATCTTTTGTGAATGGTGTGGTTTCTACTCCATTCCCATTTGTATATTCGTCAATCACAGATGGTCCTTCTCCAAGATTTTCTCTAATGAAAACAGAGCAGAAATATTTGTTTAGCATTGTCGCTTTTTCAATGTCACTTTCCATGAATCTGTTCCCAGCACTTTTGAGTCCTGCAATTCCACCTCTGATTTTCCTCCTGCCGAATATATCTGAAAAATGTTTTGTTGCTACACTTCACATCTTTAGCCATCTTTTCTTCTGTCATTGATTTTGCTATCCTTATTTCTCTTTTTGTCTCTTTTAGTTTGATCTTGTATTCTTTTCTGTGTTCCTATATTTGCGAGCTTCTGAATTTTGTGAAAGCTGTGTTTTTTTCCTTTATTTGCGCAGCCACTTCTTTGGAGAACAAAATAGGTTTCCTTCTCCTCTTGTTTTTATTTACTTTCTTTACGTATGTATCTGTTGCACTTTTTATTGCTTTCTTTAGTTTGCTGTTGTTGTTAAGTACCGTCGAGTCGGAGGCGACTCATAGCGACCCTCTGGATAGCTATTCTAAATTGTGTTCGGTCTTCAGTCAGGTGGCTCATTGTTGACAGACTGGTACCCGTAGCTGTTGTTATTGTAGCTATCCATCTCATTGCTGGCCTTCCTCTTTTGTGTTGACCTTCTATCTTTAGTTCTTTAGTTTAGACCACTGCAATTCCACTTCCCTTAATCCCTCCCACCCTACCAACTCCTCCTTCAGGTACCTGGCCATTTTACTGAAGTCAGCATTTTCGAAGTGTTAGACTTTGAGCTTGCTGTGATTGGATTCCACCTTGACTTTTATCTCAAACCACACCGTGTAATGATTGCTGCTGCTCACATGGGCTCCCACCTGGATATTCGACACACTATATCCATTGGTGAGCACTAAATCCAGCATGGAGCTATCCTGGTAGGTTTCATCATCATTTGTTTAAGTAGTGCATCTTGGAAGGCATCCACAATTTTTTTACTTCTTTCCAGATTTGCAGAAGGAGTACTCCAATCCACATTGGGTAGATTAAAGTCACCCAATATGATCACTTTCACCTTCATGGCTATCTTTGCAATATCAACTTCGCTATCCATTTCTTTGGTTTGAGTTGGAGGCCTGTAGACCACAGCAGTATGGATGACAGTGCCATCTCCTCTTTCCAACACAATCCACAGTGCTTCTTCTTTTCCCCACGTCGCCTGCATTTCAGCAGCTTTAATATTTCTTTTGACATATACTGTAGGGTTACTCCTCCTCCTTTTCTACCCTCTCTATCTCTTTTAAATAGATTATATCCAGCTATGATTCCTAACTTCTATGTGCTTTCTTAGCCACTGCTGCACACTGGGCGAAGGGTTCCCATGTGTTATCCACGAGGATGCCTAAATCTTTTTCCTGGGTGGTGTTTCCTAATGTGGAGTGTGCCCACTACTGAATGGATCTACACCCTAGATCAGAGACTGTCCATGGACCTTCAGGACTCCAGCTATTTTGGGACATACACTCCATCACAGGTGTATTTTAATAGAAGGAAAAGAAAAAGTAGAAAGTAACAAAAGAAAAACCTCAGCATTCTTGTATTTAAGAATCATGTTAAATGAGATTTAATAAGATTAAAAGATTTATAGTATATTCAAATACATGTATTCTAAACCCTGCATATGTGCCGATCCTGCCCAAGGCCTGCCTATCCTGTGCCGCAGAAACACTTGCACATAAATTGCCTCAAAGCAACCTAGCCCATGCTTTTGGGTGTGTACAGCCCTGGACAATTTTATAAGAGCGTACATACGCATGTTCAAAGCTGTGGCAGACACATAAGCCACTTACAAAAATTATCTTATGTCAAAATCATTAGAAATGGGATTTGGGTCTTTTGAATATCCAAAGCTAAATTCATCAGCTGTTTTGGATTCTTTTGAAGAGAACTTTAGTGGATCCACTCGTCCACCCTACCAAAATGAATATCCAGCAGGTTTTCCCACTGAATGTGGGTTAAAGTCTGCATTTCCCAATAAAGTCAACTAACAACGTGGCTGAAATCCACCAGGATCAAATTTGACCTGAACTTGTTCAGATACTGTATGTTCAATAGGGTGTTCACCAAAAGATTTTATTTGTTTTTCTTTTTGTTTGGTTTAAGCTTTTTTTGATAATAAGAACATAAGATATGTCATACTGGGTCAGACCAAGGTCCCTCAAGCCCAGTATCCTGTTTCCAACAGTGACCAGTTTTTGTTCATTCTTTTGTTTTATATATTTAATGGAATAAATAAATAAAATGAAAGAAAAAGATGAGGTTGGTGCCATTTTGAGTCAAAAACCAAAATGGTGCTAGCATTGGGTTGGCTGGAGGGGAGCCATTTTGGAAACGGCACTGGTGAGGCGGGTGCAACAGGTGGCTACTCTTGCCCTCTGAAGACCACAAATGCGAGCAGAGGTGAGTCAGAAGGGCAAGCTGAAGAGTGGATGGCACTGGGAGGGTTTTTTATCATTTTGGCGGCAGCGGGTATTTTTTGGGAGGCCATCGAAGGGACCACACCTGCACCAAAATGAAAAGAAGCCAAACACAAATTCAATCTTGCTAATTAATTTTTCTGTTACATCATTTTATAAATGAAGTGAAGCAAACCAGGAGATTGTGTTGCGGTTTCCTATTTTATTGCAAAGCAAAGCACGTCCTTATGGAACAGACTACCTAAGTCAGTACATCGGGATCCTTCTCTATCTCTGTTCAAATCCAGGCTGAAACCCCACCTCATTGAGGCTGCTCTTAGATCCTGATGCCCCTCAGTCTCCTGTTCACCACTTATGTGTTTCTTACCATGCTCTAGTCCCTTGTTTGGTGATGTTGTTCATCTTGATCAGATTGTAAACGTTGATGAGCAGGGACTGTTGCTTACGTCTATACGTACAGTTCTGGCATTTGCCTTCTAGAGATATACAAATGATATGCAGTAATAGTAGCAGTAATACTTAACCTCCATTATCCATGAGACATGAGAGTTCAACTCTAGCACCATTGACTCAGGGTTCTCTCTTCCTGATTCAAGTCTTCATGAATTCTGATCCCCTTTTGACCCATCATCTTTGCTGGGCGTTCTTCCATGTGCTCACCCCACTTTCAGCAAGCTGAATAGCAAAGACGCAGCATAACAGGGCTGTTTCCATACTTTCACTGTTGAAAACAAACACACAGTTTCAAAAATCTTTCAGTGAGGGAGAGAAAACACTGCAATACAAAAGGCAAAGCAATACATCTTCTCACTCTGCTGGAACAATTTGTGCACGGAGGGAAAAATGCGTTCTATAATTTCTTAAAAGAAAGACTTTGGTTAAACTCTCTTTGCTGGGCTGGCGCTGTACTACGTTATAGTGTGTTGAATCTGGTGCTCCCCGTGGCATTCAGAAGATAAATCTCTTTAGCAGAAACCTTGGGTCAGCTAAAATGAAGAACAGACACAGGGAATTCAGGCTGCTTGGGCTAAGTAAGCAATGTTGGTGGTCACAGACACGGAAGAAAAGGGGTATAGAAAATTTGCGAGGAGGCAGGCTCAGCTTCACTTTTCCTCTCTCCCGTTATCTTTTCCAGTCCCTCCTCATCTTACCTCGTTTTTGTCTTTTCCTTTCTCACTCTCTCTCTCCCTTTTTTCTCTTGTTTTGATATCCTGCTGCCAAGAATCAGGCTTTTGTAATTATCCCGTGCACTTTTACATACACTCACAAACTCGAAACTAAATATTTTCAGATCAATAGATTATCGGGTAGATTATCAGGCCATCCAGTGCTTACATTTTTGCCCATATAAATTAGCATGACCACATATTAAGTGTTCAGTTTTGAGTGCTATTTGGAAAGGGCCTTGGATGAACAAACAAACAGAAAGAGGCATTTGCTCACAACATCTAAAACGTCTTCAATCGATACAAAATACCACAGATTGGATTCTGTCATATGCTCATAGATATGATCATGTTTCCCCTTTATTAATTCATCAGCATTGGTTACCTGTATTTTACCATGTTCACTTTAAGCTCTTGACCTTGACTGATAAGGCATATTACTCTGGCACACCCACATACATACCTCTTGTCTGCAATTACTCCACATACATCAGATCGTACTTTGCATTCCCTCCATGACCACAGGTCACCTTTCCACCAGACTCTCAGGGATGGATTAGAAGCCACTCAACTTGGGGGTGCTGGCAAGCCCATGAAAAATGGCCACCTGAGGTTTCAGCTCCTCTCCATGCCCTGATCTACCCACCATCTGCTCTTTGCAGCTTGCACAGCTCAGCAGGACACCATTGTCTGGCTGTAGGATGTGCGAGCCTCTGGTGCTGTGAAGGAGCCTTTCTGCATCAGCAGTCCACCCTCTGTAAACATGGCAGTGTACTGTGCGCCAGTCACGCATGCCCCAAATGGACACCCCGAAGTCAAGAACTGCAGTTTAAGTACAGGGCTGGCAGAGAGCAACATACGGTGAATGTGTGATCAATGCCATCTGGCACTTTTGGGCTGCAACATTGCGTCTTGAAAGATGGTGTTGCTGGACTGCCTGACAGTGCCAAGAACTTAGATTTGCTGCAGAAACACTAAAGCCCTTTAGTCTGGAGCCATCACAAACATCCCTTTGGAGCTAAAGGATACAGTGTGAATACCTGCTATGGAGTAAGACTGGGAAAGAGGAATCCCCCTGTGCTGCCGTGTGAGTGTGTTTGTGCGTCTGCTTGGAACCCTTGGTGAGGACTGCAGACTCCTTTTGGATTTTGAGGTGTTCTTCCGCCACGTTATGGCTTGAGGACCAGGTGATATCCTGATCGTGTCTCCAGTGGGTATAATCTGTCCCACGTCCTCCTTCAGTGTTGGCTAACCTTGTCTGAGATGCTTGATAGCACCTGCTGTGTTCTCTGTGGGAGGACAGCCATGTACAGAGTTGCACACCGGGTACAGAAGGACTGATAGACTCCAAAGTAAAAACCTCTGGACGAAAAAGGGCAAAAGGACCTGGAACTCCAAACATACCCAGTCCATCTTCTGAAGTCTGCAGGGCCATCGGGGAAGCACCAGACAAGGCCAAAGAAACAGCCATGATTCAATGTGATTAAAATGTTGGTGCTACCTACGATTATCCAACTTCCAATTAAGTTACCTACAGAATGTCCTTTTTTGAGAGACTGTGCCAGTCTTTTGCCCAGTATATTTGGCAGCGGAGAACCCTCCCCCCCCCCCCCCCCGAATTGCTTTGGATAAATTGTCCCTACTGAGAGAGAATGGGAGGGGGACATGCCTGATCCCTTAAGTTATTACTGGAGTGCTCGTATGAGAGGTGATTTGCGACTGGAACTCATCCGGGCAGTGCCCAGTGTGGGTGTCCATAGAAGCGCAATGGGTGAATCCGCTCCGCTTGTCAGCCTGTGTTTTCCTCTCTCCTGGAGAATCCCTGGCCAGATTGGATTCCCACCTCTTTTTTGGAACCCTGCAAAGCTGTTGGCGGGCTGGTTATAAGCTGACAGGGGTTTCTCCTTTCTACACTCCCTTTACACCCTTGCTGTTACAAACTTCCATCTGGGAGATGGGGCCAAAGTTTGGAGGGCTGAAATCTAATTTATGGTTTCTCTGTGTTTCATATCTGTTTGAGGGGAAGGTCTTTATGCCTAAGGCCCACCTGGAGGAAACGTTTGATTGTATATTGCACCACTTTCAATATTTCCAATTGCGCTACTTTGTCCAAAGATTGCAATCTGTGGAGCCCCCATTATGGGTGAAGCAGGTACTATTCCGGAAAAAGTGTGTGTGTGTGGGGGGGGGGGGGGGGACACACCTTATCTTAAGACTCTGTAATGTTCTCCTAGAGCTTAAAAGCGAATCTAGCCCTCTGAATAGGAGGATCTGGGAGGGGATATTGGGGCAGAAAGAAGACATCTTATGGGGCATATATCTACGCGTTCACGCATAAAATATCAATCTCATTAAATTTAGTGGCTGCCCAGTTTAAAATTCTGATGCTGTGGTATCTTCCTCCTGCGAGGGTTCATAGATGGAAGCCACAGTTATCTACACTATGTTGGCGTGGTTGTGGTCAATATGGGGACTTTGACCATATTTGGTGGAATTACACAGATAGTCAAACCTTTTGGAGGAACATTCAGGAAACTATTGACTTAATTCCGGGAGTCTTGATTCCGCTTAAATACTAGGTAATGGTTTTGAGGGAGGGAACTTTTGGGGAAGGCTCCAGGAGATCTCGACTTCTGAAAAATACCTCTTGCTGGCAGCTCGGTGTGTAGTTGTTCGCAACTGGAGAGCGCCTAGACCCCTCATTAAATCTGAGGGCTACAGAACGTTTCAGACATTTATACCATGGAAAAGCCCTCTTTTCTCATCAGGGGCAATACTCTTGAATTCCAGAAAATTTGGGAGCCTTATCAGCCAATAGCAGGTTGCCTGTAATTGAAGAGCTCATGTCACAGATGAGTCACAGTCTGGCTTTTAGTGTAGTAGACTGTGATTGCTGTGCGTGGAGCCCCCTTGGTGGGTGAAAGGCTGTCTTTAAAGTCGAGGAGTGATGGACAGCGGGGATGGGGATGGCAACCTTGTTGGGGAAGTGGGAGGTGGGGGAGGTCTTTTTGGTGTTTATATGTAGCCCTCAGTGTCATAACTAGGAATGTGTGTAATCCAGGGTGCTTTCAACCTTCTGATTACAGCTCTGTTCTTATTTTCATTTGCCGATATGCTATACTTGCCTTTGTTAACATAGTGAGTGTTTGCGATGTTTCTTTTTGGCTATTTGGACCTGTAACCTTTCTTTACCAGCTAAATATGAATTTTCTTTGTTGCTCCAGTTCATGTTCCATAAAAGGTTCATAAAAAAAAGAATCCACTCAACTTGCAGCCGGGGCCGTCCCAACCATCAACGCAGAACTGCAGTTTCTGGGAGGTGACAAAGAGAAGGGCATTCAAAACTAAGAGAGATTGTGGCAGCCAGCCTATGACACCAATGCCTTGAACCAATGCTGGGAGTGGCCTTGCTTGAAGCCTTCTATTTAGAGCCCCTACTCTGTGGGATAATCTTCCTTTATCTCTTTGTGCTGAATCTAACTACAGAACGGCTTTAAAGAAGGCCTTTGGGGACAAAGTCAGGGACTAGCAAACCCAGGGTTCAGTGTCACTATCCCTGCCTTTATTTGTCTTTGCTTATATTCTCTTCTATCCTATTGAATTGATGGTATTCTTTTCCAAAGTATCTACGATTATTTTAGCATTTGTAAAACGCTTTGCAATTATTTAAAGGCAATGTTTCAAAGAGGGAATAAACCATAAGTCATATGCACATACATTACGCAATTCACATGTAGGTCTCGTAGGACGCACATGCACATGTATTTGTGTCTGCTTTGGAGCATGTTTATGAGAACATTTGTACACGATGGGGAACAGGTTTTGCAGCTAGTTTATAATGTCACATAGGTGCCTACATATCTTTATAAAATACTAGGACTAAGGCAGCCAAAATTGTGGCTAGATTGAAGCTGTACATGGTTGAAGGACGCACATGCATGTAAATCATGACTCTCCCAAACTCCGTCCAAGAACATCCCAAAACTCTGCAAATAACTGGCGACTCGATATTCAAAGCTCTTGATTGGCTAGCCAAAGAGAGGCCGACCGGCTAAGGGCACTGACTGTGATATATCTACAGACTGCCAGTTAATGCAGGGGCAGTCTGTGGATAGTGTGGGAGCCAACACTTGCCGAATTAGCATGAAATTCAGTGGCCCTTGGCCGGACGGCTTAGGCTGTATAAAAAGCTGGCCTAAGTTACTTTCTGGACAAGGGACGGCTGAAGATCAGGATCAGCACTTGTAGCATTGCTGAGCCTATATATGCAGTGGTAGCTCCTATCTGGACGCTGTTGCTGAATATCCCGCTAATATTTACGTGCCACGGCTGACTGCCGTGTTGTTTAATTACCAGCTTGTCTGAACATCAGTCCCACCATCGTAAATTTGCTAGCATGCCCAGGCGTAAAGCAGAGGTTGAGGATGTGAAAAAAATTTGTGACCACTCTTGAGATTTGTAGTCCATTGGTTTGCCCTGTCCCTTTTACAGTAGCATGTTTTGGCCTGGGTGTTGTTTATCTATTGGAGAACTGATTGGTATTCTGTAAGATTATCTCTTGGAAGGCATGACTAGGTCAGCTCCTCCAGCAGACAATCAGAGACAGAGGAAGCTAAATAAGGACAGAATTCATTTACTTGCTAATCAAAACACATGCATGCCTTTACTTAAACACTTTGGGTCGGTCTCCTGAGTTGTGTTAGCTTTTAACATGCCAATAGCACAGGAACAGCATGTCGTGTTAACAGCTAATGCGGGCAATTGCAGATAGCGCAGCGATTTCCTGCACTATTTGCAAACTATGTTAGTTGCTTGAGTGGGCAAGGCGGCAGAGAGTGCGTGCAGCTACAATGATTGGTTACCGCTCGTTGGGTGGTGTTAGCTGCATCCACTGTGATGCCATGCCACGATCTCGGCATTTTTGCCGCGTTACCTGCTGTGCACTCCCCCAACAGATAACGCATGGCCATTGCAGTTAACACGGCGCTATTTGCACTAACGTCCCACGCTGGCTGTAAAAGCCTATCGCAGCTTAGTAGACAGACTCCTTTGCCAGAATTTGAGTGAGGAGGTGAAACCTAAAATGGACTGTCGGTGTTTTGTCTTCTCCAGTAAATCGGGATCAGCAGGTGGGCTAGAAGTGCCATCAAAAAGAAGCTGGGTCAGTGACACCTATAGATGGTGTCCTGAACTACCAGAATGCACATTATTGGGAAGCCTGGCTATGAAGGTCTTTGACTTGGATCTCACATTTGTACTGTCCCTTTCAATGTGGATAATAAGTTTGAACAGAGTTGTTCTAGGGCCAGTTTAAATCATACAAACAAAGAAGATAGTTCATATTAGGTGCCAGGACTGAATACTGGATCTAGCTATTGCTCACAGGATGATGTGTTTGGACCTCAGTCCAGAACATATGATACTTTTCTTGAATGTGTGTTAATAGAAAGTACATTCTAATCTATGAAAATGAACAACCCTAAAAGCTTGGAAGGCTTCATTGCCTTTCATGAATACCGTACTAAAATATTTACCCTCCAGATATTAATTTGATCTTACATCTCAAAAGGATAAACAATGAACTCAAATGCACTCTGTGCTATGCAGCCTACAAGCAAACTCATATGAAATTAAATCTGAGAATGGTGTGTTAATGCAAAACTGATGGATCACATTCTAGCTTTTGGTCTGAGTATTCAATTGTTCTGCACAATGACAACATGGTTGTCATATGTTTAAGTAGACCCCATTTTAGCATAGTTTAACTCAAGAGGTGGACACTTAGCAGACTCGCTTACCTTAGCAATGATATAAAAAGTGCAGCCCTGTGGGAGCTACATCACTTAATGGATGTACCCACGGGTTCCTCAGAGCCTGGAGCTGTGGCCCTACCTTTTTAAAAACTTTTTATTTAATTTTTTATTTATTTAAAACATGTATGAATCATCTATCAGCATTTCTAAACAATATTACAAAAAACATGTATAATTAAACAATGCGAAATGCCATCAATGCCAGGTGCTTTGTTCTTTGATAATGCTTTCAATGCTGCTTTGACTTTTTTCATCACTAATGGTTCCTGATCATAAGATATAGGTTGAAATGGCTATTGGTTCACTTGATCTTTATAGCATAATGACTCTGTATATTCTTTCCACCATTTCTTGATCTTCTCAGCATCATTCACTATGGATCCTTGAGCGTCTTGTAAGATTCCAATTCAGGGCTGGAATTTTTTCTTTAATTCTCGTAGCTTTAGGAAAACCAATCGTGTTCTTCCTCTGATTTCTGATTCTACTTCTTTGCATGCATCATTGTGGTATTTCTCCTTGTCTCATCTTGCTGCATGTTGGAAATCTCTATTAAGTTCTATGATAACCTCTCTTTCTCCTCCGGCTTTAGCTTCTCTGTGTTTCTGGGCAATTTTCAGAGTTTTTTCAATCATCCATTTTGGCTGCTTTTGCTTTTTCAGCTTTTATTTATTTATTTATTTATTATCAGTATTTAGCTCACGCCTTTCCAGGAGAAGATCAAGGTGAGCTACATTCAGGTACAGTATGCATTTCCCTGTCCCCAAAGGGCTCAATAGTCTAAGTTTCTACCTGAGGCAATGGAGGATTAAGTGGCTTGCCCAAGGCCATAAGGAGTGCCAGTGGGATTTCTAGAGACTTCTCACTTTCTTCGAGCACAACTTTCTTGATGTCATACCATAACTCTTTTGGTTCTCTGTCATTTGTATCCAAAGCAGCAAATCAATTTCACAGGCATTCTTTAAATTCTGGTGTATATTCAAATACAATAATAAATATATTCAAGTCCAAAATACAAAAAAATGAGCTCTCTTATAAATGCAATACGTGGGATAGAAGAGATACTAAATCTCAACAACATCTACTGGAATACCTAGAAAGGAGGACAAAAGACCTCAGTGATATTTTGAGGCCGAACCAAGGGCCGGCATCACTTATGTAACTATAAGCCGAAACAGGCTGTCAAATCACTGCATCATTGGTCTTAGAAACAAACATCCTAAAATATATATTCATCCATATCTATTCGTACAATGTAAAAGTTGGAATGCTTGTGTAAGGCAAACAGATTATAGTTAGCTTAGCATTGAACTCAAAAATTGACATGGTTCTCAAGAGCAGAGATTTGTCTTTCCATACAAAGATTTGACTTGTCCAAGCCATAGCATTTTCAATAATGTCATATGGATGTAAAGTTGGACAGTGAAAAAGACAGAAAGGAAGAAAATTGATACCTTTGAATTATGATGCTGGCAAAGAATACTGGGCCTGAGTTTCATCTGGGTGGTGCTCTGCGCCGCATCGACACATAGCCCACCTGCCATCCATCTAACCCGGATTTTCAATGCCCGGGATATATGTGGCCCCAGTATTGAAAGTCCGGGTCTCGCTGCACAACCTGGAAGTCAAAGAGATAACTGGGTAGCACTGATTTTCGATGCTAACCGCTTAGCCCTCTGCGTCTTAAAGATAGCAAGGTTTTTCCTTGCCTATCTTTCAGGTGCAGGAGCTAAGCGGGTAGCACTGAAAATCAGTGCTACCCGTTTAGCTATTTCTTCTGCCCCCACTCCACCCCAGAATGCCCCTAACACTCCCAGAAACTAACCACATAGCATCTGGGCACATTAGGGACTTATCTGGGATTTTCAAAGAGCACTACCCTTGTTAGTGCCGTTCAAAAATCCCAGATAAGGCATTTACATGGGTAACTAGGGCAATTACCCATATAAATGCCTTTGAAAATCGGACTGCCCATAAAACAAACCAGTTTATTTATTTATTTATTTTATTTAACAGTATTTCTAAACCGCCTTATCTTAATAATCAAGGTGGTATCACAGCAAGCAATCAGGTAAAGTGTGTGTGTTGTACATGCAGTGAGGATAAAACTTAGTTGTGTGAGGGATGTGTTGGGTGCTTGATTTGTTTGAGCTATATACAGGGTGGGCTATTTACAGTGGTGCTAGAATCATATTTTATATATATTCAGTTGTTTGGGAGGATTGGAGTGCTGTTATCCATTCTCTTAGGTTATGTGATGTGACCATAGTGCTCTATGAACAGCATGGTTTTCAGTTGTTTTCTGAAGTCTTTGAGGTCTGGAGTTGCCCTTAGATCGTCCGGTAGATTGTTCCATATTGTTGGAGCAGCCATGGAGAGAGCTCTGTCTGTTGTGTCCTTGCGTGTGTGCTTGTACTCATTTGGGGTGCTGACTCGGTTGCGTGTTTGACTTCTTCTGGGACGTGCGCTGGTTTCCGGTTGTATGAGCAGGTGGAGGCTGTTGGCTGATGTGTGTTCTTTTATCTTAAATAGGTTTATGATAGTCTTGTATCTGATGCGAGCAATGATTGGGAGCCAGTGTAAGTCCTTTAGTGTAGGTGTGATGTGCTCCTGCCTTGCGGCTCCGGATATGATTCGAGCTGCAGTGTTTTGTGCCAGCTGTAGTGGTTTGAGAGCTTGTTTTGGTAGTCCGAGGTATATCGGATTGCAGAAGTCCAGTATTGGGGTTATCAGTGCTTGACAGACTGTACGGAAGTGTTCTGGAGCGAGGAGTGGTTTCCGTCTCCTGATGATTCCAGTTGGTACTAGAGGGGATGAAACCTAAGCTTTCTTCAGAAACTCAGATGACAAGACTTCGACTTTCATACTTTGGAGATATCATGCGAAGAGAGAGATCATTAGAGAAAGACATTATGCTTCGCAAGGTTGAAAGTCAAGGCAGAAGAGGTAGGCCAGCAATGAGATGGATCGATACAATAACAGCAGCTATGGATGCCACTCTATCAACAATTAGCTGCCTGACTGAAGACCAAATAGTTTAGGACAACTATCCAGAGGACTGCCATGAGTTGGCACTGACTTGACAGCACTTAACAACAATCAAACATTACAAACAAAATATTAAAAACAATAAAAGATGCAGACAAACAATAAAACATGCAGACAAACAATAAAACTTTAAATCAAAATTCACTGGCCGAAAATCTCTCTAAAAAGAAAAATCTTTACATTTTTCCTAAAAATCATATAATTGTGTTCATCTTGCAGGATCTCATGAAGGTCATTCCAGAGCTTCAGCCCTACTACTGAAAACGTGCTAGACCAGATGGATTCCTTTCGTATCATAGTAGTAGTAAGCACAATAAGGATGCAGGGTCTACCAGACTGCAAATTCCTTTTAGGAACGTATTTAAACAATGAGGTTGATCATTTTTTTCAGTTATTCAAAATGAGTTATGTAAATATCGTACATAAACATTTAGGGCCTGATATTCAACCGTGTAAATGTCCCAAAGTGGAATATTCAGCTGCAGTAACATGGTTAGTTCTGCTGAATATCCCTGAGTAATACCGCTATACACCCCAGTGCTAAGCACTTAGCATTGGGGTATATCGAGGACAGTACCCCAGGATAACCATGCACTGGTGATATTCAGTCACTGCCCAGTTATCCCTCAGCGGCGAAAGGTACAGCAAAGGTTGTCCTAATGTTTGCCATGGAGCTAACTGGGCAGCGGCTGAATATCAGCGGAACAGCTGGATATTCAATACCAGTTGTTGGATATGGCCCTGGACTGAAAATCCGGGGTTAAAGTTCAGCAGTGACGGCTATGCGCCTTAGAGGCACATAGCCATCGCAAATGAATATCGGGCCCTTAAACCTTATACAAGATGTAATAGCTAGCCAATGTCAATTAGACAAAACTGGGGTAGTGTGACCTTACTTTCTTACACAGTGAGTACTCGGGCAGCACGTTCTGCACTAACTGTAGCTGCTTCAATAAATAGCCTATCACGCAAACTTACTCCAACCTTCCTATAACTCCCCAACATGTTAAACCATGTAGCTGGTCAAAAAAGCAACAAACAGAGAAATCACCAGAGCTCCACCAGAAGGCCATGTGTAAGGGCTAAACCCTCAACTCTTAAAGTCCTGGCTTTATCATTCGTGAGTCTCATCTGTTGGTGCCAAACAAATTATGAAATCCACCACTGTATCCAACATGACATCATGTTTCAGATCACACATCTTGCTTCAGGGAATTACAGCAGCCCTTAGTTACCCAGCCCTTCAGCTGCACTCCACATTCAAGAATAGCGTCAGAATATAAAGAAGTCAACTGCCCACGTACACACCTGCATCCGTGTCACCTTAATACTTCTAAATTACGAACAATCCCTATCACGGAGAGCTACTAAACTCCAACTTTGGAGCCAGAAGGTTTGAATCATGAAATGGAGCGGACCCCTCTGGCTCGTGATCTGTGATAGGGATTGTAAGTTTAGTAGCTAGGTGCAACCACTGAGACAGCGAGAGGTTTTCTCTCTACCTTCTGTGGCCCATTAACTATAGTTTATGGATTTATGCTGTTGTGCTATTTCATCATTTTACAAAGGACATCCAAGTGCAAGCTGGGATGTCCAAGTCAGGATGTCCGAAAAAAAAAAGCAGGCACGATTTCACAGACATGGACATGCCCAAGATGGACGTGAAAGAGGACGTCTACATAGATGTCCCTGGAATGGCATTTGCAAATGAGGATGTCTAATAGCTAATGGTTAGAGTAGTCAGCTAGGACCAAAAAAGCCAGGGTTCAAGTCCCACTGCTGTTCCTTGTGATCCTGGGCAAGTCACTTAACCCTTCATCTTCTCTGGATGTTTTAAGATCAGAACAAGCTCTTCCCAGATGCCTATTCCTGCCTGCATTCTGATGTTTATTAAATCGAACCGGGACATCTAAGTCCATTACATTGCCCCAGACACACCTCTGCCTACTTGGACGCCCCTGTATCATCTTTAAAAGGAATTTGTAAAATGGCTTTGGGGAGGTCTCTGTAATTTAGACATCCAAATTACAACTAATGCTTTTAAAATGACCCTCATTGTATGTCCATTTTCCGATTTTTATGTTTGTACGTGATTTTTACAGGGGGGGGGGGCGATTTTCAGTGGTGGAGGTCAGCATAGAATGGCTGCCTGTTACCATTTTAACTTTGCCCTGGATATTCAGTGCCGGGGTCACATCCAGCGATCTTGCAATCCGGTCAACAATGAAATGATATTCAGACGCTGGCTGGATCGCAAAAGCAGCTAAAGTTAGGCCAGCCATTCTGCTGTCCTAACTTTAGCCAGTTAGGGTAACTGCACAGTAGCTGAATATCACCACTGCTCAGTAACCCCCCCCCCCTTCCCCCAGCATCAGGGGATGTAGTGGCAGGTTTTTTTTAATACCTTTCAAGTCAATACTGGCAACCCAGCAGCTCCTGAGTTTTCTGGGCAGTGTGATCAGAAGGAGATTGCCAGGCCTTTCTTCTGATGTAATAGAGGGCTAAGTGACTTGCCAAGGGCATTCTAATGGGAATTAAACAGTGGCCTCTTGGTTATCAAGCCAATACTCTAACCATTAGGCTGTGTGGCAGTACCTGGGAACAGTCAGCGCACTCCTGGTGACCATGATTAATGAGGCCTGCTAGTGGCATTAAGCATATTGAATATTCCCCCCTATACATTTAAATTGGTACATATATGTTTTTCAGTGCATTTTTCCTGTGACTGAGAACCTCTTGGATGTCACTCTACCCGAGATGACACAAATAAATAAATGCATTTCTTCACATTTACTGGCGGTGGAGGCACAAAGGAACAGCCTAGTGCTTAGAACAATGGGCCAAAAACCAGGAAAGCCAGGGCTCAAATCCTACTGATGTTCTGTGTGACCTTGGGCAAGCTACTTAACCTTCCATTGTCCCAGATACAAAGTTGGAGTTACTACTAACATGTGCTCTCTGGGAGCACTGGGCTGCTAAAATGAAGCTTATTCACCTGTGAAGCCTTCTTAAAGGGGCAAGAGTGAAAGTTCCTTGCAGTCCCCTCTGATCTGATACCCCACCTCCCAAGTGCATCCCTCCAACCCTCCCACAAGACCTCAGACTTCTCTTTGCAAGACCTCCAAATCCCTACAAGGCATCTCCACCCCTGGACCCTCCTCCCCTTATGGTCCCCCACCTTCCTCGAAGACCACCACCTCCCCTATAGGTCCCCAGGCCTGCCTTGGAAATTCATGGTGGTTTAGAAGTACGGGACAAGATAATCACCAGTCACTCTTGCCTTGCCAGGCTCTACGTTCAAAATGGCACCTCTCAACTCCTAGAACTAGTCTCGTGGTACTACTGCTAGCGGTCAAGATCTCAGATGCCTGGCATTTAAAAATTAAATATATAAAAAATAACTTACATATGCATAAAAACTGGTGAAGCATACATTAGGAGAACCCATCACACATAGAAACATTTCAGCAGAAAAAGACCATATAGCCTATCTAATCTGTCATTCCATATCAAATACTATAGTCCCTTTTTTCCCTTTAGAGATGACATAAACTGGCAAGAACATGCTGGGCAGACCCTCAATAGCCAATGTGGAGGCTTTGCAATTGACATGCATTTATTTAGCATGTTAAATGCAAATCCTTAGTGGGCTTTAGTAAATGGCACCCTATGTCTTGTGACCTCCTTCAGATTACTCAAAATGCAACTGCGAGGTTATCACAAACATTAGTGGATTTGATCATGTTACACCTGTTTTAATGGATTTACACTAGCTGCTTGTCATCCAGGGGATCCTAGTGGTTCACTTCATTTTTATCAGTCCTCTCAAATGTTGTGTTTGGCCTCACAATTTATGGCACCATGTCTTTCTTCTTCAAGGTTCCCAGCCATGGAATGATTTACTGCTTGTTCTACGGGAACCACAGGCACTATTGTCCTTCTCTATGAGTTTAAAAATGCATTTACTAGTTAAGGGCTTTGGTTCGTAGATATTATTACTGTCTTTTATATATCTGCTGTGTTGTTTTAATTGTTGGTTACTGAGATTTTGTATGTTTATTTGTAACCACTAAGAAATATGGTGGTTACAAAGAAACTTTCATACTTTGGACACATCACAGCAGTTGGGGGGAGGGGGGGGGGATGGTACAGCCAGGGTTTCTGCCTAGGTCAGCAGAAACCCTTGGGCTGGCCCTGGGTGCACATGTATACAACAGTTCTAAGATAAGTGTAATTATATGTGTGTATGAGCAGTAAGAATTGGCTCACAAAAGACGAATCTTGTCTCTGCTCTGCCAGTTTTATGGATGTGGGATAAATGCCACTAAGCCAGGTATTACTGACCATGCAGAGTGAATAGCCTAAGTGCTGTCCTTATAGCAGCCGAAAATTGCCCCTATCCAGACCATGGTGGCTCTTAACCGGATAAGGGTCGCATAATCTGGACATTCCACAGCATGCACCTCCTGGATACTGTTTTGGAATATCCAGACATTTTTTCCCATGGTGGCTGGGGTTGGAAAAAAACGCTGACGGCTGGGGGCTGAAGATTGCCCGGTTTAGGTTTTTTTCAGGGCATTTTTAGACTTTTTTCAGTTTTCTTATATCTTCCCGTTCATTTCTCATATTCACTTTAATAAAATCTTTACACATAGGTCAGAGCATTTTAATGCTCGTCAGTCAACTTTGCACGTGTTAATTCATAGGTTAAGACCTATTAAATTGATTTAGCATGCACTGAATTTTTTTAAGGAGCCCAAATGAACCATATGTACACTAAAGAATGCACACGCCTAGGGCATATACCTCAGGCAATTACTTTAGCTCCTCTACATGTACAAATCCCCAATGAGTTCATTTAGTGATGGAGACTTTGGCGTCTGAGATATTTAACGCATACGTTTAGAAAGCCTCTTTTTTACTGTAATGGAAATGCAGAGAACAAGGTACATTAGATGATTTTCGACTCGTAACGGAATGAATGCAAACTTCTGAAGCTGTTTTTATTGGATCCAAGAACAGTTAACTTGAATGTTAACAAAGAACAGCAACCTGGCATATTTCTGCCAGCATACACAACACATCTGCTGGCGTCAAATGTGCCAGACAGGGATCTGTGAGTATCTTTAAGCTATATCCGAAAGGTAATCGGTGTAGAGCAACAACATGGCCGGGCTCCTAAACAAACACTTTCTTTCTTTTTCATTATAAAGTCCAACTTCACCTGCAGGCATTAAATTCAATTCACCTTCTTTGACTGCAACTAATGTATTTTTATCAGAGGATAATTTACAAAGTCATTTCCTTGGACAAAACTGAGCTTTACTTATGGGAATGGACTTTTGCAAAATGGTCCCACTGATAGCAGGTGAAGTTATGTACATATGCAGGGCTGGCGCAAGAGCTTTGGCTACCCTAGGCAACCCTCAGTCTTCCCACCCTTACCACTACTGCCGCTGCCACACCATATGTCCAGGATCTACCGGTGAGGGCAATAGCACACAGGACTTCAGAACTTCAGAGGCTTCCTCCTGCACTGCGCTTCCCCTTCTTCACTGTTATGTCGCTGTCGCCAGTAAATATGACATGGCAGCATCCTGCAGTGATGAGGGTGAAGATGGGAGTGCAAAATTGGAAGCCGGGATTTTCTGCCACAGTGCCACCCATCAAAGCTTGGTGCTCTAGGCAACTGTCTAGTTTGCTTAATAGTAGCACCAGCCCTGTACGTATGACCTGTGTGTGCATAGATTTACCCACTCTTTGGTGCTCCTATAGGTGGGACTCAATGGGGTTTTCCCTTATGCAGATAAATTTGAATTTTCAAATCTAGGCCTGCATTTTACCTCAGAAAAATTATTTGGACTCGACAGAAGCTGTAAAAGTGTGCACACCATTTTACTGAGCTAATTTTCAAAGTAAAAGTACATGCAGACTTTTGCTTTGAAAATCCAATGGAGTTTGTATTGTGAAAAATAGGTGCCTACCCCCTGCCCTGTGCAGTGGAGGAGGTGGAGCACAGCAGGGCCTGTCAGAACATAAAGGCAGGAAGCACCAGTGCTCAGGTTTTGCCTTCAGTTCTGCACTCTCTCGACAGCTGTGGGAAAGGCAGGCCTAAAGACAAGGGGTAAGATCTGGGCAGCAGCAGAGGAGGGGTGGGGGAGATTCCTCACCCCCGTGCCTGTGGGCGCTTAATTCTGGCACTGGATTGGATGGAAAACAATGGAGAGCCTCAGATCCCAAGCTTTCCAGGATGTGTTAGTTTCTGCTTGTATTGTACTAGCTTGTGTGCCCAACAAAGCTGATCTCCATGGAACATAAGAGATGCCATACTGGGTCAGACCAAGGTCCATCAAGCCCAGAATCCTGTTTCCAACAGTGGCCAATCCAGGTCACAAGTACCTAGCAGTTTCCCCAAAAGACACAGGTTCCGCAATGCTTGTATTGAGTCAAGTAGCGATATCCCGGGTCCCTTTTAATAATGGTTTATGGACCTTTCCTCCAGGAACTTGTCCAAACCTTTTTTAAACCCAGCTACACTAACAGCTTTTACTACATCCTCCGGTAACAAATTCCAGAGTTTGATTACACGTTGAGTGAAAAAATATTTTCTTTTATTTGTCTTAAATAGTTTACCCTGTAGCTTCATTACATGTCCCCTAGTCTTTCAATATTCTGATAAGGTAAACAATCGATCTACGTTTACCCGTTCCACTCCATTCATTAATTTATAGACTTCTATCATATCTCCCCTCAGCCGTCTCTTTTCCAAGTTGAAGAACCCTAACCTTTGTAGCCTCTCTTCATAGGAGTATCCTTCCATCCCCTTTACCATTTTGGAGGCTCTTCTCTGTACTTTTTCTAATAACACTATATCCTTTTTAAGATACGGCGACCAGAATTGCACACAATATTCAAGGTGCGGTCTTACCATGGAACGATACAGAGGCATTATAATATCCTTTGTTTTATTTTCCATTCCTTTCCTTATCATACTTAGCATTCTATTTGCTCTCTTGGCTGCCGCTGCACACTGGGCCGAGGGTTTTAACATGTTATCCACGATGACTCCTAAATCTTTTTCCTGGGTGGTGGTTCCCAATGTGGAACCTTGCATCGTGTAACCATAGTTTGGGTTGTTCTTTCCTAGGTGCATAACTTTGCACTTGTCCACATTAAATTTCATCTGCCATTTGGATGCCCAATCTTCCAATTTATCCAGATCCTCCTGCAGTTTTCCACAGTCCTCTTGGGTTTTAACAACTTTAAACAGTTTTGTATCGTCTGCAAATTTGATAACTTCACTAGTTATTCCCTTTTCTAGGTCATTTATGAATATGTCAAAAAGTAGCGGACCCAGTAGAGATCCCTGGGATACTCCACTATTCACCTTTTTCCATTGGGAATATTGGCCATTTAGCCCTACCCTCTGCTTTCTATCTTTTAAACAGTTCCCGATCCACAATAGTACACTGCCTCCTATCCCATGACTTTTTAGTTTTGCCAAAGGTCTCTGATGAGGGACCTTGTCAAAGGCTTTCTGAAGGTCCAGATACACTATATCAACCGACTCACCTTTGTCTACCTGTTTATTCACACCTTCAAAAAAACATATCAGATTAGTAAGACAAGATCTTCCTTGTCTAAAGCCATGTTGGCTGTCTCCCATTAGGCCATGACTATCTACCTGCTCTGTAATTTTGTTCTTTATGATGGTTTCTACCATTTTCCCCTGTACTGACGTCAGGCTCACCGGTCTGTAATTTCCCGGATCACCCCTGGAACCCTTTTTAAAAATTGGTGTTACATTGGCGACCCTCCAATCTTCAGGTATTACAGATAATTTTAATGAAAATTCACAGATTACCAATAGCAGGTCTGCAATCTCATATTTCAGTTCTTTCAACACTCTTGGATGTATACCATCCGGTCCAGGTGATTTGCTACTATTCAGTTTATCAAATAGTTGTAATACATCTTCCCGGTGTAGTGATATTTCTCTCAATTCCTCTGCAGTATCACCTTTAAATACCACTTCAGTCTTGGGTAACATCCCTACATCTTCCTCAGTAAAGACCAAAGCAAAGAATTCAGTCTCCGCTATAGCCTTGTCTCCTCTTACTGCCCCTTTTACCCCTCTATCATCTAACGATCCAATTGACTCTCTCACAGGCCTTTTGCTACGAATGTACTTGAAAAAGTCTTTATTTCGTGTTTTTGCTTCCGTAGCAAGTTCCTTCTCAAATTCTCGCTTTGCCTGCCTTAACAATGCTTTGCATTTAACTTGCCAGTGCTTGTGCTGTTTCCAGTTTTCGTCGTTTGGCTCTTTTTTCCATTTCCTGAAAGATGCTTTTTTGGCAGCAACAGCCTCTCTGACCTCACCTTTAAACCATGCTGGCAGTTTTTTGGACTTTCTTCCACTTTTCTTAATGTGTGGAATACAGCTGGTCTGGGCTTCGAGGATAGTATTTTTAAATAACACCCAAGCTTGCTGTAAGTCTTTAACCTTTGCAACTGCTCCTTTTAGTTTTTTCTTAACTATATTCCTCATTTTATCATAGTCTCCCTTTCGAAAGTTAAAAGGTAGTACTGTGGATTTCTTTACTATCCCTCCTCCACTAATTAAATCAAACACAATCATGCTATGATCACTATTGCCAAGTGGTCCCAACACCCTTATTTCTTGAACCAGATTTGGTGTTCCACTAAGGACTAGGTCCAGTATGGCTTCCCCTCTGGTTGGTTCATGAACCAGCTGCTCCAAGAAGCAGTCATTTATTTCATCTAGAAACTTTATCTCCCTAGCATGTCCTGCTGTGACACTGACTCAGTCGATACCGGGGTAATTGAAATCACCCATTATTACTACTCTGCTGTGACTTTTGTTAGCTTCCTTGATTTCTTTGAGCATTTCATCATCCATTTGTTCATTCTGGCCAGGTGGTTGATAGTACACCCCAACTGCCATCGCCTTCCCCTTCATACATGGAATTTCAATCCATAGAGATTCTACAGCAAATTTTGTTTCCTGCAAAACTTTAATCCTTTCTGACTCAATGCCCTCTCTAACATAGAGCGCAACACCTCCACCAATTTGATCAGTTCTATCATTACGATATAATTTGTATCCAGGTATCACAGTGTCCCACTGGTTATCCTCCTTCCACCATGTCTCTGAGATTGCAATCATATCTAACCTCTCATTTAGTGCTATATATTCTAACTCTCCCATCTTATTGTTTAGACTTCTAGCATTTGCATACAAGCATTTTAGAGACTGTATTTTATTAATATTAATCTGGCTATTGGTAGGCATGGATAATTTGGAATCCTTACGCTCTGTCTGCACCGTACTCAAGGGCATTTGGGCTACTATACTCTTTTTTGGAACCTCACTGCTTTTGGTAGTATCCTTCAAGGATACCTTCTTCCGAACCATCCGCTCTTGGGCGACTGTCGGATTTCCCCTATTATCTAGTTTAAAAGCTTCTCTATCTCCTTTTTAAAGATTAATGCCAGCAGTCTGGTTCCATCCTGATTAAGGTGAAGCCCATCCCTTCGGAAGAGCCCCTCATTTCCCCAGAATGTTCTCCAGTTCCTAACAAATCCAAAACCCTCATCCTTGCACCATCGTCTCATCCATGCATTGAGAAAGCAGAGTGCCAGCAGGCGATGCCCTGCTGTTGATGGTGGTAAACTAACTCCATCCCATTCTTCTATAGTCCCTACTTCCTAAGCCCTCCCTGAACATTCTTTTTTTTTTTTTTTTTTAAATTATCTTTATTAATTTTTCCAGTTCAACGACATGGATTAACATGCTCAACAATACAAACAAGATTCCTGCAACTAAATACAGCCAATTCCTTACAGGAAAGTACAGGATAAAATACAGGAAAATATAGGACGATACCCCCCCTCCACCCCCCTCAACTACCCCTATCCCCCCACCCTCCCCTGCCTCCCTGGGAAACCAATCACCATTACATTCCCATTGAGAAACCAGTTACAACGTGCCATCATTGCTTCTGTACAGAACTACTACTGAACTTAGCCTGTGCTACATAGTCTACCCTCTACCTAAAAGCTGTATCTGTATATAATGTATATAGTTTTTACTGTCATGTTCTGCTCAAGCTTAACATTTGTTGTTTACTTATAATATTCTTTGTTATTTGACGTTACATGTAAAACAAACGCTGCTTTGTTAATTGGTTGTTTATTGTGAACCGCAACTGATCTCAGGAAGATGCGGTATATAAATGTTTGTTAAATAAAAATAAAATAAATAGTCCTCCAACAGCTGCCACTGGCCGCCGCCAAGCGGGTCATTAGCCATCCTGGAGCACCGGCTTCTCCACTTCCCACTGTGCCGTCCCTCCTGTGGGGCTTCCCGGTCGTGCACCTTCTCAAAGCTTGCATAGGTACACACCAGGTTCCACCAGAGATTAGCATCCAACTTGGACAAGTCTTTCCAATTGGAGATGATCAGTTTCAGTGCAATCGCCATCAGGAAATTAAACAAGAAATGTGCACCCTTAGGAAGTTGCAAGGAACTTGCGCAAGAACGGAGAACAACAATGTCCCAAGTCAGAGGGACTTGCACTCCTATGATGCGATCAATCTTGCTCCATATCATTCGCCAGAAAACCTGAACATACGGGCAGTCAAAAAGCATGTGACGGAAGGTGCCCAAAGCTGCCTTGCAGGACCAACATTTATTTGACGCTGTAGTGTCCCACTTTGAGACCTTAACAGGGGTTAAAAATGCTCTGTGCATTAAGAAATATAGGGATTGAGTAATCGATGCCGCTTTCGACGCTCGATTGACCTTATTCCAGACTAAGGGCCAGAGACGCGGAGGAACTGTATATCCTACGTCAAGCTCCCAACTTCGCCCCACCCCAGACCCGGGTTTCCTTATCTTATCTCGTATAGTGGCGTAAATATGGGACATCCTATCACTGAATTTCCTAAGTTCCTCCACCACGTTCTGAAGTCCCCAACTATTGGCGAGTGTCTTCACCTCACCTATCACACTAGTTAAACAATGCCTCAGCTGTATCCAGTGGAACAAATGTATCCCCGGCAGCCCAAATTCCTCCCGGAGATCATCAAAGCTCTTCCACCCTGAACCCTTCACTAATTGGCCTATAGTCCAAATACCAGCGTCCTGCCAGGCCTTCCAGGCAAACGGCCTACGTCCTAATTTGAGCAATGGGTTGGTCCAGATGGGATGCTGAGTTGAGATACTCCGATCGCATTCTGTGGCATTCTCCAGAAACCCAAAGGCACGCTGAGTAGACTGTATAACCCGGGACCCCTTGCCCGAGCCAACAACTTGCATTCCCATCAGCAAGTGCATGGGGGCGGGAGAAATCAGCTCTCTTTCCACCTCGACCCAAACCGGGTTCCCCTCTTGGGCACTATCTGTATTCCACTTAAGACCTTGTTTCAACAAAAGCGCATTATGATACCATTCGAAGTCTGGAAACTGCACCCCTCCCTCGCTCCTACTCGCTTTTAACTTCCATGCTGCAATCCGAGAAGGTTTGCCTTGCCACAAAAAGGCCATCAGCAAGCGCTCCCTATAAAATGTCCTTGGGAATAATATGGGGACCATTTCTAAAATATAATTTATCTTAGGCACCAGGACCATCTTTATGGAGTTTAACCTTCCCCACCAAGACAGATGTAGGGGGGACCATTTCCAAGCTAGCGACTGAACCATGTCCTTAATTGACTGGATATTTAACTTCACAGTCTCTTCAACCGACGAACTATATCGTACCCCAAGGTATCTAATCGTGGAGGCTTCCCACTTGAACTTATAGTCCTGCACTGATGAGGAGAAGGTGAGGTTGTTCATGGGGAAAGCAGTGGATTTAGCCCAGTTGATTTTGTACCCGGACAATTTTGCATACGCATCAATGACCTCCAATACCTTACCTATCGCCGGGGGCTGAAGGAACAACAACAGATCATCAGCATATGCTGATAGTTTCACTTGCCGTCCTGCTATGTCCAGTCCCTTAATGTCCTCGGTCTGCCTTATGAGAATGGCAAGAGGCTCCAATGCAATGTTAAACAGTAGTGGGGAGAGAGGGCACCCCTGCCTTGTCCCTCTCTTTAGCAGGAAAGGCAGGGAACAAGTCCCATTCACCAAGATTCTGGCTGACGGGGCAGTATAAAGGAGATGGATCATCTGCCGAAACCCTCTACCAAAACCAAACCACTCCAGAGCTTGATCCAAGAAGTCCCATTCCAACCTATCAAAGGCCTTTTCCGCATCAACTGAAAGCCCAACTACCGGCTCTTGTAACCCCTCTGCAGCAGAGATCAAATCTAACAGGAGTCTTCCATTATCCGCAGTGGAGCGACCGGGAATAAATCCGCATTGATCAGGGTGAATCAGGAGAGGCACCACCCGAACTACTCTGCGCGCGAGGACAGAGGAGAATAATTTATAGTCTGCGTTTAACAGGGAGATCGGACGATAATTTTCCACCTTAAGCGGGTCTCTCCCTGGTTTTTCCAAGGCTACAATAGTCGCTTCACTAAAAGACCCCAGCCCGGGAGCTTGTTCAGACAGAGCCTGAAAGTATAACAGTAAATACGGTAGAATGTCGTCCGCAAACACTTGATAAAACTCGATCGGCAACGCATCCAGCCCTGCCGCCTTACCCCTTTTCATACTCGTTAACCCCTCCCTGAGTTCCTTAACCGTCAAAGGGGCCTCTAAACTATCCCGTTGCATTGCCGATAATACCGGGTGCGGCACCTGGCTAAACAGCTCCTGAAAAGCTCTCAGATCAGCCTCCGTTTCAGAGCTATATAAATTGGTATAAAACTCTCGAAATGCCTCCGCCATATCTCCCTCTTTGCGCAGTAGGCCCCTAGCCTCATACTGAATAGCCGCTACTTTAGCACGCGGAGGCCTAGGGGTTAACGTACACGCCAGTAAGTGTCCAGCTTTATTGCTTTCACTATACCATTTGCCCTGAACTCTACAGCCAAGCGACTGCGCCTCGGCACTTAGACCAACGTTGTATTGAAATCTCAATTTTTGCAGCCGCAGTAGAATGCACGGGTCAGTTCTAGCCACAAGCAATCTTTCCCCCGCCCGGATTTGTTCTTCTAGCGCTAGCATCTCCCTTTTCCTTTCTCGCTGAACTCTGATCTTGTAACTCGTAGTTGCGGCCCTAATAACTGCCTTAAAAGCTTCCCACCATGCCCATCCCGGAGTATCATTAAGCGAGTTAGTTTCAAAATAGCTCTCAATGACTCCCCTTATCTCTGTACAGTACCCTGGGTCCTTCAGCAGGTCCCTAGGAAAAAACCAGGTCGCCATCGTCTTACCTGTGTCCTCCAACTTCACCTCCAGCGTTATAAACGCATGATCTGAAATGTGTGTTTCCCCAATCTTAGCCTGGACCACTGCGCTAATAAGCGATTTGGATATTAGAAAGTAGTCAATACGCGAGTGGGTCCCATGGGGGAAGGAGTAAAAAGTAAACTCCCTCTCTTCCGGATGCAGCAGCCTCCATATATCTACTAATCCTTCAGATTGCAGAAGAGACCGGAGAACCACATCTGCTCTACATTGCCTGCGAGAGCGATAAGGGTGTCGATCAACCAAGGGATCAACAACTAGGTTAAAATCTCCACCATAATCCATGCGTGTTCTGCCCATTCATGCACTTCTTCTGAAAGCTTCTGGAAGAATGCCACATCATCCACATTTGGCCCGTACACATTCAGTAAGGCCACTGTTGCATGTTCCATCTGAACCAACACCTTGACCCATCTACCCTCCACGTCAGCCTTGGCCAGGAGCACTTTTAACCCTAGCTGCTTATTAACCAATATGTCAACCACATTCTTTTTTCGTACTGCTGCAGAGTGCCCAATTAAAAGGTAGTTTCCTAGCCCCAGCTTCTTGATTTCTGAGGAAGACAAGTGCGTTTCTTGCAGCAGGACGATATCCGCGGCCTGCTTTTTACAAAAAAGAAGGATCTTTTTACGTTTAAGGGGATTCAGGACACCTTTGACGTTCAGGAATAATACCTTAATAGGCTTCATGGAGCAAGATTGACATTTGCAGCATAAATACACATCCAAGTAAACAGCACAAGCACCATACTCTTATCAACACGAAACCCACAATTTCCCAGGGAGGCCACCCCTCCTGCACAACCACCCCACACCAAAGGACCCACCTCGGGTGAGCCGTCATGGCAAGAAGCCCACAACAACCCGCTCATGACCCAGTCCCAGCCCCAGCAAACATACTATCCATATATCTAATAATCAAAATCTAACCCCCGGTTAAAGAGAGATACCGTTATCCCATCTACAACCATAGTCAACCATAAACCCTTCTCCCCTCCCCCCACCCCCCTCCCCCCTCCGAAACTACTTCATCGTGTTATTAATACATGACCACAAAAAGACAGCATTTCACACTCTTAACTGAAGTTTAACCAAGGAGCCCCCTTGGGGGGATCAGCCAGGTTCGTGTCCGGCTCGGCAAGGCCCTTCTGACCCGCGCCGCTCTTCTAGGTAAAATCCATGATTCCCAGAGGCCATGTGCCATCACTGCATTAGAGCTGCCTCTTTCTCTTCCAGGAACGCCTGTAATGCTGCCGGATCGTCAAAGGAGCGTGTCTGGTTATGAAGGGTGATTCTCATTTTCGCCGGGTAAAATAAGCCATATCTGGCTTGTAGTTGTTGAAGCCGAGGTCGGAAAGAAAGGAGTAGTTTTCGCTTGTCAACCGTGGCCTTGCTGAAGTCAGGGTAAAACGCAATAGTGTGCTCTGCAAATTTGATAGGAGCTCTCAATTTCGCCGCCGTCATTATCGCTGTTACTTGTGCATAACGAAGGACCCGCAGGATCATAGGGCGAGGCTGTCGCACTTGTGGGCCAGCATGCGTTGGAATGCGATGTGCCCGATCTATTTCAAAGGCCTGGGGAAACTGCAAATGTAGCATTGTAGGAATAGCTTTTTCCAGGAATTCAACTGCGTTTCCCCCTTCCACATCTTCAGGGAGCCCCACAAGTCTTATGTTGTTTCTCCTCGCCCTATTGCTTTGATCTTCCAGATTCCTTTCCAGGGCCTCAACACGCTTGCTGAGTTTTGCAACCTGTTTCAACCTCGCATCTTGCATCGCCATTTTTCCCTCCAATTCCCCTACTCTGTCCTCCAGGGAAGCCAGCTGCACTTTCATTTCCTTCAAGTCCAAAATTTCAGCTTGCACCTCTGCCAGGGTCTCTCCATTCGCCGCTACCATCTCTCTAACCGCTTTAATCTCAGCCAGCACTTCTTGAAGCCCCGCCATACTATCTTGGGAGCTAGCAGACTTTTGCGGTGACGGCGGATCGGGTTTCGGC
Organism: Ichthyophis bannanicus; assembly: GCA_033557465.1. NCBI lineage: Eukaryota > Metazoa > Chordata > Amphibia > Gymnophiona > Ichthyophiidae > Ichthyophis > Ichthyophis bannanicus. The sequence goes on from CM066032.1 coordinate 1,840,011,397, forward strand.
CTCTTCACTCCCGTATTTGCCGACCCTCCGAATTCGAGCCGCGTGGATTTGCTGGCAGCCATCTCACACTGAGAGGAGGCCACGGGGAGAGAGGGGAGCGCGGGTTAAACACAGCTAGGGCCCCGGATTCTTCAGGAGTTTGCGGAGAGCTAAGATTATGCGGCCATCTTTGCCAGAGACCAAGCTCCGCCCTTTTTCCCTCCCTGAACATTCTGAAGCATATGGTTTGGGTTTTCTATGAAAACAGTGACTGCTGGATTCCCATGCATTAGAATAAGACATTGAGAATAAGGGAGCAGAAAGACATAATGTGTTGGGAGATCTTGATTTACATTAAGACTTTATCCCTTTTTGTGCTATAGCCAGGGATCATCAACATTCTTCTTAGCTAGCTCTACACTTAGCTCGGTTTCCCCAATACTGCAAAGGGTTCTGGGAAGATAACTACTGATCAAACGTGATGCTGTTAAGGCTGAGCACTGGCGCCTATTGCTGAGGAAAGATTGCATCTGTGACTGACTGGGGCAGAAGGTGAGTGAGCTACAGGCTGATGGCAGCTGCCAGGAAGTTCTTGGGCTTCTGGGGTGCTCTCTCTGTAGTCGTGAGTCTGGCCCTGCCTGCTGATGCCACTATACACAGTAAAAGGTAGACTTGTAGACAGACGCCGCTACCAATCAAATTTGAAGTGATGAGGGCTGATGATCAGAGCCTGTTGCTTTCTCTGTTGTCATTAGTTTCTGTCTCTTCCCAATGATTTCAGTGATATCTCTTACCTGTGATGTCACGCCAGCCTATCAATGGGTTTCACCTGCTAGGCACTCTCTAAGGGATGCATTAAAGGGGAGTGCCCTTTGGTATGCCCCTTGGGATGCTCCTGAGACCCACCCCCTGAGGCATTATAGATTTATTTGTATTTTGTATTTTTTAGGTGTTGGTCTAAAGGCATAATAAAGGAAAGGATCCACTTTGTGATGAGCCGAGGATGTTGTCATTGTCAGAGGCTACAAAGAGACCATCTTGTGTATGGTTCACAAGCCGGGGATCATACTTTGAGGCCCATGAATCTTGAGCATTTTCCCAGATTGTAGAAAAGCCCTGAAGGTTGTAGGGAAGATCGCGATAATGTGTAGATCAGTTAATGTTAGACTAGTTCTTAGCAAGTGGCATGAAATGCCTTTTAATGGGAGGTTGTATTTTTATTTCTATTACCTGGCTAACCCGCTGATGAGAGTGATGTGTTCCCAGTAGTATCTTGATCAATATCAATGAATACATATGATGAGATGGAATAAGCAAGGAGGTAGGGCTGGTGTCAGTGTGCAACTCGATGTTGTTAGTGAATAAATTGCACTTAGATGCCCCCAAAGGAATTTGTTGTTTAGTGAAGATTTATTTATTTTTAAGTTTAATTTTTTATTTTATTGAGGAATTTCCTAAGCCACTGGTGGTAGCTCCAAAGGGTTTGCATCTCGGTGATTTACAATACCTGCAATACCTGCAGTCAACAAACATACAACAACACACACATATGCAAAACATAAAAGAAACACAAGGAAGGGAAAGGTAAATAGGATAACAAAAAAACTCCAAACACACCAGAATACATAAAATGCTGTCATGTAACAAAAGAGTAGACAAGAGGATGGTACCTGCTAGAGCTCTATGAATAGACTCAGAAAGCCTGGTGGAAAGCCAGATTTTCACCCGTTTCTTGAATTCATTATAAGAGGTTTCTAAGCGGATGTCCAAAGGAAGAGAATTCCAACAAGCTGGAGCATTGCAAATAAAAGCAGCTCTCTTGGTCCATTGTAATATCAACTGTCAAACCATAGGAATAGCTAAAAAATGTAGCTGGATTGAAAAAAGGTTTGGACAAGTTCCTGGAGGAGAGGTCCATAAACCATTATTAAAGGGGACCTGGGAAATCCACTACTTGCCCCAATGCAGGCACCGTGGAACCTGTGTCTTTTGAGCAAATTGCTAGATACTTGTTTATTTATTTATTTATTATTTATTAACATTTCTTATATACCGCACTATTTGACATCAGCGCGGTTTACAAAGAACAAAAACATCCGACAAATTGTATATGTCTGGTCATTACAATTAACAGGATATGGAACTTGGATAACCGGGTAAACTATATACATAATAAGTGTAACGAGAAAAGGATCTTGTTTGATGTTTACATAGCTGGGGGCGCCTGATGCGAGGGCCTGCCTAGTTGACTACTACTATTGCTGAGGTGCTCGCTATTCAAGTGGGACTGAGGGTCGGTGTTGTCAGTGACCTGGATTGGCTACTGTTGGAAACAGGATACTGGGCTTGATGAACCTTGGTCTGACCTAGTATGGCATTTCTTATGTTCTTATATTCTTAAATGAGCTGACAAAGATCGAAGCTGCCTAAGCAGTGAATACAGCACAAGAAGGTGGGACAGATATTGTGGAAGACCAGTCTAAAAGCACGGTGTGCAAGCATCAACGTTTTCAAAACCAGAGGTTGTGAGATCGGAAGCCAGTGCTCCTTTATTAAAAGTGGGGTCACATGGTCCCATCTCTTAGCCCCATAAAGTAATTTTACTACCGTAAATGTTTCGCCATGTAAAGGGGAAGATTGCTAGGGATTGGTCATTATGTTGGTTTATTGTCCGCTGTGGGTTGAGAAGGAGGTTTGGGCCAGTTTGTTAGAACTGATTTTAGTAACAAGCCTGAAATACCTATTTTTCATAGTTCTTGGTGAAGCCATCAGTTTTCTTACCACCCTTGAAGGTAGTGGGCTGGGACAGCTTGCTAATATAGCCCCTCTCGAGCTTGGGTTTGGATCAGGCTATATTTTAAATGCTGGTAGTAGGGGCATGCTTTTGTTAGTGTGTATTCGATCCATTTGAGTGCCCAAAAAAGTCTTTGTGCATGTAAATCACTTGTATACCTAAGAATCCATGCACATACAATCAATTGGTGTGCGCAAAAAAATCCTCATGCACATTCAAGATGCAAATTTTAAACAAACATGCAAACCCCCCACCCCCCAACAGCACCTCAGGAAAACTGGGAAATCTGCAAAGGAACTGATTTTTTTTTTTTTGGGGGGGGGGGGCGGTCATCCACATCTCTAGCTGGTAGTTTGAAACTGATGTCAGTAGTGGGGTCATCTGGCCTGATTACCATTTGATGGCTTGTGAACTCCGTCTGCAGGATATCATAGAGTTAAGGGTCTCTCAGGTTGTTTGGAAGAAAGCTAGAAGGATAGGTGCCGAGTATATATGTGTCTGTACAATGCTCTATATGCCTTGTAGTGCTATACAAATGATTAATAGTAGTAGTACTAGAGTATATTTGTGAGAATGTTGGATATTAGAACTCTCATCTTTGCTGCTAATCCTACCACCTGTCCCTCCGACCCCATCCCCACTTATCTTCTAAACTCCATTACTTCTTCTGTTGTCCCTGCCATTTCCCATATCATCAACCTGTCTCTTTCTACTTCCACCTTCCCTGATGTCTACAAACATGCTCTGATCACTCCTCTTCTCAAAAATACATCTTTTGACCCATCTGCTCCCTCTAGCTATCGTCCAATCAACCTTCTTCCTTTCATCTCCAAACTTATCGAGCGTGCCGTTCTTTCTCATTGCCTCAATTTTCTCTCTATTCACTCCCTCTTGCATCCCCTTCAATCTGGATTCCATCCTCTCCATTCAACTGAGACGGCCCTTGCTAAGGTATCTTGTGATTTATTCTCAGCTAGGTCAAAGGGCCTTTACTCTATCCTTATTCTCCTTGATCTTTCCGCTGCCTTCGATACTGTCGACCACTCCCTTCTCCTTTCCACTCTATCATCCCTTGACTTTAAGGATTCTGTCCTCTCCTGTTTCTCCTCTTACCTCTCTAATCGTTCCTTTAGAGTCTGTTCTCAAGATTCATCCTCTTCTGCTATCTCTTTCTCAGTTGGCGTTCCCCAAGAGTCAGTCCTCGGCCCTCTCCTTTTCTCCCTTTATACTCAGTCCCTTGGTTCCCTTATCTCTTCCCTTGGCTTCCAATATCACTTCTATGTGGACGATTTGCAAATTTATATTTCTTTGCCTGACTTTTCTCCTTCTCTCCAGGCCCGAATCTCCTCCTGCTTATCTAATATTGCTGTCTGGATGTCTCATCACTGTCTGAAACTGAACATGCCCAAAACTGAGCTTCCGGTTTTTTCCCCTTAACCCCTCCTCCCCCCTCCGCCCTTTCTCAATCTCAGTTGATAACACACCTGTTTATCCTGTTTCCTCAGCATGCAATCTTGGGGTTTTCTTTGATTCCACCCTATTATTTTTTTTCATATTCAACAAATTGCTAAATCCTGTCACTTTTTTCTCTTTACTATTTACAAGATTTGTCCTTTCATCTCTCTGTGTGCCACTAGGACTCTGGTATATTCCCTTATTATTCCCCATATTGATTATTGTAACTTCCTCCTTGCTAGTCTCCCTCAATCTCATTTTTTACCACTTCAATCTATTCAAAACTCAGCTGCATGTCTAATTTTACACCAGACTCGTTTCTGTCACATTATTCCTCTTTTAAAGTCCCTTCACTGGCTCCCTATCAGTTACTGCATTCAGTTTAAACTCCTTACCCTCACACATAAGTGCATTCATTCTCCTGATCCTTCTTTTCTTTCCTCTCTCCTCCTTCCCTACACCCCTTCCCGTAATCTTCTCTCCTTCCACTTTTCTTCTCTCTATGCCACATTCTTCTGCTAACTCTCGGCTTCGCTCCTTTGACCTCGCTGCCCCTTTGCTTGGAACAACCTACCCCTTTCCCTGTGTCAAATCCCTTCCCTCGTTCTCTTCAGGTCTAGGCTCAAGATGCACTTCTTTGAGTACACTTTTGGCTCATAATCTCTATGCTTATATTTCTGTTCCTTATTGCCCCTTTTGTCCTTCTGGTGTTCTCCTTTCCTATAATGCCCCCTATAATGTAGTTCTGCTTGGGTGCTGTATGATATTTATATATGTGTCTTTCCAGTTGACAAGTTATACCAATGCACTGGGACAGATGATATTTATTTTATTTATAAACAACATTTATTCCGCCCATTGGCATCAACATTACTGTATATGAATCAGCTTTGCAGCAAAATTGCTTCTAAATTGTAATATTTCAGCAAGTGCGGCATAAATCAACCTCTCCACGAAAGTAGAGCACACTCTCATCTTGTCTCATCCATTACAAGCATAAAATGAGCTAACCAGAGATACTTGGGTTAAATAAATGGATGACTTTGTCTTGTTGCTTGAGTGATTTGATCCCTGGAAAGACCACCATGCTGCTGCTTCAGAGAGCCGTACATTCCATGATACATGCCAAGTGGACCACCATCCTTGCCTTGTCCCATGGCAAAACATCCTCTTGTTATGATGCATGACGATGAAATGACACATAGCTCATTGTAATTCCTGCTTATCGAAGTTTGTGTATGGTCTGTGAAGACTTGCTAAGTAAAAGGGCAGATGTTGAAATTCTGAGATCTGTGGGGTGCCCTTGGGTTTCCTCTGGAAATACATAGTTTGTGGCTCTGGTTGGGAGGCCTCTCAAATCGACTTTCTCTTCTGCAGTGCATTCAGAAACACTATCAAATGGAATTGATAGTTTTAGGTATTTGGGATTAGAGTTGGGCTTTTTTCACTCAGATCATATACAGGTATTGATATCTATGCAACACAGGATACAAATCCATGAACTTAATTCACTTCTACAACATAGAGTTAATGTGTCTAAATGGGTTAACTTTGCATGTACCATGCTAGGAAGGAACTTCAATCCTAAGCAGGTTGTCGGAGATGAGGTCAGTCTCTCAGATTCACTGATAACGCTTGTCTCAACATTTACATTCTTCCCATAAAGAGCCTCCTGGAGGCCATAAGGAGTAGTACACACAAGCAACTTTCAAGATGCACTTGGAAATTCTTGTTAATCAGGCTGGTGGCACAACATACGACGGAGACTCTTTCTGCCACATTTTCTTGATTACAGATTGAATTTGTTGATGATTGAGGATCTTCTCTTTCTCCATTCAGAGCTTTTCCATAGAATGCTGATAGAGGGGGTGAGTGAGGCATGTGGAATATAAACAGAAGTATATCATAACTAAATAAATAAACAAGCTTAATAAATATGAATATACAATAAATAACTAAAAACAGCACAACTAGCAGATAAAATACAAAATGGAAATGTTTTGGTATAAGGTTGCATTAGGGGTATGAAAAGAAGATATATTTATATATTTAGCATCTTTTCTATACCACTTTATCTTATAGTGAAAGTGATTTACAAAAAACTTAACTTTGTGGGTTTACAGTGAACATATAGAGATAGGACAAACCTATATATGATACGTTTGCCACAATTCCTTCAGGTATATCTCCAACAACCAAGTATACGATTTGAAAAAAGGTATCTTTTTAATCTCATGAGAAAGATGAAGAAAGCACTCAGTTGCTGATGCTATATGTGGGTCATCAGTGTCTCTAGGATTAAGGCCAGATCCGTAGCCCAATCAAGAAGACTACTCAATGGGTTTTATGACAGATAAAAGAAGAATGGTGATAGGGAATCTTCCTGAAATCTTCCTTGGTGGATCTTGTCTTTGAAAATGGAAAAATCTCCTTCTGCATAATTCAGATGGTGTGTAGTTTGCCACATTTTCATGGTAAACATTCTCAGTCAATCCAGGGTCCACTCCCTATATTCCAAGGAAATTCATTATCCAAGAGTATGGGATGATATCACAGTTTCTTATAACCAATCCATGCTATACTGGGTTCCTGTTTTTCTTAAAACTTGTCATAATAGCTTTATTCAGCACTAACTGATCTTTGGCTCCATATGCTGCCCTTTCGCTCTATTGCCAGGATATTATTAGAATTCATGGGGGGGGGGGGGAGGAATATTCAAAGCAATTAATGCAGTTTGCAGACCTGATAACCATGTAATCGCTCTGACCGGGGTGTTCAGTGGCACTTACATGGTTAATGCCACTGAATATCCAAGGGTGCTACCCTTCCATGCCCCAGGACTAGCCAGCTAACGTCGGGACATTCCGAGGATGTTCTGGGGGGTGGCACCTGGTGATAACTGGGCAGAGGTGATATTGAGCCGCTTCCTGGTTATCACAAAGTGGCAAACATTAGGCACATTAAAGACCGGCCTCACTTTCACCGCTGGAGCTCAACAGGCGGCGGCTGAATATTGCCACTGCCTGGTTAAAGTCTTTGCTGTCCGGGCCCCCTCTGACATCAGAGGGAGGGGGCAGAAGTAGCAGATTGGGCAAGAATAAAACTGTGATGCAGCCCCAGAGACAACAGTAAGTACTGTGCCACAATTTTGGGGCAGTGCTCAGCAGTGCCAGCCGCAAAGAATGGCCGCAGCAGCAGCAGAGGGCAGTAGCCGGTGCCACTGGATGGATGGCCCTCTAGGCGGCTGCCTAATTTTCCTAATGTTAACACTGGCCCTATGAAAGAGGCAAAGAGAGTAATCAGGATGGCAAAAGCACACATGGAAGCAAAAATGGCTAACAAAGGCATGTATTGCATGTGGTCTACTTAGATGTCAGCCAAGCCTTTCATATTGTTCCTCATAGAAGGCTTGTGATTAAACCGAACAGCCTGGTGATGGATCCCAAGGTGGTGAACTGGGTCAAGAACTGGTTGATTGACAAACTACAGAGTACTCCTGAATTGAACTCACTATGAAGAAAGGATGGTGAACAGTGGAGTGCCTCAGGGATCAGTCCTCTCATTGCTACTGCTCAATGTCTTTGTGGGTGATATTGCCAAAGGCTTAAAAGGAAAAGGTAGCATTTTTGCAGATAACATGAAGATTTGCAATAGAGTGGACACTTTGTAGGGAGTAAACAACATGAGAAAAGATCTACAAAAATTAGAAGAGTGGTCTAGTGCTTGTCAATTGATATTTAATGCAAAGAAGAGCAGAGTGATGCACTTAAGACACAAAAACCCAAAGGAGCTGTATGCGATAGAGGGCGAGAGGCTGGTGTGTAAGAACAAAGAGAGGGAGTGATAGTGATTAAGGATCTGAAGGTGAAGGATGTTAGGCTGCATCCAGACAGGAATTATCAGCAGGAAGAAGGAGGTATTAGTGCCCTTGTGCAAGTCATTGCTGAGGTCCCACTGGAGCATAGTGTTCAGTTATGGAGACCGTACCTTGCAAAGGATATAAAAAGACTTGAAATGGTTCAAAGGAAGGCAAGCAACATGATATAGGGACTGCACCAAAAGGCATATGAGAAAAGATTTAAAGACCCAAATATGTATACCCTAGCGAGGAGGAGTGGAATATGATACAGACATTTAAATACTTAAAGGGTGTTGATGACCAAACCAACCTTTGCGAAAGATGGAGATGCTATAGAACCAGAGGATATAAAATGAAGTTGCAAGGAGGTAAGCTAGAAAGTAACATCAAGAAATATTTTTTCATGGAAAGGGTGTTGGATGCCTGGAATGCCCTTCCAAAGGAGATGGTAGGGACAAAAACAGTGATGGAATTCAAGAAGGCATTGGGCAGGCACAGAAGATCACTACATAGCAAGAGTATGGAATCGAAGCGAATGTAAATAACTTCATGAGCAGAGAGGTTGTGACCTGCCCAGAGCAGGCACAACCTTAAGCAAAGGCATAAAGGGGGAGAGAGCGGCAGGTGCAACTCTATAACTCTGGCCACCATACTGGGCTCTAGATGGACCATACTGGTCTTTATCTGCCATCATTTACTGTGTTACTATGTTAATAATAACAATTGTATGGCTATTATCTAGGACTCACACCTCCAATTATTTTCACAGCAAGCAATTACATGTAGAGACGCATTTTAGATAGGAAATGGAGAGGGACATTCATACGTTTAGGTGAGGATATGAAGAATTCCCAAAAGTGCTTTACAATAAGCTCCATCAAACATAGAACCTCTTCTAAAATAGGTGTGGGACTGCTCAGGTGTGGTTCTCCATGTCCAGTGGGAACAGCTGTTTTAATAAGCTGCACATAGAGAAATCAGAATTGAATATCCAGGGATCACCGCACATGCCGGAAGCCGCATTAGGTAACTGGGCAGAAGTGATATTGCATGTGGCCCATTGAGCTCCTGCGCCTAAGAGATAGATGCGTTTTTTCCTCACCTATCTTTTAGGTGCAGGTTGCTAACTGGACAGCATGCAATATCACTTCTGCCCACTAGTCGATTGTCTCCGCCTCCGCTCCTCCCCAGAATGCACCCAACCTGCCCTGATGCTCGGCAAGTAGTATCGGGGCACTTCAGGGCCATAGTCAGGGATATTCAGCAGAATATCCCTCTCAGCTGCAGCTACACGGTTTACAGGAGCCTTAGGTCCTTAGGGAGGCGTAGAGGAACTGCTTAGGATGGTGGTGGACCAAAACACTTTCTGCTGAAATGCGGTTCAAAAATGCATCTTTAACCTCTCGCGGCATTCGCGGCTTCACAGAAACAGCCGCCAGCGTGAAGGAAAAGGCTCTTCACGCTGGCGGCTGTACAGAGGGAGCCGGGGCCTCGCTCGGGCTTCCCCGGCTCCCTCTAAAGCCCTCCGGTGGGCCCTTGCCAGCTGTGGGCCCTACGCCACGGCGTACGTGGCGTATAGGCAAATCCGGCCCTGCTTCCAAAACTATCATTTTTGTCAGTTCAAGGTGGTTCTCAATACCAGAGAAGTATGCACAATTTCCCCCTCAAATTCTCCTCCCCTGTCTAGGTCCAAACAAGAAGTTATCCAACAATTCTATGTGATAAAAAGCAAATACAAATCAGGATGGACAAATGTTCTGGGTTTTACGTACTGTATATTGCTATTCTAAAATATGGCGTACATGTATACATTGAAGGTCAACCCAAATCATGCCCAGAACCTATCTTCTTCAAGTCTTTGCATGGCACTGTCACATGTCAGGCTCATTCCATCCCAGACATATAGCCCCTCTGTACGTCTGGTTTGAACCGGATGTACAGAGGGGGTAGCGATTTTGATTCCGCGGGGCACATCTAGCCTCGTAGGACCAGAATCGCGAACAGCCCTGTATGTGCAGGCTGGGACTGAGATTCAGCCTGGCCTGCACATAAAGTGAAAGCCTGACTAACTCAGTCAGAGCTTTACAATGGAGCTGTGGCGCCATGGAGTCCAGTTGCCATGGTGCCATGGCGCCGTGGCTCCATTGTAAAGCTGCGATCCCAGCCGCCAGCTTCACAAAGGCCTTCCCTGCAGCCCGGCCCCCAATCTGGCCTCCTAAGGCCAGTGTCGGGCTGCAGGGAATGTCCTCAGGCTCCCCCTGCCCCATACGCGCCCTGGGCCCGCCGAAAGAAAATGTCCAGAGAAATCGCCAGCCCTGGACGTACAAGGCCGACATTAGAATCGACCCTGTATGTCCAGGGTCGGCAATCACCCACTACCTGCCCTAATTCTGCCCCGATCCACCCCTTCCCCGCCCCTGTCTAAGCTCCCCGTAGAACCGGCAGGGAGGTTAGTCACTGGCGTGGAGGCCACGAGTAACAGGGATGGACGTCCCACTGGGACGTCCATCCCCACTATTCGTGGGACAGAATTGGGCCCAGTGTCTTTTCAAGCATCGTTAATGAGGTGCATTTCCATTTGCATCCGGAAATAATTTTTTTGAAAATGTAAATGGGGCCTAAACCTCTAAAATCATTTCCATTGTGTGGATACTGTGATGATCCAATTTACTGACCTTATTTCAAAAGATGTAAACCAGAACCCAAGCCCCCCCCCCCCCATTTATTAACCATAATTCACCTACTATACCTGTCCTTAGCCTAACTCATGCTAGAATTCTGGTTACTGGCACCATAGCAGGTAGCTTAAGTAACTGCCCTCAGTGATGAGCCCTTATCCCTGAGCTTCATTGTCTTCAAACGATACTGCTTTTCTGAGTGCAAACCTCACCAGGAAAAAAGGGGAGGGAAGAAAAAGAAATCTTGCAATACCGTAGCTATCTAGGGTCTATCTGATAAGTGCTGTATGTTTGGAATCATCTCTTCCTTTCACTGTGGACTGTTAGCCAATGCTGGACTAGTGCCAATGAGTCAGGTAATTTCTAATCCTTGACGATGACCCTTAAGGGTCAGAGCTCTTACTTTCCACATTTCATTAATAAACATCTCCGCCTCAATCAGAGCAGCTGGAAGATGCTTTTTTTCAGTAATATTTAATTTTCATTAATGAATATAAATGAAGTGAGAAGGGATGGATTGGAAGCTCTCCTGGATGCCATTTGTCTCACGCCCCTTTAAGCTCTTACCTCACAAACATTAAGCACATAATTGCTTTTGTAATAAGGAAACTATTTCTGTTGCCACGTACCGCACACGTTAATTAAGCAGTATCATCAAACATAGTCCAAACCTAAGATAGTCTATGCACACAAGAATCAAGGAGACGGGTTGCAGAATTAGCAATGAGTAAGTGAGGTAGACAGAGGAAGAGGAAAAAAGGAGAGAGAAAGAAGAGCGGGTCGGGACTTTATGAGGGGTGAAAGTTTATTAAGAAGAAAGGTTATAAAGAAAATTTCCACAATGCTCCCAGTGGGCTGTGATCCTGCATGGCACAGATGCCTCTTTTGAAGCTACAAGCTCTTATTTATGTCTCTATTCAGTATACACAAAATATTTGTGAAAGTTGGAGCGTACCTTTGAAAATCTGAAGTCTGTGCAGAAGTTCAATGTTAGTGCGACCTCTGCCCCCTTGAGTGTCTCTGGTCATTGCTGTGAAGTGGCATTATGCGCATTAGGATTTTCTGCGTATTTAGACTGCTGTTTTTGGCCGAGGAACTGGATGTGCATTAAATGAACATTATGCACATGCAAAGCTGTGTTCGGCATAGGATGGGATGTCCAGAGCAGGAGGTTCACCATTCCCCAAGTACTTTACTAAGGTTTTGCGGGATGTGGCTGTAGTTGCTAGCATATATAGCAGGAGCATCAATTTTATAAAGAAACATGTTCGCAAAAAGAGTGACATCACGTGGGGGCGTAAAATATGTGTGTAAGAGCTGATCTTGCAACATACACCTGGATTTTCTTCCTATCTCTCCCATCACACCTTTAGTGTAGGTTCTGGCGGATCCTCCTCTACCGCCGTCCCACATTCAGCTGGGGCACCCCAGGGACCTCTCCTTTTCTCTCTCTACCCTCAGTCCCTTGGGGCGCTCATCTCCTCTCGTGGTTTCAGTACCATCTTTATTCTGATGACTCTCAGATCTAGCTCTCTGGGAATCCAAGCCCATTTCTCAGCCTGCTGCTGCCATTGATGCCCCTCCGCTGTTTGAAACTGAATATGGTTAAGAGAGAGATCCTTATCTTTCCCCTGAAACCCAGATTCCCCCTTCCTCCTTTCTCTCTTTCTGTGGATAACGCTGTTCTCCTCCCTGTTTCCTCAGCTTGCAACCTTGGGGTCACGTTGGACTCCTCTCTCTTTTTCCACACACATCCAACAGATAGCTAAAACCTACAGTGGGGATATTCAGCTGCGGCGGCTAGCTGCTTCTGCTGAACCTTAAACCTGAATATTCAATGTGAGGGTCATATCTGGCCTCGGCATTGAATATCTGGGCTGCCTGGATTGGCAGGAAGCAAACTGAGCAGAAGTGATATCGAGCCGCTGCCTGGTTAGCTTCAGCGGCGAAAGTTAGGTCAGCCTTTGCTGCGCCTTTTTTCACCATTTCACCATAACCGGGCAGTGGCTGAATATCTCTGCTGTGTGGTTATGGTGCTAACCGTGCCGCTAAATATCTCAGATAGAGGGATTAACATGATTAGCAGATCCATCAACCGTGTTAATCTCTTTGAGTATCGGGCCCATTGTTTCCTTCTCTCTAACATCAGCAAAACCTGTCCCTTCCTTTTGCACTCTCTAGTCACCTCTCATTTAGACTATTGTAACCTGCTCCTCGCTAGGTTTCCCCAGAATTCTCTCACTCCCCTTCAAAATCCATTCAAAATTCAGCCACACAGCTAATCTTCAGCCGCTGTCAGATCTCTCACGTAACCCTTCTTCTCAAGTCACTTCATAGGTTCCCTGTCCATTACCACATCTGGGTCAAACTTCTTCTACTGACCTACAAGTGCATTGATTTTGCAGCTCCGCCGTACCTCTCTTTGTTTTACTACCTACTTCTACTATTTATCATTTGTATAGTGCTACAAGGCATACACAGCGCTGTACAGACACTTGGGTGTATTGCTGATGCTGGGGTGAAGAAGAGCCCTGACCTGGGGAGCGACGTATTGTTTAGCCTGGGTAGTCCAGTAAAGCCTCTGGGACTGCATTGAAATGGGATGGTTGAACTGCAAATTGAAGTGGAAAAGGACCCCCCGCAGGAGCAGCTGTGGTGAGACGCTGTCTCTCCTCGGTCATATGCTTGAGAACAGTGGCAGAAGAAGAGGTATTTTTGCCATATGCAGAGATAAAAGCAGGAAGACTGCTTTCAGAGGACACTGGGAGAGTTAATGCTAATGTGCCTGAAGTTATGGGGGGGGGGGGGGACATTTAAACTCTCTAACAGTTGCTTTATTAGAGGTGCACTCCTTGCAATGGCTGCTTCTCCTCAAGAAAATGACCTTGGTGTTTCTGCTCAGAATCAGAGGCCACTTAAAGGTCTCTGCTGGACTGGTTAATATTTCTTTGACAAACTCCACTAAGACTACTGAACTGGAGACTAGACTGAATGCTCAGGAGGAGAAAATTGAAGCACTTGGCTCCTCTTTTAAGCAACTGGAGAAATTGCAGAGGAATTTCCCGCAGGTCCTTAAGGAAGACTGAGAACTTGGAGAACCAGAATAGAAGTTTAAATCTTCACATGGATAAATTTTGTCTGATAACTTTCTTTCCTTGAATTCCGCTAGACCAGTCCAGATGAGTGGGTTATCCAAACTGGCTTTTGTCCTTTACATTCTACTGAAACGGCTCTTGCCAACCTGTTCATGGCAAACTCTGAGGACTTTTACTCAATCCTCATCCTTCTTGACCTTTCTGCTGCTTTTTGACACTGTTGACGACCACTTTCTCCTTGACACCTTGTCCTCACTTGGTTTTTATTTTATTTTATTTTTATTTATTTATTTAACAGTTCTTCTATACCGCGCTTTTCAGATCAGTGCGGTTTACATTCAACGTCAACTATTCAACACAGGCATTCTGAGTTGTAAACTTTACAATGAACAGGGAAATCAACATGGAAACAACTGGGGAAACTATCTACATTGTATTTACACTATTACCTTTCAGTGTTTTCTCTGGTGGATCCTCTACTGCTATCCCACTCTCAGTTGGTGTACCCTAAGGGTCTATCTTGGGCCCACTCCTTTTCTCTCTATATACCCCATGCCTTGGTGCACTCATCTGCTCCCATGGCTTTCAGTACCACTTTTACATTGATGAGCCTCAGATCTGTCTCTCTGCACCTGATATTTCTCTGGTAATCCAGGACCAGATCTCTGCTTGCCTATCTGACATCGCTGCCTGGATGACTCGCCATCATTTGAAATTGAACATGGCCAAAACTGAGCTTCTTATTTTTCCTCCTAAACCCACTTCCCCCTTCCTCCTTTCTCAATCTCTGTGGATAACGCTCTTCTACTCCCTGTTTCCTCAGTCCGCAATCTTGGGGTCCTCTTTGACTCTTCCCTCTCCTTTTCCACACACATCCGAGTAATAGCTAAAAACTGTCATTTCTTTCTCTGCAACATCAGCAAAAATTGCCCCTTCCTTTCTAAACGTACTACTAATTTTATTTATTTACATTCTCTTATATACTGCACTATTCTGCATCAGTGCGGTTTACATTGAACAAACTGAAATTACATTGAACAGGGCATTATAACTTGGAGATAACTATTTTACAGGGAACATGGGCTATGGAGGGTTAAGTGGCTTGCCCAAGACCACAAGGAGCACCTGTGGGACTAGAAACCCCAGTCCTTCCGGCCCAAGGTTGCTGTCCTCTAGTGGGATTTGAACCCCTGGCCTTCCAGCCTGAAGTACCTTGCCCCAACCACTAGGCCACTCCTCCACTAAGACACTTATCCACTCTTTAGTCACCTCCTGGCTTGATTATTGCAACCTTCTCCTTGCTGGTCTCCCTCTGAGTCATCTCTCTCCCCTTCAATCTGTTCAAAACTCAGCTGTGTGGCTAATCTTCCACCAGTCCCAATATGCTCATATAACCCAATCACCCAACATATAAGCAATCACACTCATGCCCGTCAGCACTTCTTGTCTATTCACACCATGTAATATTTATTACTTCATGTCAACCTGCATATACTTACTATGTATTCCTTGTCTATTCTGACCAAACTCAGCATGTAAATCGTTAATCTTTATCTGTATCATTTAAAGCTATTGCAACATGTAAATAGTTACCCTGTGTGGTCCAAGTTCTAACTTCTGTTATAATGTAAAACTCAAACAGTCTTGACTGCACTGAGCTCTCGTTGTTGAATGTAAACCGCACTGATAACAAATAGCGCGGTATATAAGAATTGTTAAATAAATAAATAAACCCCTCTTTTTAGGTCACTTCATTGGCTCCCCATCTGTTTCCATATCCAGTTCAAACTTCTCCTAAGGACCTATAAATACATTCATTCTGCTGCTCCTCACTACCTTTCCTGTCTCATCTCTCCCTACACCCTCCTCGTGAACTCCATTCTTCAAGTGGATTACTATTGTCTATGTCTTTTTCTTCCACTGCCAATTCCAGACTTCGATTTTTTCACCTTGCTGCTCCTTATGCCTGAAAATACTACCTGAATCTGTACATCAGGCTTCAACCCTGCCCCTTTTCAAATCCATGCTAAAAGCTCACCTCTTTGAGACCGCTTTTGGATCCTG
The DNA here is from genome assembly GCA_033557465.1 of Ichthyophis bannanicus. Lineage (NCBI taxonomy): Eukaryota > Metazoa > Chordata > Amphibia > Gymnophiona > Ichthyophiidae > Ichthyophis > Ichthyophis bannanicus. The sequence goes on from CM066032.1 coordinate 1,840,027,321, forward strand.
ATATGCTTAGTCTCCCTATGTGTTCTCCTTACCTTCCCTAGCTGTTTCCTTGTCCTTAGCTGTTGCATTGTCTGTCTGGACTAGATCGTATGCTCTGATGAGCAGAGATTGTCTTTTCATGTATCTCTACAGTGCTGAGGATGCCCTGTAGCACTATATAAATGATCAGTAGTGGTAGTAGTAGATAGAGACAGACTTGAGCAACTTTCAGTGACGTCACCTCTAGGTATATCCTCTGGTGTTGCACTGAGAGAAGCCAGTATGGCACTTTCCAAGCAGTAAACTGAAAAACTCAGAACAACTCAAACTGCATAATGTTAACAACCAACTCTTCATCAGGCACTGATACTGACTATGAAATAAGAAAGCAGGGCTTCCCATCCTGTAATAGGAGTCTTCCAGGGTGAGTCCTGGATTGGTACAGCAGGATTCAAGGAAAGACAATTATCTGGTAAAATAATTTTAACAGAAGATTGTGAAAAATTGCAAGAGGACCTTGATAAGTTGGAAGACTGGACATTCAAATGACAGATGAAATTTAATGTGGACAAGTGCAAAGCTATGCACCTAGGAAAAAACAACCCAAATTATGGTTACACGATGCAAGGTTCCACATTAGGAACCATGGCCCAGGAAAAAGATTTAGGCGTCATCATGGATAACATGTTGAAATCCTCCGCCCAGTGTGCAGTGGCGGCAAAGAGAGCAAATAGAATGCTAGGTATCATAAGGAAAGGAATGGAAAATAAAACAAAGGATATTATAATGCCTCTGTATCGTTCCATGGTGCGACTGCACCTTGAATATTGTGTGCAGTTCTGGTCACCATATCTTAAAAAGGATATAGCATTATTAGAAAAGGTTAAGAACATAACATAAGAACATAAGACATGCCATACTGGGTCAGACCGAGGTCCATCAAGCCCAGCATCCTGTTTCCAACAGTGGCCAATCTAGGTCATACGTACCTAGCAATATCCCCAAAAGACACAGGTTCCACAATGCTTGTACTGGGTCAAGCATTGATATCCTGGGTCCCTTTTTAATAGTGGTTTATGGACCTTTCCTCCAGGAACTTGTCCAAACCTTTTTTAAACCCAGCTATACTAACAGCCCTTACTACATCCTCCGGTAACAGATTCCAGAGTTTGATTACACGTTGAGTGAAAAAATAGTTTCTCTTATTTGTCTTAAATAGTTTACCCTGTAGCTTCATTACATGTCCCCTAGTCTTTCTATATTCTGATAGCGTAAACAATTGATCCACGTTTATCCGTTCCACTCCATTCATTAATTTATAGACCTCTATCATATCTCCCCTCAGCCGTCTCTTTTCCAGGCTAAAGAGCCCTAACCTTTTTAGCCTCTTTTCATAGGAGTAGCCTTCCATCCCCTTCACCAAATTGGTGGCTCTTCTCTGTACTTTTTCTAATAACGCTATGTCCTTTTTAAGATACGGTGACCAGAATTGCACACAATATTCAAGGTGCGGTCGTACCATGGAGCGATACAGAGGCATTATAATATCCTTTGTTTTATTCTCCATCCCTTTCCTTATGATACCTAGCATTCTATTTGCTTTCTTGGCCGCCGCTGCACACTGGGCGGAGGGTTTTAACATGTTATGCACGATGACTCCTAAATCCTTTTCCTGGGTGGTGGTTTCTAATGTGGAGCCTTGCATCGTGTAACAATAGTGTGGGTTGTTCTTTCCTAGGTGCATAACTTTGCATTTGTCCACATTAAATTTCATCTGCCATTTGGATGCCCAGTCTTCCAATTTATCCAGATCCTCCTGCAGTTTTCCACAATCCTCTTGGGTTTTAACAACTTTAAACAGTTTTGTGTCATCTGCAAATTTGATAACCTCACTAGTTATTCCCTTTTCCAGGTCATTTATGAATATGTCAAAAAGTAGCGGACCCAGTACAGATCCCTGGGGTACTTCACTATTCACTTTTTTCCATTGGGAATATTGGCCATTTAGCCCTACCCTCTGCTTTCTATCTTTTAACCAGTTCCCGATCCACAATAGTACACTCCCTCCTATCCCATGACTTTTTAGCTTCGCCAAAAGTCTCTGATGGGGGACCTTGTGAAAAGCTTTCTGGAAGTCCAGATACACTATATCAACCGACTCACCTTTGTCTACCTGTTTATGCACACCTTCAAAGAAACATATCAGATTAGTAAGACAAGATCTTCCTTGTCTAAAGCCATGTTGGCTGTCTCCCATTAGGCCATGACTATCTACATGCTGTGTAATTTTGTTCTTTATGATGGTTTCTACCATTTTCCCTGGTACTGACGTCAGGCTGACCAGTCTGTAATTTCCTGGGTAACCCCTGGAACCCTTTTTAAAAATTGGTGTTACGTTGGCGACCCTCCAATCTTCAGGTATTACAGATGATTTTAATGAAAGTTCACAGATTACCAATAGCAGGTCTGCGATCTCATATTTCAGTTCTTTCAACACTCTGGGATGTATACCAACCGGTCCAGGTGATTTGCTACTATTCAGTTTATCAAATAGTTGTAATATATCTTCCCAGTGTAGCGATATTTCTCTCAATTCCTCTGCAGTATCACCTTTAAATACCACTTCAGTCTTGGGTAACATCCCTACATCTTCCTCAGTAAAGACCGAAGCAAAGAATTCATTCAGTCTCTCCGCTATAGCCTTGTCTCCTCTTACTGCCCCTTTTACCCCTCTATCATCTAATGGTCCAATTGACTCTCTCACAGGCCTTTTGCTACGAATGTACTTGAAAAAGTCTTTATTTCGTGTTTTTGCTTCCGTAGCAAGTTTCTTCTCAAATTCCCGCTTTGCCTGCCTTATCAATGCTTTGCATTTAACTTGCCAGTGCTTGTGCTGTTTCCAGTTTTCATCATTTGGCTCTTTTTTCCATTTCCTGAAGGTTGCTTTTTTGGCAGCAACAGCCTCTCTGACCTCACCTTTAAACCATGCTGGCAGTTTTTTGGACTTTCTTCCACTCTTCTTAATGCGTGGAATACAGCTGGTCTGGGCTTCGAGGATAGTATTTTTAAATAACACCCAAGCTTGCTGTAAGTCTTTAACCTTTGGAACCGCTCCTTTTAGTTTTTTCCTAACTATATTCCTCATTCTATCATAGTCTCCCTTTTGAAAGTTAAAAGGTAATACTGTGGATTCCTTTACTATCTGTCCTCCAGTAATTAAATCAAACATGATCATACTATGATCACTATTGCCAAGTGGTCCCAACACCCTTATTTCTTGCACCAGATCTGGCGTTCCACTAAGGATTAGGTCCAGTATGGCTTCCCCTCTGGTCGGTTCATGAACCAGCTGCTCCAAGAAGCAGTCATTTATTCCATCTAGAAACTTTATCTCTTTAGCTTGTCCTGCCGTGACACTGACCCAGTCGATACCGGGGTAATTGAAATCACCCATTATTACTACTCTGTTGTGACTTTTGTTAGCTTCCTTGATTTCTTTGAGCATTTCATCATCCATTTGTTCATTCTGGCCAGGCGGTCGATAGTATACTCCCACTGCCATCACCTTCCCCTTCATAAATGGAATTTCAATCCATAGAGATTCTACAGCAAATTTTTGTCCCTGCAAAACTTTAATCCTTTCTGACTCAATGCCCTCTCTAACATAGAGCGCAACCCCTCCACCAATTTGATCAGCTCTATCATTACGATATAGTTTGTATCCAGGTATCACAGTGTCCCACTGGTTATCCTCCTTCCACCATGTCTCTGAGAGTGCAATCATATCTAACCTCTCATTTAGTGCTATATATTCTAACTCTCCCATCTTATTGTTTAGACTTCTAGCATTGGCATACAAGCATTTTAGAGAAAGTATTTTATTCATATTAATCTGGCTATTGGTAGGCAGGGGTAATTTGGAATCTTTATGCTCTGTCTGCTCCTTACTCAAGGGCATTTGGGCTACTATACTCCCTTTTGGAACCTCACTGCTTTTGGTAGTATTTATTTATTTTTATTTATTTTTTATTACAGTTTCTTATATACCGCGCTATTTAGAATCAGCGCGGTTTACATCATAACAAAACGACCATTACGACAAACTGTCAGGTTTTACATTGAACAGGAGTACAAACTTGGATAACTGGGTTAACTATATACATAATCTATCTACACTGCAGTGTGCGGGCATTTCTAGGATACCTTTGTCCGAACCATGCGCTCCTGGGTGACTGTCGGCTTTCCCCTATTTTCTAGTTTAAAAGCTTCTCTATCTCTTTTTTAAAGGTTAATGCCTGCAGTCTGGTCCCATCCTGATTAAGGTGAAGCCCATCCCTTCGGAAGAGCCCCCCCTTTCCCCAGAATGTTCCCCAGTTCCTAACAAATCCAAACCCCTCATCCTTGCACCATTGTCTCATCCATGCATTGAGACTCCGGAGCTCTGCCTGTCTTTTGGGTCCTGCACGTGGAACAGGAAGCATTTCGGAGAACGCTATCCTGGAAGTTCTGGATTTCAACTTCCTACCTAAAAGCTTAAATTTAGCCTCCAGAACTTCCCTACCACATTTTCCTATGTCATTGGTACCAACATGTACCAAGACAGCAGACTCCTCCCCAGCACTATCTACGATCCTATCTAGGCGGTGCGTGAGGTCCGCTACCTTCGCACCAGGCAGGCATGTTACCAGGTGATCCTCACGTCCACCAGCCACCCAGCTATCTACATTCCTGATGATTGAATCACCGACTATAACAGCTGTCCTGTCCCTCCCCTCATGGGCACATGGCCCTGGAGAAACGCCCTCGGTGCGAGAGGGTTTTACATCACCTGGAGGACAGGTCCTAGTTACAGGATCACTTCCTGCCACACCAGGGTGATGCTCTCCTGTCACGTGACCTCTCTCCTCCATGGCAACAGGGATGCTGCCAGACTGGAGGTGGGACTTCAGGACTATTTCCCTGTAGGTCACGTCCATGTACTTCTTTGTCTTTCTTATGTCTTCCAGGTCTGCTACTCTAGCCTCTAGAGAACGGACTCGTTCCCTGAGAGCAAAGAGTTCTTTGCACTTAGTGCATACGTAAGACCTCTCACCAGCTGGGAGAAAATCATACATGTGACACTCAATGGAAAAGACCGGAGAACCCCCATCTCGTTGCTGGACTTCTGTCTGCATCTTAGTTTAAAGCTTGTGTTTAGATCTTTTAAATTCTGTATATAATAAGGATTGGTGTAGATGCTTATACCAATAAAAGTGTATCTAATACCCCTAATACACCTTGTGTACCTAAAGCTTAATTAATTAATTAATTTCAGGTCCTCCGTGTGTGACTGATTTGGATAATGAGCTGCACCTGAGAGCAGCCCCTTTCCTCTAAGATGTGCAAGTACCAATAAAACTACAATTACCCCAGGGGTGGGTGGGTGCTGGGGAGGGAGGGAGGGAGATAGGTCCTATTAAAGAGGGAAGTTACAAGGTACCCTGTCCTGAACCCTCAGCAGGGGGGAGGGGGCAGGGGGGAGGGGGGTACCACAAAAAGCCCAGTTAGTTGAGAGAGGCAAGGTAAATTACAGCTGAGAAAGCTGAACTAGCACACCACTAAGACAAACAATAAATAAGTAAATAAGCAGTTAGACAAACAATAAATAGTTAAATAAACAGCTAGAACTCACAGCAAGGTGTCTCAGGAGGCAAAATCCACTTTTCTAGCAGAGCACTGTAAAAAGCACTGCTCCTCTCTGATCAGAGAGAAGCAAACTAAAAACAGACTATGCACACATGGAGAAAACAGGAAGAAGGCTACACAATACCTCAGCAAGGGGGGGGAGGGGAGGATTCACTCAAGCAGGCTAGGGCAGGAAAAAAGTTTAAACACACAGCAGGGTCTGGGGAGAGAGATTTAATTTAAAATGAACAGTTAACCTGGCTACCACACAAAGCCCAGTTAGTTGAGAGAGGCAAGGTAAATTACAGCTGAGAAAGCTAAACTAGCACACCACTAAGACAAACAATAAATAAGTAAATAAACAGTTAGACAAACAATAACTAGTTAAATAAACAGCTAGAACTCACAGCAAGGTGTCTCAGGAGGCAAAATCCACTTTTCTAGCAGAGCACTGTAAAAAGCACTGCTCCTCTCTGATCAGAGAGAAGCAAACTAAAAACAGACTATGCACACCTGGAGAAAACAGGAAGAAGGCTACACAATACCTCAGCAAGGGGGGGGGGGGAGGCGAAGATTCACTCAAGCAGGCTAGGGCACGAAAAAAGTTTAAACACACAGCAGGGTCTGGGGAGAGAGATTTAATTTAAAATGAACAGTTAACCTGGCTACCACACAAAGCCCAGTTAGTTGAGAGAGGCAAGGTAAATTACAGCTGAGAAAGCTGAACTAGCACACCACTAAGACAAACAATAAATAATTAAATAAACAGTTAGACAAACAATAAATAGTTAAATTAACAGCTAGAACTCACAGCAAGGTGTCTCAGGAGGCAAAATCCACTTTTCTAGCAGAGCACTGTAAAAAGCACTGCTCCTCTCTGATCAGAGAGAAGCAAACTAAAAACAGACTATGCACACGTGGAGAAAACAGGAAGAAGGCTACACAATACCTCAGCAAGGGGGGGGAGGGGAGGATTCACTCAAGCAGGCTAGGGCAGGAAAAAAGTTTAAACACACAGCAGGGTCTGGGGAGAGAGATTTAATTTAAAATGAACAGTTAACCTGGCTACCACACAAAGCCCAGTTAGTTGAGAGAGGCAAGGTAAATTACAGCTGAGAAAGCTGAACTAGCACACCACTAAGACAAACAATAAATAAGTAAATAAACAGTTAGACAAACAATAAATAGTTAAATAAACAGCTAGAACTCACAGCAAGGTGTCTCAGGAGGCAAAATCCACTTTTCTAGCAGAGCACTGTAAAAAGCACTGCTCCTCTCTGATCAGAGAGAAGCAAACTAAAAACAGACTATGCACACCTGGAGAAAACAGGAAGAAGGCTACACAATACCTCAGCAAGGGGGGGGGAGGGGAGGATTCACTCAAGCAGGCTAGGGCAGGAAAAAAGTTTAAACACACAGCAGGGTCTTGGGAGAGAGATTTAATTTAAAATGAACAGTTAACCTGGCTACCACACAAAGCCCAGTTAGTTGAGAGAGGCAAGGTAAATTACAGCTGAGAAAGCTGAACTAGCACACCACTAAGACAAACAATAAATAAGTAAATAAACAGTTAGACAAACAATAACTAGTTAAATAAACAGCTAGAACTCACAGCAAGGTGTCTCAGGAGGCAAAATCCACTTTTCTAGCAGAGCACTGTAAAAAGCACTGCTCCTCTCTGATCAGAGAGAAGCAAACTAAAAACAGACTATGCACACCTGGAGAAAACAGGAAGAAGGCTACACAATACCTCAGCAAGGGGGGGAGGGGAGGATTCACTCAAGCAGGCTAGGGCAGGAAAAATGTTTAAACACACAGCAGGGTCTGGGGAGAGGGATTTAATTTAAAATGAACAGTTAACCTGGCTACCACACAAAGCCCAGTTGGTTGAGAGAGGCAAGGTAAATTACAGCTGAGAAAGCTGAACTAGCACACCACTAAGACAAACAATAAATAAGTAAATAAACAGTTAGACAAACAATAACTAGTTAAATAAACAGCTAGAACTCACAGCAAGGTGTCTCAGGAGGCAAAATCCACTTTTCTAGCAGAGCACTGTAAAAAGCACTGCTCCTCTCTGATCAGAGAGAAGCAAACTCAGAGAAGAGCCGCCAAAATGGTAAAGGGGATGGAAGGATACTCCTATGAGGAGAGGCTTAAAAGATTAGGGCTCTTCAATCTGGAAAAGAGATAGCTGAGGAGAGATATGATAGAAGTCTATAAATTAATGAACGGAGTGGAACAGGTAAACGATCGATTGTTTACGCCATCAAAATGTAGAAAGACGAGGGGACATGCAATGAAACTACAGTGCAACCTGTTTAAGACTAATGAGAGAAAATTTGTTTTTTCACTCAACGTATAATCAAACTCTGAAATTCATTACCAGAGGATGCAGTAAAAGCTGTTAGTGTAACTGAGTTTAAAAAAGGTTTGGACGAGTTCCAGGAGGAAAGGTCCATAAACCGTTATTGTTGAGTACCGGGGAAATCCAATGCTTGCCTGGGAAGAGCATTGTGGAACCTGTGTGTCTTTTTGGGAAATTGCTAGGTACTTGTGACTTAGATTGGCCATAGTTGGAAACAGGATGCTGGGCTTGATGGACCTTGGTCTGACCCAGTATGGCATATCTTATGTTCTTATCTTCTTCCTTACCATCCTGTTAGACCAGTCCAGATGAGTAGGATGTATCCAAGTAGTAAGGACTCAGGGTGGGAGGAAGATGACACTTTGGACTATCCTGTCAAAAGTGCCATCTGCTCTGGCTCCCACATGCTTCACAAAGGTGCTCAGAGACTACCGTCTTGCAGATGTCCTCTAAAGACACTAAGGTGGACACAGGAGGAGGCATATGGTCTAGTGGAGTGGGATGTATCTCCCTCTGGCACCCGCTTACCAGAAAGAAGGTATGCTGACACAATGGCCTCTTTAATCCAGCTGGCAATAGAGGACTTGGTTGCTGCCATTTCCTTTCCCAGGCCACCAAAGAGGACAACAAGATGATCTGCTTGTCGTAAAGAATTGGTCTTTTCCAGGTACCTGGTCAATACCCTCTGCGTGTTTACTAGATGTAGCAAGAGGACTCTTTGAAGATCTTCCTATGAGAAGGAGGACAGAATGACAATCTGGTTATAACGAAAGGAGAACAGCACCTTTGAGATAAAGGGCATCCCATTCCACAAGGAGACAGGGCCACCAAGAGGACCAGGAAGGGCTCCCTGCAGGACAAGGCCTGCAACTCTTTTTTTTTTTATTATTATTTTGTGTATTAAATTTTTATATCATTAGAAGGAAAGAGAATCATATATTATATAAACATATATAGCATAAATATATCACAAGTCCACATCAAGGGGGTGCTCCAAAGAAAAAAAACAAAAAACAAAACAAAACAAAAAGAAAACCCTGCCTAGGCTACTGGAAACAAAATATAAACAAGCTCCTTTCAACTAAGTCAAGAGAGAAAAGAAATAAATTTAAGCAACAGAGTCTTTCCCTTTAAGAAATTCCAACAATTGATCCACCTCAAAGAACACATATCTCTTACCCTGAAAGACTATAAGATATTTACAGGGAAGCTTCAAGTGAAATCAAGCACCAAGAGCCAAAACACGTGGTCGAACCTTCAAAAATGCCTTCCGGCACTTCTGTGTACTCTTAGAAACATCAGGAAAATCTGAATGGCTTGACCACAAAATTTCTCAGATTTATTAGAAAAATAAGCTCTCAAAACTTTATCCTTATCCATCTCGAATACAAAGGTAACTAATAAGGTAGCTCTTGATGAAATATCATCACTTGGAGACTCCAAAAAGGCAGAGATATCCAAAGAGGATGAGACTAAATGATCATATTGTGAACCCCCTCCCCCACATTATCTCTAACTACCCTCCCCAAGGGAGGATAATAAATCCTAGATAAACAAACAGAATCAACATCAGTAAATAGCAATACATCTTTAAGATATTTTTGAAAAAGAATTAGAAAGGAGAGGTAATGAGTCTGAGGAAAATTTAATAACCGCAAGTTCTTAGAACGCAGGGAATTCTCCAAGAATTCATCTTGGCGATGAAATACAAGGGAATCCTGTGTAAAGGAGGCCAAAGCCCCTTGTTGCACAGATAACTGTGAATCCAACTTCCCTGCTGTTCTTTCCAAAGCTCGCAGTCTAGCCTCATGGTCAGAAAATTTTTCTACCACCTCCTTTGAAAAAACAGAGACCTTCTGAAGAGAAGCACACATAACTGCTTCCACATGCAAAACAATAGTCCAAATATTCCTCAGAGATACATCAGAAGGTGGAACCTGTGTATCCCCGAGAGAAGTAAAAGTAATCACAGAGGGAAGGGGAGGAGATAAATTCTCAACAGGGGGATCAATAGTCAAAAATGAATCAGGAAGAGAAACTAATCCTGGCCTATCTTTCCCCACCAACAAATATGGAGAGGACAAACCAGAAAAATCCACCTCTTGACTGGGCAGAGCTAACAAACCCACTTCAGCGGGAGACGAAGAAGACAAAGTACTCACAGTTGATATATCTTCCATCCCAACAGCTGACGGTTGAGCAGGAGCTGACATCTCGCCCACACGAATGTGGGCGTCCATCGGCACCACAACCTTAACAGCACTGGTCTGGGGAACTAGCGGATACCTCTTCTTCCTTTTCCCCATTACAGGGAAACTCTCCATACGCCAATGTGCACTGAAGGGGCACCAAAGGGGCAGGACCTGACCCTTTGGTCATGCCCCTTCGGGCATGCGCCAATGGGCATGTGCCCACGACCACATCCAGCGGTGGGGCCAGATGATTTATAGTCCTTCCAACTGTACTGACCAATCAGCGCAGATCTCGCAGGCACCAGGAGCCAATCAGGAAACCACAAACAAATTACAGGAAAAGAAGAACACCTCGGCATTCCACAGTGGGGCCAGATGATTTATAGCTCTTCCAACTGTACTGACCAATCAGCGCAGGTCTCGCAGGCACCATGAGCCAATCAGGGAACCACAAATGAATTACAAGAAAAGAAGAACACCTCCAAGGCCTGCAACTCTGATATCGCCTAGCAAATGCTATGGCTACCAGAAACATCACCTTAAGGAGATCAAATCCATGAGAGAGACCTTGTGAATAGGTTAAAATGAAGTCCCCTTCAGTGTCTTCATTGCCAGAGAGGTTTCACTGAGGGCCAACTAGATGCACCAACAACTGTTACTATTACTACTGAGCATTTGTATAGCACAAGACGTATGCAGCATTGCACAGACATGCAAGAGACAGTCCCTGCTCATCAGAGCTTACAATCTAGTCAAGACAGACAGCCCAGTAGGTGTAGACAGGGATACATCTAGGGGGAATTGTAAGGAATTATAAAGGAGATCAGGTGAGTCAAGATCTGAAAGCAGCAGTGAAGAGGTGAGTTTTCAGCCTGGATTTGAAAAGGACCAGAGAAGGCGCCTGACATACAGACTCAGGTAGTTTGTTCCAGGCATAAGGAACAGCAAGGTGAAAGGAGTGAAGTCTGGAGTTAGCAATAGAAAAGAATGGTCTATTTCACTGCATTAAGAAAGAGGGAACCATCAGGGGGTACTTCCAATGCTATCCCTTGGATGTGTCCCTTGTAGTATGCCAGGGTCACCATATGAACCTTGAGAAAATTCAGGACTCTCCCCCTGTCCAGAACAGGCTGTAAGAAGGACTGCATAGTGACTATGCCTGCCTTCTTGGCCTCCAGGAAATGAGAGGAACACTAGCTCTCAAAAACTCTTCATACTCCCACATAAGCTTGGACATAGAGCATACCCAGGACTTAAGCAGGGTATCTCCAGTGTGGCCCCACTTGGAGAGCATATGCTTTCAAGGTCCAGGCTGTAAGTGAGATGGGACCTGGATCCTCCATTACCAGAAGCCCCTGCCACAGGTGACCCTTCTCTTAAGCTACCAAGGGGGGCTCCCAGTTGGTTCAAGAGAGTCACGTATCATGGCCTGTGAGACCAGTCTGTGGTCACTAGGATCAACAGGCCCAGATGTGCCCTAATCATGCACAAAAGAAGGCTCACCAGAAGCCAGGGAAGGAGGCATACAGCATCCCTCCTAAGGTCACTCCTGAAGTGGAGCAATCAAGCCCCCCATCTGTAGATACTTCCTGCAGATGAAAACATTTCCCACTCTGGAATTCTTCCTAGACATCCTCAAGACAAACACTGGAAGGCCCCCATCTCTGCAGTATGAGGTTGCATGTACTGTATGAGGGCTGAGCTCCTACTCACCTGGACATACAGAGTTCTGACTCTGGAAGCCAGCCTGCATGTTGTCTACACATGAAATGTGCTCTGTGGACAGGGCAAATCAGATGCTCCTTTGCCCAACACACCTCTGCAATCCTGAGGCCATTCTTGAACTGCCACTTTTGCACTATTTGTCGATGTATGCCACTATTGTGGTATTGTCTGAGAACACCCAGACACTTTGCTTACTAGAAGAGGCCTGGACCTCTCCATTGCCAAACAGATCACTCTTGCCTCCAAGGGAATAATCACCCAAGCCTCCTGAGGGAACTAAACTCCCTGGGCCCACTGGCCCATGCAGATCACATCCCAGCCCTTCATGCTGCCATCTGAGGTGACAAGTATCCAATCTGGTGCTTCCTGCAGCATCCCAGAGGGCTTCAACCATCACTTCAACTTCTCCTTGATCTCCCAGGGGAGAGGAAGGGTCTGGTTCAAAAATGGCAAACAGGGAGACCAGAGAGTTAGTAGAGTTGCAATGGACACATTTGGGCCCAAGGAACAGGTTTCAAATTGATGCTAAAGACCTGAGGATCTGGAAGTAGTCTCAAGCCCATGGAGCTGACTGGGCACAAAAAGCCCTGAGGTGGCTCTGAAGCTTGAGGGACCTCTTTGTTGTAAGGAAAACTTGGGCCCAGGAGAGAGTGGAACCAAGCCCCCAGGAACTCCAAGTCCTGGAACAGAAGCAGGCTACTCTTGGGATAGTGGATCACCAACCACAGCCTTACCAGCCAGTAAACCAACAGGTCTGAGCCGTCTCAGGACTTATTTATTTATTTTGAATTTTATTTGGGGGTTTTTTATACTGCTTTTCACCGGAGCAAAGCGGTGTACATTATAACAGAATCTTACAGTCTTACTTCTCCAGAGAGTCCAACTAGAGCAACCAGATATCCAGGTATGGGAGAACCAGGATTCCCTGCTTGCACCATCATTATATAGGAAAAGGTACAAGTGTCTTGGCTAAGTCAAAGGGCAGGGCTAGGAAATGGAAATGGTTTGCACAGAACACAGAAGAGGAGAAACCTCTGCAGCTGTACCTGAATGTAACTCACCTTGATCTTTTCCTGGAAAGGTGTGAACTAAATACTAATAAATGCTAAATGCTACTGCCTTATCAAGGTCTAGAAAGGTGAGGAATCCCACCCACACTGCCTCACTGATGCAATTTCAGATCTAATGGTCCTCAAATAGGAAAGAGGGACTCAGAGCTCATCTACTACCGCCTTTAGATCCAGGATATGCTGGAAGGAGCCTTCCTTCCTGGCATCACTATATAGATGTGTAAAATAGCCTACAATTGGTGGAGACACTAAGACATTTTCTCAAATGTCACTCACATGAACGAGGAGCCTCAGGGAGACTCTGCAGGGATGTCCATAGAGGCACTGCCATAATTCCAATATTTGGCATCTTATTTCCCAGGCTGGCCTGAACCAATGACCATAGGGATAGAAGGCAAGCATCCTGCAGGAGAAGCTAATACACCTCCAGTTTTGACCGAGGACCCTGAGGACCCAATGAACTGATGTGGTATACTGTAGATCCCCTGAAAGAGAAACAGTTGGAGCCACACTCCAACCAGCTATACTTCAGAAGGGACCACTGGAACTCATTGAGGGGAATTACTGGCTCCCAATGGAGTGATGATGGAGATTCGAACACATTGAAGCTATGAAAGGACTACCCTTTCATAGACTGAGATCCAAAGAATGTCTCCAGGCTCTACACATAGCACTACAAGAGGTACTCTTGGCATCTCTAGGCCTACCTTCTAGAAGTCTCCTTGGGGGAGTCTCCCCAAAGACTTTTACCATTTCTCTAGGTCCACCCCAAAGAGTAAGCAGCCCTTAAGGGGAGTTTTCTCAGCCACAGCTGAGGTAGTATCTGCCGACTAAGCACAGGGCCAGAGCCATCATTTGACTACCACCGCCACCATGGTCTTGGAAGAGATTCCTCTCAGGTTTTAGAGGACACCAACCAATTAGATAATCTGCTTTCAATGTCATAGCCTCCAGTTTTCTGGCAGTAACTGTGCATAGCACTGCTTGGCAGCTTAAAGCAGCTGCAACAAGACATTGTTAGAGAGGGCCTCAACTCTCCGAATGCGAGACTCCTGGAGCACAGCACCTCCCTCCACAGGGATGGTCCCACGCTTTGTCACAGCCATTACCAGGGCCCGCCTTAGGGCACCTGAAAGACTGATCCAGCTCACTCTGCGGTCAAAGATACAGCTTAAAGAGGACCTTAGGGTAAGTCCTACATAGAATAGGGTAGAAGAATAAATGCAGTGAGAAACCAGATACATTCCAGGAAAAATGGGGGGTCTTCCCGCTAACCTCACCCGAGAACAGGTTCAAATATCTGTGGAGCCACCATAGCATCCTGAAAGAGCATAAAAAAAAGATCCTTTTGCAAAATAGGTGGATCACAGAGCTCCTAACCTCCCACCAAAGGAATCACCCCGTCCTCCACAGACTTACCTTCTGGAGAAAGGATTTCTCCTGAGCCTCTGAATCATCCCTTATAGGGGATAAGGCAGGGCTCCCAAGGAACGAACAAGTACAAAGGTGAGGCAAGAGTCCTCAGCCCCTTACTGCTCACAACTGAGGCAATTGAGGGCCCCGGATCCCCCATAGGGAGGTCTATGCCTCAGACCCCTGTGAAGAGGGCTATGAGGCAGCTACAAGAGACTGAAAACAGTTTGTGAGCTGTTTCAGTACCTTCAACTCTAGCTGGTTGAAAAGGGGGCCCCAGAAGCTTGCTGGGGATATTTCCAAGCTGAATGCAAGGAAACCCAACATAGTGGAAAGGAGAAAAGCACCAGAGCAGCCTTAATAATAGAGGTGTCAGTTCTAAGTGATTATTTTGTGAATTGTGTATAGAAGAAGAAGATCCTCAAGTACCAAGGAAAGCAGTCAGAGACCAAGAAAATGTGGCAGAAAGTTACAGAAATATTTCCCATCGTACTGGGAGCCACAGGATTGATAAAAAGGAAGCTCTAATTGCACCTTGACAGCTTGCCTATACACGTTACATTCTATGAACTCCAGAAGGAGGATCTTTGGCGCGAGGCAAGTATTATGCCGAGCATTGAGAGACTGAGATTCATTAGTCATGGTCTGCATAGACCTAACCCATTTGGCAAAATTGCTCCCAAGAGAAAAGCATTCAACATAAGGGGATCTACTCATGCTTGCCCTCTAATATGGTATTTATTATTCAATGCAGAAAATGTGAAGAAGGACTCTATACTAGAGAAACAGGACAAATGTTAAAGACGAAGATCAATTCAAATAATATCAGACACCACAAGGCAGACTTAGGAATGAAGTTTATGGCTGTAATGCATTCAAGTCAATGCTGACTCCTAGCAACCCAGCAACAGATTGCCAAGCCTTTCCTTCAAGGTAATGGAGGGTTAAGTGACTTGCTCAAGGTCACAAAGAGTACCAGTGGGAATCAAACCATGATTGCTTGGCTAGCAAGTTAGTGCTATAATCACTAGGCTATCCTCCACTCCATGACTGTCATGGTATGTGCAAAACGAATGTCAAAATAATATCAATTGATATCAGCTCTTAGACAAAAATCTCAACTAACACAATCTTATACCACAACCTATACAATTTCACAGGCAAAATGACCTCAGCACAGCTCATATCCCACAATTAGTGAATGATCACCATAGGTGGAGGAATGGCGGCAATTCTGAACAGTGATGTTAGCGTAAGCTGCTCCCTATGGTGATCATTCACTAATTGTGGGATATGAGCTGTGCTGAGGTCATTTTGCCTGTGAAGTTGTATAGGTTGTGGTATAAGATTTTGTTAGTTGAGATTTTTGTCTAAGAGCTGATATCAATTGATATTATTTTGACAGTAGCTTTGCTCTTACACAGCTTTTTTTTGTATGTGCAAAACTAACCCATTTGGAGAAATTACCCAACAGACCAAGATGGAGGAACACTTTTCAGGACCAGAGCACAGCATCAATAACCTTATGGTCAGAATACTAAGAGGAAATTTCAAAACAATCCAGGAATGTAAGATTAGCGAAGTTAAAAACGGTAAGACACTCCAAGGAAACACTGATACTATTCCATTATAAACAACAAGAGGGGCTATTCAGTGGCGGATGCAAGCCCGTGTAAAGCAGTTAGCCATCACCGTTGAACTTGAACTTAAAATCAAGAAATTCAATGCCAGATCCGAGTGCCAGCATTGAATATTTGGGTCTGCCAGATAGCTGTGAAGTTAACTGGGCATCAGCGATATTCACCCACTGCCTGGGTCAAAGTTAGGCCAGCCTGGGGAAAGTTAGGCCAGCCTGGGGAAAGTTAGGTCAGCTTTTACTGCTGGCCTAACTTTTACTGCTTTCTCACCTTGTGATTTCCAATCTCTCCCACTCTCTATCCCCCCCACCCCCCCCCCCCCCACCCCCACCTTTTTCCCTTGAGACTATCCCCGGAAATGCTTTTGTGATTCACTTATATATTCTGGCGTTTTGTCATCTTTCGCTCCTACTGTCCTGGCCTGAGGAAGATTTTTAACCTTTGAAAGCTAGTCAAGAAATGTATTAAGCTCCTTTTTCATAGAGCATCACCTTATTTTCTTTTTCGTCTTCTTTTTACTTATCCGTCTCCGGAGATGAAACCAGTTTTCTAAGCAGCGCTTCCCATACTTCAGCATCTGTTTAGACATGGCGTCTCAAGCGATCTCAAGTGTCGAGTGTGTCGCGTCTCATTTCATGCACCCTCGCCCCTTCCCAAGGCTGCCATGTGAAAAGCAAGCGAACGCTGTCAGAGTGTGTACGTTTGCTCACATGAAGAGAGATTACGGAATGTCTGCTTTCGTCCTTGTGGTTAGTGGGGAGATTCTAATGTGCAGCATAATGACTTCCATATTTCCCACTATACAAATTCATCCAACTTGGTACATGGAATTATTTTGATTGCTTCCCTGCATGAAGATGATATAAATCTTTCCTCCAATGGCTTGTGCGCTTGATACATTAAAGCGTTTCGACTTTTTAAACCCAGTTCACTGGTGCTGACTGAAAATGGCCTAGTGACAGTTACATGTCCCGTGTTTAATGTACTCAATGACTTGGTGCAGAATTGATCAAAACAGCAAAAGCAAGTACAAGTGAGGACCACAAGACTCATTTCGTCTCACTATTCCTGATGAAACATCACTCAACTATCCCACTCTTGTGCTTTGCTCTCTCTCTTTGTCATATTCAAGAATCCTTAATGTATGTTACTGTTTTGGTTTCCAGTGGAAGATTATTCAATGTATATGCTCTCTACCACCCTCTCAGAATAAATCCAGTCCCTCTTAGCATCATTTCATAACCTCGTATCCTAGAGTTTCTTTTCCACTGAAAAATGTTTGTTTCTTATGCATGATTAATGCTTCTGAGATATTTACACGTATCTATCGTATCCCTCCTCCTCCTCTTCTCCTCTAGGCTAACATTTTTTATTCTCATGCATCATTTCCTACTCTACGTAATACAAGCTTTGCACTAATTTTGTAGCTTCTCTTCAGGCTGACTCTACTCTGTCTCTAGCCTTTTAGGAGCGCAACCTTCTGAATTGCCCCAAATACTCCAGATAAGTTTGTTACACCGTCATCCTGATTTAAATCTATATGGAGATGATTTTATTAACCTTTACTGTACGTAAAATGCCTATCTACACATGTAAAGAGCCTCTGATAAAATTAAGTCATGCCTAAAAGCCTGTGCGGAGCAAGAGGGTGCATACTTGTAGAGCAGAGTTTGGGTGGAGAATGGGTAAAGTCACGATTAATGGAGTAGTCTAGTGTTAGAGACATTGGCTGAGAACTAGAAAGTCACTTCCCCATCCATTGCTTCAGATACAATGTAGATTGTAAGCCCTCTTGGACAGGGAAATCATTTGTGTACCTGAACTTGTAAATTGCCTTGAACTCAGATTTGGAAAGGCGAATAATTAAATCTCAATCCCAAACAAGGTATGCACTAACATTTACACTTGCTATCGATCAGGCGTAATGTCTGTGTCTCGATCAGGAAGGACTTGTGCTGGCATTTTATAAGGATGCATAGATGCCTATATAAAGTAGGCTTAACATAGGCACCTTCTCCATCCCCAAACCTAGGTGCCTTTTTCTAAAACTACCTTCTTTGGGGCAATTTTTTAAGGGATGTGCAGAAAGTTGTGCATTCGTTAGGTGCACTAAGTCCCTATTTTATCGGACTTATGCGTGACTGAAACTTTAGGTGCTCGCCGTTCTGTAAGGTCCTAAGCAAGGCTATGCACAGAGTTGTAGCCTGGGTGGAGTGTAGGAAGAGCCTAAATGTACATGTTTGAGTTATATTTTATAACTCATTCACATTTCTGAAGAATCTAGGCACCCGATTCTTAAATACAGCCCTAGTTGAAGTTTATGAAATCTATTAGGACACAAATGTCTAGTTCTGTTTGTCAAGCAAAACATTTTAGATATTTTAACCAATCGTGTGTCAGTTGGTACCCTTCGTCTTTATTTTGCAATGTGCAGCAGTGGTCTGATAGAAGACTTTGGAAAGAAAATATCTATGAAGTTTGAGAGAGAGAGAGAGAGAGATTCTCAGGGTAGCATCATGGTTACTCTCTTACTTTGGTAAAAGTGAGTCACATCTGCAATATGAATGCCAGACTTAACTCAATGGAGTTATGTAACCAGAGGAAATACTCTTACTGACTTACTACATTTCAAAATCATGCTAACTCTTTCCAGTCAGCCATAGCACTCACCAAGCAAGAGTACCATGTCCATCTGACTAACTCTCTTACCTCTGAACCCCACTGTTTCCTTGCTACGTTCAACTTTCTCCTCCCTCCTCCTCCAATCCTTTCTTCGCTGTCTACCCAGAACACAGCTGAATATTTCCATGACAAAGTCCAGACGATTAGCCTTGAGTTCTCTGCAGGGTTACCACCTCCTTCTTTCCCTATTCAATCCCAAATCCTTCCCTCACCTTCAGTCACCCTTTCTTCCTTTTCTGAAATAATTGAGAAGGAAACTGCAAATCTTGTCTCCTCCTCCAAACTGGCTACCTGCTCCTCTGATCCCATTCCCAGCCATCTACTAAGCTCCGTCTCTTCCACCATCATCCCTTCCATCTATCATATCCTTAATCTAATGCTTTCCATTGCAACTGTTCCTGTGGCTCTGGTTACACCTCTCCTCAAAAAGCCTTCACTAGATCCCACCTGTCCTTCCCGTTATCGGCGTATCTCTCTACTTCTTTTTGCTTCAAAACTACTTGAATGAACGGTTCACCGCTGCTCTCTTGACTTTCTTTCCTCTCAAACCCTTCTGGATCCACTGCAACCTGGTTTTCGTTCTCTACATTCCACAGAAATGGGTCTTGCCAAAGTCTCAAGAGACTTGTTCCTCCACTCGATTCTCATCCTTCTTGACTTTTCTGCTGCCTTCGATACTGTTGATCACCACCTTCTCCTCGATACCCTGTCCTCGCTTGGATTTAGGTGCTCTATTCTGTCCTGGTTTTCTTCTAATATTTCCCATCATACTTTTAGTGTATGCTCTGCTGGATCCTTCTCTGCTGCCATCCCACTTTCATTTGGTGTAACTCAGGGATCTGTCTTGGGATCTCTCCTTTTCTCTCTCTATACTCAGTCCCTTGGTGCACTTATTTCCTCCCATGGTTCTTAGTATCATCTTTGATGACTCTCAGATCTACCTTTTTGAGCCTGAAATCTCTCCAGAAATCCAGGCCCAGATCTCTGCCTGCTTATCCAACATTGCTGCCTTGATGTCTCACCACCGTCTGAAACTGAACATGGACAAAACTGAGCTCCTTATCTTTCCACTTAAACCCACCTTACCCCTTCCTCCCTTCTCTATTTCTGTAGACAACACTGCACTTCTCACTGTTTCTTCAGCTTGCAACCTTTGGGTCATCTTTGTCTCTCTCTTTACACACATTCAACAGATATCTAAAACCTATTGCTTCTTTTTCTATAACATTGGCAAAATTCATCCCTTCCCTTCTATACACACTACTTAGAACCTCATCCTTTCACTAGTCACCTCCCGTCTAGACTATTGCAACTCGCTCCTCAATGGTCTCCCTCTGAATCATCTTTCTCCCCTTTGTTCTGTCAAAAATTCAGCTGCATGGCTTATCTTCTGCCAGTGTCACTATACGCAAGTAACTCCTCAAGTCACTTAATTGGCTCTCTATCCATTGATGCATCAGTTCAAACTTCTCCTACTGACCTGCAAGTGCTTTAATTCTACGGCTCCTCACAACCTTTCCTCTCTTATCTCACTCTACTATCCTCCTCAGGAACTCCGCTCCTCTGGAAGATCCCTTTTATCTTTGTCCTTCTCTGCCACTGCCAACTCCAGACTTCATTCATTCGACCCTGCTGCTCCATATGCCTGGAACAAACTACTTGAGTCGGTGCGTCAGGCTCCTTCTCTGGTCCTTTTCAAGTCCAGGCTGAAGATTCACCTCTTTGAGGCTGCTTTTGGATCCTGATGCTCCTCATTCTCTTGTCCGCTATTTATGTGTATTTTGCTATCGTCTAGTCTCCAGTTTTGCAATGTTTTTTCAACTGGATTAGATCGTAAGCTCTGAGTCTTACATCTATATGTACAGTGCTACGTATACCTTTCCTCATAGGAGTATCCTTCCATCCCCTTTACCATTTTGGTTCAGAGAAGAGCCACCAAAATGGTAAAGGGGATGGAAGGATACTCCTATGAGGAAAGGCTAAAAAGGTTAGGGCTCTTTAACCTGGAAAAGAGACGGCTGAGGGGAGATATGATAGAAGTCTATAAATTAATGAACGGAGTGGAACGGGTAAACGTAGATCGATTGTTTATGTTATCAGAATATAGAAAGACTAGGGGACATGCAATGAAGCTACAGGGTAAACTATTTAAGACTAATAAAAGAAAATATTTTTTCACTCAACGTGTAATCAAACTCTGGAATTTGTTACCTGAGGATGTAGTAAAGGCTGTTAGTGTAGCTGGGTTTAAAAAAGGTTTGGATAAGTTCCTGGAGGAAAGGTCCATAAACCATTATTAAGAAGGGACCCAGGATATCAATGCTTGACCCAGTACAAGCATTGCGGAACCTGTGTCTTTTGGGGAAACTGTTAGGTATGTATGACCTAGATTGGCCACTGTTGGAAACAGGATACTGGGCTTGATGGACCTTGGTCTGACCCAGTAGGGCATATCTTATGTTCTTAGTGCTATACAAATGTTAGTAATAGTAGTAGTAGAAATTCTGCTTCTTAAGAACAGGGAGCCTTGTCAATCCTCCCCATCTTATCACAGAATGGTCTGAAAATGCCTGAAGTGGTCAGAAAAAATAAAATCTTCAATGGAATAATTAATTCTGGCTGAATAATAATGGGGAGGGTAAGTACGCAGCGCTCGTTTGACATATTAGCATATTCTATCTGGATTACACTATATAGCGTTTGTAAAAACATGAACCTTGGGTGACTGTCGAACTAGCTGTCAATAGACCGATCCTTCATCCTTTTATGAGGCTGCCCGATACTATTGCAAACAGTTATATATTTTCCATAAGTTTACTTAATTCATTACATCAGAAACATTAAGACAGTTTGTCAACATTAATCTGTTGCTATGGTTTCATCACAAAAGTATAATTATCTCCTGACTCGGTCACAAAACCATATGTTCTTTAACAACTAACACATTCCAATGTGGTGCCCTACCTACAATTAAACCATGCAGTAACCTTCTCTTTGTGTGATGAAATCTTTATTTTCAAGAGACAATGCAATACACAAAAAATTAATAGAATATAATAAAGTAACATGCAAAGGGAAAGGATAAAAATGCTCAACCATACCCATAAACTGCATATGTACTATGGGACAGAGACAATTAGGAAGAGTTTTCTAATCATGAGGCTTGACAGTGTCACCTGGTGCTGGTCTTCTTTGAGCTGCCACTCTGGAGGCGCTCGTCAACCAACCACTCCCTCCTATTCTGAAAAGAACAAGAATACCAGTGCCAGGGCACACTTAGAGGAGGCAAAACACTTTGGGGTTATTTTAGAAGCCCTATCTGTGCTTTGGACATCTGAAAATGGGCATAGAACCGTCCAAAGTAAGGAGATGCGTGCAGAGGCATTTTAGAAACTGGGTCTGTGGAGGTCAACAACATGAGGACATCCAAATCTGAATGGAATGTTCCTACGAACCTGGATGTCACTGCCTGATTGTCCATAAAATAACCAGATGGTGTACAAAAGATGGCATTCCACAATCGCCAATGCTCTGAACACTCACAAGGATAGCAGAAATGGGATTTTTTATCCCTGGCTTATCTTGCCCCAGCTCACTACTTTAACCATTAGGCTATTCCTAGATATCCATGGTCTGATATACTGTTCTGGGGATGTCTATGTAGATGCCCCTGCGGTTGTTCATATCAGGCATGTCAATGCTTGTGAAATGATGCCTGGCTTGGACATCCCAGATTTCACGCGGATGCCATTTGTAAAATTCCACTTCACCGTGTCAGGCTTCTGAATAACTGAAAATATCTTCAGGCAAAAATTCTTAAGACTGGCTGAGAAAATGAATCTTCCCAGCTAGACACTTAGAAGAGGCTACTATGCTTTAGGGTCCACACCAGTAGTGGACAGGAGAGTGAGGAACATCAGGATAAGAGCATAAAGAACAAAAGAAATGCCATACTGGATCAGATCAAGGTCCATCAAGCCCAGTACCCTGTTTCGAACAGTAGCCAATCCAAAGAGATACACAGATTCCACAATGCTCATCCCAGGGTAAGCAGTGCATTTCCCTGGTCCTCTTTAATAATGCTTTATGGACTTTTCCTCCAGGAACTTGTCCAAGCCTTTTTTAAACCCAGCTACACTAGCAGCTTTTATTATATCCTCCAGAAACAAATTCCAGAGTTTGATTACATGTTGAGTGAAAAAATATTTTCTCTTATTACTCCTAAATGGGCTACATTGTAGCTTCATTGAGTGTCCCCTAGAAGGAGTAAACAACCGATCTATGTTTACCCATTCTACTCCATTCATTAATTTATAGACTTTTATCATATCTCCCCTCAGCTGTCTCTTTTCCAAGTTGAAGAGCTCTAACCTTTTAAGCCTTTCCTCATAGGGATATCCTTCCATCCCCTTTACCATTTTGGTGGCTCTTCTCTGTATCTTTTCTAATTCTGCTATATCCTTTTTAAGATACGGCAACCAGAATTGCACACAATACTCAAGGTGTGGTCACACCATGGAACGATACATTACAATATCCTTTGCATTATAATATCCTTTGTTTTATCCTCCATTCCTTTCCTTATGATTCCTTGCATTCTATTTGCTTTCTTGGTCACCACTGCAAACTGGGCAGAGGGTTTCAATGTATTATCCACTATGACACCTAAATCCTTTTCCTGGATGATGGTTCCTAATGTGGAACCTTGCATCGTGGAATCATAGTTTGGGTTGCTCTTTGCATTTGTCCATATTAAATTTCATCCAAAAGCAGCTTCAAAGAGCCTGGATTCAGCCTGGATTTGAATAGGGCTACAGAAGGAGCCTGATGCACAGACTCAGGTAGTTTGTTCCAGGCATATGGAGCAGCAAGATGAAATGAACAAAATCTAGAGTTGGCCCTTCTCTGCCACTGCCAACTCCAGACTTCATTCATTCCATTTTGCTGCTCCTACTATATGCCTGGAACAAACCACCTGAGTCTGTGTGCTGGGCTCCTTCTGTAGCCCTATTTAAATTCAGGCTGAAGACCCACCTCATTGAAGCCACTTTTAGATCCTGATGCTCCTCACTCTCTTTTCCACTACTTATGTGTATCTTACCATACTCCAATTCCCAGTTTTGTGATGTTTGTTCATCTTGATTAGATTGTAAGTTCTGATGAGCAGGGGCTGTGTCTTACATCTATATTTACTGCACTGTGTACTCCTTGTAACGCTACACAAATGATTATTATTATTAGTAGTAGTAGTAGGGCTTTGTCAGTTCTTGCCTGAGCGCTGGTCGCAACGCCAGCAGGTGAAAAGCTGTCAACCATGAAAAGTCCTCCTATGGTCAAGCACACCCTCTTCAAATTAAAGTGGTTCAAGTAACAAACCAAAATTCCTGGCTCACTTTACCTGGGGATGTCCCAGTGGGTCTCACAATTCCACAACATCACAAAGATTTCAGTCCTTCCCCTATCTTCCTATTTGCTGGGTTTTACCGGCTACAATCAAGCCCAACCCAAACTGACAGGGCTTACCTTTTTAAAGGTCTCTCTTTCAGAGTTCTTAAGAAGTCTTTTCTCAGAGACTTTGTTCAGCAAAAACACATTTTAGCCAAAGTGGCATCATAAAAAGTAAAAAGATCTTTCTCTTCCCTAATAACCTGCTTACAAATAAATGCTGAGGTGAGATTAGAGAAGGGACGTACCCACGCTACCATGACTTTTGAATTTTAATCACCCCTCCCAGGATCGCACCAAGCAAAAAATGCACCCTGTGCAACTATCCAATCTGGTGCCCCCCTCCCCATACCCAGCCATGTGCAGTAATTCACTCTTTTTGAGTTTTCTGGAAGTTCAGAGATGATATTGGTGCCTCTTCTGCACTTGCGCCCTGTCCGACCACACTGCTCACACAGCCCTTGGTATGGCCCTGACCCCTCCCATTCATATCTTCACGGTATACCATTTCATTAAGTTTCCATTAATTCCTCATGAAAGGTGGACTGGGAAGGCAAACAGTCTGGCTTCTCCATCTCCATTTGTTCACAGAGTTCCTTAAGAGCTGGCTAGCTCCAGCAGGGCTGCCAGATGATCTCAACAGTTGCATCCAAAGAGTCAAAAAATAGTTCAAGCAGCAACCAATCCTTAGCCCCAACCTCCCCTTCCCTGATTGACTGGTCTGACAGTCCATCAGAAGTGGCTATTCCTGTTTTACCATATGACCCCATCCTCTCCTTCCTTGATTGCCATATTTCAACCAGTCAATCATCCTTATCCTGCCACATCTCATTGGTCAGCTCTCAATTGGCTGATCTGGGAACTGACCAATGAGATGTAGCCAAGGGCTGTGACCTTTCGGAAGCTGGAGTTTGCCTTCTTTTCACTTTTTTCACTCTATGTTCTGTGGTTTTCTCACCCAACGCACCAAATAGCTCAAAAAACCCACAACCTGCAAATTTTTTCCCACAGCCTGAGCAAAAGAGTGACCCAACTGGGTGGGAAAACCATGGAAGTGGCAATACTGGGCTCCAGGAAAGAATGCTTTTAGGACTTTCCAACCCCATCCTACTAGGCTATGAGCTCTATGTAATGTGCTTCCAGGGGAACTGCCTGTCTATGTCTCCTCCCCCTGTTTCCTGATTTACAACTGATTCCCTGCTCTCCAGTGATTGGCTCCTAGACTGTAGCACATAATGATTATGCTTTCAAGGGAACTGGCTGTCCTCGTCCCCTCCCCTGTTTCCGGCATCCTGCCTATCAGGATTGATCAGGGGCTTCCCTAGATCTTAGGAAGCACTGGCCATTCCTTTCCTGAGGTCAAGTGACTTCCTGCTTTCAGGGACCTCCCCTAAATCCTTACTACCTATGGTAGAAGGGGAACCCAACAAGGAAAGGGCATCCTTTGTCCAGTTTTGGTTATACTGCTGTTCCTCATCGAAACCCTCCGTGTCAACTTGAGAATTTTTTTTACAGTAGTTAGACACAGATCTAATATATTTGAGGTACAGTAGATTGTATCTAGAGCCAAGGATAACTTTCTATAGAATGTCTAGGTAGGAAAGCAGATTTTTAGTTCCATGCACTTTAAAAACCTGGTCTGTTTTAGAAAAGGGTTGGAGAGCGTGACCCTTCAGTACCAATTCAGTGTCCCTTCAAAGGGGTCCTTGAAATGTGGAGAAAATGCCAAAAGGTGCTGGGAAGAAGAAAAACAAGGGATAAAAGATGTCTTCTACCCCTACTGTCCCAACTTCAAAGTCTGGCCCGATCTATTCTCAGGTTTCGTGACATCTGTCTGGGGGTGTCATTGAGCTCCATAGCTAGGACTCCCATCCTTTTGCTCCTTTAAGACTGGGGCATCTGGTGGGAATTTAACTTCCCCCCCCCCAGTTGAGGGTAAAGTACTTCTCCCTTTGGCGTCTGTATCTCAGCCTAATGTGCCTTTAGATTTTCTTCCTTCTTCTATATGAAGTTAAAAGCACTCAGTCTGGTACTTAGAGGGTTGTTCCTGATTCTCTGACTCTTTTGGGCATCTGGAAGATGGTGAATCAGATAAACAATTATATGAAAGCATGATGGATCCGATTTTGGTTAGAGACTGTTCGGAAGAGACTGTTTACAAGTTCAAGGTTCAAGATGATTGGTTTTGCCACTTGGTCCAAAACATGGATAAAATTGACTCTTCTATGACTACAATTTTGGCTACAAGTGCTGCAAATATGAAGAACTCATTCTTGCTGCATAGGAAAAGTTACCTTTTGGAGAATTCCTTTCACGCTAGAATCTTAACGTTTATTGAATTTTCCTAAAACCCATCTGCTGTAATTTTGCTTAGGAAATACTTTGAGGACATTTTGCTCTTACCAAATGCCAATAAGTTGAATTTCTAACTATTATTATGTTCCAAATAGGCAGTTTGTGAGTGGTGAGATTGATTCACCCAAGGTGGGGAGTCCTTTAATACATTGGATACGTCTACGTTTCTTGAATCATCACAGGATATTATCCCACCAGGGCCACATTGGTCACTGCTTTAGCTATTGAAAATGAAAAAACATTCAATTTTGAGGGCATATTTCCAGAAGAAAGAGGATTTGTTCTGTGGCCACTGTCTAGAAGATGATATGGGAAAGAGAGAGAGGAGGTGGAGATCTGGGACGATAGTGGAGGAGGATGGATGGGAGTGGGAAGGTGACCCAGGATGGAGTGGAAAAAGGCATAGAGTATAAAGGATGGGAGGATCAGACATCAAAATGTTGAGAAGAGTAGTAAGATAGAGAGAGAGTCATGAAAGGTTGAGAGGAAAGAGAGGCGAAAAACTGGATGGAAGAGATAAAGGAGAGAACGGAGTAAAGTGGCTAATAACTGAGATCTCTGGAAGATAGGGAAACATGCTGAGAGCTGGATACTGTAAGAGGAAATGTAAAAAAGAGAGGACTAAAAGCTGCAGATACCACAGAAAAAGCACAGGGATTGTGGGGTAGCAGACTTGCAGATGCAGCTAGGTAGCAATAGTTGAATTTGCGATGTCTGTAAAACATTCTGTCAACGCCCTCGGTAACCTCGTGGAACAGGAATTCCCAGTCTACGTCCATTCATGCGGGCACCATACAAAATGCAGCTATCACAGAAAATTCCCTGTAGTAGCTGTATTTCTCCCGTAAAAGCTTGCTTCATGGAGCAACAATCCCATGTTAACACTGCAGAGATAGCTATTAACTATTAGTAGACATACCCTTAAGAAAACGGAGAGATTTATTTATTTAAAACATTTCTGGCAAATACTAGCTCATACTCGAAGCGGTTCACAATTGAGCATATTAAAAACAGCTATATAAAACAAATGCAAAAAATCATAAAATTATGATATAATTGATTCCTCATATGCTGACGTTGAACTCATCATAAAAATATTTCTAACATTGCTGATGGTTGATACTGAATTAAATTTAATTATTTAATTTCAATTAACAACTCACATCTACAAATATATTGACACAATCATACCTATAGCAAGCTGCGCAAGAGCCACATTGAGGTCCCAAGACACTGCAGGAGGCTTGTAGGGAGGCATAAGGTACTTGCCACATCCCAGAGAGTAGATCAAGGGCTGACATTACCATTAGGTAGTCATCTAGAGTGCTAGCCCCCCAGGGAAAGAGGAAGTTTGCATCAGCAGTTCGACGGGGCAGAAACAAACAGCGCTGTGGGCAATGCTGCACCCTTAGCGCCATTTACTAATTATGCCCTTTAGTCCTTATCTTCTGAAAACTGTTTGTCCATTTCCTTTGAGAAATGAGTTGATGGCATCAATCTAGTTTATGGATTATTAATTGTGATATATTGCTTAAAAAATATATATTTACACAGTTCACAATAAGCTACAATCAAAATTAACAACCATCTCTTGAGACTGGCCTTGAAGCTCGAGTAAGGAATCTGATGCTGTCAGTCTGGAGGAAGAGAATACCAAAACGTTGGAACTATCACATGAAAAGCCATTCTCAAAAGACAACGGTTGAAGTCACTTTACGATACAATCACAAGCATTCCCTTGGTGGGAATTTCAGCCAATGAGTGAGTAGGCAGGGAGAGTACACTGAGTTCTTACCCTTAAATATGGTTGCTCCAAAATGGTATTTAGCAGCCTTGGCAAGGCAGTACATGCCATGTTATAATGCCGCGAGGCATGCGTAAACAGCTTTGTGGAAGCCTTCCATTTCTAGTGCTGTTCATCCAGCACTTTGTTTCATAACTACTAAATTCAGTTTCAACCCCGCTCTCTCACCAACACTATAAATATGATGTTAAGCCAAGGTGCTAGTCCGAGAAGGAACATGAGCTGAGTAATGATTATGTGATGTTCCCATTTTGCACTCGGAGCTTGGAGAAGCCAATGTCTCTGTGTTTCATGAACAGACACGTTTGTCTGCTGTCAAAATAAGTAAAATTGGTATCATTCAAAACACCTCATAAAAACCTAATAACACTGGAAACTTCATCTCAGTATTTCTATTATTCCGTACTGACCTGTAACTCAATCATCTGTGAACATCTTTTGTGCCTTTGGCACACAATGCACGATGTCCATGTACAGCAGAGGAAGAGTGCTTATGGCTTATGGTTTTACATTGCCCAGTAGCTTCAGTTTCATCCTTCAAGCACTCTCACGATGTGGCTTGAGTCACCCAAGGTTGTGACCTAGAAAAACTTTCCAATAGAGAGCGATTTGATATCGGCGGAAAAAGCTAATTGTTTCGTACATTAAACCTCTTTTCCTCACCTGGACCAGATCTGAAGCACAGGAGATATAGGGAGAGCCGGTGGGGGAATAGGGTTTAGGTGGATTGCAGGGCTGCACATCCCAGCGGGACGTACAGCCCTGCAACCTGCATTACAGAATGAGGGCCATAGTAACATAGTATATGATGGCAGATAAAGACCATCATGGTCCATCTAGTCTGCCCAGCAAGTTTGCAAGAGTAGGTGCAGCTGCCACTCTGTTCAGGTCATCCCTCTCCATGCCTTTGTTTAGGGGTGTACCCACTGCTCCATGCAGGTCATCCTAATTTGTTGAGATATAAGAGATAGTTAAGTTTATTTTGATTTTATCCTGTTGTTATAAAAGGATTCACTGTGTCTGTCCTATGCCATTTTGAATTCTGTCACTGTATTTGCCCCCACCACTTCCATCAAATCTTCAAGAGACTTTTACAAAGAGGCCTTCTACCTATGGGGCAAGAGACCTGTGAAACTTTTTCAATAGGTGTTAACACTAGGTGGCAGGACAAAAGGCCATTTTGAAAGACTCCTTCTATCCAAGCAAGGACTGTTAATCACCCAGGAGGTTGGTCACAGCTTACCTCAGCAGCACAGGACAGGGTACTGTGTAGCATCCCTCTTTTAATAAGTGTTATTTCCCTCCCTCCCTCCCCACCACCCACTCACCCCTGGGATAATCATAGCTTTTGCATAGGTACTTACACATCTTAAAAGAAAGGAGGTGCTCTCAGGTGAAGCTTGTTATCCAAATCAGCCATACACTAAGGACCTGTGATTAATTAAGCTTCAGGTAAACATATTAGGTACAGTTTTATTAGTATACATATCCATAGCAACCCTTAGTAAGTAAAGAACTTAAAGATTTAAACACAAGCTTAAAACTAAGATGCAGACGGCAGTCCAGCAGCAAAATGAGGGCTTCCAGTCTTTTGCATTGAGTGTCACATGTATGATTTTCTCCCAGTTGGTGAGAGGTCTTACATGTGTACTAGGTGCAAGGAGCTCTTTGCTCTCAGGGAACAAGTCCATTCTCTAGAGGCTAGAGTAGCAGACTTGCAAGACATAAGAAAGACAGAGAGGTACATAGACGAGACCTACAGGTTTATAGTCCTGAAGTCCCTGTTGCCATGGAGGAGAGAGGTCACGTGACAGGAGACCATCACCCTGGTGTGGCAGGAAGTGATCCTGTAACTAGGACCTGGCCTCTAGGTGATCTAAAACCCTCTCGCACTGAGGAAGTTTCTCTAGGGCCATATGCCCATGAGGGAAGGGTTAGGACAGCTGTTATAGTTGGTGATTCAATCATTAGGCATGTAGATAGCTGGGTGGCTGGTGGACGTGAGAATCGCCTGGTAACATGCCTGCCTGGTGTGAATCTAGCGGACCTCATGCGCCACCTAGATAAGGTCTTAGATAGTGCTGGGTAGGAGTCTGCTGTCTTGGTACATGTCAGTACCAATGACATAAGAAAATGTGGTAGGGAGGTTCTGGAGGCTGAATTTAGGCTTTCAGGTAGGAAGTTGAAATCCAGAACTTCCAGGGTAGCGTTCTCCGAAATGCTTCCCGTTCCACGTGCAGGACCCAAAAGGCAGGCAGAGCTCCGGAGTCTCAATGTGTGGATAAGACAATGGTGCAGAGATGAGGGCTTTGGAATTGTTAGGTATTGGGGAACATTCTGGGAAAAAGAGGGGCTCTTCTGAAGGGATGGGCTTGACCTTATTTATTTTCTAGACTGTGCTCTTTAGAATCAGTGTGGTTTACATGTATACTAACAGGTACTTTTTATTCCCTTGTCCCCAAAGGGCTCACAATGTAAGTGCACCTGAGGCAATGGAGGGTTAAGTGGCTTGCCCAAGGCCACAAGGAATGGCCATGGGACTAGAGACCCCAGTCCCTCTGGCTGGAAGTTGCTTGTCCCCATGCAGGAATTGAACCCCCAGACTTATGGCCTCAGGTAACCTGTCCCAACCACTGAGCCACTCCTCCCTCTCAGGAAGGATGTGGAAGGAAGTCCAAAAAACTGCCAGCATGGTTTAAAGGTGAGGTCATAGAGACTGTTGTTGCCAAAAAAGCATCTTTCAGGAAATGGAAAAAAAAGCCAAACGACGAAACCTGGAAACAGCACAAGCATTGGCAAGTCAAATGCAAGGCATTGATAAGGCAGGCAAAGGTAGAATTTGAGAAGAAGCTTGCTGCAGAAGCAAAAACGCGAAATAAAGACTTTTTCAAGTACATTCGTAGCAAAAAATCTGTGAGAGAGTCAGTTGGTCCATTAGATGATAGAGGGGTTAAAGGGGCACTAAGAGGCGACAAGGCGATAGCGGAGAGACTAAATGAATTCTTTGCTTCGATCTTCACTGAGGAAGATGTAGGGATGTTACCCATGACTGAAGTGGTATCTAAAGGTGCGGAAGAATTGAAGGAAATATCGATACATCGGGAAGATGTATTACAACTATTAGATAAACTGAAGAGTAGCAAATCACCTGGGCCGGATGGTATACATCCAAGAGTGTTGAAAGAACTGAAATATGAGATTGCAGACTTGCTATTAGTAATCTGTGAGCTTTCATTAAAATCATCTGTAATACCTGATGATTGGAGGATCACCAATGTAACGCCAATTTTTAAAAAGGGTTCCAGGGGTGATCCGGGAAACTACAGACCGGTGAGCCTGACGTCAGTACTGGGAAAAATGGCAGAAACCATCATAAAGAACAAAATTACTCAGCATGTAGATAGTCATGGCTTAATGGGAGACAGCCAACATGGCTTTAGACAAGGAAGATCTTGTCTTACTAA
Organism: Ichthyophis bannanicus; assembly: GCA_033557465.1. Classification (NCBI taxonomy): domain Eukaryota; kingdom Metazoa; phylum Chordata; class Amphibia; order Gymnophiona; family Ichthyophiidae; genus Ichthyophis; species Ichthyophis bannanicus. Next base: position 1,840,059,119 of record CM066032.1, read on the forward strand.
TCTGTTGTTTTTTTGAAGGTGTGAATAAACAGGTGGACAAAGGTGAGTCGGTTGATATAGTGTATCTGGACTTTCAGAAAGCCTTTGACAAGATCAACAGAGACTTTTGGCAAAACTAAAGAGTCATGGGATAGGAGGCAGTGTACTATGGTGGATCAGGAACTGGTTAAAAGATAGAAAGCAGAGGGTAGGGCTAAATGGCCAATTTTCCCAATGGAGAAAGGTGAATAGTGGTGTACCCCAGGGATCTTTAATGCATCTGCTGCTTTTTGACATATTCATAAATGACCTGGAAAAGGGAATGACAAGTGAGCTTATCAAATTTGAGATGACACAAAACTATTTAAAGTTGTTAAAACCCATGAGGATTGTGGAAAATTGCAAGAGGATCTTGATAAATTGGAAGACTGGGCATCAAAATGGCAGATGAAATTTAATGTGGACAAGTGCAAAGTTATGCACCTAGGGAAGAACAACCCAAACTATGGTTACACGATGCAAGGTTCCACATTAGGAACCACCACCCAGGAAAAAGATTTAGGCGTCATTGTGGATAACATGTTAAAACCCTCAGCCCAGTGTGCAGCGGCGGCCAAGAGAGCAAATAGAATGCTAGGTATCATAAGGAAAGGAATGGAAAATAAAACAAAGGATATTATAATGCCTCTATACATTCCATGGTGAGACCGCACCTTGATTATTGTGTGCAATTCTGGTCGCCGTATCTTAACAAGGAAATAGCATTATTAGAAAATGTTCAGAGAAGAGCCACCAAGATGGTAAAGGGGATGGAAGGATACTCCTATGAAGAAAGGCTAAAAAGGTTAGGGCTCTTTAACCTGGAAAAGAGACGGCTGAGGGGAGATATGATAGAAGTCTATAAATTAATAAACGGAGTGGAAGGGGTAAACGTAGATCGATTGTTTATGTTATCAGAATATAGAAAGACTAGGGGACATGCAATGAAGCTACAGGGTAAACTATTTATGACTAATAAAAGAAAATATTTTTTCACTCAACGTGTAATCAAACTCTGGAATTTGTTACCGGAGGACAATGTTCCCTCTAATTTTCTGTAGGCTGTGTGCGCATAAAATATCAGCTGTGCAGCTTTTGAAGGAAGGTTACATTTTTGTGCGCCACATAACGACACTCAGCGTTATATACTTTAAAATTTGACTACACATCAGAATACAGTATGTACACCACATTGATTGCACTAGAAAACATTGTAGAACTTGTGAAAACCGTAAATACATAACAACTTTTAAATTTTAAGACGTCTGTGTTGTTTTCTATCAGAATCAGAACCGTAACTTTTGTGCGCTCTGTTGTAAAGTATGTGCGCTCGCTCGGTGAGGTGTGTGCGTGCGCACACGCGCACAGCTTAGAGGGAACAGTGCCGGAGGATGTAGTAAAGGCTGTTAGTGTAGCTGGGTTTAAACAAGGTTTGGACAAGTTCCTGGAGGAAAGGTCCATAAACCATTATTAAGAAGGGACCCAGGATATTTATTTATTTTATTTATTTAATTGGATTTCTATACCGCCTTATCATACAATCAAAGCGGTCTTACAAACAAAGATATTAAGAGTATTAGTGAGAAAATGTAAAGAAATAAAAGTTAAAGTTATGGTATAATGTGTTAGAGTGAGTTGACCCAGTACAAGCATTGCGGAACCTGTGTCTTTTGGGGAAACTGCTAGGTGCGTATGACCTAGATTGGCCACTATTGGAAACAGGATACTGGGCTTGATGGACCTTGGTCTGACCCGGTATGGCATATCTTATGTTCTTATGTTCTGATCGGGAGGGCATTCCAAGCATCCACCACCCTTTCAGTGAAGAAGTATTTCCTGGCATTGCCTTTCAAGTTTACCCCATTGCAGCTTCATGTTATGCACTCTAGTTTTATTTATTTATTTTATTTATTTAGACACATCACATTGGAGGGTTACATTTAACATGTGGGTACTTTACAACATTTAACATGAGGGTATTTAACAACATTTAGACAGCACAATTGGTGGGTTACAATTAGCATGAGGGTACTTAACATCATATGGAGGGTTACATTTAGCATGAGGGTACTTAACAACACTATACAGTACAATGAACTCGTAAGTCTAGTTGGGATGATTGGGTATTGAGTTGGCGGGGGTAGTTGCAATACCATTTGGGTGGGGACTGTTGTCTTGCAGCTTCCCCGTCTTTGAAAAAGGTGTGTTTGTTCATTAATGCTCTTTAAGTATATAAAGGTCTGTGTCATATTTTCATTGTCCCTCCGCTCCTCTAGTGAATACATATTTAGGTCTTCAAGTCTCTTCTCATACGTCTTCTGGAGCAGGCTCCAAATCATTTTTTTTTTGTAAATTTCTTTTTATTAAGATTTTCATTAACAAACAAGTATTCACACACAAATGCTGAACCAGAGAGCACGCCTGCAAGCGCGCAATTTAAACACGCTAACAAACACAACAAAGCGATATGCATACCCAGTGTCATCCCCCGTACAGGCTCCGCCCCCATGAGGACAACTCCCTTAGCTCTTCCCCGATAGCCCCCCTGTCCCCAACCCCACTTTCCCACCGCCCCGCCCTCCCTCCTCCCCCCCACACACCCCTCCCATCCCCCCTCCCGCCCTTCTCCCCCAACCCCCTCTATCCACCCACCCCCCCAACCCCCAGCCCCCACCTCTCTCTAACTGACTCCCGTTGGGCATTCACCCTTTCAAATAAGTCAATAACGGGCGCCACTGGTCCTGAAACTTCCCCTCTGCCTGTCGGCGAATTGCTGTCAATTGTTCCATCAACGCAATCCGTCAAAGCCGAGTTGTCCAAGCTGCCATCCCCGGCAGCTGAGGTTGTTTCCAGGCCCTGGCTATTTCACTCCGGGCCTCCTGAAGACAAGTTCGTACTGGGCATTCCAAATTACGTGGCACGCCACTCGGCCATATCCCCAACAGCCCGAACCCCATATCCACTTCCACTGGCAGCCCCAAAATAGCCTGAAGCTGCCCCCACACCATGTCCCAATAAGCTCGCACTCTAGGACAGGTCCACCACATGTGCACAAAGGTCCCCCGTTCCCCACATCCCCGCCAACACTGGTCGGAGGATCCGGGAAACATCCGATGAAGCTGCTCTAGAGTATAGTACCAACGGTAAAGGAGCTTATATGACGTTTCCCGAATAGCCACCGAGAGCGCCTGGCGCCCAATATCCACATGAACCTTCCTCCAGTCCTGGAGCCCCAACTCTCTACCCAGGTCATGTTCCCATTGCTCCTGATGAGGGAACTTCCCTTCCTCCTCCCACCTGCAACTCCCGATACAAATGGGAGATCAAACCCCTAGACCCGTCCCAACTTTGCCACATCACCACTCCCGAGTCCGGAGTCCCCTCCCACACATTCCGAATCAAGCGTTGTGTCAAAAAATGCTTCACCTGGAGGTAGGGAAAAAAATCACCCCCCCGCAACTGATATCGCACTCGAAGGTCCGGGAAGGGAATCAACGTCCCTTCTCTAACAAACTTCCCAAATGTATCCAGCCCCTTATTCTCCCACCGACGAAACACCTCCTCCCTGCCCGGTATAAACTCACTAGTCGCTCGTACCGGGGTCAAAATCAAAAACTCCCCCCCAGCAGGCACCCATCGCCTCCGCGCCTTCCGCCACTGCATCGCTAGGTGCCACAGGAAAGGGTTAACCTTCCATCTCCCCGACGGCAACTTACCAAATATCCAGGGCAAGTGCTGCAATTGAAGCCCTTCTGCCCAGTACTGTTCTATCTCTCGAAACCTCTTTGTTACCCCTCCCACCTCCTGCCATTCAAACACCTGTCTCAACTGAGCAGCCTTATAGTATCTTGCCAACTCAGGAACCCCCAACCCTCCTGCCTCCCGGGCCGCATACAGGACACACCTACTCACCCTCTTTCTACTCCCCCCCCCCCACACAAATGCAAAAATCTGATTCTGTAGGGTCCGTAACTCCCTCGAAGGGATCCCCACGGGAAGCGTCTGAAACAGATATAGCAACCGCGGCAGGAGGTTCATCTTTAGAATTGCCACCCTTCCCAACCAGGAGAGCTCCACCGCTCTCCAGTGTGATAGGTCCTTCCGCAGCTGGCCAAATAGTGCCGGATAATTAGCTCGATATAATCCCATCGGGTGAGCGGTGACTTGTACCCCCAAGTACTTTATAGACTTCAATGCCACTTAAAGGGGAATGAGCTTCTCAAACTATCAACCACCCACGCATCCAACGTAAGGGACATAGCCTCAGTCTTATCCCAATTTACCTTGAACCCCGAGATATTCCCGTATGCTTGGAGCTCATCCATCAATAGCGGAAGCAAAACAATTGGCTGAGTCAAGGCAAAGAGCACATCGTCGGCAAAAAGAGCCATCTTATGTTGCTCAGACCCAACCGCTATCCCCTTTATATCTACACGCGCACGTATCTTGGCTGCCCAAGGCTCCATAACCAATGCGAACAGCAAGGGGGAAAGCGGGCATCCCTGCCGGGTCCCCCTTCCCAAGGGGAAAAAGTCAGAAAAAACCCTGTTTACATTCACCGCAGCTACCGGGGCGGCATACAAAGCCCGTATCCACGCGCGGAACTGGGGGCCCAAACCCACATACGCTAACACCTCATGCAGAAAAGAAAAACTAACCCTATCAAAAGCTTTTTCAGCGTCAATTGAGAGGAACATAGCTGGTTGCTTTTCCTGCCTCGCAAGCCAGCCGAGCTGAATCACCCTCTGGACCCCATCGGCCGGCTGTCTCCCTGCAATAAATCTGGATTGATCCGGATGGACCAGGGCGGGCATAAGCGGGCCCAGACAAAGAGCTAAAACTTTGGCCAAAATCTTGACATCAATATTCAGCAGCGAAATAGGGTGGTATGACCCACACACCGCCGGATCACGACCAGGCTTAGGTATCACCGTTATGGCCGCTTGACTCATAGAGGGTGGCAAGGCCTCCCCACTCAATACCGCATTAAACACTCTCACCAATAAGGGGGCCACCATCGCCATCATTACTTTGTAAAACGACCCTGAGAAGCCGTCCAGACCCGGGGCCTTCCCGGGAACCAAGGCCCTGATCGCCCCCTGCACTTCCTCAAGGGTAATATCGGCCTCCAACTCTTCCCCCTCCCGGTCGCCCAGCTGAGCACTCCCCCGCCCATCGTTATGCAGATAGCTCTGGATGTCCACCCCCTCCCCCGGGGGGTCCGCTGCATACAACTGCTGATAGTAATCCTTAAAACTGTCCTGAATATCCCCCGCTTTGTAGAGCAACTGATCCCAGGGGCCTTTGATTTTAACCACATTTCGCTTCTGCCTCTGAGACCGTAGCTTATTTGCCAACAACCGACCGGATTTGTTATCAAATTCATTATATCGTTGCCCCACCCTATCCATCCGTCCAGAAATCTTTTCCAACTGGAGGGCATTCAACTGCTTACGCACCTCCTCAACCTGGCCCTGTAACTGCCGCCCCCCCCCCCCTGTTCTTATGTTCCCGCTCCAACTCGGTCAACTGCCCCAGAAGACAGCGCTCCTCCGCCTCCCTTCTTCGCTTCCGCCGAGCCCCCATCTGGACCAAATGGCCCCTCACCACCGCCTTGAGCCCGTCCCAGAGAATACCCGTCGAAACTTCAGCATTGTCATTGAGGGCTAAGTAATCCTCAATCACCTTCTGAATCTTCTGCTCTGCTCTTCCCTCCCGCAGTAAATAATCATTCAACCTCCAAAATGTTCTCTTCCCTCTATCTCCAGGTTTCCCAAACGTTACCTGTACAGGGGCATGGTCCGACCAGGTCACTGGACCAATGCTAGCCCTCTTCAACCTCTCCCACCAATAGCTATCACCCCATAATCTATGCGGCTATAAGAGTCATACACAGCCGAAAAAAACGTGAAATCCCTCACTGAGGGATTGGCAATGCTCCAAAGATCCTCCACCCCCATCCCCTTCATCCACTGTCTCAACGCCTTTGCGTCCCCTCCCCCACCCCCGACTTCCCTTGCCTATCATCCAGCTCAATATTACAATCCCCACCCAGCAGCACCTTCCCCTGAATCCGCCCTCCCAACCAAGAACCCAGTTCTCTCCAGAATTCCCTCCGTCCTGAATTCGGTCCATACAGCGAAATCAAAGTCACTCTCTCACCCCCCAGTTCCCCCCCCCCACCACCACGGCTCTCCCATCCGCTTTCTGGTAGATGTGATCTACTATAAGGGGGACCCCCTGCCCCACCAGAATTGCAACGCCCGCCTTTTTCCTTCCCCCCCCCCCTCTGCTGCAAAATATCCCTGATAAACACCCGAGCGCATCAGCCGCTCATCCTCCTGGCGTAAATGAGTTTCCTGCAAAAAGGCCACGCCCCACTTCTGGGACTGAAGCTCCTTCCACAGCAACCTCCTCTTATGTGGTGAATTCAGGCTCCGCACATTAAGACTCCCCACAATCAGCCCCGCCGCCATGACCAGTGCACACCCCACCCCCACTCGCAACACAGCCCATCCAAGCCCTACTCCCCAACCCCTCCTCCCCTGCAACTCCCCCTCCCCCCCATACTACGGACCACCAATCCGACCTCCACCGAGGAAGTGGCGCTCCCCAGGACGTACCCCCCACTCTCCCTCTCCAGCCCCCCCCAGCCCAGTGCTCCCTCCCTCCTCCAAAAGGGTTCGCTAACATTCCCCCAACTATAGCATTTAACCATAATAAACATATATAATACAATACAGTACAGCATAATCACTCCCCCAGCTCCATCCAATCCATTCCCCCCCCTCCCCTCTTCCCTCCACCTCCCCTGCAGCCACCATTAACCATGAGTCCCTTAGGGAAGGCTGTATCCAAAAGAAACCAGAAAAGTCCTGAATTACAGAGACAGTCCTTCACACGGTGCCACTGGAGGCCCCTCCAGAGTGCTCCTCCTGATGCTCAGCCGGCTCCGTCGCGCCGGTCCTCCACTGCAGCCGCTGCCCCCGCACCGGAACTCTCTCCCAGACCGATCGCCTCTCCTTGCCAGCTCCGTGATCGGGGGCCATATTCAGCTCCGGGAGCCGAGGGGCCCCCTCTCTTTTCAAAATAGCCCAGGCCTCTTCCACAGTACGCGCCCGGAAGCCTTGGCCATTAACATCCATCAATAAAGCAAAGGGGAACAGCCACCGATAGCGCTTCTGCTCGGATTGCAAGTAGGTTGTTACAGGCTTCAACTCCCTCCGCCTCTGTAAGGTTGCAGCAGAGAGATCGTGAAATACCTCGACTGTCTGGCCCTCCCACTGGAAACTCCGTCGGGCCGCCGCCACCTTCATTACCTTCTCTTTCGTCGCATAGGAGCCTAAACATGCCACAATGTCCCGCGGCAGACCCTGACGTGCAGGGCCCAAGGCCCTATGTGCTCTCTCCACTGCCACTTCACTCCCCTCCACGAGGTCGCCATGTTGTAGTAGGAAACAGCACACTCGCTTCACTACCACTACTGCGTCGCCAAACTCCGCGGTCTCAGGCAGGCCCCGCACTCTCAAATTGTTTCGCCTAGAGCGATTCTCCAGGTCTTCGAGTTTATCTTTTAATAGTCCTTGCTCAAGATGATACTGTTGCATGAGGGCCTCCAGCTCTGTCTCCTTCTCCACGTGCCGTTCCGTTTGCTCCTCGAGGGTTTCAACCCTGTTGCCTAAGTCTCGGATATCATTTTTGATAGATACCAATGTCTCCTTCAACTCACTGCACATTCCACTGATATCCCGTTTGAGGGAGCGCAACCAGCCCCATATGTCGCCGCGAGTACAGCTTTCGTCGGCTCGCTCCAGCTCTTCCTCCATCTCATCATCAGAGACCACGCGCTCAGAGCCCTCTCGGCCCGCACGCTCATTTTTCATAGCATAAGTGGACTGGAATTTAGCTAATTTCTTGCTGACCGACATCGCGATCTCTTCCTAAACCCTTTGCACTGAGATAGTGGGCTGGGGGGGAAGGCTGGCTGCTATTTTCCGCCTTTAAAGCTACGTCCCAACGGGAGCTCCAAATTCAGGCCGCCATCTCCCAGCTGACGTCACTTCCTCCCCCCTCCAAATCATTTTGGTCACCTTCCTCTGAACCGTTTTCAGTCTTTTTATATCCTTTGTGAGATAAGGTTTCCAAAGCAATATTCCAAGTGAGGCCTCACCAGTGACTTGTACAGGGGCACTAGTACCTCCTCCTTTCTGCTGGTAATTCCTCTCTATGCAACCCAGCATCCTTCTGGCTTTGGCCACCACCTTATCACACTGTTTTGCCACCTTGAGATCCTTAGAAACAATCACTCTGAGGTCCTTCTCCTGGTCCATGCACACCAACCTTTCGCCCCCTATCATATACAATTCCCTTGGATTTCTGCTTCCCAAGTGCATGACACTGCACTTCTTCACATTAAATCTTAACTGCCAAGCATTAAACCATTCTTCCAGCTTTTGTAGATCTTTCCTCATGTTATCCACTCTCTCAGGGGAGTCCACTTTGTTGCAAATTTTCATGTCATCTGCAAAAAGACAGACTTTTTCATTCAGTCCTTCAGCAATATCACTCAGAAATACATTGAACAGTACTGGTCCCAGGACCGATCCCTGGGGCACACCACTAATCACTTTCCTTTCATCCGAGTGAGTTCTGTTTACCATCACCTTCTGCTATATGCCTTAGCAACAGCTGCAGAAGAAGAAGAAGTGGATCAATTCTATGAACAAGTACCAGCTGAAATTGACAGAACACATTACTAGAGAGACTTAGAAATATATCGAACCTTTCCACTTTCCGCACACAACTGAAAACTTTCCTATTCATAGAACACTTTGGACAAAATGAGCTAACTACAACTGTTGACCCAACCTAAGCCCTCTCCCATTATACAACCTCTCACCACACCAACCCTGCATAAACATACTCCAAACATACCCTTTACCTAACCACACTGTCATATCTCCTGCAACGAATGAACTTATAAAACTGAATGCATAATACTCCTGATGCTCACACAAGCTGTAAATAGTTAATTGTTATACTAATCATGTTGATAGCCTGTGATCCATATGTAACTTTCACATTGTTCAATGTAACTTTGTTGTTTCTGTTCTATGTAAACTGTTATGATTAATTGATATGGCGGTATAAAAATCACACAAATCAATAAAGAAATAAAGAAATAAACATGCAAACAGGATATCCTGATAGTCATGGGTGACTGGAACGCAATAGTTGGCAACAAAGAAGAAGGCAAAGTGGTTGGAAAATATGGACTTGGCAACAGAAATGAAGCTGGAGAAAGGCTGATAGAATCCTGCTAGACCAACGATCTTCTTCCAGCAACACAAGCGCTGACTGTACACATGGACTTCACCCAACTGACTGTATAAAAATCAAATAGACTACATCTGCGGAAATCCACATTGGAAAAGTTCAATAACATCAGTAAACACAAAACCTGGAGCCAACTGTGGCACAGATCATCAAGTACTTGTATGCAAACTCAAGCTAAAGCTGAAAAAGAGCAAGCCACTCATGAATGTAGCAAAATATGTCCTTGAGAATATACCATTGGAATTTAAAGACTGCCTGCAAAAATGATTTGCTGCTTTGGATACAAATAAGTGTACTAGAAGAGTTATGGGATGACATCAATAAATGTTTGCTCGAAGAAAATGAGAAGTGTGTAGAAAAGGTGAAAAAGCAAAAATAGACAAAATGGATGATAGAAGAAACTGAAAATTGCCCAGAAATGCAGAGAAGCTCAAGCCAGAAGATAAAGAGAGGCAATCACAGAACCCAACAGAGATTTCCAACATGCAGCAAGATGAGACAATGAGAAGTACTACAATCACACATGCAACGAAATAGAATCAGAAACTATTAGAGGAATAATATGATCAGCTTTCCTAAAGCTACGAGAGTTAAAGAGAGAATTCCAGCCTTGAATTGGAATGCTACAAGATGTTCAAGGATCCATGTTGAATGATGCTGAGAAGATAAGAAAAGGTGGAAAGAATATACAGAGTCATTATACCATGCAGATCAAGTGGACCAACAGCTGTTTCAATCTGTACCGTATGATCAAGAACCACTGGTGATGAAAGAAGAAGTCAAAGCAGCATTGAAAGCATTATCAAGGAACAAAGCACCAGGCACTGATGGCATTCCCATAGAAGTATTACAGCAATTGGATGCAGCTTTTACCATACTTACAAGGCTCTGCCAGGAAATTTGGAAGACAACATTATGGCCAACTGACTGGAAAAGATCTGTGTTTATGCCGATACTGAAGAAAGGTGAGCCAACTGACTGTGGAAATTATTGCATAATCTTTCTGATCCCACATGCCAGCAAGATTCTACTCAAGATCATTCAGCAGAGACTTTAACCATACCTGGAACGAGAACTCCCTGAAGTGCAAGCGGGGTTCAGGAAAGCGTGAGGAATGAATGTGAGATGGATACTTGAAAGGACATCTACATGTGTTTTATTGACTACAGCAAGGCTTTTGACTGTGTAAACCATGAGAAACTCTGGACCACAATAGGAAGTATGGATATACCAGAAAACCTGATAGTTCTCTTTTACAATCTTGATATTGATCAAGAAGCAACAGTTCAAATGGAACAAGGAGAAATAGAATGGTTTAAAATTAGTAAAGGTTTATGACAAGGCTGCAAACTTTCCCCCTACCTTTTTAATTTATATACTGAACAAAGACAACCGAGTTGTGAAGATTGGTGGAAGACTCATCAACAACCTTCACTATGCTGATGATGGCTGAAAGTGAAAATGATCTGAAACATTTGCTTATCAAGATCAAGGTACATAGTTTTAAAATGGGCCTGAGAACTGGCAAAATCAATAAGTTCATCTTTGATGGAGAAGAAATTGAAATAGTAGACAACTTTAACCTGCTTGGATCAATAATAGATAAAGAAATGACAAGCAGTCAAGAAATCCAACAATGATTGCTCTTGGCAGACTGGTTATGAAGGACCCAGACAAGATTTTCAAAAGCAGAGATGTCTCTCTCTCTACAAAGATTTGACTTGTTCAAGCCATGGTATTTTCAATAACTTCATATGGATGTGAAAGTTGGACAGTGAAAAAGGTAGACAGGAAGAAAATTGATGCCTTTGAATTATGGTGCTGGCAAAGAATCCTGTGTATACCATGGACTGCCTGAGGAACAAACCAGTTGGTACTAGAGGAGATCAAACCTAAGCTTTCTTTAGAAGCTCAGATGAGAAGACTTTGACTTTCATACTTCAGACATATCATGCGAAGAGAGAAATCATTAGAGAAAGACATCATGCTTGGCAAGATAGAAGGTCAACGCAAAAGAGGAAGACCAACAATGAGATTGATTATTACAATAACAGCAGTTAAGGATGCAACTCTGTCAACTATGAGCGGTCTTACTGAAGACCAAGCACAGTTTAGGAAACTATCCAGAGGGTCGCTATGAGTCAATACCAACACAATGGCACTTAACAACAACAACTTGTTTGCATACAATGGAGGCAAGGTATTCTTTATACAAATCTTGTAAAGCTGGCCTGTGTGGTTATTAATGACCAGACATGGCAGCCTTTGCCCTTGGTGGTACTATAAAACACAGTGCAAGTTCATCCGACTTTGCTTTCAGTCATGCATCTCTATTAAACCTTTTAAACTTTACCAACTATCACACTGTCTACCTGTTTCCTGGTGTTATAGGGACATGTGTTGTTCTCTGTCTTTTCCCTTCTTGTACCAGAAACTGCATGGAAGGGACGTGAAGAACGGAATTCTGTATATACAGCCTAGAAGAAAGGAGGGACAGTGGAGACGATCCAGACAGTGTTGATGCAGAAAGAGAGATCATTCAGTGACAGTATCCATATATCACTCTTGGTGGCATTTGCACTCAGTAGGTGCTGCCAACCAGATAAGTGCTTTTAAATATTGCTCCCTACGTTTTTTTTTTTTTTATTTCTTACCATATTAGCAGAGGAATTTTAAAAGTGATATCCATGGTTCAAAACGTCTTTAACTTCATAAATTAACTCTGAAAATTGCCCTCTGTGCTCTTTAAAATACACACTATGGGGCATGTTTGCTGACTTGTGTTAACTGCTAGCATGGGGTTTGCTGCATGCTAAGCACGCGGCACTGTTAGTGCAGTAACCAGTGAGCATTTATTTATTTATTTATTTATTTACAGTTCTTATATACTGCACTCTTTGGTATCAGCGCGGTTTACAGATAACAAATTTTCGCATTGGAACAATCCGTTGCTTACATTATAACAGGGTCAGAACTTGGAAATAACAGGGGAAACTATATACATACTATATACAAACAGATATTACACTTGTGGATAATTTACAGTTCAGGTTATATATTGGGATCTTGACTTTGGGTGTGCAGAGAGTCGAGTTCGTGTTCTGTAAGGACTATGTTGTTGGAGTGTCAGAGGCTGAGTGCATTACATGCAATTGAGTGGGGACTGGGTGGGTTGGGGAACTAACTACTAAGGCACTTATCCACTCTTTCGTCACCTCTTGACTAGACAATTATAGACTACTCCTTGCTGGTCTCCACCTGAATCATCTCTCCCTTTCAATCTGTTCGACACTCTGCTGCACAGCTAATCTTCTACCAGTTTCATCATGCTCTTATTACCCCTCTTCTCAAGTCACTTCATTGGCTTCCTATCCATTTCTGTATTCAGTTCAAACTTCTCCTGCTGACCTATAAGTGCATTCACTCTACAGCTCCTCACTACCTTTCCTATACACCCCTCATCGGGAATTCTGCTCTTCTGGCAAATCACTTCTATCTGTGCCCTTCTCTTCTATTGCTAACTCCAAACTTCTCTCTTTCACCTTGCTGCTCCTTAAGCTTGGAACAAACTACCTGAGTCTGTATATCAGGCGCCTTCTCTGGCCCTTTTCAAATCCAGGCTGAAAACTCACCTCTTCACTGCCTCTTTAGGATCTTGACTCACCTGGTCTCCTTTATGCTTCCTTACCATTCCCCTTAGATTTATTTATTTATTGTCAAAATCCTCAATGCTGCCTCCTCGGTGATGGCCCCACCCTTATACTTAATTTCCCCACCCCTCTATGTAACACCGCTTTGACCCGGAGAAAGGCGGTATATAAATACAGCTAAATAAATACAATCTCTTATATACCATGTTATGCTGCATCAGCATGGTTTACATTGAACAAACTGAAATTACATCAAACAGGGCATTATAACTTGGAGATAACTATTTTACAGGGAACATGGGCTATGGAGGGTTAAGTGGCTTGCCCAAGACTACAAGGAGCACCTGTGGGACTAGAAACCCCAGTCCTTCAAGCCCAAGGTTGCTGTCCTCTAGTGGGATTTGAACCCCTGAACTTCTGGCCTGAAGTACCTTGCCCCAACCACTAGGCCACTCCTCCACTCCTGTCTACACATGTCTACAGATACTATATTGTCAATCTTGACTAGATTGTAAGCTCTGATCAGCAGGGACCGTCTTTTACATGTGTCTGTGCAGTGCTGCCTACATCTTATAGCGCTATACAAATGTTCAGTTGTAGTAGTAGCATCAACAGCATATCACAGTTAGGGGGTGTACTATCGACCGCCTGGCCAGAATGAACAAATGGATGATGAAATGCTCAAAGAAATCAGGGAAGCTAACAAAAGTTACAGAATGGTAATAATAATGGGTGATTTCAGTTACCCCTGTATTGACTGGTCAGTGTCATGGCAGGACATGCTAGGGAGATAAAGTTTCTAGATGAAATAAATGACTGCTTCTTGGAGCAGCTGGTTCATGAACTGACCAGAGGGGAAGCCATTTTCGACTTAGTCCTTAGTGGAACACCAGATCTGGTGCAAGAGATAAGAGTGTTGGGGCTACTTGGCAATAGTGATCATAGCATGATCGCGTTTGATTTAATTAATGGAGGAGGGAAGGTAAGGAAATCCACATTACTACCTTTAACTTTTGAAAGGAAGACTATGATAAAATGAGGAAAATAGTTAAGAAAAAACTAAAAGGAGCAGTTGCAAAGGTTAAATACTTACATCAAGTTGGGTGTTGTTTAAAAATACTATATTGGAAGCCCAGACCAGCTGTATTCCATGCTTTAAGAAAAGTGGAAGGAAGTCCAAAAAACTGCCAGCATGGTTTAAAGATGAGGTCAGAGAGGCTGTTGTTGCCAAAAAAGCATCTTTCAGGAAATGGAAAAAAGAGCCAAATGACGAAAACTGAAAACAGCACAAGCACTGGCAAGTTAAATGCAAGGCATTGAAAAGGCAGGCAAAAAGAGAATTTGAGAAGAAACTTGCTGTGGAAGCAAAAACACATAATAAAGACTTTTTCAAGTACATTCGTAGAAAAAACCCCGCGAGAGAGTCAATTGGACCATTAGATGATAGAGGGGTAAAAGGGGCAGTAAGAGGGGACAAGGCTATAGCAGAGAGACTGAATGAATTCTTTGCTTCAGTCTTTACTGAGGAAGATGTAGGGATGTTACCCATGACTGAAGTGGTATTTAAAGGTGATGCTGCAGAAGAATTGAAAGAAATATCGCTATACTGGGAAGATGTATTAAAACTATCTGATAAACTGAAGAATAGCAAATCATCTGGACCGGATTGTATACATCCAAGGGTGTTGAAAGAACTGAAATATGAGATTGCAGACCTGTTATTAGTAATCTGTGAACTATCATTAAAATCATCTGTAATACTTGAAGATTGGAGGATCGCTAATGTAATGCCAATTTTTAAAAAGCGTTCCAGGGGTGATCCAGGAAACTACAGACCAGTGAGCCTGATGTCACTTCTGGGAAAAATGGTAGAAACCATCATAAGGAACAAAATTACTCAGCATGTAGATAGTTATGGCTTAATGGGAGACAGCCAAAATGGCTTTAGACAAGGAAGATCTTGTCTTACTAAACTGGCATGTTATTTTGAAGGTGTGAATAAACAGGTAGACAAAGGTGAGTCGGTTGTTATACTGTAGTGTATTTGGACTTTCAGAAAGCCTTTGACAAGATCCCTCATCAGAGACTTTTGGCAAAACTAAAGAGTCATGGGATAGGAAGCAGTGCACTATTGTGGATCAGGAACTGGTCAAAAGATAGAAAGCAGAGGGTAGGGCTAAATGGCCAATTTTACCAGTGGAGAAAGGTGAATAGTGGTGTACCCCAGGGATCTGTGCTGGGTCCACTGCTTTTTAACATATTCATAAATGACCTGGAAAAGGGAATAACGAGTGAGGTTATCAAATTTGAGATGACACAAAACTATTTAAAGTTGCTAAAACCCAAGAGGATTGTGGAAAATTGCAAGAGGATCTTGATAAATTGGAAGACTGGGCATCAAAATGGCAGATGAAATTTAATGTGGATAAGTGCAAAGTTATGCACCTAGGAAAGAACAACCCAAACTATGGTTACTCGATGCAAGGTTCCACATTGGGAACCACCACCCAGGAAAAAGATTTAGGCGTCATCGTGGCTAACTTGTTAAAACCCTCGGCCCACTGTGCAGTGGCAGCCAAGAGAGCAAATAGAATGCTAGGTATCATAAGGAAAGGAATGGAAAATAAAACAAAGGATATTATAATGCCTCTGTATCATTCCATAGTGCGACTGCATCTTAAATATTGTGTGCAATTCTGGTTGCCGTATCTTAAAAAAAGATATAACATTATTAGAAAAGGTGCAGAGAAGAGCCACCAAAATGGTAGAGGGGATGGAAGGATACTCCTATGAAGAGAGGCTAAAAATGGTTAGGGCTCTTCAACCTGGAAAAGAGATGGTTGAGGGGAGATATGATAGCGGTCTATTAATGAATGAATGGAGTGGAATGGGTAAACGTAGATCAATTGTTTACATCATCAGAATATAAAAAGACTAGGGGACATGCAATGAAGCTACAGGGTAACTTATTTATTTATTTAGCTGTCTTTATATCCCGCTTTTCACCAGGTCAAAGCGGTCAATTGGGGGATACATTTAGCACAAGGGGATATGAGACACATATGCTAATACTTACAGGGAACATGGGCAATGAAGGGTTAAGTGGCTTGCCCAAGACCACAAGGAGCACCTATAGGACTAGAAATCCCAGTCCCTCTGGCCTGAGATTGCTGTCCCCAGGTGGGACTTGAACCCCTGGCCCTCTGGCCTGAAATACCTTGTCCTAACCACTAGACCACTCCTCTTTATTTAAGACTAATGAGAGAAAATATTTTTCTCTTAACGTGTAATCAAACTCTGGAATTTGTTACCAGAGGATGCAGTAAAAGCTGTTAGTGTAGCTGGGTTTAAAAAAGGTTTGGACAATTTCCTGGAGGAAAGGGCCATAAACCATTATTAAAAGGGACATGGGATATCAATGCTTGACCCAATACAAGCAATGAGGAACCTGTGTCATTTGGGGAAACTGCTAGGTACTTATGACCTAGATTGGCCACTGTTGGAAACAGGATACTGGGCTTGATGGACCTAGGTCTGACCCAGTATGGCTTATCTTATGTTCTTATGTTCATAGACATTTTGGGTGCACATTAACTGCACTGTTGTCTTTAGTGTGAGGACTCTTAACACCACCTCGATGGATAGCATTAAGTGCATTCATATCCTGATTAGCATGGTGCCGCATGTTATCATAATGCTAAAGATAGAGGGACAGATGCACGTGACTACTCAAGTTAGCATGAACCTCCATGCTAATATTGCACCTCAAATATGCTCTACCAGCATGCCCCTCTTTTCCACAATGCAGATTCTTTTAGCCTTCTTGAGAGCGATTTTCCCAGGGTGCATTCAGGTCAGCGTGGAGAGGTTTACATGTAAATCGCATGTTTGAAAGAGAAGGTAAATGCATAAAGCACTTTACCTTTGGATACTGGTGTAAAGGTGGAATTTATAGCAATGGGAGCTATTTGGAAATTCACTCCTTTCTTAATTCTTATCACATCTTTGGAATAAAAAATGTACAATTGTACATTGAATGATAAGGAGAAGATAGACAAAGCGAGCATCCTTTAAGGCAATACAGGTGAAGGAGCAGGTTTTTAAAAAGGTGAGCAGCAGGACCCTTGATTTTACATTTAAAACTTTAGGCAATGTTTAAAAATGGAAGGCCAGGGTAAAACATTTTTGACAGCATCTTCTGATCTAGATTTATACCAGCTTATCTCACGACCATATGAATTTGGGAGAATGGGTGTTTGTGGGTATGTTTATAGACAGTAATAGAGAACCTTTCCTGGTTCCTTCTCCTCCGTGTCCTGAATATTTATTTATCTATGTTTCATCCTTTTGTCAAACTCCATGAATACCTCTTCCTGTAATGGTGCCTGTAAGTCAAAAAGAGTTTGGGTGACTGGAACTCAGACTTGGTCTTGAAGAAACCAGACCATGTTCCTTTTTGAACTTTGACTACTTCCGATTCTATGAGATTTTGGGTTAGAGCAATATGGTTGATATAGAATTAGAAAGAGATGAAAACTATGGGCTATGTTTACTAAATCGCGTTAGTGCAGTTCGCGGTAGGAGCCGCGGTAGTGAAAGAAACCCCAAATAAGGACATGGGCGGTACATCGTTACCACTACCGCGCGTTAGCAAAATTAACGAGCGCTACCGGGCGCCGTGCCACGTTACTGCATGTTAATCATAAGAAGACGTACAGACACAAAGCACTGAAACAGAGCTGTAGCACAATGGTTACGGTACTGACCGCTGTTACAGGCAGCATGGGTTCGAGCCCCCAGTGTGCCTAACACAGAAGGCTATCTCAGGCATCACCCTGTACATTACAGAAGGAAAGAGGAGGCATGCTTTTCGTTACGCTGAGTATTGGTGTCAGAAAAACACCCTCGGAATGTGCCTAGCCACGTACGTTGGTACGTGCGTAGCGACGCGCGTACATTCGTGCGTGGGTACGTGTTTGCTTACGTGCGTGGGTACGTGTGTTTTTACCAGTGTGGGCATCTTATATTACAGACTTTGTAGGGCGTCCTGCACCTATGCATTATGCTAACAGATGTACGTGTGATGGCCTATGGCTTATCAGAGCCTGTGAGCAGGTGCTGGTGTTTCACAGGGTTGGATTGGGCCAGTCACACCCATGATGCACTGCACATGCAAAGCAGCTGTCCACAGATACACACCATGGGGAATGCACCCCCACAGCACCTCGGCCTGGTAGGGGGTACCGACTGTGTGTTGTACTGGCACAGAGCAGCTACACACCGTCACATTGTGCGGGTACTGTGCTCACCCTGAGGGTGCAGTGAGGCGCCCAGCACTAGGTCCACAGCACCGGCCATGGCGCAGGTCCAAAGCAGTGTTACTGTGTGAGATAGGTAGTTTCTGCAGGAACACCTTGGACATCTCTGTCTGTTTCAGTCAGGTACAGCCCCCATGCACCACCACCACACCCCTCCCCCAGGGCTGAGGGAGGCAAACAGGGTCTCCTATCAAAAGATCCACAGTCTACCGTGCTGCAACGGTGGCAGTAGAGGGGAACATGAACCCCAGTCCTGCTGGGGAACAGACACCCCACAGGGCAGTCAATGCAGCTCTGTACACAGCCATAACACAATAGCAGACAGACATTAGGCCTGGATATGGTATGCTGCACCCCACCACTATCTGATATTCCCCTGGTGCAAGCCATCAGCCACTGCACCCTGCAAGCCACTCCATCACAACACCTACCAGCTGCAAACAGTCTGCTAGTGCCCAGTGGAGATGCCTGCACCCAGAACTGGGATGTCAGCATACACAGCAGGCAGATACATCAGTGACTGGGCCCCAGAAGGAAACCCATATGTATCACATGAGAGAAATACTAGATAGCACTATGGGAGTGCCTAGCCATGCTGTGGTCACTGCACAGTCAGGGTGAGAGTGATCTCTCAGCAGGATATACTGAGGTCACCCTGTCTGTGTAGTTGGTGGCCGGGCACTACAATGTGCCTGTCACTGCCCTATGCCCTGTGCAGATGCACCCTGGCCAGGCCACCCTGTCCGGCCTATACCCATGGTACCTTGCTCCTCATTATGCACATTGGCAGCCCAATACTGGCAACAGTGCTGGCAGTGTGGGCTGTTGAAGGTGTTTGCAGCCACCACACACTGGATAGACAGACAGCCACCCCCACACCTATGCCAGCATTGTGCTACTATAGAGGTGGTCAGCAGCCATACCACCACACCAGTCCTGGGCATAGTACAGGCATGGATATGGTACACATGACTGTTGGGGGGTCACTCCCCAGGGTTGTGAACACTGTCAGAGACCAGACCTGCAGCACACACCGCAGACATCAGAATGATTGTTATGGTGGAGCTCAATGAGCAAAATGTGCTTAACGTAGGAATTGATATCTGCCAGTTATCAGAGGAAACGTTTGATAGCTGTGTACCATATACCCAGGTGTAGGGTGGCATTGCTAAGGTATGCAACTGCTAGTATTGGGAGATACAGGCAGGGCCCAATGTCTTGCCTCTCCAGCTGGCATTGGCCAATGGGGCCTGTGGGTGGGTGTGTGGCCCTGTTGGCTGCTGCTTTACGGCAGAGTTCCCCAACTCCAGTCCTGGTGTTCCACACACTGTTCGGGTTTTCATGCTGTCTCTCATAAATATGCATGAGCTACATCTGCATACCATGGGGGTGGTGCATAGCTATGCAGCACAGGCATCTTTATTAGAGGCAGCATGACACCGGAATGTTGTGGGGCCCTCCAGGACTGCATTTGCGGGACTCTGCTATAGGTAATGTGCCTGTTTCTGGTGTCTGTGTTTGGTGTGGTAAAATATAGGCCATGTGTATGTTCTCTGCAATAAAGGAGTGTCTTTACTATCACTGTTTAGTGGTGGGTAGAACTATGGGGACTGGGTTGGCAGGAGCCCCAACTGGGATTTGAACCTGTGACCCTCTGGTCTTACAGGCACTGGCTGTGTCTGTTGCACCACACTGTGGCCACAGAGACTGTGCAGTCCCTGGAGTTAGTTAAACCGGCCTGACGAGTCAGAAACCCTGCTCTGCAACAGGTTTACTGTGGCCTCATTTACCTTGTATGCAGACAAAGGTGCACATAAACCGCAGAAATGACCTCACAAAAGGGGCACACACCCATAACCAAGCTGGGCAACAATGATATCATTGGGAAACATTACACCACACACCCAGGACAGCTCCTTTACAATGTAATGCTCTTTGCAAGGGTCTGCGGAGCGTAGACCCTTCCACACATCATTTCCTTTTATTTTGGTGCTTTCCAGGGAGTGTTGTTCCTTGTTGCCCATTGCTATCACTGTTGCCCAGCTGAATTCTGCTTTTTAAAATGTTTCTTGTGGTCATTTTTAACGTTTTATGTGATATTTTGTTCTGTGCACATGTATCACACTGCTCACGTTTTGTGGGTTTCCCCGGTTTTCTGTACATTGCTGACGTAAATGGTTTCTCTTCCCTTTAAATGCCTTTAACGACAGGTTTTCATTTGCGTTGGAGGTGAGCTCTGACACTCCGCGCGTTAGTATGAGGGGAGCCTCTCTCCGCCCACTCTCCGCCCATTGACCCCTTCTCTCCGCCCACTCTCCACCTTCTGCGCTGTTTTAACGCGCCGCGGAGCTTTACGATCGTTAACTACGGTTACCGCGCGTAGTATGACGTTAACGGTCGTTAGCGCGTCGGTACGCGCGTTATACGGCACTTACGGTCGTTAACGTCATACTACGCGCGTTATTCACGTTTAGTAAACATAGCCCTATATTGCAAGTGATTTGTAAATTAGAATGTTAAAAGGAATTCACAAATCTCTCTTAACCTCATCTGACTGATGACCCAAAACTGACACTTAAACCACTATAGCTCTGTGTTGCAGAGGTGGATGTAAATTAAGTCGCTGTGATTCACGGCCTATTAGTCATCACCATGGAGACAAATGGTTGACATGGAACGCCCGGAAAATTTAGTGGCATTGGGGTACTGAAGCAGGAAATGCACTATCCTAGGAGCGATTCTGTAAAATTAGCCTAGCTCAGAAAGATTTCTAACTCTGTAAATTGGCATTCAGGGTACTTAGTAGTTAAAAATACGGGGGTTCTTATTCAATAGATTTGTCAGCTAACTTCAGGAGTTAACTGGACAAATATTTACTTCTGAAATTTCAGGGCTGCCAACCAGTTATCATTTTTGTTTAAACAATTTGATATTTGTGCAAAAGATTGCAAAGCCATTTATAAGAAGAAGAGATTGAAGGTGTGCTGGGGGTGTATTTAGCTTTTTACCAGATGGGGCCAATATGCAACACTATCTAGTTAAAGATAATTGGTTTATCTAGTTGAAAAAAATTGCTATCCTGAGGTTAACCAGATACCCTTATTTGGCTAACTTTAACTATCAGCTTCATAGACTCAGCTGGTTACATATGTGAATATCTGGTTGTTTTTAACTGCATGTTCCACAGCTAAATATAAAGCGTATGTGAGTTATTTTCTGCTACTGGAGTAGTCATTTACAGTAAATCAGGCTTATTGAACAAGCTATGCAGAGAAAGAGACCCCTTTTTTTGATTCAAAAAGAAGTAATTATTCTTTCAGACCCCAAATATTTGCTTATACACACAGATCCTATGCCGAATGAATCTCAGTTATTGGTCCTTCAACCACCTGGTCACGCAGGACAACTAACCAAGGACTCAGTTCTGTGCACTATCCCCTTCGCCCCTCTCCCATATTTCCTATTAACTGAGTGAGAAACTAAAGTATTTTCACACCTGAGAAAGGATCAGGACAACAGGGAATAACATAAAGAAGATAAATATCAAAGACTAGAATATTCGCCTTCCATATTTTGGTGAGCCTGATTGGAGAAAGTGAGCTGTACTGAAGCCTCATCAGGACCCACAGTAGTTACAATAGCTAAGTTAGGCTTAACTACTGTACAGTACGATCAAAGGTACTTCAAGAAACTGGAGGAAAGAGGTTGATTGAGTAGGGTGATTGGATAGGGGTTTAAAGACCAAATTATCTCTCCAAGCTCTTGTCCTTTTGAATGGTTTTAGAAACTCGCATGTTCATAGCTGACATTTAGAAGTTGGAAAAATAGCTTCTTCAGCAGTGAAGGTCACAAAAGAGTCCAGGTATGAAGGTAACAGAAGCAGTCTGTGGGCACTTGAGTACGGGATACAGGATGTGTGCCTATTTGTAGGAGCTGCCCCAAAGACCCACGATGAGCTTCTATTATAGGGGCAATGTGTGTGTGTGTGTGGGGGGGGGGGGCGCGGATTTTAGTAACTATCACCATATAGGATAGTTTAGGATCCTCCTCCTCACCCAGGGGTATAGTCAGGTCAATAGTGGAGGAGTAGCTTACTGGTTAAGAACACTAGCTTGGGAACCCAGAGACCAGGGTTTGATTCCCACTAGCACTCCTTGTGGCCTTGGGCAAGTCACTTAACTCTCCATTGCTTCAGAAGAATCCAAGTTATCAATGTCCCTGTTTAATGTACATTACCAAGTTTAAGTTTCAATGTAAACAGCTTTGATTGAAATGATAAAGCAGTATATAAAACCTGTTAAATAAATAAATATTTGGCATCACAAAATCAGATGCAGCTGTTACTATACTTACAAAGCTGTGCCAGGAAATTTGGAAGACAACATCATGGCCAGCTGACTGTAAAAGCATCATTTTGTCTTTTGCCTTCGCCTTTTCTACCTGTTTAGCTACATTAAGATAATCAGAAACAATCAAGCCCAGGTCCCACTCTTCTTTCATGGACAGAAGTACTTCACCCCCTACACTGTACCACACTCTTGGATTTTTGTAGACCAAATGCATGACCCTGCATTTTTAAACTTTAAATCTCACCTGCCAAATTCTCAACCATTCTTTAAGCTTAGCTATATCCCTCCTCATGTCCTCTACTCCTTCCTGAGTATCTACCCTATTACTGATTTTGGAATTATCTGCAAAGAGGCAAATCTTATCTGACAGCCCTTCTACAATATCACTACCAAAAATGTTAAAAATTTGAACCAAGGACAGATCCCCGCAGCATAACACTGGTAACATCCTTCCTCTCAAGTGAGCTCCATTTACCAGTGCCCTTTGTGGCCTCCCATTCAACCATTTTCTAAACTAGTCAATTGCTTTAGGGTCCATTCCTAGTGTGCTCAATTTATTTATAAGTCACCTGTGCAGAATGGTGTCAAAGGCTTTATTGAAATCTAAGTACACCACATTTAGGGCTCTCCCTTGGTTCAACCTCTGGTCACCCAATCAAAAAAATCAATCAGATTTGTCCGACAAGACCTGCCTCTAGTAAACCCATGCTGCTTCGGATCCTGCAATCCACTGGACTTCAGAAATCTCACTATCCTCTGTTTTAGCAGTGCTTCCATTACTTTACTTACCACAGAGATCAGACTAACCAGCCTGTACTTCTCAACCTCATCCTTACTTCCATTTTTGTGTAAAGGGATCATATGCATCTTTCTCCAGTCCTCTGGGACCATTCCTGATTCTAAATAAACATTGAAAAGGTCAGACAGTGGAGCAGCTAGAACTTCCTCAAGTTCCTTTAATACTCTGATGTATCCCATCCAGCCTTATAATTTTGTCTACTTTTAGTTTAGCTAGTTCCTCACAAACACAGTCTTCTGAAAATTGTTCAAGATCCCCTTCAATTCTGTTCGTATTTGCAGATGTTTTCTGAGATCCTGTTCCTGGCCCTTCATCTGTGAACATAGAACAAAAATATTTGTTAAGCAATTCCACTTTATCCTCATCAGTTTCTACATATTGCTCCCCTTCACCCTTGAGTCTGATAATGCCACTTTTGCATGCCCTCCTCTCGCTAGTATATCTGAAAAATGTCTTTTGTCCCCCCCCCTCCCCCCATTTTATTGCATTGGCTATTTCTTCTTCTTTTTGTATCTTTTCTTTCCTGACTATTTTTCTAGCTTCTCTAAGTTTTTCTAAATATTGATGCTGATCTTCCTCTTTCTGTGATCTTTTGTATTTTATGAAGGCCACCCTCTTTTTCTTCACCTTTTCAGCTGCTTCTTTTTGAGAACCATAGTGACCTCCTTTTACTTTTACATTTATTTACCATTCTAACAAAAAGGTTTGTTGCCCTTAAAATATCCCCTTTCAGTTTTGCCCATTGCTTTTCTACATCCCCCAGCTGTTCCCAAACCATTAACATCTCCTTGAAGTATTGGCCCATTTTGACAAAGTTAGTTTTCCTAAAGTCTAAGACCCTCGCTTTCAAATTGACTTTATCAGCTCTAGTCCTAAAACTGAACCACACCATCTAGTCATCACTGGATGTGAGATGATCTCCCACTATAACATCAGAAACACTTTCCCCATTGCTAAGCATCAGGTCCAGTATTACTCCTTCACGCGTGGGTTCTGTTACCAGTTGCCAGAATAGTTCTCCCTGTAGAGAATCCAGGATCTCCTTATTTCTAGATGACACCACAGCAGGGATGTGCCAATAAACATCCAGTATTTAGAAATCACCTATCTGTAACACTTTCCTTTCATGGCAATACTATGTATGTCTTCTATTAAATTGCTGTCTACTTCTTCTGTGAAGGAAGTCTGTATATAACAGCAATACAAATGGATTTCCCATTCCCTCTTCCTAGTTTAACCCACAGTGTCTCCTCACTCCCTTGTAAGCCCTGTAATTCTGTAGCTTTAATATTATCTTTCATATATAGTATCATACCACCTCCGCTTCTTCCTCCCTTGTCCTTCCTGAATAAAGTATAGCCCGGTATAATTACATCCCAATCATCACTGTCCATGAACTATGTTTCCATAACTGCAACTAAATCCAAGTCAGCCTCCTCCATTAAATCTTCAACATCTGGGATCTTATTTCCAATATAACAACCATTTAAGTATACCATTTTCAAGATGTTGTCCCTTTTGCCCATTTTTACAGAGGTATTTAATGTTTTCCTTATCTGAGTGCTTTTACTTTCCTGGGGGCTTTCTTCATCCATCTCCAACAAATCTAGTTTAAATCCCTCTTCAGTAGGTTTGCCAGTCTGCTATGGAAGATACTTTGATCCTTCTTTGATAGGTTGATGCCATCTCTGCTCTGCAGCCCTTGGAAAACCATCCCATGGTCCAGGAAACAAAATGCTCTCAATGACACTATTCATGCAGCCATCATCTCCAGGATTCAAGCTTCTCTGTCTCAGCCTTTATCTTCAACAGAGAGGCCTGAAGAGAACATCACCTGTGTATCTGTTTCACCCTCTATCCCAGAGCCATAAAGTTCCTCTTGATACATTCAGAGGGATACTTAGCAGTATCATTTGTGCCAATTTGTGAGTAACATTGGATAATAGTAGGCTTGATGAGTCTTGGCAAACTCTCCCTAACATCTCTGATTTTGGAACCTGGCAAACAGCACACCTCCGTGGACATCGTCTAGTTGGCAGATGGGTGTCTCAGTACCCCTCATAAGAGAGGTATCAACCTCCACTACCTTTTGCTTCCTTGTGGTCACTGATTCTGCAACTTCAGGGTTCTGGAGCTCTGGTTCTCCCCTTTCCTAGGATGTTTTCATGTCCTCCACTTCCAGGGCTGGATACTGGTTCTTCAATTTGAGGGCTAGTGGAGTTTTATTGTCAATTCTGCAGGCTCTGGTGACTTGTGTCCAACTATATTCATTCTGTAGCATACCATCTTCACCTCTTGTCAGAGAGCTTGGATGTTTCAAGAAGCATCTCATCAATGTATTTCTTGCTCTCTCAGATGCTTCTCAGCCTTGCCACATCTCCTCTGAGCTCCTCCACTTGTGTCATGAGGGCTTCAGCTTGCAGGCATCTTGCACATGGAACTAGTCCCTCAACTGGCATAGGACTGTCTGGACAGAGGGAGAAGCTGTAATGGGGGCAACAGCATTGGCATTTTGATTTTTCCCAGCCATCATTCAGTGGGTGAAGCTTTGGTACCTGTTGAATAAATGAGAGAGACCTACCAAAGTCCATAACTTTCTCAGATGTCCTTCAAGAAAAAAACAGCTAACTTCTTTTATGTGTGTACTTACAACACTGTTCTATGTCCCAGTCTGTAGCCCTGCTTACTTGCTAGACAGTTAATACTTTACACTAGTAAATTCTGATCTTATGTGTCTGAGGTATATCGATTAAAAAAGCTCCTTCAATAATAAAAAAATTGTTTGCTTTTAGTGGATATCCGAATGTGGAACTATTTTCTTCCTAGATTTTTCTTACCAGCCAATAAAAATCTATTGTCTAAGTCAACAAGCTAATTGGAAAGTTGCCCTGTATAGAAAGAATTCTCACATGGGGTGGGAAAGGAGGGATCTAACACCTGAGCAAGTCAGTGACTTCAAAGAACTTGCCTACCTCTTTGAACTTGAGAGCTAGCAGAGAAGAAAAAGAACGCTAGCAGCAGAAAAAAATCTTTGCCCAAGAACACAAAACATTCCCCTTTTGCAATACATCAGAAAAAGTGTAGTTATTAAAAATGAAAAAAGCCCCCTTTAAGAGCTCTCAGGCAGAGAGTTTGTATTCAAGAGTTCCACAGTATTACCTTGCTTGCAATGCAGACCCTCTAGGATCCGACTGACTATGGATATTTTCATAAAATTGCTCTGATCCCACATACCAGCAAGATTCTACTCAAGATCATTCAGCAGAGACTACAACAATACCTGGAACGAGAATGGCCTGCAGTGCAAGCAGGGTTCAGGAAAAGGCAAGGAATGAGAGACATCATCACGAATGTGAGATAGTTCCTTGAAAAGATAAAAGAATACCTAAAGGATATCTATATATGTTTTATTCACTACAGCAAGGCTTTTGCCTGTGTAAACCATGAGAAACTTTGGGCCACATTAAGAAGCATGGATATACCAGAATACCTGATCGTTCTCTTGCACGACCTTTACATTGATCTAGAAGCAACAGTTCTAATGGAATAAGGAGAAACAGAATGGTTTAAAATCAGCAAAAGTGCACGACAAGGCTGCATACTTTCCCCCTACCTGTTTAATTTATATGCAGAACAAATCATCCGAGAAGCAGGACTGTATGATGACAACTGAGGGGTGGGGTTTGTTTCAATAAAGTTGAATTATAACCACTACTGTTCTGGTCAGCTCGCTTCTTTAGTTGTGCTATTGCTACTGCGAGTGTGTGTGCTCTCATTTGGACTGCAGTGAAAAAGATAGACAGGAAGAAAATTGATGGCTCTGCATTATGGTGCTGGCAAAGAATACTGTGTATACCATGGACTGCCCGAAGAACAAACCAGTCAGTACTAGAGGAGGTGATACCTACGCTTTCTTTAGAAGATCAGATGACAAGACTTCGGCCTTCATACAGTACTTTGGATATATCAAGTGAAGGGAGAAATCATTAGAGAAATACGTCATGCTTGGCAAGGTAGAAGGTCAATGCAAAAGAGGAAGACCAACAATGAGATGGATCAATACAATAACAGCAGCTATGGATATCACTCTATCAACAATGAGCCGCCTGACTGAAGACCGAACACAGCTTAGGACAATTATCCAGAGGGCCACCCTGAGTCAACATCAACTCGACGGCACTTAGCAACAACCACAACTGGATAGCAGTACGGAATATCCTAACAAATGACATCAGCATGGTCTGAATAGTGCCGTGGCAACAGTGGGTGGAGCTAGCAATTTTCCTTACAGTATAGAGGTAATATTCAGAGCTTCCATACAGATAATTATCTTGATAAGTCAGGACAGGGATACGTTCTCTTAATAGGCTATCTGGATAGTGGATTGATAACACAGGCACTCACATCTCCATTCTCACTTCACCCATCCAGTGAAGACCCGATATGACACTCTAGTGCTGTGTGGCAAAACTGACAGCCATAGTTTTATTCCAAATTACAACACTTAGACGTCTCCCAATATGATCACATTATATCTACCATATATTAAAGAACCTTCACTGGCTTCCAATATCACAAAAAATAAAATATAAAAGAATTATAACCATTTTCAAAATCATCCATAATCAATCAGCAACCAGTGTGGTAGGCGACGGCCTATGATCCATGCTAATTGAACTAAGCAGACAGGCCTGAGCAGCTTGACCTGTAACTGAAGCCTGTAGTTAGGCCCAGAGGAATGAAAACCCCCCTGAATGATGACACCATAGAATTGAAACTTAACTCAGTTTAACTGAACATAGCTAAGCAGAAACGAAACTTAGAAAATATAGAAAAACAAGTTTAATTGGTACTGATAAGGTGTGCTATGCTTCTATGGAATTAATTAACTCTGCAAAAAGCAAGGTTACAGTGCCCTGCTTCCCATATGTTTTAACAAGCTAAGCGACCTTGGAGGAGAGATGTAACAAGTTAGAGACACTGACCATTGTAATTGGGACTAGAAGGGGGGCAACCAGGTGCTGAGCCCAGACCAGAGTCCCGATTGGGTAGCCATATCAGTACCGGGACCAATAGATGGGTGAGAGGGGTACTGGGACCAATGAAAAGTTTGCCTATGCTTAGAATGGACAAGAAAGCTATAAAAGTTGTTGTTTTACTAGAAGCCATTGCTCAGCCATTTTGAAATTGCTTATTGCTTGAGCCATGTGCACATTAAACTGGCTTGGATCCTTGAAAAGACTCCTGGATTTATTTATTGCATGCTTATCTGCTGCTACATTCTTGGTGCATTGGCCGGGAAGTGCGAGTGGTGGATAGTGTTCAAGTGAATAAATCCACGTAATTCGCCTTGAGGTTTGGTCCAGTTGGAACCATGCCAATCCGACGCAGGGGAATTTCCCTGGGCCCACCGATCCTCTTGTATCGGAGGGAGTTCTGCCTGGCCTCGGCAGGCACTGAGTCCAGCTGGCCAACACTTCCGATCCGGGGGAGTCCAGGATCCAACTCAGAAGCTTGGGAACCAGATCTGGTAAGTATAGTTTTGAAAACCTGTCTAGACAGATGAGTTAGAACTGCAGTTTGAAAACTTTGGTAAGACTTAAGTCTTTGTTTGAAAATCCTTGCATGAGTATTCGCTAGGTACAGCTGTTATAGAGAATCATGATTCAGCCTGGTCAGAGCAGACAGGACTGGGTTTTTGGTATGTCTAGACAGAAATAGAAAGAGCAGTACTGCCAGTGGAACTTGGAATTTGTAATCTCGAGATATTGGGAATTGGTAAGAGAGCTCTCAAGGAAGGGCCGAGTAACCCCGCATGGGAATTCGCCGGGTGAAACCCTCATCCTTTTTGTAATTGGGAAAAAGACTAGTCAGAATAGATAGAAAGGAATGCATTCTGAGATACGTTGCTAGCATGATTGTGTGAATGAAGTGTGAATGAGAGGTCTGGCAGCACGGACCAAGCGAGAGTGGACTCTGGACTAGCGCAGTTCCTAGTCGGGTGACTGTGTCTAGGTCGCGAAACGGATGAAGCGTTTGGTGTATTGTCCGTCCTGTGTATTTGATTTTTGTTATCTGTTGAAACCACGAGTTTCCCTTCTGTTATAAATGTGAGATTATTCTGTTGAGTAATTTGTGACAGTTTACCGATTAAGAAATAGTATTAAGAAAAGGAAACAGACGCAAACATTTGGGCTAGTCATTGTAAAATCAAGAAGCTGGTCTCACCCAGTTCGTTTATCCTACTGCACAGTGAAAAAAGCTGACAAGGGGCGTGTCTGTGCAGGAGAATGTTTGGTGCTGTTTAATCCTATGCAGGCATGTTTTTCAACGATCTGCTGCTGGACTAATCAGGACAATTATACCTGTTTCTACCTGTTTTTATTCACTTTGTTCTGATAGTAATGTTCCTCCTGCTGTGGTCATGTATTGTGTACCATTCAATAAGAATATTTAGTCAGAATTTTAGTTTTGAAGGTTGTATTAATCATCAGAGCTCCGCAAACAGTTTTTAGTTATATTCTCTGCTCTGTCTGCATTTCTAAGTCAATTGAGCCTGTTATATTGCTGTTACTTTGCAGAACTATCCAGGAGGTGACGGGTTTAGTTCAGTTATAGTGTGTAGGGTAAGATTAGTTATTCCGGTCAGATAGGTATAATATATTTGTGGGCTTAGCTTTGCCCTGTGTTTTATGATTCAAATAGGAAATGATATTTTCCTCTGACATACAAAGTAATTATTAGATCACGACTTGACACTGATTTAAATTGTTTTTTCTGGCATCTCTCTGTGTGTGGGAATGAGAAATCCTTTTTTTTTTCCTGAGCACAGTTAAGCCCCAGCGAGTCGAGGGGTGTGGCTTCCACATAGCCTGAAGAAAAAAAAAAAAAAGGTTCTGGAGAGACAGCTGGAGACTGCAGGAGATTTCTCCTAGGAATGAAAAGGGACTCCCGATTTGAAAAGTCTCTTCATTTAATTGAAGCGTGATGAATTTATAATTAGTTTTTTCTCTGGTTTCACTAGCTCTGTTTAACCAAAAGTTTTAAAAACAAAGTTTATCTTTTTATGAATGAGTATAAGTCATTTGAATGCATGCTTCCCCTCTGTGCTGGTTACTAATGAACAAATCAGTTAGCTACACTGACCTTTACAATATTGGCTTTTAAGATAAATTAATCTGTGTTTCTGTATTTAAAAAAAAAAAAGGAAAGGTGTACTGTATTTTATGAAAAATATCCGGAATGTCTTTTAAATATTTGCTTCCTGAACTAAAAAATAATTTCTTTTGCAGAGACATGCTGACAGATAGCTATAGTTCTCTCTATAAGAAGCATAATGGATGTATGTGCTCAATCTAAGTGTTTCCTGCCTGCCCTATGTTTACAGAAATAATAAGTGTCTTTTCAAGTATGATCAAGAATTTCAGTAAGGGATTTACTGAAGATTATGAAATGTCTCTGTCCCAATCAGGATTTTGCCCCAGAATTTCTAGATATCCTGTCTCGTCTCTCTCTCTCTCTGTAAGTAGTTCTGTTCAGAGTGCTTAAGGGGGGGATGGAGCCCAGTCCACCGATGATGTCAAACCCCCCCCCCCCCCGTGGGCGTGAACTAATGTGCCCACAGCAGAGAAGTGGATCCTTAAAAAAAAAAAAAATCAACCTCCTGGATAGAGCATTGCTAGGAGAAACAGAATCCAGGAGAGGGGGGGGGGGGGAGGACTACAGATTCCCAAGTAGTTTGCTAGCCACCTCTGCAACAGGGGAATGTCCACCCCCTCCGGACTAGAAGTGAAAGTCAGCTGACCAGACTTGTTTAGAACTGAAAAAAAACTGCATTATACACTGAGAAGTTTTAGGACTTGATTGAACTAATGAACGGAAATTGCAAAGAACTGGATGAATTTGCGGGCATAATGGTTAAATGAAAGTTAATCAGAGGGTGTGTGAATTGTGAAAATAAATGTAACAGAGAAAGTGAATGATATTTTAGTTGAATGATGTGAGGAGGTTATCCTAATCGAAGGAACAGAGGAAGTGAAAAACTGGGTGTGAGTACGCCCATTATAGAAAAAGAAGGACATTAGAGAAGTGAATGCCCGTATCTTGACTCCACCCCAGGAGGGAGTACTTGATTGTAGAATCATAGACAAAAAAACCAAGCACAGTGTTTCAGCACGAGAGTGGAGCAGCTATAGCGTGAGTGGCAGCCTGAGAGGGCTACAGCATGGATGAAGACTAGGCCAGACCGGACTCTCCAGTTTCCCTGGGTCCCCAGGAGTCAGTCTGAAAAATAGGGGACCAATATATGGACTTTTATGGGGGATACAGGAGCAGAATACTAAAGCCAGTAGCCCCTGTGTTTTTCTCGCAAAGCCTTTTCTGCAGAACCACATGTGTGAACTAGAAAAAAATAATAATAATAATGTACCAGTTCCTGTATATGCCTGAATGCCCTATTCCATTTTTGGAGCCGAGATCTGCTTGCAAAGCTTCAAGCACAGATATCCTCTGTTGAAGGAAAAAAAAAATGAAACTCAAACTGTCCCCAAGAAGAAGAATGGCGGTTCTATTCACCTGCATCCAAAGCAACAAGCTGTACACTTACCAACCTCATAGCCCCACCTGGAGGATGGGCAGAAGATAATCCACCTGGCCTAGCGAAGAACATAGCCCCTGCCATTGTCACCCTCAAGCCAGTCAAGAAGCCTGGGACAGGTGATTACCGCCCAGTGCAGGATCTAAGAAGAATGAATGATGCAGCTGAAACTATACAACCAGTGGTACCAAAATCCTTATATTCTCTTGGAACTGATCTCTGCTGAAGCTATACATTTCATCATTCTGGACTTAAAAAGATGTTTTTTTCTGCATACGCTTAGCCCAAGACCCCACTACAAGGAGGCGGGGCCAACTCATCTGGACAAGATTACCTCAAGAATTCAAGAACTCGCCTCACTCAGCAAAAGATTTGACAAGTTATCCAGAAACTCCAGAAAAAAAAAAAAAGAAAAAATTCT
This sequence comes from Ichthyophis bannanicus, assembly GCA_033557465.1. Lineage (NCBI taxonomy): Eukaryota > Metazoa > Chordata > Amphibia > Gymnophiona > Ichthyophiidae > Ichthyophis > Ichthyophis bannanicus. The sequence continues at coordinate 1,840,091,606 of CM066032.1, forward strand.
ACTTCAATATGTGGACAACTTGCTCATAACCACCAACTCAGAAAGTGAATGTCCACCAGCCACCAGTGAACTCTTGCACCTTTTTAATGAGGCTGGATACAAAGTCTCAAGAGCCAAAGCATAATTATGTCAAACAAGTTAAATACCTAGGATTCCAGTTGTCCAGCGGAATTCAACGCCTGGAACCCTTACCAGAACGCAAAGCAGCTGTATGCAGTATTCCTACTCCAACCACCAGGAGGCAAGTGAGAGCCTTCTTGGGTGCCACAGGGTACTGTTGTATATGGATCCCCAATTTTGCGCTGCTAGCAAAACCATTGTATCACATTGTATCAAGATACCAAAGGAATGAAAAAGTCTCCATTGGAATGGGGACTTGAATAGGAATGCAGTCTTTTGATCTTTGAAAACCGCTCTGATGTTATCACCAGTTCTGGGTCTACCCGATGTCCAGAAAACCTTGCAGTCTCTATGTTCATGAGTCGCAAGGAAATGTTCTGGGAGTGTTGACTCAATCTCTTGGACCTTATTTGAGAAGCTGTTACAGCTATAGCCTTCCTAGTAAGCAAAAACTAAAAGAAAAATCACTTTGAGATAGAATCTTCAAGTTACTGTACCACACTCTGTTCTAACCATTATGAAACACAAAGGAAATTACTAGCTAACAAATCTATGAATGTTGAAATATTAGAGTATGTTGTGTGAAAACCCCAGATACAACTGAAGGGTCAGTCAAGCTTTCAATCCTGCTATGTTATCAGTTAGTCTTGATCCCCTGATCATGACTGTTTAGAGATTATGGACACTGTATTCTCAAGCCACCTGGATTTGACTGATGTCCCTCTGGAGAACCCTGAACAGACTTTCTTTGTGGCTGAAGGCAGTTTCATCATCAATGGACATTGTTGTGCTAGATATGCAGTGGTGACCCCTGATTTGGTAGTTGAGTCCTCAGCCCTGGCCCCAGAAACTTCACCACAGAAAGCTGAACTGATAGTCCTCACTAGAGCACTAACAATAGGAAAAGAGCCCTGTCTAAATGTGTACCCAGATTTCAAGTATACCCTTACAACCTTGCATGCATATGGGGCCCTGTACAAAGAATGAGGGTGGATAACCCTAGGAAGCAAGTCCATTAAGTATAGCCCCAAGATATTGATATTAATAGATACATACTGCCTATAGATCTCAGAATTTAGGAAAAGTAGAATGTATGAATAGAACCCTGAAATCTCAGTTGTCTAAACTTTGCCAAGAGGTTTACCTGAAGTGGCCCCAGGTTCTTCCCATAGCCCTTCTTAGGATATACTTAGCCCCTGCTAAGTCTTTAGGAGTTTCCCCTTTTGAGATTCTGTATGGGCAACCCCTGCCTATTGTATAGGAAATAAAAGGAGATATGAGACAGATAGGATCTGAAATTATTAGACATGAACTATTGGTTTTAAGTTCTGTTTTGCAGAAGTCTTCATACCTGAGTACAGAATCGATTACTCATCAATTTGCCTGCACCCCTGCATCCTTTCAAGCCTGGAGTCTCGGTGTGGATCAAAGAGTGGAGAAAGATACTGTTAGCCCTGCATTGGAGGGGACCCTATGTCGTCATCCTGTCAACAACTCCAACTGCAGTAAAAGTCGCAGAATTTGAACCTTGGATCCATCATAATCAAGGGAAGCCAGCAGTTGCTCTTGAACCTGATCACTGGACTACTGTATAGCATCCTGAGACTCCATTGCACCTCACCCTACAACCACAACCACGGACCTAAGACTTATTGGTCCCTCAGAAACTGCACTATTTCAAGACTGTTTGTTTATCTGAAGGTAAGCCTCGCATCTGAAAAAACCTGCAATCATCAGAAAGAGACTGTGTTGTGTTAAGAAATTGAATCTTCTAAGAGACTGTGTTTAAATACTCTGAAAAGACTGTTTTGATCTCCTAAAGAGTGAACTGCTCTAAGGAAGCAATAATAGCCTAAGAGACTATGCTATGATATTTTAAGAAATTGAGACATCCCAGAGGACAGTGATACTTTGGAATCTACAGCCCTACTCCTGCCAAAAAGCTGGTAGGTCTACGTACGGCAGAAGCTTGAGGATCTACAATCAACCCTACATCTGTTATCTGTTGTGGAAGTCGACAGTTCCACCAATTTTCCAGAGACTATGCCCATTATGAATTATTATTATTGCTTTATTTTGGCAGCAGCCTTGGAGTGCTTTGAAATGACTTTTGCCTTATCTCCCTGGGCAGCCTGTATAAGTACAACATGAACTGGACCGAAGGTCACTCAGACCTTGATTTATCATTCTCCCTATACTTGCATTGGTATACTCTCCAATCCAAAAGTTGTTCTAGATCTTGACTTTCTACAAGGCTATGCAAGCCACCGTTGCAATTCCTCATACCACCACCAGAACTTGTTTCTTGAACTTGCTGGAGCAATAGCATCTAGTCTCCACACTTCTGACTGTTTCTATTGTGGAGGAACTAAGATGGGAGATCAGTGGCCCTGGGAGATGCAAGAACTGAACTATTCTATCCTATACAATCAGACTGATTTACATAATACTACTAGTGAGTGGGTATTGGCCCACCCCATTGTTGACAGTTTGTGTTTTGTTCGGACTGGACCACAATCTACTACGAAGGATGGACAGCTGGTCTGTCTAAATCAGAAGCTTTACGACAGCACAACAAAGATGCAGCCGAACCTTCTAATCCTTTAGTTCTTTTTCCCACTCTTGCCAAACTATGGACTTTGACTATCTGCTTGTTGCTCCCTTGTTTCTTGCTACTTTGCTTGCGAATGATAACTTCAGTTATTAATAACACTGTAGAGCATAAGGCAGCTACAAAGATATTAGCTATGTGAACTTACTACCCTATACCACAGAGTGATACCTTTACCTAGTATTATGTGATTTGATTCTCACACCTTATTAACATGCGGGTGAGAATAATCAAAGGGGGGAATGTGGTAGGCGACGGCCTATGATCCATGCTAATTGAACTAAGCAGACAGGCCTGAGCAGCTTGACCTGTAACTGAAGCCTGTAGTTAGGCCCAGAGGAATGAAAACCCCCCTGAATGATGACACCATAGAATTGAAACTTAACTCAGTTTAACTGAACATAGCTAAGCAGAAACGAAACTTAGAAAATATAGAAAAACAAGTTTAATTGGTACTGATAAGGTGTGCTATGCTTCTATGGAATTAATTAACTCTGCAAAAAGCAAGGTTACAGTGCCCTGCTTCCCATATGTTTTAACAAGCTAAGCGACCTTGGAGGAGAGATGTAACAAGTTAGAGACACTGACCATTGTAATTGGGACTAGAAGGGGGGCAACCAGGTGCTGAGCCCAGACCAGAGTCCCGATTGGGTAGCCATATCAGTACCGGGACCAATAGATGGGTGAGAGGGGTACTGGAACCAATGAAAAGTTTGCCTATGCTTAGAATGGACGAGAAAGCTATAAAAGTTGTTGTTTTACTAGAAGCCATTGCTCAGCCATTTTGAAATTGCTTATTGCTTGAGCCATGTGCACATTAAACTGGCTTGGATCCTTGAAAAGACTCCTGGATTTATTTATTGCATGCTTATCTGCTGCTACACCAGCCTGCAACAATGAATAAATAAAGACCCAGACACTAGATCAAGAAGATGCACCACCAGAATCTACTCTCCATCCCATTACTAAAAACAAAAAGCAGCCAAGAGACTTGCAATAGGGCCTTCACTCTGTGCCTACATCTGGAACTCACTCCCAGAAGGACCATGATCCATTGAAACAGGGCTGGAGCTACATAAAAGGTTCAAAATATATCTATTTGTAGAATACTTTGTAGAATAGTGCACATTTTATCAAATGGCATGGTAACTGTACAAGGTCAAGTTCTGTATACTAACACTAGCTTGTTTAAACCAGTTAATTGCACCTTGCTCTAGTTCCATGTAAGAATTATACTTTAAAGTTCATGTTAACTGTAAACCATTTTGACTTGAAGATAAAGCGTTATATAAAATGTACTAAATAAATAACAATATACAAACATAACGTCTCCCAGATCAGTTTCTTTCCCATTATGTAACACCTCAATTGCTTGTCATTAAAATCCCTTTATCTCCCCATCCCAAAGCTGCACTCAGCCACCCAGCTAGTTGGTGATGATCTATCCATGATGAGGTCCCACTGAACCCTATGGTATTGCCACCCATTCCCCCCATACACAAATCCTATGGTGATGCCAAGCTGTGCCCCTGAAGCTTGCAGCAGTGTTGCATGTAAAATTTCATGTCCTTTCCCTCCCTTTTCCAAGCTTAATTACCCCCCCCCCCCCACCAGTCAATCCAATCCTGGGAGTAAAGAGACTCCTTCAGCCCTGCAATAAACCGTGCCAGCCTCTAGCTTGTCACCACACCCCCACTGAAGCTGAGGCCCCTTTGTCACTATAAGAAACCTCTAAAACATCCTGAGCTATATTCAGAAATATATCTAAACCGATGGACTCTATCACTGAGACAGAACCCCGGACAGTCGGTTGTCAGCTGCTCAGGTGATAGTAGCAATCGCCGTGGTACTGGGCAGTAAAGATGTTTAGGCGGTTCTGGTGCAAGGGTATCAGGCTCTTGGCAAACCTTCAGTCGTGTGCCCCTCTCAGTCATCTTTTGGGTTCCTAGGCTCCAGTTAGTCAATGATCATAACCTGAATGCCACCCCTATAACAATACATAAATGAACATCATACCTTTAATATTAAACTTTGTTGTCTTTGGGCCTCGTATTCAGCCATGACAGTCAGAGTCCTTTAAAGAGCCTGACTGTTGCAGCTGAAGGTGCACCGGAGCCTATCCAGCATCCATCACAGAATATCCGGTTTAACCACGACCGGATTTGCTGTCTGGTTAACAGCAATATTCAGCCACTAACCGGACAGCAAATCTGCATTAAGTTAGATCACTAATCTGTTTAGCAGGCTGAAAATGGCCACTAACCGGATTAGTGCTGGGCTTGCCCTTGCCGCGGCCACGGACCCTGCTGGCACTGTCGAAGAGGTATTCAGCAGCACTGACCTGCCGACAGATAAAGAAGGTATTGAATTCTCGTTGAATAACTGTGGTGGTCAGGATCTAATATTTCGTTTTCACTGTAGCTACTGTTCGCCAGCCCCTCCCTCCAGAAGCTGCCATCCTAGACGACCCCAGCCTGCTTAATAGTTAAACTGGTCCTGTGTGCAGAAAGGCAGAAAACTGTCATTTCAATTTAGTTTCATTTCAATTTGTTCTTTCATTTTTTGTCATTTCTGTGTGCGTTATTTATTTATTTTTATTTAACACTTATTTATATACCGCATCTTCCAGCGATCAGTTGCGGTGTACAATTAACAACAGTTAACAATGCAGAGCTTGTTTTACATAGAACATTAGAACTTTTTACATAGAACATCTTAACTTGCATAACATAGGGTTTAAAAACTAGGCAGAATAAATCAACTAACACAGATTGTGTAATAATTTAAACAAAAGTACTGTCTCTACCGCAAAGGCAGATCATAACCTTTGCAACTATATACAAGTAGGGTATCAGTGCATAGGAGTGGAGTGTTCATTCAGTTAAGTTTTGTAATGTTATGTTATGTTATGCAAAAATAACATGCACTAAAACAATATTCTATGTGCTAACACAAAATAGCATGTGCAGTTTCATTGTGTGCTCTGAGCGGTTAATGCAGCTTAGTAAACGGGCCCCTCAGAGTACCTTTTGACAGAATACCACTTGCTTCATGAATACACTGTCAGAGTTTGGATTTTGTAAAAGACTCTGCTTCAGTATTCTCTGAATAATCCGGATAACACATCACCTAAGACACACAGATGGTCAGACTGAGTGATCCAAGTGACCCGTAACTGCTGACATCTTTCTGGATTGAAACAAGTGCTATGCTAAAATTTATAGCATTACGCTTCATTTTGGTGGCCCTATTTAACTGGATTCTTCTCAAACGACACTCATTGTAAAAAAGGTCATATTTCTGGTTATCAAAGAAGCTGTCCATCTGGCAAAGCGTATGCTAATACTCTCTGTCTCAGCCTGTCCTGCCTGCAGTGGAGCAAACAACACGTGGAGAGAGCACACAGCCAAAGGGTAGCAGCGGATAAACTCTTCCGAGTTTTAGAACCCAGCTCAAATTTGCAAGGAGAGAATGGGCTGCGCCTTTCTGTTTCTTGTCTTCCGACAACTAAACAGACAGCCAGTGTGACTTGATCAGGTGATTCGCTGTCCTGGGGATAATTTGATAATACTGTTGTGCCCACCCACGTAGAGGGGCAATCACATAAGAAGGGATTTGAAACCAGTGTGGATAAATGAATGAGAGAGAAGATATAGACACATTAGGGGGGGCGGAGCTAGCCACTGAACAGAATGGACGCTTGAATTTTTGCTCCCGTTGCTGCCCAAGAATCCTGAATATATCCCGGTATTATATTGAAGTTTATACCCCCTACCTACATCCATAACACCGCAATACAGCTGGATGGCGTCCCTGAAGCCTGCCCGACTGGAATTTCCACAGGGCTCCGGCTCAGCAGCGAAACGATCTAAACCCGAAGTGGGCTCCCCGCAGAAAATGGCCGCGGGAGAGAAGGAGGGAGTGACTGCCGGTGGCCTACGTGAAGTGCTCCAGGAATTGAAATGTGTTAAAGAAATGATTGCAGCCAATTCTAGTTCTCTGAACATGATTCAAGAAGACTTGCTAGAGGTAAAAGAGAAACTCCTCACCATCACCACTCGACTTAATGCAGTTGAATTGCAAACCCAGAAGCATGGCGTTGCATTGGAACAGCTGGGCCCTTTGGTCAAACGAGTCCGGCACATAGAAAATCTGATTGAAGATCAAAATAACCATGCCCGTAGAAATAATATCCGCCTTGTTGGAGTCCCTGAAGGCGCTGAGGGTACCGATCCGATTGGATTTCTGGAAAAAGTCATACCGGAGATGCTGCAGCTTGTCTTTGCTAGGCCTTTTGAACTAGAACGGGCCCATCGAATCCCAACACACAAAGCTGACAACACACGCTACCCGCGCCCACTCATAATGAAGGTGCTGAGATACCCACAGGTCCTACAGATCTTTCAAGCAGCACGGAAGGCCGGATCACTGCAAATCCAGGGACACAAAGTGGCACTCTATCCGGATTTGAGCAAGCAAACGGTAGATCGGAGAAAAGCGCTGCTGGCCTGTAGACCCATGCTACAAAGTGCACAGGCGAGATACGGGCTATACTACCCAGGAACCATGCGGGTCACGCTGCATAATGAAACGAGGAATTTCGTTGAAGCTGAAAAACTGAAAACTTTCCTACAAGAAAAATGCGGTATGGAAACCTGAGGCTAATATACTGATTTCTCATGCAGTATAGAGAATTCAGCATATACTCAGGGGGTGCGGCCGTGAGTTCTCACAAATTTTAGAACGCCTTAGGCCTTGTTAAACGCCTCATTGATTGTATCTCTGTTGTTCTAAATAATTTTAATTAGCCAGATATTTCTGCTTGAAATGTAGGGGTGGCAACGGGAGGTCGGGGTTGGTTACTGTTTCAGTGGATTGTGTTCACCTTAGTGATACAATGTTTGCTAGTTATGCAGTTGTTTGTGTCAGTCCAGTCCAGTACAAAACCCTCCACACATATGCAAAATGCGGGTGCGCGGCAGGCCTATCCATAGGATAGCTTTCACCTATAAGACAGCTTATTCTAACGCTGATGTCTAGTGATCTTTTAGTGCTGTCGTTAAATGTTAAAGGTATTACTGGCCCTGTCAAGCGGAAGAAGATTTTAGCGTACTGCCAGCAGAAAAAAGCAGATATTGCCCTCTTACAAGAGACTCATTTATCAGATACTGAATCGCAAAAAGTGACCTCTAAATATTTCCTGGTGGCGGCCTCGGCCTCTGCCACTCAACGCAAAGGGGGGGTAATAATATTAGTGCGCAAATTCCTACAATCCGCCATTACCGACACACAGATTGATCCACTAGGTCGATGGGCCAGAGTGACGATGAAAATAAATCAACAGCTTTACACATTCTTCAATATCTACGCGCCCAACCTCGATGACCCTAACTTCTTCAAACTGATAGCTAAAGAAGTTACAGCCGCAGCTCACACCAATATCATACTAGGGGGCGATTTCAATGTCATCTTGGATCCACTGTTAGATCGCACTCCCTATCGGGCTGTAGACAAAGTCAAATCGCAAGCGATTCTTAAGGGCATCATAACAGAGCTACACTTGGTAGACCCATGGCGCCTACTTCATCCCCAAGAAAGAGACTACACATTTTATTCCATCCCACATAATACCCAAACAAGGATCGATTTCTTCCTACTGTCCACAGAGCTGATGCCCCAAGTGTTGTCCGCAGAGATATATGCTACAACGGTATCGGATCACGCCGCTGTCTCCCTAGTGTTGAATACTAACGCTATACAGCATGTTCCGCCAAGATGGACATTTGATAAATCCCTACTAGCAGATGACTCCTTTGTACAGCTGCTGTCAGGGGAAATTGAGACCTATTTTACATATAATACACCCACTGATACCTCCATCTGGAGCTGGTGGGAAGGTTTTAAAGCGACCATGCGAGCTCATATTACCGCCTACACCATTAGACGGTGTAAAGCCAGGAAAAAAGAAAAAGATGAATTGGAACTTCAAATAAAAGCTGGGGAAAGGTTACTAGCCAAAAGAGCTGACTCAATGATACTGATTAGACTCCAAAAATTGCGCTATCAATATAATGCTCTCCTCAACAAGGAAGCGCTGAGTAGTATCCAGCTACAACGTAGTATATACTACTATGAAAGCAACCGCTCTGGATCCCTTTTAGCTCGACAGCTCAGACCAAAAGCCAACAGGACTGCTATAGCGGCGTTGCAAGACAATTCCGGGGGTCTTCTCCTGAGATCTGACAAAATTCTAGACCGCTGCAAAGAATTCTATGAGGAACTATATCGCTCAGATACCCAATGTAGTGACAGAGCCTTTGAGGATTTTGTTTCCAAGATAGTAGGACCCACATTAACCAGTCATCAGAGTCGAACGCTGGAACAAGAGATCTCAGTAACTGAAATACAAGATGCGATTAAACAGATGGCTCGTGGCAAAGCCGCCGGTCCAGATGGTATCCCACTGGAATTCTATACTAAATATTGCATTCCATTGGCTCCCATGCTACAGATCTACTACAGTGGCCTGCAAGATGAATCTCCAGAGATTGGTGCCCTGGCAGAGGCTGTGGTAGTAATTCACCCGAAACCGGGCAGGGATACGCAAAAGATAGAGAATTACAGACCCATCTCTCTCCTAAACTCTGATTATAAAATCTATGCTAAAGTGCTTGCTAACCGATTAGGACGGATCTTAAAGGATTTGATACATGAGGATCAATGTGGATTTATACAAAACAGATCCACTACAGATAATGGAAGATTATTGGCACACGTACTGGCCTCTGCCAAGACCAAAGCCGAGCCCCTGATAGGGCTAGCATTGGATGCCGAAAAAGCCTTCGATCGACTGGAATGGTCCTTTCTATTTCGTTCCCTACGGTGGTTTGGGATAGGAGAAAAAGTTCCTAAAACGTGTTGAATTGTTGTATACCAAACCCACAGCTCGCATAGCGGTCAACTCACACCTTTCAGCCCCTTTTCAGTTGCAAAGAGGGACCAGACAGGGTTGCCCCCTGTCACCGATGCTTTTTAATTTAGCCCTGGAACCCTTATTAATAGCGCTCCGACAAAAGGACAACATAAAAGGAATTGAGTTAGCAGATGGTCCCTGTAAATTGTCAGCATATGCCGATGATCTGCTCATCTTCCTACAACCCTCAGACCTTCCTGAAACACTGCAACTCATAGATGCATACTCAGCGATATCCGGATACAAAGTAAATCTGAATAAAACAACAATTATTCCCCTGAATGAACAGGTCAACGAAGAAATGATGCATGGATACCCTTTCCAATATGAGAAGTCATCCTTTAGATACCTGGGCGTGACCTATGGTACCACCTTGGAAGAGACTGTCGCAATCAACACTAAGATGTGTCAAGAAATTATACATGATAACATCTCCAAGTGGACCCCCCTTCATTTGAGCTGGTGGGGCAGGCTAGAAACGATAAAAATGATGTTGGTACCAAAACTCAGCTATATCTTAAGCATGATACCCTTACGTTTCCCGCCAGCCTTCTACAAGAAAATGAATAGTCAACTGATAGCCTTTCTATGGAATAACCGAGTACCTCGAATTGCAGCCTGGAAACTGAAACTACCTAATGCACAAGGAGGTGTCCATTTCCCAGATCTCGGCTGGCTGCACACTGCCTCTCTTTTAAAGCAGGGTGCTCAATGGATCGACTCTGATGACACGGATAAAGGACCTAGATGGCTGAGTGTGGAGCGGGCCCTACATTCCCCCCTACCCACATGGCTGCTGATAGGCACAGTCGTAGACCAGACTACACCACCTAATGCTATCATCCGAGAAACACAGCATGCCTGTCGACTGTTGGCATCATGTATCGATGGAGGGGATGACTTCGCCGCAGATATGCCCATATGGTTGAACCCGCGCCTTATCATCGGAGGAAAGCCTGTCTTATGGAAAACATGGGTGGAACATGATCTTATCACCATTGGACAACTGATCAATGGAAATGCATTTAAAACCTTTGACAGATTAAGAACGGAATTCCGATTGCCTAATACATGCTACTTCCAATGGTGTCAGCTCCGCTACTGTATGAGCAAAGCGGGTGTGTCACCTGTCTTGATGCGTGCAGGATGGCCTCTGCGACAGAAATTACAAGAATTACAAACGGATGCCAAAGCTATTTCGAGATGCGTAGCGATTCTCCGATCCAACAGTGACAAGACATGTTCTAAGATACAGTCGGTGTGGGCTACTGAAACCGGTCAAGATCTACCTCCGGACAATTGGGACACTTTTTGGGGAACTCAAATACGTGCCACGAGAGCAGCGTCTCTCACACAATCTATGTACTTTATAGCACATCGAGCGCATATTACACCGGCTAAGAAAATAAAATGGACACTACAGGAGGGAAATCGATGTTGGTCCTGCAACATGGAAATTGGGACACTGGCACATATGTTGTTCCATTGTAAATCCCTGGACATATACTGGAACAGAGTTTGGGAACGCATATCACAGATCCTCAACTTACAAACTCCTATCACTTATCGGATAGTGATATATAAATCCATAGCTTTGGAACCTACTCTGATGAAATGGGATAGTAAATTGCTGGACTTAATGCTCGGGATAGCGCTTAAAATAGTTCTAATACACTGGAAGAATCTCGACAAAGCTTGTTTCGAGCATTGGTGGAGTCTCTTAATCCTACATAAGACCTACGAAGAGATCTATATAGCTAAAAACCCATGGTCTGGTAAACTCAGTAAGAAATGGTCAGCTTTACAAAATTATGTTTGATGAAAGTGATTGCTGGAGGCTGCCTTGTGGAGGGGTCTCTGCTGTACCTGCGTTGAACGGAGAGAGGGAGGGTGGCGTGCTGGCATGGACTGATACTAGTTCTTGTTAACGTTATTGTACTGTCATGTTCAAATTATTATATTCTTTTGCTCTTCTGATCAATAACATTTGCTTGTATCCTGCTATGTCACGAATGTTTGTATTGTTATTTTACATGTTAAAACTGAATAAAAACTACTTTAAAAAAAAAAAAAAAAAAAGATATAGACACATTCAAATATCCCAGGAGTAGAAATAAAGAAAGCATTTTTTCAAGGGAAAGAAATTTCTAGACTAGCATGGTCACAATATGAGGTGAAAAGAAAGTAGGTCCAGGAATAAAAAAAATAATTTTTCACAGAAAGGGGGAGGGGGGAGACATGTATGGAAGAACCACTCCATAGAGATGTTAGAGGAAAACCAGGGTCTAAATTAAAACTAAATCCTGGCATAAGAGTAGAAGATGAGTGAGGAAGTGAAGGTAAAGGAAGAGCTCTGTCGTGGTCTGAGTATTGCTGCAGAATCGGAATATACGCAGACTATAAGGCTCGTTATCTGCTGTCACGCTGTCTTTTTAACTCAGGAGATGTGGAGCCCGATGCAGGAAGGGGCACGTCCGGGATGTCCAGATGCCCCCGAACAGGACGGCCCCATCAGTACCTGATTCTGCACTGTGAGAGCTAGACGTTCCCGCGGGTGCAGAATTGGGCACTGAGACGGCCTGGCATGTCCTGCAGCCCTGCGGGAGTTGTCCTCGCCACCTCAATGTCAGCCTGCCTCAAGGCCGACCCCCGATTCCCCACCGCCCAGCCCTCGAAGGGGTCAGCCAGGGCCCAGATTGGGTGGCAGGACCTCACCAATCATGGCTCCGTTGCTCCTGAGAGGGCTGCCTGGCCGATATGGAGGGCCTCCCTCTGCTTATTCCACCTCTGAGTTGGAATAAGTTGGGCATCCTCCTGTTGCTCCCTGGACATACAGGGCCATGATCTGAATCGGCCCTGTATGTCCAGGTACCTGTCCCGCCCATGCTCCGCCCACTCTCCGCCCCCATGCTGCTCTCCCCGCACAGCGGCTCTGTGCATGTAGGGAGAGAGGCTTTCGGCATTAGGGCAGGATGGCCAGCGGGGCTGCACGTCCCATCGGGACCTACAGTCCTGCTATTCGCCTTGCAGAATCGAGTCCTCTGTTTTTAAGAAAGTGTATAAAAACCTGAATTTAAGCAAACTATTATGGACATTGGCACCTTGTATTCTAAAGGAAGTCAAAATGCAAAGACAAGACGCCTGAAATATCGCCTGTGAGTTTAAGGAAAGTGCACTAGTCGGTAAGCTAGGACTTCAGTCCTGAAGAAACAAAAACAGTTTGTTCAACTATTTGGCTGCCAATTCGCATTTTTTTAAAAAGTGATTTTCAGAATAAAGAAATGGAGTTGATGCTTCTGGCACTTTTGTGTTTATCAGTGGGGTTGGTGCAACACCCTGTGGACCCACAAGTGCTCTCAGCACCACCCCTCCTCCGGCTACACTATCTTTTTCATTTTGACTGCTCCCTCTCCCGATGTGTATCCTCCCCGATAACATTGTTCACAAGTTAGACAAAAGTGGAAGATTCATATCAATAGACTGAGCGGAAGAGTTGCCTAGTGGTCAGAGCAGTGGGCTGTGAACCAGGGAAGACAGTGGGGTATGTTCACTAAAGTGCGGTAGGTATCGCAGGGTTAATGCACCAAAATCAGCCAAGGTAGACACAAGGGGCATGGCTGCGATATGCTACTACAACCATGGTATTCACAGCACTAGCACAGTAGTAGCAAACAACAGTCTTAGCGCATGTGCACAGTGTGCACAGTTGCACCATGCATTGAGAAAAGGAAAGCTACAAGCGCAATATCAGGGCGGCTGTGGGCAAAGGAACCACCGTTGACAGTAAGAAATGTGCCCAAACATACATACAGGAAAGGAGCAACTGGCTGTTTCAGAGAAATGACCTGGAATGGACTTAACTGCCTGCACAGCTCAGAACATAGGGGCTAAGTGCAAGAAGGCGGGGCATGCAAATCAGCCAAGCAAAGACATCAGGAGAGAGGTTGCAGATACAAGAAGGCGGGGCATGCAAATCAGCCAAGCAAAGACATCAGGAGAGAGGTTGGAAATAAAAGAAGGCGGGGCATGCAAATCAGCCAAGTAAAGACATCAGGAGAGAGGTTGCAGATACAAGAAGGCGGGGCATGCAAATCAGCCAAGCAAAGACATCAGGAGAGAGGTTGGAAATAAAAGAAGGCGGGGCATGCAAATCAGCCAAGCAAAGACATCAGGCGAGAGGTTGCAAATAAAAGAAGGCGGGGCATGCAAATCAGCCAAGCAAAGACATCAGGCGAGAGGTTGCAGATACAAGAAGGCGGGGCATGCAAATCAGCCAAGCAAAGACATCAGGAGAGAGGTTGCAGATACAAGAAGGCGGGGCATGCAAATCAGCCAAGCAAAGACATCAGGAGAGAGGTTGCAGATACAAGAAGGCGGGGCATGCAAATCAGCCAAGCAAAGACATCAGGAGAGAGGTTGCAGATACAAGAAGGCGGGGCATGCAAATCAGCCAAGCAAAGACATCAGGCGAGAGGTTGCAGATACAAGAAGGCGGGGCATGCAAATCAGCCAAGCAAAGACATCAGGCGAGAGGTTGCAGATACAAGAAGGCGGGGCATGCAAATCAGCCAAGCAAAGACATCAGGCGAGAGGATGCAGATACAAGAAGGCGGGGCATGCAAATCAGCCAAGCAAAGACATCAGGAGAGAGGTTGCAGATACAAGAAGGCGGGGCATGCAAATCAGCCAAGCAAAGACATCAGGCGAGAGGTTGCAGATACAAGAAGGCGGGGCATGCAAATCAGCCAAGCAAAGACATCAGGCGAGAGGTTGCAGATACAAGAAGGCGGGGCATGCAAATCAGCCAAGCAAAGACATCAGGAGAGAGGTTGCAGATACAAGAAGGCGGGGCATGCAAATCAGCCAAGCAAAGACATCAGGAGAGAGGTTGCAAATGTGGCATCTGGAGATTCAGGGGGCCTTGTATGGGTTCAAGCAGGGCGTCACGGGGGACTGGGATATGAACCTCCCTCACCCTACGGCGCCAAGGGTGCCTGTTCACTTAGGATGCAGGGGACAGAGTACAAGATCTTTGCTATGTGGGGATGGGCTCCACCTCTCATTCCTTCCTCTGATTGTGGTTTGGACAGCACCATAGCCATTGTAGAGTATACCCCCCAGCCCCAGGTTATGGGGAGTGAAAGGGCCAGGAGGGTCTGAGCATAGCTGCTTAGGGCAGCCTGCACATGAGAGTCATAGGGTACGGAAACACTTGATGTATTGCAAATCAAAAAAATATAATATCGATGCGGTGCACAATAAATAAAAAAGGGAACCATATACCAAAATGCTACTGACAAACAAAACAAGAGGAATCTACAAGGGTTACAAAAGACACAAAAGGAGGGGAAATCTCCCTGTCCTCTTACCTCTATAGTGTGGGGGCGGGGTCACAGCCATCCACCCATAGAGGGCATCCAAGCTCCCTTCTACTGTAGGTATCTATGAGGACAATTCTATTCCGTACACCCCCGTCTGTTTGGCCGGTCAGAATCAGGACATGCTCCAGTTGCACCCGATCCTGATCCCATGGGGACTAGATATGCCTGTGGGATCAGAAACGGGTCTACTGGCCTGGACGTTCTGGCTGTGGCCAAATTCTGGCTACCTGGAATTCAATGAACTCCCCGGCAGACCCAGCATTTTGCTTTTCCTTGCAGCTCGAACCCTGAACAGTCCTGCTGTGGCCCGGGCCGGGCTGCGAGAACACCCTGTCCCCCCTCACCTCTGGTCCACTGCCCAGCTCCCCAATCAGGCTCCGACTAAGGGGACTTATTCCACTTCCGAAGTGGAATAAGTCCCCCGTACAAATGGCTGACCCTGGACATACAGGGCCGTTCTCTGAATCGGCCCTGTACGGCCGGAGTCATGATGCCAACCACAGCTCGCCCTTGCTCCGCCTGCGACCCACCCCCTCCCGCCCACAAACAGAACTCCCTGGACAGCTCAGATCTACGTGCGGGGAGCTCTGTTTCCAGGATGCAGGCCAGGCGTTTAGCAGTACTGGACGTCACGTCGGGATCCACTAAACGCGGATCAGAATGACCCCTTACATGTCTTTATAAAATACTAGTACAAATCCAGCAGAAATCATGCCTAGACTGAAGGCATGGACATTGCACCTGCTGAAGCGCAGATGTGAAGGTTAGCATGTATTTTATAAAATGTGCACTTAAATTGGGACGTCAACCATCTCCCTGAGCATGCACTGGCTTCCACCACACGTACTTTTAGGCATGATCTAATTTTATAAGAGCTCATTTATGTGCTTAAATCAGCATTTTGCGGCAGATTCTATATAGTAGATGTGGACATTTACCCGCTAGAAATGCACACAAGCCCCTAGTCTCACACTTTGGATGGTCACTGTTCTGCAAGCCCGCGCATCTATTCCATCATGTGTGCTTTCCGTGGGATGGGATGGTGCTTGGGCTGGAATGTCAGCGGGGTCTAAATTCATGTGCATAGGTTATAGGATAATATAACCTACACGTTTCTTTGCCAATCTGGCCAAGCATAGTTACACCTGCTCTAGAGAAAGCATAACTGCTAGAAGTAAGCTCAGGTGCGCCAGAACACCCCTATTTTATAAAGCAAGCACATGCTTCACTGTATAAAATAGGTCTCCAAGTACATATGCACTGATGTGTTGCCTGCACAGGAGTTTATGAAATGACTCTCTACATATACTGTATGTTCAGTGCTGCTCGCTATCTAAACAGCATCACTGAATAGACATGTTTTACAGCTCTTACAGTTCTAAACCTATGCCCTTAGGCAATTCTTCGGGGTGGTAGAGTAGTCTAGTGGTTAGAGTAGTGACAAGAGGACTGGGGTTTGATGCCCACTGGAATTCCTTGTGGCCTTGGGTAAATCACACTTCTCCTTCCAAAGGGAGATCCAAGTAATTTCCCCAAAAATTGCAGGTCAGTAACTAGTCTATAAGCCATTCACTGCAATAGATGCAAACAGAATATATCATAATATCAGAAAGCAATAAGAAGGGAGCATATGGAACTAAAGATCAGTTAATGCTGAATAAAACCATCATGGCTAGAATTAAGGAAAAGCAGATAGCATGGGTTGACTGTAAATAAGGCTTTGACAACACCCCCCCCCCCACACACACACTCTTAGATATTAAATTGCCTTGAAATGTACAAAACAAGTCCTACACTGATCCAGTTCACCATGAAAATGTGGCAACCCACAAGCCATCTGAGTTATGAAGATGGACAATTCATCATTCCTCAAATCAAGATCCAACAAGGAATATTTCAGGGAGACTCTCTGTCACCACTTTTATATGTATGGTGCTTAATCCACTGAGTACTTTCAGCTTTGGGGTTGCCAAATAGCTCCAGATATTCCCGACAGGCTTGATCCAGTCCTGGGTTTACAACACTGCATGCAGGGACTTGTAGTCTTGCTTTTCTTATGCAGTGCAATAGAGAAATCAGAACTACATGCAATTAAGTGAACCCAGGACAGGATCAAGCTTGTCGGGCTCAACTGGAGCCAGTTGACAACCCTATTTAGCCTTAATCCTAAAGATGCTAACAATCCAAAAGTAACATTACACTTCCTATTTGTAGATGACTTGAAGCTCTATAGTTCCAGTGACCATCAAATAGAAAAATTCTGTGTAGTGAAAAGCTTTTCAGATGCCATCAAGATGACTTTTGGCCTTTAGAAACAGGAAGCCGGCATTGAGCAGTCTGAAGGGGCAGAAGCAAACAGCCCCGTGGTGCCAAAGTTGTGAGAGAGGGTTGGCAGCGGCAGCAGCTAAGGACACCGCGGAGGGGATGGGGTGCAAGGGATGAGGTTTACCCAGGGGGCCTCATCTCCTTGCGCAGGCCCTGTATTTGCAGAGGACACAGCACGGCAGCATCGCCAATGCAGCCGACACCACCCCTTGAGGCTGTCGAGGCTCGCGGTAATCGCACGTTACAGGCACAGACACTTTCCGCCCATTTGCGTAACTAACGCGCAGCCTGCAGATAGAACAGGGCATCTCTGCACTATCTGCCTTTGACCCACATTAGCTGCTGCTGCGGCACGCTGTTCCCACATTAGCACCATGCTAGCTAACCTGGCGTAATAAACACGCCCCAAAGTGTTACTCCAGTAGACATGCTTAAGGAGAGGCGAATTGAAATCTACGGATTAGAGATTGATTGTTGCAAGCAAGGATAGTGGATTACAGATGAGATGGATCGCAGCAAGCATAGAAAACGCTGGCAAAACAGTGTAAGAAAGAGCTGGAAACTGTTACTCATTTCATAGCTGGCTGCAAAGTTCTGTTTTTGTTTTATTTCTTTTATATTTATGAATTTTTACATCTTTCCAAGCAAAACACTCGTATAGAAAAAATAAAGTGCAGAAAATCACATTTGAGTAGAAAATCATCAGAAAGTAAACAGTATTCATTTTATCACTGTAGCCCACAATTCAGTTGGAGGAGATCCAGTATAAATAGATAAGGAAATTCATTTTAGATGCATCAAACAGGCAACGCAGGTACCACAGCCGAACGGACTATATCTAATAGGACCTAAATTGGTACCAGCAACTCTCTTTCTGCTGATGAAGGAAAAGAATTGCTAAGGTTCAAAAAACATATAATACACGGATTCCATCTTAGACATTTACAGGGAAACCTTAAGGAAAGAGCTCCTTACTGCAGACCAGCGGGTTTAAGTTAAAGAAATTCCTTTTATTTTCATTTGAGTCTCCCTAGAAAGAACAGAGAGATTCATAAAGGAAACGGAACATTTCTTGAAATAAAGCCTCTGCACCCAATCTATGTCAGTGCTTGAGGCAACTGGCCCCGAATCTGCCAATAAATTAGTAACGCTCAAAGTATTCTTTCTTATCCTGGCTGAAATATTTATCTGAAACTTCCTTCATGGCAGTAGACAAGTACTGTAATATGCTCGAGAAATGGGCAGTAGAGATTCTCTTGGTATTTTCAATACCCTAACATATAATAGGACCAAGCTAGGCATGTACTCTGTGCCCCCCTCTGCTCAGCCACATTCAGTAACTCACTCTTTTTGTGCTTCCTGGAAGCCCAGTGATGATACCGCTGCCCCCTTCTATGCTTGCACCCTGTGTGACTGCACCACATGCCCAGCCCTTGGTATGGCCCTGAGGGGGCGTATTTAAAGGTATTTATTTATTTGGCTTTATATATTGCTTTATCATTTCAGTTAAACCAGTTTACATTGTAGCCTAAGCTTGCTAATGTTATCTGCTGTCATGGGACATTGATAGCTTGGATTTTTCTGAGGCCATGGAGGGTTAAGTGACTTGCCCAAGGCCACAAGGGGTGAAAGAGTCTCCTAACACTAGGCGGTTCTGCAATCCGGTTAGCAGCTGAATATTGCCACTAACTGGATTGCCAAAGAGCAACCCAGGCAAACCTGGACTCTGCCAGTCATTGGATATGGCCCAGCACTGAACATACAGGTTTATTTTAAAGCAGCGACGGTCACTGCCCCTGAAAATGCTCCTCATATGTTTTAAAAGTTTACTTCACAGATATCATAGCCAACTTAGGAAAGTTAATACCCCTAAGATTTTCTATCTTGTTCTTCAGTATAATACTGTATTTTCCTTAATAACAGCGGACACTGAGAACTATGAAAGCTGAATTTTATCCTCAGGGAAGAGTGTCAGACTCAGTCTCAAAGAAGACGCTGAGCCTTCTCACTTTGGCGGCGATAGCACCACGTTCTTCCCTGACTTTGCCTGAATGCTGGTGCATTGCACGTAGACATCCATAGAGCCTCGTGAAGTATGTTGTTGAAATGTATATCGTTGAGGTGCAGAGGGATATTTCACCAGCTTGCCTTTTCTTTTGCCCATCTTCCCTACGATGCAAGCCAAGTTGTGATGGCAGAACATTTCTATGTGGAAAGGCACAACAAAATGGCATGTCTTATCCATTGGAAACGTTGGGGGATGTTCAGTAGAGGCAGCTAGTGTTGCTAACGTGACTAGCCTTCGGCATTGAAATTTAAACCCTGATATTCAATGCTGGGATCATATCCACCCCAGAATTGAATATATGGGTTCAGCGCATTGTCACAAGACCAACCGGGTAGCAGCACTATTGAGTTGCTGCCCGGTTAGACAACGCGGCAAAGGTGAGGCCGGGTTTTCATGCACCTCACTTTCACCGCTTATTGTTAACTGGACAGCAGCTCAATATTGCTGCTGCCCAGTTAGCAACAGGCGCCGTCTCTGCTGTGCCCTAGAATGTGCCCGGAACACTTAGCATCATGGTGTGCAGCGGCAGCATCCAGCAGCACTAACTATGTCCCAGGTGATCATAACCTCCTCGTTCTTCATAGTTCTCATAGGCGGTCATTGACTAAAGGGTGCTAGCTGCCAGCAGGTGTTCTGGCACAGGCTTTAAGAGTGCTGGGACGCGCATTGACAGATATGGGTGTGACAGCATGCATATCTCTGCCTTTGCAAATAGTGCCACCGGAAATCCTTCCAGACCACCTGGACCTATGATGGTAATTCTGTAAGGTGCAGCTAGAGTTCCACATGAGTGTTTGCACATATTTAGTGATCTACGTGCAGAATGTAGGTAGTTGCTATTCTGTTACCTCATCGAGGTAATGTCATGTAGTTTTGGAGTGGGCGAACATAGGCAGAGTGCAACGTACACTCATAAATCATAGAATACTATAACGTACCTGCATTTCTGACAAATTTAGTCAGGGGTATTCAGAAATGCATGTAAGCTATAGTATTCTCTGACTTATGAGTGTAAGTTCCACTCCACCTGTGATCACCCACTCCACAACTACAGGATATCATCCCGATGAGAACATAAGAACATAAGATATGCCATACTGGGTCAGACCAAGGTCCATCAAGTCCAGTATTCTGTTTCCAACAGTGGCCAATCTAGGTCATATGTACCTAGCAGTTTCCCCAAGAGACACAGGTTCCACAATGCTTGTACTGGGTCAAGCATTGATATCTTCGGTCACTTCTTAATAATGGTTTATGGACCTTTCCTCCAGGAACTTGTCCAAACCTTTTTTAAACCCAGCTACACTAACAGCCTTTACTACATCCTCCGGTAACAAATTCCAGAGTTTGATTACACGTTGAGTGAAAAAATATTTTCTTTTATTAGTCTTAAATAGTTTACCCTGTAGCTTCATTGCATGTCCCCTAGTCTTTCTATATTCTGATAACGTAAACAATCGATCTACGTTTACCCGTTCCACTCCGTTCATTAATTTATAGACTTCTATCATATCTCCCCTCAGCCGTCTCTTTTCCAGGTTAAAGAGCCCTAACCTTTTTAGCCTTTCTTCATAGGAGGTTACTAACAGAATAGTAACTACCTACATTCTGCATGTGGATCACTAAATATCATGATTTACGTACATACACTCCTGTGGAGCTCTAGCTTCAGCTTACAGAATTACTGTCATAGGCCCAGGTGGTCTCGAATGATTTTCAATGGCACTATCCATATAGGGCCCAATATTTGGAAAGGCACTGAAGATGGTGATATGTGCTGTAAAACACCCATACAAAAAAAGGCTTGAATCCTCAGAAAGGCAGTTTATGTTAAACAAATGTGATTTACATTGTTTAATGTCAAATGCATTTGATCTCTGGAAAAAGCAGTATATAAATGCTAAGAAATAAAAAAATCCTCAGAAAGGCGGCAGATATATGGGCAAACAGAATATGAGGGGACAGGGCATGCATGAGGCGGTACACAAACCTGTGTATGTGGCCTGCAAGCGGGCAGTCATATTGGAAAAACCCACACAACCCAGCGGCCCTCTGAAAACACCCATGCAGTAATGGCATAGCACAGAGGAATGCCTACCCATGTATCATGCAAAGGACCACCGTTGTAAGAGTATGCACAGTATCACAAGGCACAAAGCCCAACGTGGGTATCACCATGAAATCCATGCAACGTGGAATATGCTCCCATTAATACCCATGTGATAGTTTGATTGCACACATAGCTACCCCAAGACCCACATGTCAATGCCTGTTTCTGATTGGCACACTCCACGAGTAGGAGCCCCCCCCCACTCCCCCCACAAAGCAGTTATTAGCAAAATGGCATCTGGAAGGTAATAGGAGACCTTCAGCACGGAGGAGGCTGATGCTCTGGCACACATGGTACTGCCCCGGGAGGGGGTGCTGTGCTACCAGGAGCCTCCAGAGAGCCAATATTCAGCTGTCACTGTGAAGATTGAGGACACTGCAGTTGCGGCTGCACATGTGAGTAAGCTATGGGTTGCAGGCAGTGGTTGGGGAGGAGCATGGCAGTAGGTAGGCTAGGAGCAGCTGCAGCAGGCATAAGTGAGGGACAGTGATGCACCATCATAGAGTGAGTGCAACTGAGCAACCAAGGCACACCAATGTGGCACACCAATGCACAGGTCTATCAACCAAGTCCATGGTGGGCCCATGGCCACATCCCTATCAGTCATAGTGTCATGATATTGCCATGAAGCAGCAGTGCTAAGACATATGGTGCAAGGGTCCTGCCACAAGTTCCTGAAGAGGCCTCATGTCATGTGGCCTGACACAGTCTGATTGCTGATATCCACAGAGCACATGGAGACAAAGAGGGACACAAAGTGCCAGTATGAGGATGGGGACCAGGAGCCATGAACTGGCATGGTTTGTGTTGGGGTGGCCTGTGTGCTGTGTTGGGGATACTAAGGACAGATCCTGTGTCCAAATGGGCTGCAGGCCTGTCAGACCATGCCCCATACAGAGAACTCATGCAGGAGGTGTTGCCCCCAGCCCACAACTAAGAGCCACCCCTTAAAAGATATCTATCAGTCAAGGGAGAACAGTTACTGGGTTGTGTCTGTAGCTGGCCATGCAATGTCGCACAATCCTACACATCAGGGTCACAACCATGGCTGCCACTTTAGCAAAGAACCAGCCAGCCACCAACTTATCAGACACAATAGCTCATCCTGGAAGAGCAGTGCTGCATGACCGATAGGACACAGGTGCACACCTGATACAAAATCACTCAACCACCAAAATGTGCTATAATGCTAGAAGAATACCTGCCAGTTTGGCAGTGCTAACCTCTGCTATTTGGTAGCCTTACGATGAATATTTCACCCTGCGTAGTGCGTGTCCTTAAGTTCTTGGCACTTGTGTGGTACCATGCAAGGATATGTAACATCAGCTAGAGGAGAAGGCAAGAACTCATGGGGCTTGGTGAAGGGGGGTCATGGTCCAGAAAAGTGAGAGGGAATCAGCTGCCTCAGTGCTCAAAGAGGTGTATGTTGACCAGGAGGGGGTAGGTGAAGGTCGAAGAGGGTGAGAGAGTAAGGGGAAGTAAGCAGCAAGATAGAGGCAGGGTACAGAAATGTGTGGAAGAGGATGAGGGCGTATCAGTTGAGAGGGTGTGTGTCAGTGAGCTACTATGCAAGTGTAGGGGCATCAAACCTGAAGGGCAACTGAGTTACTGACACTGGGATTACTAAAAAGGGGATTGCAGGGGCAATGGTGGAGGGATGGAAGACAACATTCTAGATAGCACCAAGGGTGACAGATGCAGTGGAGGCTGTTGGGAGCAGTGTGCAGGTGGGGGAGGGGAGGCACATGCCCCAGGTTGTGTGTGGGCCCAAAAGACCCACCTCTTGATGTCATATCTCCCTTCCAAAGGGACTTTTGTGTGAGGTGTACCCTGGAGGCCCTGAAATACAGATTCTAAACAATGAGGTGGCAGAACCCAGACCTCATTGAGTGCCTCCACAAGGAGGTAGAAGCTGCAGCTGATGAGTCTGGCCTCTTACATGCCACATGTACCCACATGACAGAACCACGTCATGGCTGCACCAGGTGTTGGAGTCACTTCCACTGTCATTCCCTGATGACATCCCCGCCACCGGCATTCTTGCAAGCAACTCTGGTCGGTATCACAGAACAGCAGACCTCTACCAACTGTACAATGTGTCATCCTTCCACAAACAAGACTCCACTCTGACCATATGACATGACATGGCATACTGGGTTAGGCCAAGGATCTGCCAACCACATATTCCCAATTCTAACAGTGGCAAGTCCAGGTAATAGCTACCTGTCTGCTATCCACAAAGGGTCAGAGTGATGCCATACTGTTCAATGTAGTTTACTGTGGCATAATACAGATCCATCTCTATCTCATCAGACACACAACCACTGTGCATGCTGCGACACCAGAAAATGTACTGCACACCTACACCTACCAGCCAAGGGTGGGGTGCTGGGCACAATGTGTAGGTCAAATGGCTGTGCTCCCAAAGCAATGACTGATAGGAATGACACCCAGGTAGGGCCATCTGTCATGTGGTGCCAGAACTGTACATATGGAGGAAAAAATGCCAAGGCATCCGGTATGCCATACCTGTCATCAGGCCTAGCAGGAGCACCTGTGTAGCCTAAGACATGGGAGTCCAGTGCAAAACTGGAACACATCTGTTCTGAGGATAATCAGACATTCAAGGGCCAAAGGTGAGTCCCAGTGGGATTTGAATCCTACACCCCCCCCCCCCTCCAGTTACAAAAAGCAAGTATGCAATTGTAGCACTGGCCAATGCTTGTAAAGTAAAGAGGATATTTGATGAATGTGCTGCGTATATGACATTACACCTGTAACGCAATCCTCTGAAAAGTTCTTATCTTGAGGTGATAGAAGCCATTCCCTATGGCAAAAACAGGCTCGTTTGTATGCTCTAAAGACTATCAAAAAAGGATAACCACGGTCCAACAGCCGATTGCACAAACCTTGTACATGATGATAAAATTCAGACATGGTAGAGCACACCCAACAAAGATGTAAAAATTGTCCAAAGGGAAGGCCACGACGTAAAGAGACCTGATGATGGCTATGAAATCTGAGAAGGGCGTTTCGTTGAACCGGCTTGCGATACAATGTAGTCTACAGGCCATATGAAGTAAGATATACCTGAACATCCAGAAACTCAATAGCCTGAACATCCAGAAACTCAATAGCCTGGGTCTCGATATGAGCAGTGAATTTAATATTGGGTTTTAAAGTATTTAGCCATGAGATAAACCACTGCAAAGATTCCAAAGAGTCTGTCCATAAGAAAAAGATATCATCAAGGAATCGCTTCTATAGAGATATCTTTTTGAAAGCTGCTGATGGATAAATATATAGCTCTTCAAAATCCACCATATAAATTGTTGCCAACGATGATGCTACAGTAGCCCCCAGAGCTATGCCAAAAGTCTGGAGATAGAACTATCCATGGTATAAAAAATAATTCTTAGTCAAAACCAGACGTAATAGATCTAACAAGAAAGAGCTAGGCAATCTTGATGGTAGAACCAAAGGATATGTAGTAAGGCATTCAAGAATTTCTTGCTGATCAATATTTGTGTACAATGATTGAACATCAAGAGTCACCAAATACGTAAAAGAAGAATTTTGTGAATATTGGTCGAGTTGTGTCAGAAAGTATGTTGTATCCTTAACATATGATCGAACTGCTGATGAGGCTGGTTGCAAAAACTGGTCACAAAACTGGGATAAAGGTTCAGGAATTGATTCCCGGCAGGAAATAATGGGATGGCCAGGGGGTTTCATCAAAGATTTATGTATCTTCGGAACCATATATAAAACCGGTATCTTGGGAGATGACTTAGATACAAATGCATGCTCATGCTTAGTAATCCAATCTATCTGTGAAGCATGTTCAATCAAAGGATGACCAATTTTTGCAACCAGCCACATCAGCGGCTCCACACCTTGGGTTAAACAGGTAAGCAGCACAATGACATATTACAAATACATGAGTAACACAGTAGCGTGGGCAAGCTGCTTAATATCCATGGCGGAGTTAATAACCAGTTATCCCCACTGTTAGCGCATAGCGCCACCACCCATCCCACTAGAGGACAGCAACCTTGGGCCGGAAGGACTGGGGTTTCTAGTCCCACAGATGCTCCTTGTGGTCTTGGGCAAGCCACTTAACCCTCCATTGCCCATGTTCCCTGTAAGTATTAGTGTGTGTCTCATATCCCTGCATGTTAAATGTATCCCCCAATTGTGTTGTGACCGCTTTGATTGAAGGATAAGGCGGTATACAAAACTGTCTAAATAAAATAAATAAATAAATAAATAAATTTTGAGTGGTAAGGTGGTTATTTCAAATGCACCTATGAGGCTGCAACTTGTGCGGGGATGTGGCTAGCCTGGCCATCCACACAGTTAGGTCCACGAATTGGCTCCGTCATATCCGGGTAGGTTTTAAATATGCACAGTTAGGGCTGTGATAACTGCTTGCAGCCATGAAGAAGACTCAAAAGCAAAATTTCTTTCCAGCGGAGATGGA
Source organism: Ichthyophis bannanicus (assembly GCA_033557465.1). Lineage (NCBI taxonomy): Eukaryota > Metazoa > Chordata > Amphibia > Gymnophiona > Ichthyophiidae > Ichthyophis > Ichthyophis bannanicus. The sequence goes on from CM066032.1 coordinate 1,840,117,677, forward strand.
GTTTGCCATTGGTCTGATCCTGAGGGAGCATGGGACCCTCTCTGGGGCCAGGGATGCCCACACCCAGCAGTGTGCCTGGCATGACATCGCCAGGCAGGTAAATGTTGTCCGCCACCATAATAGGGAGTTTGAGGACATAAAGAAGATATGGCGACTGTTACAGTAGCATGCTAAGGAGAAGCAGGCTGCGAACCTAAAGCTCCCACCCTAGCAATGGAACATAAGAACATAAGATATGCCATACTGGATCAGACCATGGTCCATCAAGCCCAGTATCCTGTTTCCAACAATCCTTTTTTAAACCCAGCTGCACTAACAGCTTTTACTACATCCTCCAGTAACTCCGGCCCTCACTTACCTGGAGAAGAAAGTGGTCACCTGTATGGAGGACATCAGTATCACAGGGGTGACAGGGCAGGACAGCTCAGCTACCGCAGCACCAGGGGGTGAATAGGGCAATGTTTCAGGTGCCTAGGTACTTCCACCATCCCCTCTGCATGACCACTCCCTGGGACAGCAGCAGGTGACTAGCCCACCTCTTTCCTTGAGTGGCTTCCCATCCCTACAAACACCCTGTTGCTGGTGTCCATCCTTTTTCAGTTGCTGGTCCTCAAGCAGGACTTTCCCATCCTGCTGAGGCTTACCCTTGAATCTGCCCAATAGTTGTGCAATCTGTTCATGCCCCTCACCTACCCTGCACTACCACCATGCTACAAGACATGAAAAGGTGGGGAGTGCTTTATTTGGACACAGTCTTACTGTCCATGTATACAGGTTCTAGTCAACCAGGCATCCCACATATCCTCCATGTGGGGTAGGTAGTCAGTTCATCACCATCTGCACAGTCATGGTTTTCCAGCGCTAAGAGATATTCACCATGGTAGAGTATGCATCTTTAATATGTGTCGCCACACACCTCCCCACATCCTTGCCACACATGTTCACAGGTATCTACACACACCTATCCTACCCCCAGGGCACTCACAGGGGGTACATTCTATTATCTCATGCACTTCCCAGTAGTCCTGTAACACTGTCTTCCAGCTGGGCCATTGTGTAGCTGGAGACCTGCCACATGTGCCCTCTATAGGCTGTCACCTAGATCTCCATCTCCAGCATTCTCCCTCTTTGCCCTTAATGCACCCTTCACCCAAGACCCCCCTGCTTATGCAGTCCTGGCCACCATGCTCCACTGGCTCCCAGCCCCTGCAGCCTGGCTGGTTTCCCTTCATCCAATCCTCTATCTCTGCACCCTGATCCCTCCCTCGTCTTCTCTGAGGCTGGGGTGCCTGCATTTGCACTGCATGCTGTATGGACACATTGGCAGGGTCCTAGCAGGCACATTTCTCTTCCACTTTGTGTCATGGCATATCTTCACTGCCCCCCAATCCATGTTCTGGGGTAGGGTCCACCAATGGCCTCTTCTATGCCATAGAGCCATAACATGCACATGTGTCTGCCTACACATCCACCTCCTCCCTATGTCTGCCACAGACCTGCCTCTAACCCCTAACCCTTTTTTATCTGCCCTCCCAAGAAGCCAAGACCTTCTTCTGACACTCCAGATCCTTTGGGAGTGAGGCCACAGCTGCATTATGGTGTAACTGCACAAGGCAACAATGTCACTGCACCGGGGGCGAGCACGAGGACACCACTGTTGAACCATCATCTCTCCCTCCTTTGCCACAGTATCATCCCCAGGATTGGCCGGACCTGGTTCCCCATCCCTGAGCCACCCATGGACACCTGTGCAGATCTAGCAGAGCAGCAGATGCTGAAAGAAGGGACAGAGATGGTAGAACTAAGGGCATTGTCACAAGCCTGCAGGCTATCAGGCAGGAACTGAAGACTCTATGCAGTTGCAGTGGGAAATAGGAGAGCACCAAGAGAGGCACTAGGATGCACTGCCTCCATCCCCCCTTGTCCATGAAACAGTTGCTTACATGGCCTCCATCTTGCACTCCCTCCATGACATTGCAGCTGCTAGACAGCCACCTGTGACTGGCGCCCCTCTGGGGAGCCACAGCATGCCTACAGCCTGATGAAGCCTCTCCTCTCTGTGCAGATGATGAGACTATGAGCAATGCATTGGAAGCACTACCACTGAGGTGGGAAGAGGGGTGGGGGGGGGGGGAATGGATGAGGGCTCATTAATATAGGTGTTGGGGAAAGGTTTATTCAGGAAATAAATGTATCTATTCACAGTAGAAGTTCTCCTGGATCAGTCTGTTCTGTGCTGCTTACGCTGGGGCTGTCACATGTTGGTTGCCTCTTTGGTATTCCTCATCTGGCCCCTCATGCCGGAATTATACTTCCATGTGCATCTCCTCCTGGGGAAGGTCTATCCCCTTCTGGATGACAATGTTATGGAGGATGCAGCATGCTGTAAATATGCGGCAGACCATCTCAGGGCTGTAGAGCAGTTCTCCTCCACTCCTGTCCAGACACCTGAACCTGTTCTTCAGGAGGCCAAATACATGTTCCACCACCACCCTTGTACATGCCAGTGCTCTATTGTAGTTTTCCTCCTGTGCTGTCTGAGGATTATGCAATAGCGTCATGAGCCAGGTCCTCAGTAGATATCTCCTGTCAACTGCGGGGTTGTGGAGGGGGGCCACACATGGCGTGTTGTGACATTTATGGGAGATTATGGTCTCTGCAAAGCCATTGCACATTTACAGGACATCTTATACTACAATTCTTTGCCACCCCTGCATCCCTGCAGTCTCCTAAAGCCCCAGAATAGCTGTCAGGTGTTGCTGCCCAGTCCCCTGTGCAACCTATAACCATGCATTTATCCCATCTACACAGTAAAAGCCACACACTGAAAAATCTGCTGCCAAACGGTGCTCTATACTCTATTAGCTCCATCTGTTTGGCCTCCAAAAGGTGTGCTGTCACCATTTGCTACCACATGTTCACTAGCAGGAGTCAGTTGCAACAACTGTTATAGCTAAGGCATTACTACCTTCTACCCACTCTGGAGCCTGCGTCAGTACTAGCACTTCCATTGCCTCCCCATCTAACAGCCCCACCTCTCCCTCTCCCTCCCCCATTTTTGGCATTTCCCACACACATGACACTTCCCCGTGCACTCAACAGCCCTTGCAAGGGATTGCCACCAGCCCTTGCAGCCCCACAGCCACCTACCAGCATGCAAGCAAGGCTTTATATACGTGTTTCAGTTATGGATCACTCACCTAGCAGCCAGTCATCACTAGTTGTCCAAAGGCAGCGATCTGGCCCAGGCCAGATTGTAATAGCACAAAGGCATCATGGCATGATCCAGGGAAGCGCGCACAAAGATATGTGAAGCGCATGTGGGCATCGACCAGAACCTGCATGTTCATTGAGTGGTATTGGTGCCTATTGTGGTAAGCCCTCTCATCCCGTCTGGATGACCTCAAGGCCACATGGGTGCAGTCAATGACACCTAGGACCGATGAGAAGGATGCAGTCTGGTAGAGGACCTGCATGGCCTATTGTCTGCTTTCTGGAGTGGCAGGGAAGTGGACATATTCATTGGGCCATCTGAGAAGAGCTGTTGTAAAGGCCTCTATGCAGTGTGACACTGCAGACTGCGTAATACTGGTGGTTGCCTCCACCACATACTGGAAGCTGCCAGTGGCAAGGAAAGTCAGAGTATTGGCCACTTTGACAGTCACTAGCCTTGCGTGGCTTTTAGCAGTTGGGGGATCCAGGTCATGTCTGAGCATGGCACAGAGGTCGGTGATGGTGGCAACATCAAGGCAGTATGCTGAAACACCCCCTCGGGATCAGCTGCAGATACGTGATCCTTGGTCGGTATACCCAGGGCATCCAGTAATGTCTCCTCCCTGCCTGGTCCACACTTGGCTGCTGTGGCTGTTGCTAGAGATGTTGCCCTGCCTGTCTGTGGCATCTCCACCTCAGCTGTTGTCTGGGTTTGAAGCCTCTTAACCGGTTTCACTGCAGCATCAGCCAGCACAAACCTGCGTAGCGAAGCGTAAGGAGTTTCTTAGTGACCGTCACTAAACCATATCAAACCCTGGCCTACTGAATATTGTCATCACTGAATATCGGTGCTGCATCCATATTTATTTATTTTATTTGTAGATGCCTCGCCCATTCTGTGCCCCATGGATATACGGTAATGCCATGACATGCAGTGTTTATATTCATGCATGCGCACATCACTCAAAAACCAGTTTGCCAGCATTTGGCTCTCTTGAACGGTTTTGGGCCTGTTTTATCCACCTATCCACCACCTAACATTTGGAATATTGGCCCATAGTGCTGCTGAAAATCCATGGATAGTGCTGTAAGAGAAGTTCACCAGACGGCTAGCATTATCAGGATAAATGCCTTTGAATATTGACACCTTCTAACTGTGCCCTTCTCTTCCACTGCTCAAAACTCAGCTGCAAGGCTAATCATCCACCAGTGTTGCTATGCTCATGTCATCCCTCTTCTCAAGTCTCTTTGATGGGTCCCTATCCGTTTCCACATCCAGTTCAAACTTCTGCTGACCTATAACTGCCTGTGTTTGGCTACTCCTCACAGGTCTGCGCTCTTACGGGGACTAGGGCTGTTAGAATCCATTCCAAGGTGAGGATCTTAGACTTTAGGAAGACTAACTTTGCGAAGATGGGCCAATACCTCAGGGAGTCGTTAGTGGGATGGGAACAGCTGGGAGATGTAGAAAAACAGTGGGCAAAACTGAAAGGGGGTATTTTAAAGGCAACCAACCTTTTTGTTAAAATGGTAAATAAAGGCAAAAGGAACAGGAGACTGCTATGGTTTTCGAAGGAAGTAGCTGAACAAGTGAAGAAAAAGAGGGAGGCCTTCATGAAATACAAGAGATCACAGAGAGAGGAAGACAGGCATCTGTATTTGGAAAAACTTAGAGAAGCTAGCAAAGTAGTCAAGAAGGCAAAGATTCAAAAGGAGGAGGAAGTAGCCAATGCAATAAAATGGGGGGATAAGACATTTTTCAGATATATTAGTGAGAAGAGGAAGGGCAAAAGTGGTATTGTCAGACTCAAGGGTGCAGGGGGGGAATATATAGAAGCTGATAAGGATAAAGCGGAATTGCTTAACAAATATTTTTGTTCTGTGTTCACAGATGAAGAACCAGGAGCAGGACCTCAGAAAACACCCACAAATAAGAACAGAAGCGAGGGACATCTTGAACTATTTTCAGAAGACTGTGTTCGTGAGAAACTAGCTCAACTTAAAGTAGACAAAGCGATGGGACCGGATGGGATACACCCTAGAATACTGAGGGAACTTGGGGACGTTCTAGCAACTCCACTGACTAACCTTTTCAATGCCTCATTGGAGTCTGGAGTGGTGCCAAAGGACTGGAGAGAGGCTCATGTGGTGCCTTTACACAAAAGCGGAAGTAAGGATGTGGTTGAAAACTACAGGCCGGTTAGTTTAACTTCGGTGGTGAGTAAATTATTGGAAACGCTGATGAAAGAGAAAATAGTGAGGTTTCTGGAGTCCAGCGGATTACAGGATCCGAGGCAGCATGGATTCACCAGAGGCAGGTCTTGTCAGACAAATCTGATTGATTTCTTTGACTGGGTGACCAGGGAGTTGGACCGAGGGAGAGCTCTAGATGTGGTGTATTTAGATTTCCGTAAAGCCTTTGACACTGTTCCTCACAGGCGACTTATAAACAAACTGAGCACCCTAGGGATGGACCCTAAAGTTACTGCTTGGGTTAGAAATTGGTTGGGTGGGAGGCGACAAAGAGTACAAGTAAATGGAGCTCACTCTGAGGAGAAGGATGTTACCAGTGGTGTGCCCCAGGGATCTGTCCTTGGTCCGATTCTTTTTAACATCTTTGTTAGTGATATAGCGGAAGGGCTGTCGGGTAAGGTTTGCCTCTTTGCGGATGATACCAAAATCTGCAATAGAGTAGACACCCAGGAAGGGGTAGATGACATGAGGAGGGATCTAGCTAAGCTTGAAGAATGGTCTAGAATTTGGCAGCTGGGATTTAATGTTAAAAAATGTAAGGTCATGCATTTGGGCTGCAGCAATCCAAGGGAACAATACAGTATAGGAGGTGAAGTACTTTTGTCCACTAAAGAAGAGCGGGACCTAGGCGTGGTTGTGTCTGATGATCTTAAAGTAGCTAAACAGGTAGAAAAGGCGACAGCAAAAGCTAGAAGGATGCTTGGGTGCATACGGAGAGGAATGGCTAGCAGAAAAAAGGAGGTGATAATGCCTCTGTATAAGTCTTTGGTGTGACCTCATTTGGAGTATGGTGTGCAATTCTGGAGACCGCACCTTCAAAAGGATGTGAACAGGATGGAGTCGGTGCAGAGGGTTGCTACTAAAATGATTAATGGGCTTCGTTATAAAGCATATGAGGACAGACTTAAGGATCTTAATATGTACACCTTAGAGGAAAGGCGGGATAGAGGTGATATGATTGAGATGTTTAAATACCTCAGTGGCATAAATGTTCAGGGAGAGAGCCTCTTTCAATTGAAAGCAAGTTCTGCTACGAGGGGACATGGGATGAGGGTGAAGGGAGATAGATTCAGGAGTGATATGCGGAAATATTTCTTTACGGAAAGAGTAGTGGATCCATGAAATAGTCTCCCAGTGGAGGTGGTAGAGATGAGGACAGTAACTGAATTCAAAAAAGCATGGGACCAGCACAGAGGATCTCTAAAGGTAAAAAGTGGACTGTTGTAGTTGTTGTTATGGAAGGACAGACTAGATAGGCCATGTGGTCTTTTTCTGTCATCATGTTTCTATGTTTCTATGTTTCTGTGGGCAGAGGATGTTACCCAATACTTAGAGCAATGGTATGTGAACCAGGAAAGCAATATTCATAGCTTAACATCTGTCAGTGACACTCTTTGTGACCTTGGGCCAGCTACTGTATCTCTCATTGCCTCAGACACCCACTTAGGGGTCGATGCAGAAAGCCAGCGTTGAAGTCACATGCTATTAGCTACATGCGCGTCTATGTAGTGCACCAATATCAGGCGACTTCAGCACCAGTATGCAGAAAGAAGCACATATTCAAATTAGCTATGTGTTAAACTGTGGTGCAAATCTCAGCATTGAGCTGGGAGAACAAGCCAAACACATGTTCACAGACGTCGACGCAAGTTTGGCGTGCTCTCCCAGAGAAACAGGGTCATCTGAGGGGAAGTTTGACACTTCACCTCAGATGATCCAGGATTTGGGGAAAGCCCCCGATGCCATCAAGATACTGTTGGGGGACCATACAAGATGTTTAAGTCACCTCGGACCCGGCGTAGAGATATTGGCACTTTGGCTAATTATGTAATCCTATAAGTGTTTCTCTACATTGGGCGCAGACAACATTAGCAGGCCATTTTAATAGGTGCAGTTCATTTGCGTATAATTTAAATATGGTTGTCATTACTGTGTGCATTTTCTTTTCCTTTGCTGTTTACGCATTTGCCAATCTCTTTTCTGCATTTGCCGGGTTGGAACTTGTGCATATAAATTCCATTGTCTGTGCTCAAAGGGTGTGTTAGTCATTCTGCATCGGCCATTAGACTGTAAGTTCTCCAGGTAAGGATCATATTGTACAAGAATATTATCATCGCTGTGAAGTGCTGCTTGTATCTAGTAGCACTATAAACATGTTAAGTCTTAGTGTTGTATGAAAGCACTCCTATTTTCCTTGACAAAGCAGGCAAATATTTTTAGGTGCTCTAATGAAATGACCCCCTTTATGCACAAAGAAGCCCTCCGGAGACACTCCCTTGTATTTCTATGTGAACGGATGTTTTTACAGCACAGTATAAATGCTGCGCTTTGACTTTTGATCACTCATGTAGGTCTGGAACATTACAAACTAGAAGCCCTGTTGTCTCTAGCCAAAGACCTGGATGTTGCTTCTAGGTAAACAATGGACTTGTCCAATTCAAATAGCTGGTGATGCTGTGTGTTTGATCTTTAAAATGTTTGCACTGTCTTAACTAATAGCATTTTCCCCTGCTCCTTTGTTCTTTCAGGGTTGTTTTCTGTTAGCCACTTCCTATACTATCTGTGGCTTTGAACCCCCCTGTTCTATATCTACTGCCACCAATATATCTGTCCTGGTCATTGCAGTGATACTGCTAAGTTTGTAGCAGCAAAGCGCAGACAAACCAATGATACCAGGAGTCTGTTCAGAAGGTCCAAATCATTTATTTGTGCACAAGTCTCGAACCAATCAATTCCAAAATGGCTGAGCAAAGTTTTCAAGCATTACAACAACTTTTATAGACTTCTGTTCCATTCTAGGTATAGAAAAACATTTCATTGGTCCCGGTAACCTCCCGTACCTCCCGTACCTCTTCTATTGGTCCCGGTACTGATAAGTTTATCCAGTTATGTCCCTCCAGTGGGCATGACACCTGCATGCCCCCCTTCTAGTCCCAATTACAATGGTCAGTTCATCAACTTGTTACTTTCACACTCTCAAGGTTATAGAACCAATTTGTACGTGCAGAGGAGCTGGGCTCTGCAACTCATCTGTCAGCACTCCCAATTATTTCTTTGCAGATGTACTTTTTCTTATCAGTAACTTTTAAACATGTCTTTTCTGTATTTTTCCATCTTTCAATACTGCAGTTCTGCTTACCTAAGCTAATTCAATACTTCTACTGAGTTCTATCTTACAATAGCAGCATATTGGGGGATGTGCAATCCTATATGCCTCTCCACAGGCCTCATTTATAGGTCAAGCTAGCCATGCTGGCCTGCTTATGTTCGGACACTGTGGGTCACAGGCCTGCGCCTGCCACATTCCCCCCTTTGATTAATCTCACCCTATTACTTAATAAGGTGTGAGAATTAAATCACTTTCTGAAGAATCACATCCTGGCTAAAGGATTTCTACCAGGACTGGCTGTATATAAAGCCATGATTTTTGTTGCGGTCTTACGCTCTACTGTACTATCAATAGTATTATGAATGGAACGCATACAACATGGGATTAAACATGGTAATAAGAAAATAACAGCAACAAGGATTAGTATCAATACGATAAAAGTCTTAAATCCTCCCACCCATGAAAAGAGGTTAGCAAACCAATTAGGAAATTTCAATGAGTGCCACATCTGTACTGGCACATAAGCATGTCTTTGCATATCTTTAGCAATTTCTTCAACTACTTGACCTTTATCATCTATTTTCAAACAGCAATTGGTTAAGTTCAGTTTACCACATACTCCTCCTTCAGCTGCTAACAAATAATCAAGTGCTAAGCGGTTCTGATATATCGCAGTGCGCATCTGTGTACTTTGTCTAGCTAAAAGCGTAAGAGCATGACTAGTTTCGTTAGTTATTATTTCAACTACTGCTTGTAAGCGAATAATACGATTAATCATATAAATTGGGGTACGATAACCATACATACCATCATCATTCCAAGTGGCGGGTCCATAATATTCAATGATTCTTTCTGGTGGCCAATCATCACCTTGCCATTTCTCCCACTTGCCTATCTGTAAGGCCTCTCTCTTCTGTCTTAGTGCTCTTTTGTGTCGGTGGGTAGTGTATACTGGGTATCCTAATTGTTCTCCATGTTCAGTGTTTAAAAGAAAGAAAGAAGGTCTGATGGTTCCTAAGACACATGCTCCTCCCCAGTGTGGTGGGAGTTGTGCATATGCTCGGTTTCCACAGATCCAATATAGGCCAGGTGGGGCTTGCCAGGCTTGGACTTTAGCAAGGTTAGTCCATAGACCTGCAAGTTCAGGAAATCTGGCTAATGGGTTAGGAGGTTCAGGATGTCCAATTCCTGACCACCATGCTATCTTCTTGGTCGTGGCATTATAGTACTTCTGGCTAAGACAGACCAGCTGTCCTACCTTTTGGGTGAACTGGGGTCCAGTTCTGGCATAGCAAAGACGTCCAACGATTGAGTGCGCTAACACCCATTCACTGGTAGTCTTGTGTAATTCAGTCTGATTGTAAATCATGGAATAATTCAATTCTTGGGCTTCCCATGGCCACTGATCTCCCATTTGGGTTCCGCCACAGAAATAACAATCTGTGATCTTAAGACTAGATACTACTGCTCCGGCTAATTCTAGAAATAAATTCTGTGAGGGGTGAGGGATCTCAAACTTATTTACATGCATGGCTTCATAAAAAGTATTATGAATATGATATTTAGATGACTTGTGGGCTTGGGTATTCAATCTGATATACACAATGGTCCCTGGATCTATTGCTCCTCCAGCAATACGTCAACCAAACTTATATCCTTGTTTCCATGCATGGGGATTGTGTATACGTAAGTGTAAGGGGTTACAAGCATCTTTCTGACATTTATCATTTGTGGTTGGCTTGGTTAAAGTAGCCATTCGTTTATCTATTTTCTCATCAGTTATACCAGTGTTCCAGGTAGCATAAAAAACACATCCCCAATACGGGCAATAGTAGTCTGCTGCTGGGGCAGTACTATAGCCTGGTTCCTTTTTACCTGTACACTTTCTCCATCCCGTGGCACCTTCTGGACACATATACTTATGGTCATTTCGATACGCTTTCTCCCATGTACCACAGGTGGAATAACTATCTCTATTAATAGCATTGCATGCATCAAAATTCAAAACAGCAGGTTTAGTAATGTCTTTAAGTGGTGGCGTTGCAGCTAATATAGGTCCATCTGCATCTTTCCATCTTATTTCCATCGTGTAATAGGATGGATTCTGATGCGGATTATAGCATGTTTTAATTTTTCCATGAGTGCAAACATTTAGTTCAGTGGTGTTATAGATACACCGAGTTACTGTCCCCTTGCAGGTATAGTAAGAATGATAAAGCAAAGTCTGAGTTACTTTCAGTCCAATTCTAGTAGAAGTAATGCAGGCAGTGCATGGAGGTAAAGCATGAGTCTGTTCAAAACCTCCAAAGAAGGCAACCAAAGCAAAGCAAAAGTAAAGATACATGTTGATGTTGATTGGAGTTCTTCTGAATCCTCAGCTTGCTGATCTTGATCACGACGGTCTTTTATTCTTCGTCCCGTTTGCTAATGAAGCAATTTAACGGGTGCTGAGTGTTGATTGAAGATCCTCAGGTTGTCCAGTACACATTGACCAACTTTTTAGCAATTTCAGTTGGCCTGTGAAGTCTGGCTTAGTCAATGTAGTCTCACAGTAGTGTGTCAAATCACACACAAATTGGGTTCGTTGAAACAAAGCTGTTGCTGCATGGAAAACAGCAATCCTCTTCGAAAGACTTGGCTGCTGCAAAGCACTTGTGATGAAGTGTCTAAGCTGCTGGTTGCCATCTCAAAGTAACTCGCAAGGGTGCATCAAGATGCTGTTCTGCTGTCCACTGCTCAGGTTCAGGATCAGCGGCGGGCTTGACTCTGCTGTGGTGGATCCAGGCGTCGATCTCGGCTACCTTTACTGCAGTTGGGGTAGACAGGATGACGGTGTACGGTCCCTTCCAATGGGGTTCCAACGGTGTCTTCTTCCAATCTTTGATCCACACCGAAGTACCAGGCTGGTAGGGATGCAAGGGTTCCGTCAAGTTGATAGGCAACTGGTCTTGGATCCACGTATGGAGAGTCTGCAGAACAAAACTAAGAGCTAGAAGTTCTTGTCTGGTTATTTCTGAACCAATTTGGGCTAGACTTCCTTTGATTCCCTGCACTATTGGTGGGGGTTTACCATACAAAACTTCAAAAGGGGAAAATCCTGTTGACTTTACAGGAGCTGAGCGTATTCTGAATAAAGCTATGGGAAGCACTTGGGGACACTTCAATTGTGTCTCCTGACAAAGCTTAGACATTTGGGCTTTCAAGGTACGATTCATTCGCTCAACTTTCCCTGAACTCTGGGGTCTGTATGCAGTGTGGAGTTTCCATTGTATCTGCAAAGCTTTTGCTAACTGCTGAGTAACTTGGGAGACAAATGAGGGTCCATTGTCTGACCCTATTACTGCTGGAATTCCGAATCTGGGGACAATCTCTCTCATTAAGCTTTTAGTAACTTCTCGGGCTTTCTCAGTTCTGGTTGGGAATGCTTCTACCCACCCAGAGAAAGTACATACTAATACTAATAGGTAATGGTACCCATTGGCTTTTGGCATTTCGGTGAAATCAACTTGGAGGTTGTGCATGGGGGTCACACCTCTTGACTGAACTCGGGGTGCTGTAATAAGGCCTTGCTTAGCATTATTCTTGGCACAAGTTTGACATTGTCGTGCTACTGAAGCTGATATGGTTGTCATCAGAGGGATGTAGAAATGTGGTCTGAGTGCTTTTTCCATGGCACTCTTCCCATAGTGGGTAGCTTCGTGGAAAGCTTTGACAAAGGCTGGTCCTAATAGTTCAGGAATTACTATTCGTCCTGGAGGTTGACTGCCCTCTTCTGGTGGCAGCTCAATCCATCCATCTTTCAGTACTCCATTTTCTCTGTCACAATAGTAATCCAATTCTTTGGTGGTATATCGTGGGGTCCATAGATTCAAAGGTACTGGAAACAATGCTGCTTGCATTGGCGTAGCTTGTGGGGCAATTTGTCCTGTCATAGCTGCTTGTCGTGCTGAGGCATCTGCAAATCTATTTCCTCGGGCAACTTCTCCTTTTCCTGCTTGATGTCCTCGACAATGCATGACAGCTACACGTGTTGGGGCCCATACTGCATCAAGTAACATCAATATTTCGGGACCATATTTGACTGATTTTCCTCCAGATGTGATGAGTCCTCTTTCTTTATAGAGAGCTCCATGGGCGTGCAAGGTAGTGAAGGCATATTTGGAATCTGTATATACATTTAGCACAAGTTTTTCTCCTAACAACAATGCTCTGGTGAGTGCTATCAATTCGGCTTTCTGGGCTGATGTGCCTGAAGCTAGAGCTGATGATTCAACTACTTCATGTTGAGTGACGACTGCATATCCGGCACAGCGTCGTCCATCAAGGATGAGACTGCTCCCATCAACATAATAGGTTTGGTCAGGATTGTCTATGGGCACATCTGTCAAGTCGGGTCGACTGGAGAACACAGTCTCCATGACTTCGATACAGTCATGTTCTGGGAGTTCTTCACTGATGGGTATCAAGGTGGCTGGATTCAGGGCATGGCTCACTTCAAGTTGTATCTGTGGGTTTTCACATAACATGCTCTGGTACTTCAACATTCGGGAATTGGTGAGCCAATAATTTGCTTTCTGCTCCATAAGGGCAAGGACTGCATGTGGCACAGTGACTCGTATGTTCTGTCCTAGTGTGAGTTTGTCTGCTTCACTCACTAGTAGCGCTGTAGCTGCAACTGCTCTCAAGCAAGGTGGCCATCCTTTGGCCACAGGGTCCAATTGTTTCGATAGGTAGGCTACAGGTCGCTCCCAATTTCCCAATTTCTGAGTCAACATGCCCAAGGCATTTCCCTGTGCTTCATGTACAAACAAGTGGAAAGGTTTGTGGACATCTGGTAGTCCAAGTGCTGGTGATGACATCAATTCTTCTTTTAACTTTTGGAAGGCTGTATCCTGCTCAAGTCCCCACTCCAGTGGCGACTTTTCTTCTCCTTTTGTGACTTCATACAATGGTTTGGCAATTTGGGCAAAGTTGGGTATCCAAATTCGGCAATATCCTGCTGCTCCCAGAAAGGCTCTGACTTGCTTTCTGGTTGTTGGAGTTGGAATTCTACATACTGCTTCTTTTCTTTCTCTGCCTAATCTTCTGCTTCCTTGGGTGATACGAAAACCCAGGTATTTCACTTCTTTTTGGCATAGCTGTGCTTTGGCTCTGGAAACTTTGTATCCAGCTTCCTCTAGTAACTGCAAGAGATCTTTGGTGGCTAGTATACATTCACTTTCTGATACGGCAGCTATCAACAGATCATCCACGTATTGGAGAAGCACTCTCTTCCCCGGGGCTACTGGATAGCTTGAAAGGTCTTGATTCAGTGCGGCCCTAAAGATGGTAGGCGAATTCTTGAATCCTTGGGGTAATCTTGTCCAGGTAAGTTGGCCCCCTCTTCCAGAGATGGAGTCCTGCCATTCGAATGCAAACAGTATTTGGCTTACAGGGGCTAATCTTATGCAAAAGAATGCATCTTTCAAATCCAGTACAGTGAAATGGGTAGCTTCAGCAGGTATCAGTCCTAGGAGGGTGTAAGGATTGGGTACGACTGGATGTATGGTCTCAGCTGCATCATTTACTCTTCTCAAATCTTGCACTGGGCGATAATCATCTGACCCAGGCTTCTTTACTGGCAAAAGTGGAGTGTTCCATGGGGATTGGCATACTTTTAGTAGGCCATACTCAAGCAATCTTTGTAGGTGGCGATGAATGCCTTCAATTGCGGCTCTTGGGAGAGGGTACTGTTTGACGTGCACTGGTGTAGCACTAGGCTTGAGGGTTACAATCACTGGAGCTATATGTTTGGCTAGGCCTGGGGGGCTGCCTTCTGCCCATACTCCAGGTGGTGCATCAATACTTTTCAAAGTTTGTTCAAAATAGGTATCTTGTATCGAATCATCAATGTAGTATCTCCATTCTTCCTCTCGGGGAACTGTCAGCAGCATCACTCCTGCTGGTTTGGTTTGGGGATTTACTGTCATTTGCATTTCTCCTTGCTCAGAGAAAGATATTTGTGCTTGAAGCTTGGCTAACATATCTCGTCCCAGTAGTGGTACTGGACATTCGGGCATGTAAAGGAATTGATGAGTTACTTGCTGTCCTCCCAGACTGCATATTCGGTTTTGAAGAAAAGACTTTGTGGCTTTGGCACCAGTTGCTCCTATAATGGTGACTGCTTTTGTAGTGAACGGGGCTATCTTTTTGTCTATTACTGAATGTTGTGCTCCAGTATCAACCATAAAGTCCATAATTTGGTCTCCTATTTGTATTCCGACCATAGGCTCCTGGAGACCTAAAGCAAACTTGGAGCCCGGTCTGTCCTAATCCACGTCATTCTCATCATGGGCTGGTGTGGCCAATGCTTGAATGGCTCTTCCTCTCTCTCGCTGGAATTGTTCTCGATTGGTTCCTCCTCGGCTTCGGGGATAGCTTCGTCTTTCTTCTCGCCACTGATGGCTGCTGTCGTCATCATGCTGGGCGTCTTCGAGTTGCGGGCACGTATCTCTCCAATGTCCTTCCTCTCTGCAATAGGCGCATTGGTTCACGCCTAGTCTCTGGGTCCGGCCTCCGCCTTGACCCCGCCCTCTTCCTCTGCTCCTTCGACTAGGGACACCTCCCCTTTTCTGTTCCACTATGGCCGCAGCCAAAAAATCAGCTTTCTTCTTCATCTTTCTATCACATTCTCTCTGTCTTTCAGTATCACGATTCACATACACTTTATGAGCGACTTCCAATAACTGTGTTGCATTCATGCCCGCAAACCCTTCTAACTTCTGTAATTTGCGTCTAATGTCTGGTTGAGACTGGTTCACAAAAGCAGAATTCACCATACATAAACTTCCTGGTGCCTCGGGATCATAGGGAGTATACATTCTGTAAGCTTCAGTTAATCTCTCATAAAAATCTGCTGGGCTCTCATCTATCCCTTGGATAACTCCTGCAACTTTGGAAAGGTTCATAGCTTTCTGGCCCCCCCTTTTCAGGCCTTGTAAAAAGCCTTGGCGAAAACGGGCTAGGGCTGTGGATCCTTCATCTGTATTTGGATCCCATTGGGGGTCTTCATTCGGGAATTCTCTCTGAGCTGCTTCTCGACGGTCTATTATATTCTGCCCCTGTGCCGGAGCTACAGGGTTCTCTGCCATCCATTCAATAGCTGCTTTTCTAATTCTTGCTCGCTCTTCTGTCGTGAATAGGGTGGTCAGGAGCTGACGGCAATCTGGCCAAGTGGGTTGGTGAGTTTCCATAATACTAGTTACTAATTCTGTCAGCTCCTGGGGCTTACTAGTATAGGAGGCGTAATGCGACCTCCAATTTAATAAATCAGTTGTAGAGAAAGGGATATACACATAAGTTAGGGGTCCCGCTACCACTTCATCATTATCATTCTTTACGGGCACTCCCGGGACTTGCCGTAAGGGAAACAGTTTGGCTGCCATGGGTGTCTTTTGGGATCTAAGGGTTATCGTTGTTGCCTTTGCAGGAGTCACTTTCTTTTTCTCAACAGGTTTTGCTTTGGGCTTCTCTCTCACTGGCGTACTAGTGCTAACGCTAGCTTTCTCAATTATTTGTACATTTTCCTCCTCATCTGGGGGATTCTCTCTTTCTCCTTCTTCGGTCTCCACTTCTGACTCGCTTTTTAGGTCCTCCTCTTCTTTTCCCGCTAATTCTTCCTCTTTCTCTCCTCCGGGAGGGGGATCAGGGGTTGGGTCCCGCCTCGGCTCTGGCCGTCTCTGGGGTTCTGGGGCAGGACGCCGGGCTACTCTTACTGGACCTGGGGTTCGGGGCTGCCTGAGAATTATTTCTGGGGAATCAGGATCTGCCAGGATGGGCTTCTTTCTGGCTTTCTTATCCTGCTCTTTCATTCTAGGCTGTTCCGTTTTCTGTCTAGAATCTGTTTTAGCTAACATTATTCTGCACTGTTCCTCATAACAGCGCTGCGCCCAGGGGGGCGGATCTTCACAAATACTTAACCAGGAATCTATATAGGGGTACTGATCGGGGTGCGCTATCCGCACTCTACAGTGTATTGACTGAATAATCTCTACATTGAACGTTCCTTCTCGGGGCCAGATGGGGTCTAGATCGGGCCACTCCCTAGTACACAAAATCTGCAAACGGGCTGCTGTCATTTTAATACCATAATCTCCTGAATATCCCTCTTTAAAATGTGCGATCATACATTCTAATGGAGTGTTTCTAGTAGACCCCGCCCCTCCCATTTCGATGTGTGCGCGCAACAACAGACAAAAGGGAAAAGGAGGGCGGACCGTGGGTAAGGGGTCCTCACGGCCCTGGAAACGTATAAGGAGTACAAATAACAAGACAAGACGACAATCGCTTCCCCCTTTTCGCGACCTGAACGCGGTCGCCCGGTCAGGAAATGCGCTACTCAGGGGTCCGCCTTCACTTGGTCCGTGCTGCCAGACCTCTCATTCACACTTCGTTCACACAATCATGCTAGCAACGTATCCCAGAATGCATTAGTTTCTATCTATTCTGACTAGTCTTTTCCAATTTCCCAATTACAAAAAGGATGGGGGTTTCACCCGGCGAATTCCCATGCGGGGTTACTCGGCCCTTCCTTGAGAGGTGATCATGCTCTCTTACCAATTCCCAATATCTCGAGATTACAAATTCCAAAGTTCCAAGTTCCAATGGCAGTACTGCGCTTTCTATTTCTGTCTAGACCCAAAATCAAAACTATACTCACCGGATCCGGTCCTCAAACTTCCCAAGCAGGCGCATGAGTTGGACCTCGGACTCCCCTCACTCGGGTTCGAGGCGTTGACTCCAGCCGGGCTCATCACCCGCCGAGGTCCGACCAGCTCCCTCCGATACAAGGGACCGGTGGCGCCAGGGAGCAGCCCTCGTCGGAAGGGCGCGATCCCGGCAGGACCAAGCCTATAGAGGCGGAAAGTCGTGGTATATTGCCCTATATACACTTTGATTCCACAACTTCCCGGCCAACGCACCAAGGAATATGTAGCAGCAAAGCGCAGACAAACCAATGATACCAGGAGTCTGTTCAGAAGGTCCAAATCATTTATTTGTGCACAAATCTCGAACCAATCAATTCCAAAATGGCTGAGCAAAGTTTTCAAGCATTACAACAACTTTTATAGACTTCTGTTCCATTCTAGGTATAGAAAAACATTTCATTGGTCCCGGTAACCTCCCGTACCTCCCGTACCTCTTCTATTGGTCCCGGTACTGATAAGTTTATCCAGTTATGTCCCTCCAGTGGGCATGACACCTGCATGCCCCCCTTCTAGTCCCAATTACAATGGTCAGTTCATCAACTTGTTACTTTCACACTCTCAAGGTTATAGAACCAATTTGTACGTGCAGAGGAGCTGGGCTCTGCAACTCATCTGTCAGCACTCCCAATTATTTCTTTGCAGATGTACTTTTTCTTATCAGTAACTTTTAAACATGTCTTTTCTGTATTTTTCCATCTTTCAATACTGCAGTTCTGCTTACCTAAGCTAATTCAATACTTCTACTGAGTTCTATCTTACAATAGCAGCATATTGGGGGATGTGCAATCCTATATGCCTCTCCACAGGCCTCATTTATAGGTCAAGCTAGCCATGCTGGCCTGCTTATGTTCGGACACTGTGGGTCACAGGCCTGCACCTGCCACAAGTTAAGGGTCATGCACTAGGGCTCCTTGACCTGAATTCAGTCACATTATATCACCCTTAAGCAAGGACAAAGGCTTTGTCCCCATGGGGCTGTGGATGCCATCTTTCACAGCATTTCAGGCATACTCAAGAGAAGGCCTAATGCGGGCCTAGAGCTGCTCACAAGCCATAACTCCAGAACCAAAGAACTGATCCGGGCAGTGTGCTATTGGATGAAATATTTTGTTGGAGATAGTTGATGTTATATTTGCTAACTGATGTATTTTAGTGTAATTCTTCTATGCTTTGAATACCTGTTAGGATGGTATATTATAATATGCAGGTATCGTATTCTGAAAACTTTCATCATGTTCTCTATATGTATTTGGACATAGTTGGAGTACATGCCAATTAACTTGACAGGGGATACCTTTTTGTCCAGAAGAAGGGGTCCTTGCACCCCTTTTCAGCACAAACCTTTTAGGGCCTGATTTTCATTTGCAACAGCTATGCGTCTCTAAAGTGCATAGCCGTCACCGCTGAACTTTAACCCCAACCCGGAGCCATATCCGGCCACTGGCATAGAATATCTGGGGTTGGTGCACAGCCTCACACGGCGCAGAACTAACTGCGCCGAGGTGATGTTCAGTCACTGCCCTGTTAGCTCCAACAGTGAACTTTAGGATAACATTTTCTGCGCCTAACGTTTACTGCTGAGGGATAACAGGGCAGTGCTATCACTGCTGCATGGTTATCCCTGGGTATTACCCCCAGGACGCCCCAGACATGCCACCGTGCTAAGCGGTTAGCATCGGGGTGTATAGCGCCATTACTTAGGGATATTCAACAGCGCTAACCATGTTAGTACCGCTGAATATCCCACTAAGGGGCATTTCCATGGTTTAGAGTTCTGTAAACCATGTAAATGCCTTTGAATATCAGGCCCTTAGTCTTCTCTGAGTTGGAAACTTCCAACTCAGACACTGTCAGAGAAATGCACACTCGTTTCCTGTACCCTTTGCAGGTTTGTTTCATTTTAATAAATTGTTTTGTTTTGTTTGTATACATTTTTTTTCATTTCAGGGCAATTTTGTTAATTAAAAAGTTAATCGTGGCTGCTGCCCAAAACAAAAACCTAGCTGAAAGCTTATTAGAAGTTAGAGGTTTCAAGCAACTAATAAACCCACCTGGCTTTTTTTCCCTCAACTGAAGTCTGGCTTCAAAGCAGTGACCTTCTGGTTAGAAGGCAAGCATCTTATGAAAGAGCAATCAAGTCTCCTTGGGGGCTGCCTTTAACTGGCCTGTTCTTAACTCTTATATTGCTGGTGATCTTCCTTCCATTTTCCTGATTGGCTCAAAGTTTGGTCTGCAGCTCTATGGAAGATGCTAACTGGATTTTTTTGTCTTGTAAATCTATTGACGCCTGCTGTCAAGATTTACTCCAAAGAGTTTTCTTTTGCCATGTTGTTGGGCCAGAAATTCTGTGAAACCATATCTAAGTATGCTATCAGAGGCATTTACCTAGATTAATTTAGATCCTGGATGTCCAATTGGTGACGATCAATCAGGATGTACAGCAGATTAGGCTTGGTAAATGTCTCTGACAGCATACTTAGACATGGTTTCATGGTATTTTTGGTATAAGAACATGGCAAAAGAAAAATCTTTGGAGTAAATCTCTACAGCAGGAGTCAATAGATTCACAAGGTAAAAAATACAGTTAGCATTTTCCATAGAGCTCCAGACCAGACAAACTTTGGTCCGATCAGAAAACAAGAAGGAAGATCACCAGCAATACAAGAGTTAAGAGCAAGATGGCTAATGCTAATCCCATCCCCTCCCACCTCCGGAGATGTAATGGGTCTTCCTCAAGATACCTGCCTTCCAACCTAAGTGTACCAGTTTAAGACCAACCAGGGGGGGGGGGGGGTGTCAATTTTGGATTTTTTTTAGTATCATGTTCAGATTCAAAATGATATGAAATGAAATAGGAGATTTCATTATTTCCCATGTCGTTTCAAATGAATGCATATCCCTACTCTCCTCTCTCTCTGTATGAGAGACACACACATTCTGAGAAACACATCCGAGGACAAAAGACTTTTGACTCTAAAATGATCAAATAATATGAAAGAGACATAAGTGTGTAAGTATATGTGCACATCCGATTGCGTGTACTTAGACTGTAGGCATGCACAGGGCAGACTGTGGGTCGAGCATGGGCTGAGAAAAGGGTTACATGCATAAATTCTAAAATATTATTATTTACGTGTGACGCTTGCAAAACTAGGGCTGGTATAAAGGTTTGCATCTTAAATTAACGTCCCTACTTTACTTTATAAAATTGGCATGAAATATGCATGACTACTTTGGTCAATGCATTGCTTCCAAATTGTTTGACTACTGCAATTGTTTTGTTCCAGAGATACCCAAGAACCAGCCTCACAGATTTCAATTGATTCAAAACGCAGAGGCAAGGTCATTGACAGAAAAAAAAAAAGCTTCCGGCTCACATTAGTCCTGTCTGTAAATCTGTACACTGGTTAGCAGTGCAAAACAAAATTAAATGCAAAAATCTGTGCATAATCTTTTGAGTTCTATAAGTGCACAAGCCAGTTCCTTGCAGAATTGTTACCGCTTTATTCTTCACAAAGACTGCTTAGATCTTGCCAGCAAGTTTCGCTAGCTCCATCTTCCCATATTTACTTACAGTGTACAAGACAAAGAACATATGTGGGTCCAGAACTGTGGACTTCCTTGCCCTTGCTGTTACATCAAGAAAGCAATGATCAGATGTTTCGTAAACAGGTTAAAGCATGGTTATTTCCACTGCAGAATGACAGCTAGAGATATTGGGCCAATTTTCAACAAGGCGCTGAGGCATGCCATACCCGTAGAAAGATACCCACTCAGAAAAAGTGCTTGAATTGTGAGTCATGCGTCTCCAAAATGGCCAAGCTTCAAAAATGCAGCACAAACCGAGCACAGCAGCATGTGCCCAGCAGTGGCATCAATGGGTAGGCATAGGGTCCGGAACCCAGTCTCAACACCTAGATGTTAGCCCGCGATACCTGTGTGACCACCTACATGGACAATCCCCATGTCACCTCCAGGACGCATTCCCAGCAAGGTAGCAGGAGATCCAACTTCGGGAGAACCTGCAGCCACCAAACCTCCAGGGCTAGCACCAGAGCATGCCTGCTTCAAGAGTCTTAGCACTTCTGCGGGCATAAACTCACTGCTCAAAGGAGACTCTGAGCTACACAGCTCCAGTAGTTTCACAGCCAGGCTTACCACACCCAAGTCTACTGGCTGCTGCTCCGACACACGAGAAAGGCATCCAAAGGACCAAAAGAGGTAAGCAAAGAGGATGTCGGCTGGACAGCCTGGGGTAACTTGCCCTGCTTAACTTTCCTCTTTTCCCTATCAAGAAAAAACTGCCGGAGCAATAAGCTCTGCCTAGCACCATCTTGAATCCCCAGGGAAATGAAAATTTCTAAAATGAAACAAAATAAAACAAAAAAACCCTACAAATGAAACAAGAAACAAAATGAAATGACATTGTTTTGCCCGCACACCCCTAGAGGATAACCTCCTGAATCCCTCTGTAAAGAGCTGGCCTAAATGAGCACCTTTTAAAAACCTATTAAAGCTTTGGAATTACAGAGCTTAAAAGGGAGAGAGGAGGCATTGTGGGTTAAACTAGAAAGAGGGAAAGAGAAATCTATTTGCATTGGCGTGATATACAGACCCCCCTCACAAGAGGAAGAGGTGGACAGAGAGTTAATTGAAGACATACGCAGCATTGCTAGGAAAGGGGAAGAGCTACTGATAGGGGATTTCAATATGTCAGATGCTGACTGGCCCATTCTTGCTGCAGTATCTTCTAGAAGTAAAAAGATCCTGGATTCTCTACAGGGAGAACTATTCAGGCAATTGGTAACAGACACCACACGTGAAGGGACCATACTGGTATTACAAGGTGTACCGCAGGGATCCTCACTATCTGCATTGATGTTTAACATTTATATGCAGCCCATCTGTGCCTTGATCCGAGCTTTCAACGTCAACTGTCTTGCCTATGCTGACGATATCTTGCTATACATCCCATTTACGATTGACCAGCCAGATTTTTCTCCAATAATAAGATGCTTTGAAACAGTAGCAGACTGGCTCCTCATGCAAAACCTACGGATCAACCACAGCAAAACAGATGTCCTCTTTATCATGAGGAACCAGGATTTTACCCCACCACCTTCAATACAAGTCAACAATGCCGAACTGAAAACTAAAACCACAATCCGCTACCTAGGCATCACACTTGACCAACGGTTGGACATGAAAACTCATATAGGAAACACTGTGAAAGCAATATACAATAAGATACGTACGTTACGACACCTATGACCTCTGCTTGACCTCGCCGACTACCGAGCGATCTACCAAGCCTTAGTTATCCCACACCTGGACTTCGCCAATGTAATCCTTCAAGGACTCCCACAGGCAACGCTAAGTCCGCTCCAGCTTGCGATGAACTCAGCCATGAGAGTTCTAGCAGGAGTAGCAAGGACGGACCACATAACGCCAGTTTTGATGAAACTCCACTGGTTACCTGTACAGGCTAGGATCCATTACAAGATTCTAGTCCTGACTTTCAAAGCACTAAATAATCACCCCCCCACGCCCATCAGCAAGATGATTCACAGATTATCGGATAATAGAAACAGAAGATCCACAATTACAAACACATTAGAGGTCCCTAAAGCAATGACAAAATCCACAAAGGCAACGGCCAATAGAGCCTTCACGATATACGCGCCCGGAGCCTGGAATGCCCTCCCCACAGATATCTGAACCATCACGAACTTGACCCTATTCAGAAAAGCCCTGAAACACCATTTGTTCTTGCGATACTACCCTGAAACTAATCATGGAAAGCAGGTAATAAGCACTCCGTCTACCCACCCAAACCTCCCCAACTTACATATCCAGCAAGAAAACAGTTAGCCAGCATGATTCCCCCCACCCAAATTTCCTAGATCTAGGAATTTATGCACCAATGTATATGAAATGTAGATAGTTTTCCCCAGTTATACCCAAGTTTATTACCCTGTTTATAGTAAATACAATGTGGCTTGCTGCACTGTAGTATGTTATGTTTTGAATGTACACCGCTCTGATTTTAATAGCGTGGTATATAAGAAAAGTTAAATAAATAAATAAATAAAATAAATAATACTGGACTTGGTGCTTACTAATGGTGAAAGTGTTTCTGATGTTATAGTGGGAGATCATTTTGCATCCAGTGATCACCGGATCGTGTGGTTCAGTATTAGGACTAGGGCTGTTAGAATCCATTCAAAAGTGAGGGTCTTAGACTTTAGGAAGACTAACTTAGCCAAGATGGGCCAATATCTCAAGGAGTCGTTAGAAGATGGAAACAGCTGGAGGATGTAGAAAAACAGTGGGCAAAACTGAAAGGGGGTATTTTAAGGGCAACCAGCATTTTTGTTAAAATGGTAACTAAAGGTAAAAGGAAAAGGAGACCACTATGGCTTTTGAAAGAAGTAGCTGAAAAAGTGAAGAAAAACAGGGAGGCCTTCATGAAATACAAGAGATCACAGAGAGAGGAAGACAGGCATCTGTATTTGTAAAATCTTAGAGAAGCTAGCAAAGTAGTCAGGAAGGCAAAGATTCAAAAGGAGGAGGAAATAGCCAATGTAATAAAATGGGGGGATAAGACATTTTTCAGATATGTTAGTTAGAAGAGGAAGAGCAAAAGTGGTATTGTCAGACTCAAGGGTGAAGGGGAGGAATATGTAGAAGCTGATGAGGATAAAGCAGAATTGCTTAACAAATATTTCTGTTCTGTGTTCACAGATGAAGAACCAGGAGCAGGATCTCAGAAAACACCCAAAAACAGGAACAGAAGCTAAGGACATCTTGAACAATTTTCAGAAGACTGTTTGTGAGAAACTAGCTCAACTTAAAGTAGACAAAGCAATGGGACCAGATGGGATACACTCTAGAAACTGTCTTCTCCATCCTTCCCTCATCTGTCTTCCATTACTTCCATTCTCCTCCTTCAGGTCTCTCCTTTATCTTCTAGTACGCCATCACATGTCTTCCCTTCTACCTCGGAATTTGGAATACACCTCTTAATTTGCCTGCACCCACAGATACTATACATGTGGGACGAACCAAGAGATCACTGGGGTTAAGGTTAAGAGGGTTATTTTAGAAGCCTTATTCATGATTTGCACATATAAATACCAGCACTTAGACACGGAAATGGAATTCACATGTAAGTGTCCGTGTTAGAAAGAGTTTGATTTATAATTTGACTTAAAAATAAGAAACTTGGACTTAAAAAACTAAGAACTTACTTTAAACATGCATGTCTTTACTATGTGGAAGCTGCAAGGGGGTGTATTGGGAGCATAGCCAAAGTCAGCCCAAAATCTACACATGTATTCCATATTTTCAGGGCTGGTCCAAGAATTTCTGCTGCCCCCCCCCCCCCCATGCCACCCCACCCCACCCCCACTGAGCTGCGCCGCCGATTCCATCTTGGAGAAAGGAACACACCAGAGAGCACTGACACGGAGGGCAGTAGCCAAGGTAGGCCTCTAGCTTTATCCCAAAGAACCAGGAGAAAAGCAAGAGGTAAAGCTTTTAAAATTTGTTATAGTTTGCCTAGAGAAGAATCCTGGAAAGGTGACTCTCCTTATCATAAACAAGGACAGAAGTATAAGTTAAAAGACAGCTGTTATAAGCAAAGAACTGGCAGAGGAAAACCTTACCAAGAAAATGTTTTTAAACATTTAGAAAAAGAGCTGCCACTGTGGTATTCCACCTTGCAGAAGCCTAGGCCCAAACATTTGGCTAAGCCCTGGGAAACACCAGAACATACTCCAGGGAAGGACACTTATTCAGTTTCCCCAGAGCAGTCAGACGAGGAGGCCATGCAAGTGGAATCTATATCCGAGGATTTGGATAGCCCAATGGAATGTATCTATTGTGTTGTGGATGAGATTGAATCATTCCATAGATCTGGCAGTGAATGAAGCATTACTGTTTGAACATTTTTGATACTGTGAAGTTAACAGCCCTTTTTGGTTAATTCATGCCATGTTTGGGAAATCCGTTGCAAAGACTTTTTCTGTTACGTTTACCGGTGTGTTGTGCGTATGATTTGAACCCTTAGTGCAAAAAGGGGAATAAAAGCCTTTTTCATTTTTCCTCCACTTTGTGCAAGAGTATAATTTTTTCTCTTTGGGAGTTTGGTAACGAGGCCGGCACAAGGCTGGTACCCTTGACCCTCGCACCTGGCCAACCTCAATCCAACCTTCTTGGTGACAGCGGACCAGCGAGCGGCGGCGCCCCCGCGGAACCCACCCGTTGGTGGAACTACTACGCCGCCACCAGGGGGTGCTGGCACGCGCGCGCGCACACTCCGCCCGGCCCCTGCGTCACAATACTTCTAAACAAATACTCACCTTTTAATGGACCTCAAACTTAAATTCTCTAAGCCAGGGCTTCTCAACCTGGCCTGGGGACTCCTCAGCCAGTCAGACTTTCAGGATCTCTACAATGAATATGCATGAGATTAATCTGCATGGATCTGAGGCGCAACATATGCAGATTTATTTCAATCATATTCATATCCATCCTCCTAAGCTCTCTAATATGCAAGAATCCTAACAGACAAAGGAGGGGATGCACACAGAACTCCTTAGCAATCCCTCCGGCCCTTTGGAAAACTAACCACTCAACAGCAATAGAGCCTTTTTATTTGACTTGCCAATTCTCTGGAACTCTCTGAAACTCTTCCCTGACAGACTAAGAAGTATAAAGGACATTTCTACCTTCTGTAAGCAAATCAAGACTTTTTTTTTTCACGAACTATTTTGGTAATCAACCAGATGAAGCAAATATTGACCCTAAATAATTTGATGCACTAGTCCCCATTTAAGCTTCTTAACAATGGCTACATCTCTAGAATACCACCACTCCCCTGTCAGACACAGAGCTTTATTTTGACTATATAAAAATTTCTATGCTACTCCGTAAATAAGTTTGCAGTTAATTAAGTAGCTCTCCTGAGTGAAGATGTTTACAATGTAATTAAACTTTTCCTTGTTATATTGTTATCTTGTTAACTATGTTTCTTGTAATAGTTCTGTTGAGTTCATTGTAAACCGCTTTGATTACTTGATAGGGCGGTATAAAAAAACCCCTCTCAAATGAAATAAATAAATTAGGGAGTTCCTTTAAACCTGCTTGGCTGTGGAGTCCGCAGGACAGGTTTGGGGACCCCTGCTCTCATCCGGGGCTTGTTTATACATGCAAAATATTGCTCTTTTCTTAAGACGGATCATTCGAAGGCAGGGATTCTCACTAGTCAGTCAGGTTTTCAGGATAATCACGATGAATATGCATGAGAGATACCTGCACACAGTGTTCTTAAGCATTGGCTTAGCACTATCATGCGGATGGTACCATTGGGTCAGCTCTTTGGGTCATGGAATCAGCACTAAGACCATTACCATTAAAAAGCAGGACCCTGGTGTACTCCTAATCTGCTTTTATCAGATTGCTTCAAGGAGGAGGGGGGGGGATGGCTTTTAAGCATTTAAGCAGCACCTTGCCCATATAGGAGGTAATGACCTCTTCACAGATACATATGTACGCATATTCTAAAATACTCTAATTTACACGCAAAGCGGCATTTCCAGCAGCCTGCTTGTCTTTACAAAATAGGCACCTTTTAACTAGCCCCCCCCCCTTATAAAATTGACCGCAGAGAGCAACCATCCATTTCTGTTTCTTCATCCTCTTCTCAGTGAGTGCCCAAGTTATCGAATGGGAATAACTCTCTAATCTTATTTATAAACAGAGACAATTACGGCAGATAAAGACCAAATGGCCTATGCAGTCTGTCCATCCATAAGAACTAATGAGCTCTACAATCCTTTTCTCTCCCTCAGAGATTGTCTCTGCTTGTTGAGATATGGTTCTGGTCTCCACCACCTTCACTGCGAGGCTGCTCTATGTATCCACCACCCTATTCATAAAGAAACATTTCCTCAGACAACTCCTAAGTCTAACCCCTTTCACCTTAATCCTATGATCCCTCTAGAGCTTCCTTTCAACTGTGCATTTCCACCACTCAGGTTGTTAAATGTCTATATCATATCTCCCCTCTTCCGCCTTTCCTCAAAAGTATACATATCGAGATCTTTAAGACTATCCCCATATGCCTTATGATGAAGACCACTGACCATTATAGCAGCCGCCCTCTGGATTGGCACCATCCTGTTATATCTTTTTGAAGGTGCGGTCTCCAAAATTTGTACACATTACTCCAAATGAATTTTCACTAGAGACTTATATGAAGGAACTATTCCCCCAGGTCCCGCTCTTCTTTCGTGTACTAACATCATTCACCCTCTATACTGTACTACTCACTTGGTGTTTGGCAGCCTAAATGCATGACCTTGCACTTTTTAGCATTAAATCATAGCTGCCAAATTCTCGACTATTCTTCAAGCTTTGCTGCTTCCCTACTCGTTATCCACATGTTCCAGGGTGGCTACCCTGTTGCAGATTTTGGAATCATCCACAAACAAGCATACCTTTCCTGACAGACCTTCTGTAATATCGCTTACAAAAATAAGAAAAAGAACAAGACCAAAGACTGATCCCTGGGGCACACCACTGGTAACGCTCCTATCTCAGAGTGAACTCCATTTACTAATACCCTCTGTCGCCTTCCAATTGACCAGTTTCTATCCCAGTCAGTCACTTCAGTGTCTGTCCCAAAAGCACTCAGTTTATTTATAAGTCACCAATGTGAAACAGTGCCAAAGGCCTTGCTAAAACCTAAGTATGCCACAGCTAGTGCTCTCCCCGGGTCCAATTCTCTGGTCACCCAGTCAAAGAAATCAAGCATACTCGTCTGACAAGACTTGTCTCTAGTAATGCCCTGCTGTCTTGGATCCTGTAATTTCTTCGATTCCAGCAATTGCACCATCCTCTGCTTTAGCAGCAGTCCATTAATGTACATACTGCCAAGGTCAGACTAACCAGCTGCAGTTACCAACCTCTTCCTTCCTTCTGTTTTTGTGTAGAGGGGGCCACATGAGCCCTTCTCCAGTCCTCTGGAACTACTCTCAGCTCTGGAAGAACACTGAAAATATCAGGCAGTGGAGTTACTAAAACTTCCCTAAGTTCCTTCAATACTCTTGGATGTATCCCATCTGGCCCCATCATTTGTTCTACTTTTAATTTAGCTAGCTCCTCACAAACAGTCTTCTGAAAAACATTCAAAATCCGCCACCCTTCCGTTCCTATTTTGTGTGTGCTTGTGTGAGATCCTACCCCAGCCCTTCAATTGTGAACACAGAACATAAATATTTTTAAAGCAATTCTGCTTTATCCTCAGCAGCCGTTATCTATCTATCATCCTTCATCCTCAAATCTCACAGAGCTACTTTTGCACTTTGTCCTGTCACTAACAAATGCAAAAAAGAGACTTGTTCCCATGTTTTACTAGATTGGTTATTTTTTCTTCTATTAGCATCTTTCCTTTCCTGACTACTTTACCAGCTTCCCTTAGCTTACCCAGATTCTGCGGTTTGTCTTCCTCTTTCTCTGATCTCTTATAGTTTATGAAGACTAACCTCTTTTTCTTACCTTTTCAGCTTCTTCTTTTGAAAACCGTAGTGGCCTCTCTTTCCTCTTACTTTTATTTACTTTCCTAACAAAAAGGTTTGTTCTCCTTAAAATATCTCTTCAGTTTTGCCCACTATTGTTCTACTTCACCCATTCAACTAATAACTCTTTGACATTTTCCACCATCTTTGCAAAATTAGTTTTCCTGAACTCTAGGACCCTTACTTTTGAATGACCCATCTCCACTGGTCTCCTTAGTGTGAAGGTCACAATCCAGTGATCACTGCATGCCAGATGTTCACCATTTACAACATCAGAAACACTCTCTGCATTTGTAAGTAGGGATGTGCTTTCATTTGCAACAAAAGCCGGGATTTCTATGAAATAGAAAATGATGATGTCATTGTTTCCTGATTCCTGTCAATAGTGCGCACTCCTTCACATACTATTGAGCAATAAGGCACACTCTTTTGTGAGCGTGCACATCATTACACAATATTAAGATCCTTTTGAAAGAAGAGTGTGAGGTTCTTACAAAATGAATGGTAGGGAATCCTACAGCTGGGGGCACACACCAAAAAGGCACAGACTGACAGTAAACTCTGGAAAAGTAGAATAGCAGGAGGAATATGTAGCAAACGTTAAGAGGCTGATCGCAGTGCATATGAAAATTTGCACTAATTTCTGAATAGGCGTAAGTTTACACAAGTGAACATAAGAACAGAACATAAGATATGCCATACTGGGTCAGACCAAGGTCCATCAAGCCCAGTATTCTGTTTCCAACAGTGGCCAATCTAGGTCATACGTACCTAGCAGTTCCCCAAGAGACACAGGTTCCTCAATGCTTGTACTGGGTCAAGCATTGATATCCTGGGTCCCTTCTTAATAATAGTTTATGGACCTTTCCTTCAGGAACTTGTCCAAACCTTTTTTAAACCCAGCTACACTAACAGCCTTTACTACATCCTCCGGTAACAAATTCCAGAGTTTGATTACACGTTGAGTGAAAAAATATTTTCTTTTATTAGTCTTAAATAGTTTAACCTGTAGCTTCATTGCATGTCCCCTAGTCTTTCTATATTCTGATAAGGTAAACAATCGATCTACGTTTACCCGTTCCACTCCGTTCATTAATTTATAGACTTCTATCATATCTCCCCTCAGCC
Source organism: Ichthyophis bannanicus (assembly GCA_033557465.1). Classification (NCBI taxonomy): domain Eukaryota; kingdom Metazoa; phylum Chordata; class Amphibia; order Gymnophiona; family Ichthyophiidae; genus Ichthyophis; species Ichthyophis bannanicus. The sequence goes on from CM066032.1 coordinate 1,840,147,709, forward strand.
GTCTCTTTTCCAGGTTAAAGAGCCCTAACCTTTTTAGCCTTTCTTCATAGGAGTATCCTTCCATCCCCTTTACCATTTTGTTGGCTCTTCTCTGAACCTTTTCTAATAGTGCTATATCCTTTTTAAGATACGGCGACCAGAATTGCACACAATATTCAAGGTGCGGTCTCACCATGGAACAATATAGAGGCATTATAATATCTTTTGTTTTATTTTCCATTCCTTTCCTTATGATACCTAGCATTTAACTGTGATGGTTGCAGGTTTTGTGAAGCTTTTTTAAGACACATGTTGTTTTTATAAAATATCCCCAAAATAGACTCCTACTTGAACTTTTTACCCAGGGGACCTGCTATATGCATGCACTTGACATGTTCTTTAGCATGGATTCTACCGCGTGGGTCCCAAAATGGGAGAAAACCTTCAGAGCATAGGCCCCAATATAAAAGACTATCCCAGGCCCCATTCAAAAGGAGCAAAGGAGTAACCTGGTGGTTTGACCAGTGTTCAGTTTTCATTGGCACTCCTTGTGGCCTTGGGCAAGTCACTTCACCCTCTATTGCCTTAGAAAAAAGGCCTGCAATTTACTTCCCATCTCATCTTGCCAAGGAAACTGAGAGGCTGCTGGGTCACCAGGAATCAGCATTGATTCAACAGTACACATTGCGTTGCATCAACACATTGAAATAGGTTTTTTTCCCCCATTTTTTAAATATCGTATATGGGAGCCATGTTATGATTAGATCGCATGCAACTACAATCTGACAAACCATTCACATATGCTCCTCATGCAGTCGCCTGCCCCTGAAATAGGAAACCAGCACCGAAAATCAAGACAACTGCATTTTTAAGAAAAGAAGAGCAGAACAGAGGCAGATCACTGCAGGCCGGCTCAACTCTAATATCTATGGGCAATTCCATTCTATAGCTGGTTGGAAAAGCAAGCGAAAAGAAAATCGTGGAATTTGGAAGAGGAACCATCTGCCACTGTGCTGTCCTTAGTCCTTTGTGAGAGATTATAGCTTCAAAGAAATAGCTGAAGTCAGAGAACATTCGGGGAAGGGTCGGATTGCAGCTTGAGCTGTTCCGCACCCCTGGAGTGACTCTTGGGAGCCTCCCCCTGCAAGATCCCTCACTTTCTTCCCAGCCAAGGTTTCGCCTTTAGCTCCACATTTCTCCCTGATTTGAAACATGTGAGAAGGGAGGGAGACACCACCTGCTCTTTGCCATATTGTCTGTTTTTCTTTTCTTGGTTTTAAGCACCTCAGGTACAATCAGATTTTTTTTTTCTCTTGCCCGCTGCAAACTGGCAGGCCATGTGTTTTAAATAAAAATCAAGGCCTTGTTTACAGTACTGACTCCATGAGTTACACTCTTTTTCTTGCTCTTCGTAGATAATTATGGGAACAGGTCTGTTACTTGTCATTAGGAAAAAGTAAGGTGGTTGCTTAGCGTGTAATGATGTCGGAGGATTGTGTGAAACAGTTTAGCTTGACAAAACAACAATGGACAGCTTGTATAAACTGCTGATTTGCAATTCTCTCATATATCAAACTTAAGTACCAGGTTGTAATTATATCAACATTTATAACATAGCTGAACTGACTTGGTTAACTGGAAGGTTAGACATTGACGGAACAGCATGTGAACTTCCATCTCAGTGAGGAGCTGTGATACCTGAGACAAGCTACAGAGTGAAAGTAACCCAGCGGTTCTTATGGAGTAGTATCGGCTTTTCTGTATAGAGATTGTCTGTCACCAGAACTTCACAGCCAGCTATGAGATGAGTAACCGTCCCCAGCTCTTTCTTACAGAATCTCCACATGTTGGTTTTACCAGTTTATTTTCTAAGCTCACTGTGGGCCACCTCATCCTCAGCTACAGCGGTCAGTCTGTCCTCCTAGGATTTCAGTTCACCTCTCCTTAACCATTCATGTGTCTGGGTTTGATCCTCTTCTGGTTCCTGGAGTAACACTTTGTGTTTCCTTCCGTATTCGTGCATTTCCCTTGTTTCTCTTTGTTTTCTGATCTAATTCTTTAAAGGATTTTTTCTTGATTTGCATATTCTGTTACTTCCTTTCCTATGTGTACTGCTAAATTCTTACTGATGTCTCCTGTTTGTCAGAATGTCTGTCCGAGTTTAATAATGCAAACCGATTCTGGATGGTTATTTTTGTACTACAACCGTTTTTGTAATGTAACCCGATAAAAAATAAAAATAAATAAATAATTACCTGGGGGGGGGGGGTTGTTCCTGCAGTCACGGATCAGCGGCACAAAGAATTTTGTTTTAGGAAGGAGGCATCAGAATGCTGTGAGCAACTTGAGGGTTTCCTGTGGCTGCAGGGGATAGATGCGAGGATGTTGGAGCGGCAGCAGAAGTTTTTTTCTTTCAAATAAATAAAAAGAAAAAAAAGGACTCCGCAGCTCTGTGGGCAGTCAAGCCACTGGCCATTTTTTTTTTTTAATAAGTGAAAGGCTCTGGGAAGCTGCAGGGCCTGTTCAGCCTGTGTGCTGGGGTCCGGGTCTCTGCTCCATGACTGGGGCTGCTGAAGCGAGTGTAGGCTGGATTGGGTGCAGCTGTGATGGCGGCTGTTGTTCCCAATCCCAGCCTTGGGCTGCTAGGGGGTCTGGGGGGAGCCATGGTCATCGCAGCTGCTCTCGGGGGGCAGATAGTTGTGGAGGGAAGCAGGAGTGGGGGATGTGAGAGGAACGCTCCCAGAGGCAGGGCCACAATGCTAGTAGGCTTGTAGAGGTCTGGTGATGGAGGCGGAGCTGGCCCTAAAAATGGAGGCTGGAATGAGTGACATTCTTACAGCAGCAACTCTGTGAGATAGTGACTCCTCACTTTCCCTGGGATGGGACTGCCTACTGGCTACAGATGCCCACACCAGGCTCGGTCCAGTCCTGGTCTGACCCCATTGCATGCAGGGACCTGTGGTCTTGCTTATTTGGTTGAGTGCAATTGAATACTCAGAAATAATATCCCTGCATGCAATGGGTTGAACCCAGGACTGGATCAGGCCTGTCAGACATATCTGGAGCCTGTTGGCAAACGTACCCCAGGCCATAGTTAGCATGGATTCTGCCTGTGGGTGTGGTTGGCCTCTGCAGGCTCTGTGGGCATTCAACTGACAGGTGCGCCGTGACCTTGGCAACCTAAAACAGACTTGTTTCATAACACAATGTTGCTTCTTAGTCACCCCTACATCACTATGTGCTCTATGAGCAGGGTGATATGTATTTACACTCATAAATGGCTCTCTGCTATGCTGCATTGAATTTGGTCATTGCAGATTCCTAGGCCATAGGTTTGATTCTCAGAATATCTCTGAGACACATCTAATCTTTCCCTGTGCTTCCCAATTCATGCCCTAATTCCACCCCCCCCCCCCCTCACAGTCAGTGCAGGCTTATTTCACTGTTCACCTGATGGTGAATGTGTGAGGGGAGCAATGCTGTGTGAATTCAGTGATTGACCAACCTTTGTGGTTTCACTTGCACTGTGGCCCAGGTGGGTCCATATCTGCCAGCATCTCACTGAGATGTGCTGTCTCCATTAGCTTGGTGGACACATTGGCAGCCAGACCACAGTTCCCAGAATGCATCAGACTGTGTGGCCTCAGAGGCTGTACCACATGACATTCTCACAGCTGCAACTCAGTAAGGTGGATACTCCTCAGCTGCCTCTAGGTCATGTTTTAACTGGTATTGAATGCTAGGTAGGGGGTGTAGTTGAGCTCTGCTGTTGCTTTGAGTGTTTGACTGACAGGGCCTTGGTAACCTTCACAGCTTAACACACATTTTTGGTAATCAACCGGTAGCTTCCATGCCATCCCTGACTCCCAGACTCCCATACATGCAGGGTGACATTGTATCCCCCGTCACAGATGGCTTTGCCACATGCAGCAGAGTTTACAGATAGGCCATGGCAAGGTCAGACAATTGAGTGCATCACAAGCTACTTCTGTGTTTCCTGTGCCACCTCTTTCCCCCTAGGAGGATCATTAGTTTGCTGCCATCTGTCTTCCCTCACCTGTCTCCCTGCATGCAATGCTACAGATTCCACAGGCCATTCACAGGGGACTTTTTGTGAGGCAGGACTGGCTACTATTCCAAGTCTGGGAACTCAGCAAGTTAACCTTTCTTGAAATGTTTCTCAGATTTTAGCCCAGGTGTATGTTTTAGTGATTGGGGGCAAGTGATTTGTGCCTTCAGTCTGAGCTGGCTCTACACAATGAGATGTGTATTAGATGCCCACACCTGCAAGTGTGTAACATAGTATTATAGCACCTCAGTCCTGGACATGGTTACCTGGCCTTTCTGTGGCTGGGGACTGGGGGACTGGCATCGATTGTGCTGCCTTCACAATTGGGTGTGGTTCAGTTACATTCACAGCTTGCAGAGGTACCAGATAGCTCAGTTGGCTGCAGTTGGGAAGCTGCATACTTGGTGCTCCAATGGTCAGTGTTTCAGATCCAGGCCTTTCTTTTTCATGGCCATTTACTGTGTGACTCTATTTCTCATAACAGACCCTACTCTCATATTAGCATTTTGGATGCCCAGCCTGGCCTAGTACATTAACTGTGTGGCTCTTGTTCCCATAACAGGCCTCATTAGGGTCGGCACATGGCTCTAGAACTTGGGGACACCCTGATCCATTTCTGGTTTTACCTTACTAGCTGCATGGACTTGCTATCTGGATTTCCTTGGAGAGGTCAGCAATGTGAAACCAGGACTGGATCATGGTGTCCCTAAAAGCTGGAGCCAGTTGACCACCCTAGATCCCATTCTCATATTAGCTTTTCAGGTGCCCAGCCTAGCCTAGAACATTTACTGTGTGGCTATATTTCCTATCACAGGCCCCATTAGGGTGGGCACGTGGCTCTCAATCTTGGGGACACCCTGATCCATTTCTGTTTTTATCTTACTAGCTGCATGGACCTGCTATCCGGATTTCCTTGGAGATATCAGCAATGTGAAACCAGGACTAGATAACAGCTAGAGCCAGTTGGCCAGCCTAGTTCCTTTCACATTTCGGCTATTCAGTGCCCAGCCTGGCCTAGTACTTTTACTGTGGGGCTCTATTTCCCATAACAGGCCCCATTAGGGTCAGCACATAGTTCTAGATCTTGGGGACACCCTGATCCATTCTTCGTTTTACCTTACTAGCTTCATGGACTTGCCATCTGGCTTTCCTTGGAGAGGTCAGCAATGTGAAACCAGGACTGGATCATGGTGTCCATGAAAGTTGGAGCCATTTGGCCACCCTAGACCCCATTCTCATGAACTTTTCAGGTGCCCAGTCTGACATGTGTGCCCCACTGCTGGCAAATGTAAAGTAATGAGTGGTTACTTGCCCAGTAGCCAGCCTTGTCCATAGTGTTCCTCATTGAATTGTTGGAAGAGTGCTGATTGATGCAGGCTGTAGGAATCATGGGATGACCCATCAAACCTGGGCACCACATTCAGTATGCGCAAGATTTTATCACACACCACCTGCACATTCAGGGCATGGTAGAACTTCTGGTTACGGAACACTGCTTCCCTGTCTTTGGGTGGAATAAGTGCCACATGTGTGCAATAAATGGCTCCCATCATGCGTAGTAGGCCTTCAGTTCTGTGAAACTGCTGTTTGAAGGTCACCCACAGTTGCCTTTCATTAGGAAATACTATGTAGTTCCTGACCTGGCTGATCATGGCTTGCAGTACTTGGTGGAGGCATCTGCCAAAAGTGGGCCTGGACATTCCTCCAACTGCAGCCACAGATGTTTGGAAGCAGCCAGAGGCAAAGAAATGTAGTGCACTCAAGAGCTTTGTCAGCCCTGGTATGGTACGTGACAGGGCTATAAGAGGCTCGAGGTCAGATCTTAGATCCTCATAAAGCTCTCTTATAGCCTCTGTGCTCAGCTCTCTTATAGCCTCTGTGCTCAGCATGTAGAGGGCAATCACCTGGTCCTCAGGGAGGCTGAGGAGGGTGGCCCTATCTCTGTAGATATGGGGCATTCTGGGCTGGACTTCCCTCATAAGAACATAAGATATGCCATGCTGGGTCAGACCAAGGTCCATCGAGCCCAGTGTCCTGTTTCCAACAGTGACCAATCTAGGTCATACGTAACTAGCAGTATCCCCAAAAGACACAGGTTGCACAATGCTTGTATTGGGTCAAGCACAGATATCCTGGGTCCCTTTTTAATAATGGTTTATGGACCTTTCCTCCAGGAACTTGTCCAAACCTTTTTTAAACCCAGCTACACTAACAGCCTTTACTACATCCTCCGGTAACAAATTCCAGAGTTTGATGACATGATGAGTGAAAACATATTTTCTCTTATTAGTCTTAAATAGTTTACTCTGTAGCTTCATTGCATGTCCCCTAGTCTTCCTATATTCTGATAACATAAACAATAGATCTATGTTTACCCGTTCCACTCCGTTCATTAATTTATAGACTTCTATCATATCTCCCCTAAGCCGTCTCTTTTCCAGGTTAAAGAGCCCTAACCTTTTTAGCCTTTCTTCATAGGAGTATCCTTCCAACCCCTTTACCATTTTGATGGCTCTTCTCTGAATCTTTTCTAATAACGCTATATCCTTTTTAAGATACGGCAACCAGAATTGCACACAAAATTCAAGGTGCGGTTGCACAATGGAACGATTCAGAGGCATTATAATATCCTTTGCTTTATTCTCCATTCCTTTCCTTATGATACCTAGCATTCTATTTGCTCTCTTGGCTGCCGCTGCACACTGGGCTGAGGGTTTTAACATGCTATCCACAATGACGCCTAAATCTTTTTCCTGGGTGGTGGTTCCTAATGCGGAACCTTGCATCGTGTAACCATAGTTTGCGTTTTTCTTTCCTAGGTGCATAACTTTGCACTTCTCCAGATTAAATTTCATCTGCCATTTTGATGCCCAGTCTTCCAATTTATCAAGATCCTCTTGCAAATTTCCACAATCCTCATGGGTTTTAACAACTTTAAATAGTTTTGTGTCATCTGCAAATTTGATAACCTCACTCGTTATTCCCTTTTCCAGGTCATTTATGAATATGTCAAAAAGCAGTGGACCCAGCACAGATCCCGTGGGTACACCACTATTCACCTTTCTCCATTGGGAAAATTGGTCATTTAGCCCTACCCTCAGCTTTCTTTCTTTTAACCAGTTCCTGATCCACAATAGTACACTGCCTCCTATCCCATGACTCTTTGCCAAAAGTCTCTGATGAGGGACTTTATTAAAGGCTTTCTGAAAGTCCAAATACACTATATTTATTTATTTATTTTATTTATTTTATTACATGCACTTATATACCATGCTATTTTCCATCAGTGCGGTTTACATAGAACCAGTTAAATACACATCACAAAACTATATCAACCGACTCACCTTTGTCTACATGTTTATTCACACCTTCAAAAAAACATAACAGATTAGTAAGATAAGATCTTCCTTGTCTAAAGCCATGTTGGCTGTCTCCCATTAGGCCATGACTATCTACATGCTGAGTAATTTTGTTCTTTATGATGGTTTCTACCATTTTTCCCTCCTCTGAAGACGCAGTGTCTGCTGCTCTCCAGGGCTGATGCCCCTGCACATTAACCCGCACCACCTGAGCAGGGGGAGAGGGCAGGGGCTAGCCCAGGTGTTGTGGGGCCTCCTCAACTGCCTCACATCCTTCACCATCTAGCCACAATGCTACTTCGGCCACGATGTAGTAGGCCATGCTGTGGCAAAGCACGGGCCCCAGGACACAGTACTTTATAGGCTGGACTGTGGGTTGGCCCTGCTGCACACACCTGGCTGTTGTTTAGCTACTGCGAATGGCCGTTAGTGGAGACCAGCACCATATAACACCTGCTTTGAGCTGGTGCTTGGGTTCCACAGAGTTAGGCTCCTAAGTGTGGCTGAACGTAAGGCACAAATGTAGGAGCCTAACTTTAGGAGCTCAGATTTTTTTGAATATCGGACCCTACATTTTCAGCTGAAAATTCATCCTGATTTTAGAGCTTAACATTTTTGGGTCTGATATTTCAGCAGTGGCAGCTAGCCGTTGCCGCTGAAGCTTAGAGCAGGGTAGTCAATGCCACCGGCATTGAATATTGAGGTCAGGCAGATAGCACAGAAGCTAACCGGCAGCGGCAATGTTCAGCTGTCGTCAGGTTACTTTCACCACTGAGGAGTAAGCATTGCCCAGCTCTCCCTGGGTGCTGCCCCAGAAGGCCTCAATGCTGGTCACCTAGCAGCAGGACCCAGATATAGTTACTGGCACTAACTGCTTCAATTTTACTGAATATCCTGATAACATAACATAAGAACATAAGATATGCCATACTGGGTCAGACCAAGGTCCATCAAGCCCAGTATTCTGTTTCCAACAGTGGCCAATCTAGGTCATACGTACCTAGCAGTTTCCCCAAGGGACACAGGTTCCACAATGCTTGTATTGGTTCAAGCATTGATATCCTGGGTCCCTTCTTAATAATGGTTTATGGACCTTTCCTCCAGGAACTTGTCCAAACCTTTTTTAAACCCAGCTACACTAACAGCCTTTACTACATCCTCCGGTAACAAATTCCAGAGTTTGATTACACGTTGAGTGAAAAAATATTTTCTTTTATTAGTCTTAAATAGTTTACCCTGTAGCTTCATTGCATGTCCCCTAGTCTTTCTATATTCTGATAAGGTAAACAATCGATCTACGTTTACCCGTTCCACTCCGTTCATTAATTTATAGACTTCTATCATATCTCCCCTCAGCCGTCTCTTTTCCAGGTTAAAGAGCCCCAACCTTTTTAGCCTTTCTTCATAGGAGTAGCCTTCCATCCCCTTTACCATTTTGGTGGCTCTTCTCTGAACCTTTTCTAAAATCGCTATATCCTTTTTAAGATACGGCGACCAGAATTGCACACAATATTCAAGGTGCGGTCTCACCATGGAACGATATAGAGGCATTATAATATCTTTTGTTTTATTTTCCATTCCTTTCCTTATCATACCTAGCATTCTATTTGCTCTCTTGGCCGCCGCTGCACACTGGGCCGAGGGTTTTAACATGGTATCCACAAGGACGCCTAAATCTTTTTCTTGGGTGGTGGTTCCTAATGTGGAACCTTGCATCGTGTAACCATAGTTTGGGTTGTTCTTCCCTAGGTGCATAACCTTGCACTTCTCCACATTAAATTTCATCTGCCATTTTAATGCCCAGTCTTCCAATTTATCAAGATCCTCTTGCAATTTTCCACAATCCTCCTGGGTTTTAACAACTTTAAATAGTTTTGTGTCATCAGCAAATTTGATAACCTCACTCGTTATTCCACTTTCCAGGTCATTTATGAATATGTCAAAAAGCAGCGGACCCAGCACAGATCCCTGGGGTACACCACTATTCACCTTTCTCCATTGGGAAAATTGGCCATTTAGCCCTACCCTCTGCTTTCTATCTTTTAACCAGTTCCTGATCCACAGTAGTACACTGCCTCCTATCCCATGACTCTTTAGTTTTGCCAAAAGTCTCTCATGAGGGACCTTGTCAAAGGCTTTCTGAAAGTCCAGATACACAATATCAACCGACTCACCTTTGTCCACCTGTTTATTCACTCCTTCAAAAAAACATAACAGATTAGTAAGACAAGATCTTCCTTGTCTAAAGCCATGTTGGCTGTCTCCCATTAGGTCATGACTATCTATATGCTGAGTAATTTTATTCTTTATGATGGTTTCTACCATTTTTCCCGGTACTGATGTCAGGCTCACCGGTCTGTAGTTTCCCGGATCACCCCTCGAACCCTTTTTAAAAATTGGTGTTACATTGGCGATCCTCCAATCCTCAGGTATTAGAGATGATTTTAATGATAGTTCACAGATTACTGATAGCAGGTCTGCAATCTCATATTTCAGTTCTTTCAACACCCTTGGATGTATACCATCCGGCCCAGGTGATTTGCTACTCTTCAGTTTATCTAATAGTTGTAAGACATCTTCCCGATGTATCGATATTTCCTTCAATTCTTCCACACCTTTAAATACCACTTCAGTCGTGGGTAACATCCCTACATCTTCCTCAGTAAAGACCGAAGCAAAGAATTCATTCAGTCTCTCCGCTATCGCCTTGTCGCCTCTTAGTGCTCCTTTAACCCCTTTATCATCTAATGGACCAACTGACTCTCTCACGGGTTTTTTGCTACGAATGTACTTGAAAAGGTCTTTATTTCGCGTTTTTGCTTCCGCAGCAAGCTTCTTCTCAAATTCTCTCTTTGCCTGCCTTATCAATGCCTTGCATTTGACTTGCCAGTGCTTGTGCTGTTTCCAGGTTTCATCATTTGGCTCTTTTTTCCATTTCTTGAAAGATGCTTTTTTGGCAACAACAGCCTCTCTGACCTCAGCTTTAAACCATGCTGGCAATTTTTTAGACTTCCTTCCACTTTTCTTAAAGCGTGGAATACAGCTGGTCTGGGCTTCCAAGATAGTATTTTTCAACAACACCCAAGCTTGATGTACGTCTTTAACCTTTGCAACTGCTCCTTTTAGTTTTTTCTTAACTGTTTTCCTCATTCTATCATAGTCTCCCTTTCGAAAGTTAAAGGGTAGTACTGTGGATTTCCTTACTATCCCTCCTCCACTAATTAAATCAAAGGCGATCATGCTATGATCACTATTGCCAAGTGGCCCCAACACCCTTATCTCTTGCACTACATCTGGTGTTCCACTAAGGACTAGGTCTAATATTGCTTCCCCTCTGGTCGGTTCATGAACCAGCTGCTCCAAGAAGCAGTCATTTATTTCATCTAGGAACTTTATCTCCCTAGCATGTCCTGTTGTGACACTGACCCAGTCGATGCCGGGGTAATTGAAATCACCCATTATTATTACTGCACTGTAACTTTTGCTAGCTTCCTTGATTTCTTTGAGCATTTCATCATCCATTTGTTCATTCTGGCCAGGCGGACGATAGTACACCCCCACTGCCATCGCATTCCCCTTTTTACATGGAATTTCAATCCATAGAGATTCTACAGCAAATTTTGTTTCTTGCAAAACTTTAATCCTTTCTGATTCAATGCCCTCTCTAACATAGAGCGCAACCCCTCTACCAATTTGATCAGCTCTATCATTTCGATATAGTTTGTACCCAGGTATCACAGTGTCCCACTGGTTGTCCTCCTTCCACCATGTCTCTGATATTCCAATCATATCTAACCTCTCGTTTAGTGCTATATATTCTAACTCTCCCATCTTGTTTTGTAGACATCAGTGACATTAATGTGGTATCTGCTAATCATGTTACAAAACGTGTTGTGTGCTGTTGAGTCAATACTGACACAGCAGCCCCTGGGTTTCCTAGTAAGGTGTGATAGGAAAGAGGTTGCCAGGCCTTTCTTCCAAAGCAATGGAGGGTTAAATGACTTGCCCAAGGCCACAAAGGGTGCTAGTGAAAATCAAACCCTGGTTGTGTAATAGCAAACGCTGTGAAAAGCTCTTATTCAATCACTCACCCACAGAAGGAAAACTCTCAGACAGGCTGGAATGCAAACAGGATCTTTAATGTGCACACAGGATCAGACAGAGAGCCGGTACCCTCCACAAAAGGTCTGAGCCCCAAGGGACGGCCTACAATGCCTTATATACAGTACAGTTTTAAACTCATTCTACAATCCCATTTGCCACAGGTATTTCCTGCCCACCAATCAGCAGCCCCTGGGGAAGGTACCTGGGTGACCTGTCCAAACCGGTATGCTCAGGTCTGCTGATTTCTGGGCTAGGGCTATTGTGCTCAGACCTGGAGTGGGGGAAGGGTGTCTACTGAAATCTCAATGCCTTCTCTTAGCAGGCCGATTACCGCATGGCTTGGGGGAAGGGCTACCTACAGCTAGACCTCATGGCTGCCTCATTCCCCCCTTTTTAAGTAGGACCTCAACCGCTAGAAGCGGTTGAGGGCTGTATTTGGGACAGGGCCATGACAGTGGTAACCACCTTGCGTTCTACCAGGGTATCAAGGGTGGTGGTCATGAAGCGGTAAAGAATAGGGATATAACATGGCAGAATGGCACATAGCAGTAAATGAAAAGAACCCCTACCACTGGGATTTTTAGTCCCCCTGGCCAACTGAACCACTTCATAAACCACCCAGGACCCATGGACAGGTAACTAGATCACTTAGGTCTTGGATAGGGTGTTCAATGGAAACACTTGCATCAGTGAGTTTAAAACAACACATACCCTATACCCTCTATAGCAACTCCTGCACAACGTTTTTGTTCCGTGTGCAAAAGTTGCTGTTCTGACTGTAAAAGGTTGCAGGGCCTGCAGAGGCCTCTTCCCTTTGGGACAAAGGAGGGCCGTGTGCAAAAAGTCTGCAGAGGCTTCTTTCCTTTGGGGCAAAGGCTCTTTCCCTGGGATCCACCCTTATCAGCATATTAATGGCTTTTTATTCTTGCTAGTGTTGAGTCATTCTGGCTGCACCCTGCCATTCCCTTTGCTTCATTAATCACTGGCACTGTAATCTTTAGGGCATATGAGTACTTTGTATCACCAGCTTTGTTTGGCCTGTTTAACCTGTTCAGGCCTGGCATGTCTTTTCTTGTGCTGGGTCCATTTTCTGTGCACTTTCAGGCCTGACCTGTTTCTTAGCTAGGTCCATTCTCTGTGCACTTCTGTTCAGAGTATGGTTCCCCTGGCTTTACTCTTGTTGTGCTGGGCTCTGGGTACTCATTTTCTTAGCCCACATGCTTTTTCCGTGCCATCATAATGTATTACAGCCTCAGGCAAGGATGCAGCCATACTAGACATACCTATCAGCCAATTTCCCTTCAGTCCCAATTTTTATTTTTTCTTTCTTGTTTCTGGGGGAAAGGTAATCCCACTACGGGCAATGGACAAGCAACCATTTGAGACAGATATTGAGACAGATAGGAGTCATCAGAAAAGCAGCTTCTGGTACTGTTCCCTATAGACAACATACATTGTAATATCATTTTCTTGCAGCTGGTCAATAATATTGAAAACACATAACATGAAAGTATGTCAAAAGCAGCAGTGCTTAATAATGTGATAAAGAAAGCTCTGAGAATAGTACAGCAAAATCTTGAGCTGGTGTGGGTATTGCAGTTGCTGAAGCCGAAATGGCTTGTAGATTTCCATTACTTTCTAAGAAAACAATATTAAAAGGATAACAATACAATCGTTCACAGAAGCCCCCCAGTCAGTCCAACAGTTCTTTTTCCTGCCTCCCAGCAGTTCTCCAGGACCTCGCAGTGTGCTTCACCTTTCTCTGAAGTTCAAGTTCTGTCTCTCTCAAAATTTGAACCTCTCATTCTCATAGGCAGACACCCTGGCCCGTTTTCGATGTTACACACTGATCCAGATAGGGACTCCTTCACACATCTCAGCGGTGGGCAGCTCTGAGTTCTCGGGATGGTCTGTTCCATCTGGACTCTGGCCAATTTCCTCTGCTGGACTCTTTGGATTGCCATTGGTGACATGGTTCCAGGCCTCATTCAGAAAAGCAGCACCAATATTGAATGAAAAGACTAAATATGCTAGATTAGATTTCACAATGAGATAAACTTAACTTCCTTCACATTTACCAAGATCACATCCTACAAATATTGCTGTTTAAACTTTCAATGGTCTTCCAGTAACTATCTCGTATGGTGTCAATTTTTCTCTGGCAGTTTGATTAACTTCTTGTTTATCTGTCACTGGAGATTCACTTGCTGGTAGTGAACATTCCATTATGCCCTTGACTGACCTTTACATGCTCCCCCTTTGCCCATGCATGCCTGGCCAGGACATGCAGAGGCAAAAAAGGAGGCAAAAAAGCATCTGGATGTACCGCATGGCCAGTGTAGGTCCTCCAAAACCCATCAGGGTGCACCTAGCCTGTCTCCAGGTGTCCATTTCCAATTATTGAGTATGTGTTGGGGCCTAGATGAATTCCTAAATTGAATATTCTGGAGATGGCATAGTTGAATAAAGTGCTCATCATTTTTTTTACATATTCATTAGCCAGATACATCACTTCACATCATTGAATTACCTTCATCAGTTTACTGTCTATCAGAGTCCTTCCTCTTAATATCCCACTTCATCCCTCACCATACTTTTTATCACTTGCATCATTCCACCAACTATATACCTAAGTCCTTTTTTGAATTATACCAATTTTTTATAAATTGTTCACTTCCAGTATGCTAATGGACATGAGGCTTTTAAATAAAGTTAATCAACAAATCAATCAATTAATCAACAAATCAATCTTTGGCTTTAAAAATATAAAAGCTTCAAAAATCATGGATGTTCTCTAATCATAAGTACCTAGTGTTTTGGGAATTGATACATAAATATTTGCTGATTCCCATGATATTTCAGGCAGGCTTTATGAAGCTGTCCCAGTGACCCCAAGCCAGTCAAGTTTTCAAGTCATCCAGAATGAAAATGCATGATATGTCAGCATACATTGCTGACCCATTATATACAAATTCATATTAATTGTGGATATCCTGTGGGTTCACCAGGGCAGCCTCAGGCAGTATTGGACTAAACCTTAAATATATGACTGACAATGCGGCTGAAATACTGAATTTCTCATGCTCTGGAAGAATGTGACATCAGACATATTGGGATCCCCTACATCATTGCATTGCGAGCTGAAAAGCAGTTTGTTTGTTTTTTTATCCCTAGGTTGAACTCAGTTAGTAAATCAACAACTGTTCAATGTTACCAAAATTGTGCACACTCCAGGGGTGACTCAGCATGCAATGTTTCCTAAATGGGTTAGTTGTGTACATACTATGACAGAAATTAACTTCATACCGAAGCCAAGGGATGATGGAGATTATTATACACACCAGCATTATTTGTGCAGTGTGCACTGTATGGATCTGTGTGAATCAGTACTAAAGGGCAGTGCACACGAGGAGTGGGGCAGCATTATCAGTGCATTATTAACTTCAAGTGTGAATTAGTGTGAACGGTGTACTGCACAGTATATGCCTTTCAGCAGTGCTAATTCTGCATTTTATCTTTCTATTTTGAAATTGCCAATGATCAGTGTATTCACCCTGAACCAAAACATACCTGAACATCAGAACAAGCTACAGTGCATACTAGAACTAATCCAGATGTTCTCATCAGAAATCATGAGTTAAAGTACTGCTACCAGTATATTTGGTACTAAAATCATTTTAAGGTATCATTGTAGTATCAGAAAAATGAATACAGTTGATCAAGGCAGTTTAATGTACTAAGCAGGAAAGAATGCAATCACCAAAACAGCATTTACTGTCTGCAGAATAAAATGTCATATCATGCAGAAGTATTACTTGTTTAATTTTGTATGTGCAGTCAAAACCAAATATATGTACCAGAGATAAAATTCAGGCTTTAAAAAGACAAGTAAAAAAAAATCTTCATTTCTTCATAATCTTATAAGGATTCTTCTCTTCAGCCTTTGTTTGCTTCCAGCAGACAGGAGGCACCTCATGGTTCTAGAAGCTCAAAACTCTACAATTAAAATTGATGACAAGAGGATTGTTTGCAGGCTAGGTGTGGCTAGGTGAATTGGGGTTCTTTGTCCTCTAGGAGAAAAACTCCTAGGTAATTTTTTTTTCCCTTTTGTCCTCTCTAATGGGCCTCCATTCATCTGCTAGAAGAAGGAACTCCTCCCAGTATCTTTCTATAGCTATGCAAACTATTTCAGCAGTTTCAATCACCCCCCACTCACTGCTGAGAGGTGTGACCAAAACACCTGGTTCCCTGACCACTGATCATGCATGAAACATAGCAATGAAACTGGATATGCATCAAACAAAGCAATTGTCTTCCTTCAATGCTATACTAGTACTACAGTCCACACACAGCAAACCCCACCCCCCTTTCTAAACTGTCCCTTTCCCTGCAATCAGTAGACCTGGTGTTTTTCACTGTTTGGGGACACAGGGGCGATTTGTTAATAACTTCACCTTTTACTGATAGAGTATCAAAATCAATCCTGAAATATAAAGACCTAATGTCTGGACAAAAACTTTCTTTCCCTAATGTCACAACTAAACACAGAGACACTAAAGGTTTTTACATAACAGCACATTTACTATATGGGCCAGCCATGAATCTATATAGGGAAGCTGGTCCGGATACTCCCCCACCACAATTTAGCCTCCGGACCCCATGCTCTAATCACAATTTACAGTGCAAATCTTGTAATCCCAATTCTAGGAATGCAATGTTCAGTGTAAATTTTCCAATCCCACTTCTGGGAATACAATATACAATATAATCCAGGCAACAGGCAGAGTTTGGTTGCACAAAACACACAGGACCACAAAGGGAAAAAGAAAAAGGGAAAACAGAAAACAGAGACGTCTCAGCAGCGAATACGTTACAAATACACATTACACACACTAGCATAGGATTTAACTTTTATAATAGCAACGAGAAACACAGCTAGCCACTCCTCCAATGTCCACCAGATGGAGCCACAGGAGCACATGGCAACACAAAAGAAACCCCAGCAACACAAAAGGAGACCCCCAGCAACACAAAAAGCCCCCAACACTATAGGAGCACATTGCAACACAAAAGAAACCCCCAGCAACAAAAAAAGAGACCCCCAGCAACAAAAAAATACCCCAACACTATAGGAGCACATGGCAACACAAAAGAAACCCCCAGCAACACAAAAAGAGACCCCCAGCAACACAAAAAGCCCCCAACACTATAGGAGCACATGGCAACACAAAAGAAAACCCCAGCAACACAAAAGGAGACCCCCAGCAACACAAAGAGCCCCCAACACTATAGGAGCACAGCAACACAAAAGAAACCCCCAGCAACACAAAAGGAGACCCCCAGCAACACAAAAAGCCCCCAACACTATAGGAGCACATGGCAACACAAAAGAAACCCCCAGCAACACAAAAAGAGACCCCCAGCAACACAAAAAGCCCCCAACACTATAGGAGCACATGGCAACACAAAAGAAACCCCCAGCAACACAAAAGGAGACCCCCAGCAACACAAAAAGCCCCCAACACTATAGGAGCACATGGCAACACAAAAGAAACCCCCAGCAACACAAAAGGAGACCCCAGCAACACAAAAAGCCCCCAACACTATAGGAGCACATGGCAACACAAAAGAAAACCCCAGCAACACAAAAGGAGACCCCCAGCAACACAAAGAGCCCCCAACACTATAGGAGCACATGGCAACACAAAAGAAACCCCCAGCAACACAAAAGGAGACCCCCAGCAACACAAAAAGCCCCCAACACTATAGGAGCACATGGCAACACAAAAGAAAACCCCAGCAACACAAAAGGAGACCCCCAGCAACACAAAGAGCCCCCAACACTATAGGAGCACATGGCAACACAAAAGAAACCCCCAGCAACACAAAAGGAACCCCCAGCAACACAAAAAGCCCCCAACACTATAGGAGCACATGGCAACACAAAAAACCCCCACTATAGGAGCACATGGGGCAAAGGCTCTAAATAAATCGCCCCGATCATTGGAGAATTGCGATCAGCGCAATTATTCTTGAAAGGCACACTTAAGGGAGTTAATACTAATATCCTAGGCAATTTTTCTTCAATAGCTTTTGGCAGCGCTGCACTTTAAATACCTTTCAAAGGGGCCCAAGGTAGCAGAATTAATTCATACTACAGTTAATTATCTTACTGGTCCACAAAAGGACTCTGATTTTATCTTACTGGTCCACAAAAGGACTCTGATTTACTGGACGAACGATGGCTTCAGAAACCCCCCCCCCCCCCCGGGGTCCCTACTAGGACCGTTCGTGCGGGTGATCGGGCCGCTACAGGTTCCTAGAATTTACTAGGAATTACAGACGGAGTACAGAAAGTAGCAGTACTTACCAGAGCTCTGATCAGACAGGTAGTTTGGATGCCAGTCTATCCAGCCGGTTTTCAATCGGGGATTCAGCCGCAGGGACCAACTGCCCAGACAAATCAAGGTATCCTTCCGAGCACAAGGTGGCCCGGGGCGCCAAGGACCGTTAATCACCTGGAGGGGTCGGTCCCTGACCGGTGGAGGCCCTGATCCTGCAAAAAGCAGTAGTCTTCCCACTGTGGGTGTGATGAGAGAGGCTTTTCTTTCAATTTCCTGGCCAATGCACCAAAATGTAATAGCAAACGCTGTGAAAAGCACTTATTCAATCACTCACCCACAGAAGGAAAACTCTCAGACAGGCTGGAATGCAAACAGGATCTTTAATGTGCACACAGGATCAGACAGAGAGCCGGTACCCTCCACAAAAGGTCTGAGCCCCGAGGGACGGCCTACAATGCCTTATATACAGTACAGTTTTAAACTCATTCTACAATCCCATTTGCCACAGGTATTTCCTGCCCACCAATCAGCAGCCCCTGGGGAAGGTACCTGGGTGACCTGTCCAAACCGGTATGCTCAGGTCTGCTGATTTCTGGGCTAGGGCTATTGTGCTCAGACCTGGAGTGGGGGAAGGGTGTCTACAGAAATCTCAATGCCTTCTCTTAGCAGGCCGATTACCGCATGGCTTGGGGGAAGGGCTACCTACAGCTAGACCTCATGGCTGCCTCAGTTGCTTAGTTATCAAGCCGGTGCTCTAACCACTAGGCTACTCCTCCTAACTGTATTGCTTGCTTGCTTTAAATATCAGGCCCGATGGTTCTAGCTTTGCACCTGACATTCATTTGCCTGGATTTATCATCCTAATTTAGGTGCCTAGTTCTAACAATCAGCGCTAAGCTCTTAACTTCTTTTCCCTACCCTAAATCCACCCCTGTTGTCACCCACTTTTGTACTCCTACCTTTAGGAGTTTCGTGAAATTTTAAGAAAAAATTTCAGAGGCCAATTTCGGAGCATAACTCTCAAAGATAGGAGCATAAATCCTTTTGAATAATAGTCCCATAAATTTTAAGCTCCTAACAGAATGCTCTCGCTTGGTTTGCAGCTTGTAGTTCTGTGAGGCTTTGTGTGCATCAGTGATGCTGAAAACTATCAGTCTCACCTGAGGTGACAGCCTAAGATAAGCTGGGCAGCAGCAGAATGGGATGGTGTTGGTGGCGGAGGATCACATTTCTGTGACAATGGCAACAGCACTAGTATTACCTGAGTGGAAGAAAGGCCTGGCAATCTACGTCCGTATCTTGCCATGAAAATCCAGTGGATAGTGACAACAAACTAAATTGCACTATAATGCTGGAAGATGAGACCCACAGGTCAGAAGGCATTCAACTGGCTACTGGGGAGGAGCTGAAGACTTTTCAGAGTAAAGCCAGCATTTATGATGTAGTTGGATCAAAGCCCTTGGGATGTCTGACTGCTGATGTAGCTGCGCATGAAATGAGAGTCAGAAGCTGCAAAGATGTCTTACACATTGGAACATGGAACGTACGAAGCATGAACCAAAGGAAGTTGGAGGTGGTCAAGAATGAAATGGAACACGTAGAACTCAACCTGTTGGGTGTCAGCGAAATAAAATGGACTGGCATCGGGCACTTTGCATCTAATGACCACATGGTCTACTATGCTGGAAATAAAAGACAAAGAAGAAAAGGTGTTGCATTTATAATTAAAAAGAAACTTGCAAGAACTGTAATGAAATACAATGCAACCAGTAAACACTTAAAGAATCATTCCATCCCGGATGTACAGAGGGGCTCGTGATTCTGATCCCACAGGGCACGTCTAGACCCGTGGGATCAGAATCACGATCAGGCCTGTACATGCAGGCCGGGACTGTGATTCGGCCTGGCCTGCACATACAGGCACTGAGTCAGGGCTTTTAAATGGCACTGCGGGACCGTGGCGTTCAGTTGCCATGGCACCGTGGCTCCATTTAAAAGTCGCAATACCAGCCACCGGACTTCAAAGGCCTGACCCCTGATCTGGCCTCCTAAGGCCAGGGTCGGGGTGTGGGGAATGTCCTCGCGCCCTCCCTGCCCCTAACTTCCCCACACAAGTTGCCCATCCAGACTCTGCCCCCGCGCTGCCCCTGCCTAGCCTCCCCACACAACCAGCGGGGAAGTTAGACACCGGCGGGGAAGCCACAAATAGCGGGGATGGATATTCCATCCCCGCTATTTGTGTGACAGAATAACTGTCTTAGGGGATCAGTCCAGAACATGAATAAGCCAGTTAGACATGTGGGATAGACATTTTTCTGGCTAAAACATCTAGAACTGTATTCCGAAACCATGCAGCCCTGCACGTACATGGCACTAGCATGGGGATCTCAGAACTTAGGCAGAAGAGGGCAGAATGGAGGCGTGGCAAGCAGCGGAGATATAGAAAACATATTTAGGAAAGGCCTCCAGAAGTCTCCCCTGATGGGGAAATAACTTTGAGAGACTTTGGGGCTATTAAAAGCATTGATGTAAAAACTTTCCTCCCCAGTAGTTTCTTTATGTAATTTTAACCAGGAAACTGGTAAAATTAGTTGACTTAGGGGCATGTTTACTAAACCATGGTAATGTAGCATCGGTAATGTTAACGCGCAGTAACATTACCTAATGTAACGTTAACGTGCGGTAATGTTACCGGCAGCGGTAAATGTCCCAGAGGGTGGAGAGAATGCGGAGAGTAGGGGGTCAATGGGCGGGGAGTGGATGGGGAGAAGCCCCTGCTACACTAATGCTGGAACAGTAACACCAGGACTTTACCGCCAGTGAAAACCTGTCAGTAAATGCACTTTTGCAGGAGAGAGAGACCATTTCAGTGCCAGCAATGTACAGCACAGACAGGGAACCCAAGAAAAGTGATAGTAGTGCTCCATTTGCAGCAACAGCATAGTGCCCAAGTAGGAAAGGGCACTATGGTGATGGTGCAAATGGGGCAAAGGGGGCTGCAGATGGGACATGCAGTGGGGGCATCTGGGGCACAAGGTGGACTAGGCTGTTGCCTAGGTGGCACATAGGAACACAGAAACTGGAAAACAGCAAGACAGCGTCTGACCAAGGTCAAACATGCCCAGTAGTCTGTGTTCCACAGTGTCCCATCCAGGGGACATGTACCTAGCAGGTACCCCAAAGGTCACACAGGAACGACTATGCCTGTAATGGAGCAAGCAGTGCACATCTGGGGACCACTCTAACAAGAGTACGTCCCAAACTGTTCGTTAACTCAGCTAAACGAACAACCTTTACTACAGTCAATGGTAAGGCAGTGCAGGGTGTTACCACGCATCATCTGAAACATATATACACCCAGTAGTCCAAACTGGGTACACTGTACCCGCATTGCATGCCCTAGTCTGTCCACAGTCTGCTGGCATAACACAATCTACCTACGTTTACCTGGTCCACCCTCACCAATAGTTGCTAGATCATCAACCTGACACCCCCCAGCTGTCTTTCCCCCAGGTGGAAGGTATATAACATTGGCAGGCGTTGTCGGAGGGGATGTGTGGATGTCCATGCATGCTTCCCCACCTTAGACCCTGCACCCAAGGCACCCGCTTACCTGCACATTGGATGGCCTGGGACTGCGCATTACCAGCACTGACAGCATATGGGCATGTTAGCATGGTAGGGGGGGTGGCAGAGAGGGCAGTGGCATCTGCCTGCAGCAGACCAAGGCAGTGCAACAGACAAGGGCCGTCTGATGGAAAGCAAAGGTAGCCCCAGGGGCTGCTGTGCTTTTGTGGCAACAGTGTGGTGCATTACACACAGCCAGTGTGCCTTGGTATTAAGGGTCACAGGTTCAGATCTCAGCTCTGGCTCTTGTAGAGCATGTCCCTACATTGTAGGTGCAATACCAACATGTACAATCCCAAAGCTTCAACCAACAAGGGTACAAACACCCCCCCCCCCCATGCACAGGCTCCAACATCCAAAGCTTCATGGAGAGTCAGGTTGCCAACCATCCCTATCTTTGCACAGTGCTACAATATGGGTGGGTGGGTGTATGTCTATCCATTATCTTGTGGCTTCCTACTCCTCACTGGGCCTCATAATGCTTACACTGTTTCCAACCTTAGCCTGCAAATGTGTATACTGAGGAGCAAGGTATTGTGGGTATGGCCTGGACAGGGCGGATTGGGCAGCATGTGTCTGCATCGGGGGTAGGGCAATGGCTGGAACACCAACCATAACCTGCATGAACAGGGTGGCTACAGCATGTAATGCTGGGAGGACACTCTCACTCTGACCGAACAGTGACCATGTCATGGCTATGTTCCCACATAGCGCTATATAGTATCTGTTTCTAGTGAGATCTGTGTGCTTTGTATTCTAGGCCTCCATCACTGAATCAACTGCTAGGTGTCTGTGCTGTATATTCCAACTCTGGGTGCACATATTTTCTCTGCAAACATGCAATGTGGATTGGCTAGTGAACTGTCTGCAATTAGTATGTGCATGGCTGGAACACCTGATGGGGTACAACAGGTAGTGTTTGACCATGCCTTTTGCTGGTGAATGTCAGACCTTGGTGGTTGGCAGCTGAGGTCTTCCAATGCCCTAGTAAGAGGTACAGATGTGGCTTACTGGTCCAACCCCCATGGAGGATAGCAATCTCAGGCCAGTGAGACTGGGGTTGCTGGTCCAACAGCCACTTCTCATGGCCATGGCCATTCCACATCTCCCTCCACAGCCTTGCAAGGGTGGGGTCCTTTTCCCTTCCCAGCACTATATCACTTACCCTGGGACGCCCGTTATTGCTCTGGGTCGAGGAATTTACCTTACCTTCACTGTCTGGGATTCCAGGAGAACAAACACACACACACACACTCATACATAAGTAGCATGTAAGTTTATTCCGTACGTTAGAAGTGCAGTCTATCTTTTATACAGTATCAAAAACATATATACGTCATAAACCCATCCCAGCAGCATAGCCCTGCTCCTGATATTGCTAATTAGCAACCGTACAAACTGGTACCTGTCTCTGTGAAGATCACTGAATCTTGTCTTAGCACAACACATTCCTTTCTATCAAGGTATTCACAGATGGGCCTCATGGTCCCTCTGTACAACAAGAAACTGATTTTCCCCTTACAAGCCTCAGTTACAAAACATAGATTGCAGGCCCTTTGGGGGAACAAGGGACATACAGTCAAACCTCGGTTTTCATTTGCCCCGGTTTTCATACGCTTCGGTTTTCAACGTCTTTTTTGACTGAGATTTTGTCCCGGTTTTCATACATCGCTTCGGTTTTCAACGTCTTTTTTGACTGAGATTTTGTCCCGGTTCTCGTACATCGCTTCGATTTTCATAAAGTACAGTCCTGTAAATACATACACCCTCATGCTGCACACTGGTCTGTATACACTGCCGGAACGCCCGCCCGGTCCCGGCAGCACTGCCCCCCGGACTCACCGATCGCCAGCGTGATGAGAAGTGAAAGCCAGCTGAGCACGTAAATGAAACACATCCTCAGCCTGGTCAGAGTCAGAAAGGCAAGGATTGTGCAGAGAGGAAGGCCCCGATCTCGTCCACCGCCTGCCCGTTCTCTGGAGCGCCCCCTCAGGCTCGGAGGTAGCAGGGAAGAAAAGCTGTCAACTTAAGCAGGAGATGTTGCATGAATGTGGGAGGCAGTTCTTTTTCTTGCAGGGTACGTCTAAAGCTATATCATTAAGATTTTCTGCCATTCTGAAGCATTGAGCAGATAATGTAAAGGTATTTTAATGGGCTGAATCCAATGTGATTCCGAAGAGAGCTGGGCACAGCAGCTTGTCAGGGGCGGCTAAGGCCAGATGTTAACATACTGTACTGTACAGTACTGTACTTAGCTTGCTTTCAGTGATGTTAAATGTTCATTTATCCATTTCATTAGTCATTTATATTTATTTCTCATTGTTTTCTGTATGTAAAAATATAGTTATTCTCTATAAAATGCATTTTTTGTGAATATTTTTGGGTGTCTGGAACGGATTAATTGGATTTACATTATTTCTTATGGGAAATATTGCTTCAGTTTTCATACGTTTCGGTTTTAGTCAGACATTTTTGAACGGATTAATCATGAAAACCGAGGTTTGACTGTATACTGTATACCACTTTGAACCAGAGAGGGCAGTATATAGGAATTGCTACATAAACCTCATGCATGTCTAGACACCCCTCTGCCCTGGTAATAGATGGCCACAGCATCTACACTGTAACACTGGGTATGCACTATTTTGGGTGGGTCCCAGTCCACCAGGACTAGATGTGACTAGGGCATGCATATAGACAGACACAGGGTGACTTTAAGTACCACTGCAGGGAATACTTACAACACACTGGTAGTGATTGGGATCTGCAGCAAAGCTCATCTCTAGCACCACAGGTACTGCAGATCTGGTGCTGGGCGCCCATCCTCGCCTCATGGTGACCACAGAACCTGTGCAGTGGCATGGTCTGTAGCTGCTCTGTGCCAGTATCACATACTGTCAGTTTTTCTTACTAAGCTGAGGTTATTTGATAAGTGCATTCTCCATTCGGTGATCAGCTGTAGACTGCTGTTCTTCAGCCACTTAACCCTCCATAGCCCATGTTCCCTGTAAAATAGTTATCTCCAAGTTATAATGCCCTGTTCAATGTAATTTCAGTTTGTTCAATGTAAACTGCACTGATGCAGAAGAGAATGTAAATAAATAAATGTGCATTGCATCATGGGTACTAAGAACATAAGAACATAAGATATGCCATACTGGGTCAGACCAAGGTCCATCAAGCCCAGTATTCTGTTTCCAACAGTGGCCAATCTAGGTCATACGTACCTAGCAGTTTCCCCAAGGGATACAGGTTCCACAATGCTTGTATTGGTTCAAGCATTGATATCCTGGGTCCCTTCTTAATAATGGTTTATGGACCTTTCCTCCAGGAACTTGTCCAAACCTTTTTTAAACCCAGCTACACTAACAGCCTTTACTACATCCTCCGGTAACAAATTCCAGAGTTTGATTACACGTTGAGTGAAAAAATATTTTCTTTTATTAGTCTTAAATAGTTTACCCTGTAGCTTCATTGCATGTCCCCTAGTCTTTCTATATTCTGATAAGGTAAACAATCGATCTACGTTTACCCGTTCCACTCCGTTCATTAATTTATAGACTTCTATCATATCTCCCCTCAGCCGTCTCTTTTCCAGGTTAAAGAGCCCAAACCTTTTTAGCCTTTCTTCATAGGAGTAGCCTTCCATCCCCTTTACCATTTTGGTGGCTCTTCTCTGAACCTTTTCTAAAATCGCTATATCCTTTTTAAGATACGGTGACCAGAATTGCACACAATATTCAAGGTGCGGTCTCACCATGGAACGATATAGAGGCATTATAATATCTTTTGTTTTATTTTCCATTCCTTTCCTTATCATACCTAGCATTCTATTTGCTCTCTTGGCCGCCGCTGCACACTGGGCCGAGGGTTTTAACATGGTATCCACAATGACGCCTAAATCTTTTTCCTGGGTGGTGGTTCCTAATGTGGAACCTTGCACCGTGTAACCATAGTTTGGGTTGTTCTTCCCTAGGTGCATAACCTTGCACTTCTCCACATTAAATTTCATCTGCCATTTTGATGCCCAGTCTTCCAATTTATCAAGATCCTCTTGCAATTTTCCACAATCCTCCTGGGTTTTAACAACTTTAAATAGTTTTGTGTCATCTGCAAATTTGATAACCTCACTCGTTATTCCACTTTCCAGGTCATTTATGAATATGTCAAAAAGCAGCGGACCCAGCACAGATCCCTGGGGTACACGACTATTCACCTTTCTCCATTGGGAAAATTGGCCATTTAGCCCTACCCTCTGCTTTCTATCTTTTAACCAGTTCCTGATCCACAATAGTACACTGCCTCCTATCCCATGACTCTTTAGTTTTGCCAAAAGTCTCTGATGAGGGACCTTGTCAAAGGCTTTCTGAAAGTCCAGATACACAATATCAACCGACTCACCTTTGTCCACCTGTTTATTCACTCCTTCAAAAAAACATAACAGATTAGTAAGACAAGATCTTCCTTGTCTAAAGCCATGTTGGCTGTCTCCCATTAGGTCGTGACTATCTACATGCTGAGTAATTTTATTCTTTATGATGGTTTCTACCATTTTTCCCGGTACTGATGTCAGGCTCACCGGTCTGTAGTTTCCCGGATCACCCCTCGAACCCTTTTTAAAAATTGGTGTTACATTGGTGATCCTCCAATCCTCAGGTATTAGAGATGATTTTAATGATAGTTCACAGATTACTGATAGCAGGTCTGCAATCTCAAATTTCAGTTCTTTCAACACCCTTGGATGTATACCAGGTGATTTGCTACTCTTCAGTTTATCTAATAGTTGTAAGACATCTTCCCGATGTATCGATATTTCCTTTAATTCTTCCACACCTTTAAATACCACTTCAGTCATTGGTAACATCCCTACATCTTCCTCAGTAAAGACCGAAGCAAAGAATTCATTCAGTCTCTCCGCTATCGCCTTGTCGCCTCTTAGTGCTCCTTTAACCCCTTTATCATCTAATGGACCAACTGACTCTCTCACAGGTTTTTTGCTACGAATGTACTTGAAAAGGTCTTTATTTCGCGTTTTTGCTTCCGCAGCAAGCTTCTTCTCAAATTCTCTCTTTGCCTGCCTTATCAATGCCTTGCATTTGACTTGCCAGTGCTTGTGCTG
Organism: Ichthyophis bannanicus; assembly: GCA_033557465.1. Lineage (NCBI taxonomy): Eukaryota > Metazoa > Chordata > Amphibia > Gymnophiona > Ichthyophiidae > Ichthyophis > Ichthyophis bannanicus. The sequence goes on from CM066032.1 coordinate 1,840,174,310, forward strand.
TTTCCAGGTTTCATCGTTTGGCTCTTTTTTGCATTTCCTGAAAGATGCTTTTTTGGCAACAACAGCCTCTCTGACCTCACCTTTAAACCATGCTGGCAGTTTTTTGGACTTTATTTTATTTTTTATTTAGTATACATTTGTATACCGCTACTTCCAGCGATCAGCAGCGGTTTTGATTACAGATTGGAAATTGTCAAATCATGACAGGAAATTTTTTGAGGTATAAACACATTGATTAGACAGGAAAGCACAGCACACAGAGAACTATTTTACAGGGAACATGGGCTATGGAGGGTTAAGTGGCTTGCCCAAGACCACAAGGAGCACCTGTGGGACTAGAAACCCCAGTCCTTCCGGCCCAAGGTTGCTGTCCTCCAGTGGGATTTGAACCCCCGACCTTCCGGCCCGAAGTACCTTGCCCCAACCACTAGGCCACTCCTCCACTTCCTTCCACTTTTCTTAAAGCGTGGAATACAGCTGGTCTGGGCTTCCAAGATAGTATTTTTCAACAACACCCAAGCTTGATGTACGTCTTTAACCTTTGCAACTGCTCCTTTTAGTTTTTTCTTAACTGTTTTCCTCATTTTATCATAGTCTCCCTTTCGAAAGTTAAAGGGTAGTACTGTGGATTTCCTTACTATCCCTCCTCCACTAATTAAATCAAAGGTGATCATGCTATGATCACTATTGCCAAGTGGCCCCAACACCCTTATCTCTTGCACTACATCTGGTGTTCCACTAAGGACTAGGTCTAATATTGCTTCCCCTCTGGTCAGTTCATGAACCAGCTGCTCCAAGAAGCAGTCATTTATTTCATCTAGGAACTTTATCTCCCTAGCATGTCCTGTTGTGACACTGACCCAGTCGATGCCGGGATAATTGAAATCACCCATTATTATTACTGCACTGTAACCTTTGCTAGCTTCCTTGATTTCTTTGAGCATTTCATCATCCATTTGTTCATTCTGGCCAGGCGGACGATAGTACACCCCCACTGCCATTGCCTTCCCCTTTTTACATGGAATTTCAATCCATAGAGATTCTACAGCAAATTTTGTTTCTTGCAAAACTTTAATCCTTTCTGACTCAATGCCCTCTCTAGAGCACAACCCCTCCACCAATTTGATCAGCTCTATCATTACGATATAGTTTGTACCCAGGTATCACAGTGTCCCACTGGTTGTCCTCCTTCCACCATGTCTCTGATATTCCAATCATATCTAACCTCTCGTTTAGTGCTATATATTCTAACTCTCCCATCTTGTTTTGTAGACTTCTAGCATTTGCATACAAGCATTTTAGAGACTGTATTTTATTCATATTAATTTGGCTATTGGTAGACATGGGTAATTTGGGATCTTTAAGCTCTGTCTGCTCCATACTCGAGGGCATTTGGGCTACTTTACTCTTTTTTGGAACCTCTCTGCTTTTTGTAGTATCCTTCAAGGATACATTCTTCCGAACCATGCGCTCTTGGGCGACTGTCGGCTTTCCCCTATTATCTAGTTTAAAAGCTGCTCTATCTCCTTTTTAAAGGTTAATGCCAGCAGCCTGGTTCCATCCCGGTTAAGGTGAAGCCCATCCCTACTGGTGGGGCTATCCTATCCTGGCATACGCAGCAGTCTTTCTGTATCCAGCCATTGCTGTGCAGCAAGCAGTGGAGATATAGCCTACTGGTTAGTACAATGACACCCTTGGCAGTGGTCATGGGTTAAATTCCTCTTTGTTCTCTTTTTATGCCTTTCATGCCTGTAACAGTCACATCTCTGCAGATCGGTGCTGCCAGCCCATAACACCCTCACCTCAGTTGCCATCCATCCTTCAGCCCATCTATCTGCCTCTGTCAGCTGTGTACAGTCCTGTCTTCTTGTGCAGGCTGCTACCCCATGTTCTGCACTGGTACCCTTTTCTGCATTGCAGCTCTTCATGCTTGCCTCTCCTATGCCTGATCAGCACAGCACCATTACTCCTCTGTGCTCATATCACTGCAAATATCCTGCCACTTCTGCCTCTGCTGGGGGACACATATTCCCTTCCTTTGCCACCCACTGTCATTGCAGCACTTTACATTGGCACCACCCTGTGCATCAGTACAGCTGTCTCCAACATGTTTGTCCGCTTTACCGGCTGCCACATAGGGTGCCCGCAGATATGGCAGGTCCATCAGTTTCCACCTCTTCTTCCTTCCATTACCTGTTTATTGCCTTTCCTCGGTGCTCTATCTAGAGTTAGGGTTACAGCTGTTTTTATGTCATACAGTTCATGCTTGTCAACTTAAAGCACCTTACAGCCCTTAGGGCACCTTACATTAGGGCACCTTACTGCCCTTAGGGCACCTTAACTTAAGGCACCTTAAAGCCCTTAGGGCACCATACGTTAGGGCACCTTACTGCCCTTAGGGCACCTTAATTTAAGGCACTTTAAAGCCCTTAGGACACCTTAACCTAAAGTGCCTAAGGAACCTTAAAGCCCTTAGGGTGCCTTGACTTAAGGTGCCTTAGGTTAGGGCGCCTTACAGCCCTTAGAGCATCAAGGCATGTTTGTCAACCATAATGTGCCCTAAGGTGCATGCTTGTCACCTTAACCTGCGATGTTCCGTTAACGTGCGTTAAATGGCCAAGGCGCCCTGTTAAGTGCATTAACCAGCCCATTGCTCCCTTTACACTGGAATGCCCCCTACCTGCTCACTGCCTTATATGGCTTCAGGTACCTTAATGCTGCCCTTACCGCTGGTAACTTTACCGCGGTTTAGTAAACATACCCCATTAGACTCTAAAGTTATGGGACTGGGGAACTCCCTGGCACAAATAGATTCTCAGGTACAAGCTTCCAGTGCTGTTAATGTTTCATATCTTAAAGATTTCTTTGGTTACAGATGCCAGACTGGAAGCACTTGAGAATCTTTCTTGTGCCCAGACTCTCCAGTTTCTGAATTTTCCAAAAACTCATTTGCTCTCCCCCAAAATTTTGTTAAAAAAGTATTTTTATGAGATTCTTAAGTTGACTGATCCTGTGGACATTATACAAGCATATTATGTTCCCCTTAGGGCTGGGGTAGTCGCTGCTGACAAAGGGACTTTTATTTATTTATTTATTGAACATTTCTTTCACACTGCTTATTGTGGTTATCAAAGCGGTTTACATTGAACTTGAAGAGGTTCCTAATATCTATAATACAGTGAACCATGGTAACTATTTACAGAGGAGGTTATAACCGTTAAGAGTGTGATCAGTACAGACGTTTTTGAAGATTCTTCTGATGTGATCACTAAGTGTAACACCTTGTTGGTTGCATTTAGTTCAGAAGCTGTCACCTGTAATTGTGAAGACGCTGTGCTTTGTGGGCAAAAACTAAGGGGTATGTTTACAAAACCGTCTTAATGTTACCGGCGTTAGTTGCAGTCTTACTGTGATGAATGCCATATAAGGTAGTGGGTGTTCCGGTCTTAAGGTAGCATTTCGGGCTATCGCACGATAAAGTTCGGTATCGCACGATAGAGGGAGCCGTGGTACGTTAACGTGCATTAGCCTTAATTAGGCATGCTGACCTACAAACACAGCAACAGAAGTGTAGCAGAATGGTTAATACATTGCATGCTGATACAGTGGTCATGAGCTTGATCCCTCAGTGGGCTCAGTTAAAAGACTGTCTGAGGCAGTCCCTTTTCCTGCTTGTAACAGTCAGACACATCCCAACAATTTGCACTGCCAGTCAAAAAAGCCTCTCCCCAGTGCTGCAACCTAATGCACCTTTTAGGGCGCACCATAAGGCACATCATAAAGCACCATGTCATCCAAGGCAGGTCATAATGTGTCCTAGAGGGCGGCAGGAAAGGTTGGCACCCTCCAAGGCAGCATATAAGGCGCCCCATAAGCTGGCCAAACCTAAGGTACAGCGAAAGATGGCACAGGGATGCCAAGGTGACACAGGAGATGGTGCCCAGGGGCAAAAAGGTGCCCCAAAGTCACAAGCATGAAATGTATGGCTCAAACACAGATGCAACCATAACACTGCACAGAGCACCAAGGAAAGGCAATGAACAAGTGATGGAAGGAAGTAGATGACGGAGCTCATGGACCAGCCAAATCTGCTTGCAGCCCATGTGGCAGCAGGTAAAGTGGACAAACATATCGGGGGCAGCTGTACCGATGTAATGTCCTAGCCTGCAACCCCATATATCCAGATAAACCAAACTGGCTAATGGGCGACTTCAATCTCACTTCCATTCAACCTGCCCTTTCTAACTCCTTTTTAGACGCAATGACAAACCTCAACTACAATCAAATCATAAACCAGCCCACCCATCAACGTGGCAATGTTCTCGACCTTGTCTTCGCTCCACCCACCTACGCGTCCACAAAATATGAATTCGACCTCTCCATCACTCCGGTCCCTTGGTCAGATCACAGCCTGATCTCATTCAAAATACCAGCACAACAAGATCCATTCACCGATACAAAGAAACGGTCAGCAACGAACTTCACTCGCTTCAAACCTCTCAACGAAGAAGAAATCAAGAAACGCATACTCCCAAAACACAATCAACCTTCGTCCAACATCAATGACATAGTTGCTACCTGGAATGAAACCATCAACCAATACGCCAAACTACCTCCAGCCCACAAAAAAACAACAACGAATAACCATGTAGTGAGAAGACCTTCTGCACCATGGTTCTCCCCGGAACTAAGGAACTCTCTTATTCTCTTGAGGAAGCTTGAAAGAAAGTGGCGTAAATCACATAACCCGACAGATCAAACAACATACTTAATCTACCTGCGAGCTCACCGTGAAGCAATAGGGGACACAAGAAAAACCTTCCATTCTGAACTTCTCAACCGATCTTTAAACAAACCACGGGAGCTCTTCAATCTAGTAAAGACACTAACCACAGAATCTTCACCACCACAGCATGAACCTATACACCCTCAAAGGTATGCCAACTTTATACAATCTAAAGCCATCAGAACAACAATGGCTTCCTCCCCAAGTCCCCCCCAGCAGCATAAGCAACACGTTCTTCTCCTTCAGCTCTCATCGCCCTCAGCAAAATGCGTTGAAGACATTATCATCAAAATGAATACCACCACAGCACCTAACGACCCTTGCCCAGCACACTGGATAAGAGCTATGCAATCTGATTTTAGCCCAATCATTGCAGAAATCATAAACATGTCCTTCTCATCAGGCATTTTCCCATCTGCCCTAAAGCAGACCTCCATAAGACCGCTGCTAAAGAACAATCAACTAGACCCAACAAGAGAAGAATCATACCGTCCGATCTCTAGTATACCTCTACTATCCAAAATAATTGAGAAAGTGACCAACAATCAGATCCAACAACACATAGACACCTCCTCACCGCTTGACCCCAGTCAACATGGATTCAGGGAAGCCCACAGAGTTGAGACACTGCTGACATCCTTAACCAACATACTCATCAGTGGGATGGATGACATCAAAAAGGGCTTTGCACTAATTTTCCTCGACATCTCTGCAGCATTTGACTCCGTGGACCATGACATACTACTAACCCGTCTATATGACAAGGGAATCCACGGATTAGCATGGGAATGGTGCAAATCATACTTGGAAGATCACTGGCAACAAGTCAGGATGGTTGCAGGCACCTCAGAACCTTTCCAGCTAAAACAAGGAGTACCTCATGGCTCCTCCCTATCAGCGCTGCTATTTAATATGTACATGTAGCCTCTATGCGATATCACTCGCTCCTTTGGCATATCCTCCCTAATCTATGCAGACGATGTGCTAATATTCACTCCAATCAATGTCATGCTCCCAGATTACACAGCATTAGTAGATTGCTTTAACGCTATAGCAGACTGGCTCCTCACCCAGAATATGCGAATAAATTTCAAAAAAACCGAAGTCCTCATCGTCACAAGAAACAGAGAATTTTCACCCCCAGTTACTCTAAAAGTACGAGACGCAGACCTCCCAATCAAGTCCTCCATAAGATACCTTGGTGTAATACTGGACCATCGACTGGACTTTAAAGAACATATCAACCGCACGGTAAAAAACATTTATTTCAAGATAAGGACCCTCCGTCATCTGAAAAATATGCTCGACCCAGACAACATCAGGACCATATTCCAAGCCATAGTCACACCCCACTTCGACTATGCGAACATAATACTCCATGGCCTACCAAAAAACACCCTAAATACATTACAACTAGCCATGAATGCTGCTGCCCGGGTCCTGTACGGTGCCTCAAAAAGTGACCACATTACACCCATCCTAATGGAACTACACTGGCTCCCCATAAACTGCAGAATTGCGTATAAAGCCCTTCTCATGACCTTTAAAGCGATCAACACGATAGCCCCTTCATCAATCTCAAGCCTCCTCAATCACACTCCCAACATCAGATCTAGGGGGTCAGTAGCTGCAAATACCCTAGCCACACCATCAGAAACCACAAAATGCACACACACAACTACAGACAGGGCTTTCGCACACTACGCACCCAGATGTTGGAACACCCTACCTCGCACCATTAGAGCAATCACAGACCTCAAGCAATTCAGAAAAGCCATAAAGCACCACCTCTTCCTTCTACACTTCTCCCAGTTCCAGTGCCCATCATCAACCCTCTAACACATTCCAAGCCCTCATAGTAAAATTGTAAATATCATATTTACTCAAGATGTTAATAAGAAATTCTATTCATGTATATAGGTTCATAACATATATGTACAAAGTTTCTCAAAGTTGAATCCCAGTTGAATTCTCCTGTTACATGTAATAAGAAATTCTATTCATTGTATATAGGTTCATAACATATATGTACAAAGTTTCCCAAAGTTGAATCCCAGTTGAATTCTCCTGTTACATGTAAACTCACAATAGCCTATTGCTTGCTATGAGTATTCCTATTCAATGTAAACCGCGCTGATGAAAAAGAGTGCGGTATAAAAGAACTATAAATAAATAAATAAATAAATAAATAAATAAAATGTACAGTGCAACAATGACAGTGTGTGGCAAGAGGATGGAGATACGTGTCCACCAGAGGAGGTAGAGGTGGCAGGATAAGTGCAATGACCGGAGGACAGAGGAGAGCAGTGCCATGCAGAGCAGAAACAGGAAAGGCAAGCATGAAGAGCTGCAATGGCAGTGTGCAGTGTGCCAGTGCAGGACATAGGGTAGCAGCCTGCACATTAGGGCAGGACGCCACACAGCTGGCACACACACATAGATGGACAGAAGTATGGATGGCAACAGTGATGAGGGTATAATGTGGCGGCAGCACAGATCTGCACAGATATGACTGTTACACGAATGAAACATAATTGTGTAGGACAGCCATAAAAAAAAGGGAACAGAGAGAAATCAAACCCATGACCTCTGCTACTGAAGTCATTGCATTAACCATTGTGCTACATCACTATGGGAGTTAGCATGCCACTGTCTGGCTACAGAAAGAGTGCATGTCACCATTAAACTGTTTTCTGTGGCTACCAGGATAGGATAGAACCAACAGTACCCATAATGCAATTCACATGCAGAACAACAGTCTACATCTGCTCGCCAGATGGGGTATGCACCTCTGCAGCACGTCAGCTTGGTAGGGGGGAATGACCGTGTGTGTTACTGGCACAGAGTACCCACAGGCCATGCCAATGTGCGTGTTCTGTGCTCACCCTGAGGGTGAGGTGGAGTGGCCAGCACCAGGTCCGCAGTACCCGGGTTGGTTGAGATGGGCTGTGCTGCAGGTCTCCCTTAGTGCCAATGTGGGGCAGGTATTTGTTGCAGACACCTTTAGGAGTTCTCTGTGTCCATTTGTAATTGCCAGTCATGTCTGGCCCTTGTGGACCATGATGCACACAACATAGTGCATATCCCCTGTGCTTGCTTATGGTCACCTATTTAGGGCGGAGGGGTGTGTCAGGGCTCACATGGTGACAATGTACTTAGCAGACCGCCCTCTCTGGGTCAGGGTGGGGGACATGATCTGCCCCCAACAGACCCACACTCTCCCCTTTGCGAGGGGGGGCAGTGGAGGTACATGAGGACGGGCTGTGGGACCAGCAACCCCAGTCCTGGTGGTAAAACAGACAGCTGCTAAGTATCTGCACATTGGACAGGGCCACTGGCAGATAGGTAGTGGGCCCAGTCAGCTTGGCTGCCCCCCTCCCCACTATGATCTGACATTCACCAGCAGAGGGCAATCAGTGTGCACCTGCTGCACCCTTCATGGTGGTGCAGCTATACAGATACAAACTGCAGACAGTCTGCTAGCTAGTACATAGTGCATGTACCTGGAGGAACTGTGTGCACCCAAAACTGGGATGTCAGCACACACACCGCACAGATATGTCAGTGATTGGGCCCCAGAAAAGAGAACACAAAAATATTACTTGAAAGAAATGCTGTATAGCACTAGGGGGGAACATAGCCATGCCGTGGTCACTGCTCAGTCAGGGTGAGAGCAACCTCGCAGCATGACATGCTGTGGCCACCCTGTCCGTGCAGGTGGTGGTCGGGCACTCAATGTCCCAGCCATTGCCCTATACCCTGTGCAAATGCATCCTGCCCATGCCACCCTGTCCGGGCCATACCCACAGTACCTTGCTCCTCATTATGCACATTGTCAGGCTAACACTGGAAACAGTGCAAGCAATGTGGGCTCAGTAATGTGTAGACAGACACATACTCCCACACCTATGCCAGCATTGTGCAAATATAGAGGTTTGTGGCAGCCCTGGCTGCCACACCAGTCCTGGGCACAGTGCGGGCATTGCTATGGTACTCAATACTGTTAGGGTCACTCCCTGGGGTGGTAAACACTGTCAGAATCAATAACTGAAACACACTCCACAGATATCAGAAAGGTTGCTATGATGAATCTCTATCAACAAATTGTGTTTAACTTAGGATTTGTTAGCTGACATTAATCATAGCAACCTTTTGATATATGTGGAACGTGTTACCAAGTTTAGGACGGCATTGCTAAGATATGCAGGTGCCAGTATTGGGAGATGATGCTCCGCGCAGGGCCCAACAGCCTGACTCTCCATGAGGCTTTGGATAGTGGAGCCTGTGAGTGTGGGTGTTTATGCCCCTGTTGGCCGCTTCTCTAGGGCAGAGGTTCCCAACTCCTGTCCTGGTGGGCCAAACACTGTTCAGGTTTTCATGCTGTCCCTAATAAATAAGCATGAGATACATTTGCATACAATGGGGGCAGTGCATACAAATACAGCACAGGCATATTTATTAGGGACAGCATGAAACCTGAATGGCGTTTGGCCCTCCAGGACTGCAGTTGGGAAACTTTGCTCTAGGGATTACACATGTTTATGGCGTTTTTTAGAAAGAGAGGGTCACTCCTTGAGGACGCGGGCAGCATCACTTTTGTAGAAACCAACTGGGAGCAACGAGAAGTAGGATCTTTTCTCTGTGATTCTGACTAGCGGAGCCACTGGTTTCGAAATAAGAGCTACATTAATATCTTTTGTGAAGACAGATTGATATCTTCCCTGAAAAAAGTGACTTGATATCTCCCATAAAGCATTTTACTTAAATTTCCCCTGAAGAATCCCGAGTGGGAGAAACGCGTGGGAGCGCGACTAAGACAGCGTTGGGAACATTTCTTTGGACTCTGAGAATATACATTGGGACTGTTTGGATTTTGAGAAGATACATTGGGACTTTGAGGATATATTTTTTCAGACTATTTTAAAAGTTATTTCTATAAATGTTAATTTTTCAAACGGTGTTTATGTACACACTTTGGTAGGGTGATGGTTAAGATATAATTGATACGATTTTCACTACAATATGTTTTAAGTGTTTTTGAAAGTCTTCAATTGCATTGTAAACTGGTCACAATTTTGGCAGGTCGTTGATGCTAGTTGGCGCGGCTCTGTTGGTTGACTGACAGATTGCCAAGAAAGCGCCGGGAAGTCTGGGACCTAGCCAAATTTATGTTGAACAGTTATATTGAGGAAAGATTTTGAATTATAGGGGTATAAAATTTTGGAGCGCAAAATTGATTTAATGATACATTAGCATACGCTCTGTGAATACGACTTTAATTAGCATTGAGCACAGTAGACCATGGCCTAGCCCCATTTAGGTGGGTGCAGTGCACTGCAACAGACAGGGTCTGTCTGATGAACAGTCATGGTATCCCCAGGGAATGAACTGTCCCTGTGGCAACAGTGTGGTTCAGTACCGTCAGTGGTGGGTTTCTAAGCATCTGGGTGCATGTGGTGAGATGCAGTAGGATTTGAATATGCCTGAGCTGTTTTTCAAAGGCTTGCCACTGACACGAGATGGAAACGGCTTCCCTGCCATGCTCTTTGCCAGCTTGCTGATGTTGTGCTGCTGCCCCACAAAGCCTGTTCTTTCAGCCTCTCATGGAAGTAGGCTGGTGAAGGTGGCAAGAGCAGTGGCAGTGGGAAGGCAAGAGGGGGGATGCTGGACACCTTGGGGTGGGGGGAAGAAAAGAAAGATGCTGGACATTTTGGGAGAGAAGAGGGGGAGGTGTTGAACCCTAGGGGCAGGGAAGGAGAGAGATGTAGACATCTGAGTTGGGATGGAGATAGATGCTGAGCACCTTTGGGGAGGAAGGAAAGTGGAGAGATGTGGACACCTCAGGAGGGGGATTAGGGAAGTAGAGGTGTTTGAACCATGGAGGGAGAAATAGGGAAGGGGAGATGCTGGAGGCTCGGGGAAGGGGAGATGGACTATGGGTGGTGCAGGAAAGGAGTGCATAGACAATGGTTCACCTAAGACATCAGATACCTTTGGAGAGCGTCTGTCTACACACTATTGAGTAATATATAGTATGCATTATAGGCGAATAATGTACATTATTGAGCAACCATACACACTATTAATTACAGAAGGGAAGTGATGAAATTTTGGAGTTGCTTTTCCACTTTCATTCGAAAACAACATGAATCAATATAGAAAATGTCATTTGAAACAACTGCACCTCCCTGGAGACTAGTTTCCTCTAGGGCTCTCAGTTGCTCTTGGTAGCTCACTGATGGTAGTGGTTCTCACACCATGTCCCAGAGAACTGCCATCCTCAACCTACCCTAAAGCTGGACAAGTGCAAAGATATGCACCTAAGAAAGAAAAACCCAAACTATGGTTACATGATGCAAGGTTCCACATTAGGAACCACCACCACCCAGGAAAAAGATTTAGGCGTCATCGTGGATAAGATGTTGAAACTCTCCACGCAGTGTGCAGTGGCGGACAATAGAGCAAATAGAATGCTAGGTATCATAAGGAAAGGAATGGAGAATAAAACAAAGGATATTATAATGCCTCTGTATCATTCCATGGTGCGACTGCACCTTGAATATTGTGTGCATTTCTGGTCTCTGTATCTTAAAAAAGATATAGCGTGTAATTAAACTCTGGTATTTGTTACCGGAGGATGTAGTAAAAGCTATTGGTGTAGCTGAAATGTATATCTCTCTGTCTTTCTGTACATACAGTTAGGTAACAGCCAAGGTGAAAAACCCTTTGGGATTGTGCAGGCTCCATTATAGCCAAGGGGAAAGCCCAGATCCAATAAAAAACTGGCCTGGTCTCTGGAAGGGAGGAAGCTTCCTTCTATCGCCCCTGCTTGGAAGGAGCAGAGCCAGTCCACCGGGACAGTGCAGGATCCTGATCAGGCCCAGTACCCATGGTTCACCAAGCAATACTCCTTAGCACCAAAAGGAGGCTGGAAGGGGAAGGGGTGGCCCGTCCAAGCCTCTGAAAAGGTTCCTGAGATTCAAATTGAGGCAGTCCGAGGAACAAACCATGGGGAACCCATGGAAGCCCAGAAATATGTGGAAGATGCTTTCCTTGAACCCATGGAGGTACTGTGCTTGGAGTGGTGTTCAGGAGAATTACCTAGAACCTGAAGGGGCGTGGCCAGTGTCACCGCTTGTGCACTAGGAAAGACAGTTTATTTAGTTATTGGAAGGACGAGGGACCCATGCTGGCCCCCTATGCACTTGAAAAGAGAAATGAAGAAGACGCTCCCTTTTATTTGATAGGACTACCCATGAATGCTTACTTTTGTTTCTTGAGAACTGTTGGTGGTTTGGGGCTTTGAGAAGGAAAGACCATGTCCGGCAGTGCTTTTCAGGCTAGCCTCTAACGGGAGGTTCCCAAGACTGGACTGTTTCCAGATTACTGTTGGATTAGGGGAGCTACTTACTGTGTTTCTTACAAAACCTGGGCTGGAAACGGAGTCCAGATTATAGTGTTCGCGTGGGAGGAGCAAGCGCAAGAGGTGTCACGGATGACCCACCTCATGTACGGTATTACAGTACGTACACACACAAATATTAGGAAATATAAGCCAGATTTTTCTGAGATCTGATTCTTCCACAGCCATTTTATCTTCCCTTTCCCTTAATGCCTGAGTAATGCATTGTTTGAAGACCTTATAGCTTGTGGTGTAAAACTCCTAAACTCACAAATCTCATTAGAAAATGTTTATTAGACTCTCTGCATGGGGGCGGGATTTTTAATTTAAAATGAGACTCTCATGAGATAATCAAATAGCTACTGCATAGGGAAATATCTTCATTTAGCTTTATGACTCATGTTGCTTTGGATTAATGCAATTAAAACATCCTATTAAGTCTCTGTGATGAAGAAGGAGAAATATACTACTCTCCACCTGGGGTAGGTACACAGGGCGCTGAGTTATTACAGTGCCTCTTGTTGACTAAGGCCGCTCGTAAGATCTGAGCCAGGAGCTCAGCTTTTAGACTGTGCTTCAATAATGGGTGTCTGTGCATGTGTATAGAGCGGGAGGGAGATAGCGCCTCGTGATGTGACCCCACCGGGGACAGAAATGTTTTTGAAACCTAGACAAGTTAGGAAGATTAAACTTCTCATCAAAAAAGAAATACATATATACATAAAGAAGACTTCCAGATGTTTCACACGGTGCTGAGAAGATGTACAAGTCATATCAGGGGTATCCAACTTTTATTTCTGATACCTAATGGGAGGAAGATACTGTAATTACTGCACTTAAGCTAACAACTACTGGTATGCATTCACCGTGGTTTATTTGGTTTGGGTGCTTAAAGAAATTTGTGCCAAATCACTTGTGTGAGTCTGTATTTGTACCAACTAATGAGCATACAGCCTATTTGCACTAGCAAAAAAGCTCTTGCACACCAAAAACACAAATAAGTGAAATAAGACGAAAAAAACATATGAAAATATCAAAAATGTTATTTATGAAGATCAATTTAACTTGTTTTTGGCCATGCACGGATCAACAGCTATCTTTCTAAAATTTATTTTGCGAAAATATTTGGCTATATAGAAGTAATTCATACCCAAGATATAAACTGTCTCCGAGAGGCATCTTGGGGAACTTGCCTGCACAGCTGTACAGAATGGCTTTTTTGAGTGGGATTTTGTCTTATCTACCAAATAAATAAACACATTGCATCTCCGTTATAAGGAATGATTGAAGTTTATCTGCATCTGGTAAGTTTATGTCATGAGTTTACAAAGTACAAAATATTTCTGAATGGTTTATATGTCAAAGCTTTCAAATACAATCTAACAAAAATATTTATCATTCCTTGTGCTTGTTCATGTCAGCAAATGTAGATAGGAAAATAGATTTCTTTCACACCTCGCCCACATCTGGTAAATACGACAGATTCTTGTGAGATACATAAACAGGCAGCCGAATGGAAGGGAAATTCAGAGGAGCTTGGGAAAAAGGCTCATTTCCTGCTTTGCAGTTAAACCCAGGACCTTGAAAGAGTTTGAAACTTGATGATAAAATGCATTACTTTGTCCTGCCTTTAATAACAGAGGCGAAGGGCATTGGTATACAGATGTTGCCCTTCTTCCCCATTTGCACATAAATGAGTGAAAAGGGCAACATCTGGAAAGCTATATATGCTAATGCCCTTGGTATGGGAAACAAAGGCCAGAATCTAGGGGCTGTAATAGAAGAGACTAACTTGGATTTAGTGGCAATTGCATAGAGAATTATGATTGGGATATAGTTACACCAGACTATAATTTATCCTTGAAGGAGAGGGTGGGAAGAAAGGAAGGGAAGAGTGCACTAGAAATAAAAATTATGTCGAAGCAACAGAAATCAGAGCCTTTGAAGTAACCTGACGGCATCGTGGGTTTATATGGAAAGAGGTAATGGAACATCCACTTACAATGATGTGATACGAGGTGCAATCAAAAAGTACCGAGACTTGTACAATAACACAAGAAGTACAACACTGGCAGTTACTTCCCTCAATCTCCTTCACAGTAGTCCCCTTTTGATAAAACCCACTTCCTCCAGCGTTCCTGCCACTGCTGCAAACAATTTTGAAATGCCTCTTCCATTAAGCTGTGAAGCTGCTGTGTCGAATTTTGCTTAATGGTCTCCAAATCTTCGAATCTTCTTCCTTTCAATGGTAATTTCAGTTTAGGAAACAAGAAAAAGTTACAGGGTGCAAGGTCAGGTGAATGCGGAGGCTAATGGACTTGCTCAGTTTGGTGTTTGGCTAAGAACTGCTGGACAAGATGTGATGCATTAGCTGGGTGTTATCGTGATGAAGCAACCATTCACCATTCCTGTGCAACTCTGGTTTTCATGGGTCTGGGAGTTTTTGGAGTCTTCCATTGTGAGGATTGAGCCTTAGTTTCCGGATCATAACCATAAACCCATGATTTCTCACCAGTAATAATCTTTTTGATGAAATCTGAGTCATTTTCAACTCATTCCAACAACTCCCTGAGTGCAGTCAATCTTATTGGTCAGGGGACAGGAGTTTGGCATGAATTTTGAAGACACTCATCTCATCCCCAAACAGACAGTAAGAATGGACTGTACTGACCTGAAATTGATGTCCATGTCCTCAGCAAACTCCCTGATAGTCAATCGATGATTTGAGTGCATTGCAGCATGCATTGAACATAAGAACATAAGATATGCCATACTGGGTCAGACCAAGGTCCATCAAGCCCAGTATCCTGTTTCCAACAGTGGCCGATCTAGGTCATACATACCTAGCAGTTTTCCCAAAAGACACAATGTATTGGTTCAAGCATTGATATCCTGGGTCTCTTCTTAATAATGGTTTATGGACCTTTCCTCCAGGAACTTGTCCAAACCTTTTTTAAACCCAGCTACACTAACAGCCTTTACTACATCCTCCGGTAACAAATTCCAGAGTTTGATTACATGTTGAGTGAAAAAATATTTTCTTTCATTAGTCTTAAATAGTTTACCCTGTAGCTTCATTGCATGTCCCCTAGTCTTTCTATATTCTGATAAGGTAAACAATCGATCTACGTTTACCCGTTCCACTCCGTTCATTAATTTATAGACTTCTATCATATCTCCCCTCAGCCGTCTCTTTTCCAGGTTAAAGAGCCCCAACCTTTTTAGCCTTTCTTCATAGGAGTATCCTTCCATCCCCTTTACCATTTTGGTGGCTCTTCTCTGAACCTTTTCTAATAACGCTATATCCTTTTTAAGATACGGTGAACAGAATTGCACACAATATTCAAGGTGCGGTCTCACCATGGAACTATATAGAGGCATTATAATATCTTTTGTTTTATTTTCCATTCCTTTCCTTATGATACCTAGTATTCTATTTGCTCTCTTGGCTGCTGCTGCACACTGGGCCGAGGGCTTTAACATGTTATCCACAATGACGCCTAAAGCTTTTACCTGAGTGGTGGCTCCTAATGTGGAACCTTGCATTGTGTAACCATAATTTGGGTTGTTCTTCCCTAGGTGCATAACTTTGCACTTGTCCAGATTAAATTTCATCTGCCATTTTGATGCCCAGTCTTCCAATTTATCAAGATCCTCTTGCAAGTTTCCACAATCCTCTTGGGTTTTAACAACTTTAAATAGTTTTGTGTCATCTGCAAATCTGATAACCTCACTCGTTATTACACTTTCCAGGTCATTTATGAATAGGTCAAAAAGCAGCGGACCCAGCACAGATCCCTGGGGTACACCACTATTCACCTTTCTCCATTGGGAAAATTGGCCATTTAGCCCAACCCTCTGCTTTCTATCTTTTAACCAGTTCCTGATCCACAGTAGTACACTGCCTCCTATCCCATGACTCTTTAGTTTTGCCAAACGTCTCTGATGAGGGACCTTGTCAAAGGCTTTCTGAAAGTCCAGATACACTATATCAACCATCTCACCTTTGTCCACCTGTTCATTCACACTTTCAAAAAACCATAACAGATTAGTAAGACAAGATCTTCCTTGTCTAAAGCCATGTTGGCTGTCTCCCATTACATCATGACTATCTGCATGCTGAGTAATTTTATTCTTTATGATGGTTTCTACCATTTTTCCCAGTACTGGCGTGATGCTCACCAGTCTGTAGTTTCCCGGATCACCCCTGGAACCCTTTTTAAAAATTGGTGTTACATTGGCGATCCTCCAATCTTCAGGTATTAGAGATGATTTTAATGATAGTTCACAGATTACTAATAGCAGGTCTGCAATCTCATATTTCAGTTCTTTCAACACCCTTGGATGTATACCATCCAGCCCAGGTGATTTGCTACTCTTCAGTTTATCTAATAGTTGTAATACATCTTCCCGATGTATCGATATTTCCTTCAATTCTTCTGCACCTTTAAATATCACTTCAGTCATGGGTAACATCCCTACATCTTCCTAAGTAAAGACAGGAGCAAAGAATTCATTCAGTCTCTCCACTATCGCCTTGTCGCCTCTTAATGCCTCTTTAACTCCTCTATCATCTAATGGACCAACTGATTCTCTCACAGGTTTTTTGCTACGAATGTACTTGAAAAAATCTTTATTTCGCGTTTTTGCTTCCGCAGCAAGCTTCTTCTCAAATTCTCCCTTTACCTGCTTTATCAATGCCTTGCATTTGACTTGCCAGTGCTTGTGCTGTTTCCAGGTTTCGTCATTTGGCTCTTTTTTCTATTTCCTGAAAGATGCTTTTTTGGCAACAACAGCCTCTCTGACCTCACCTTTAAACCATGCTGGCAGTTTTTTGGACTTCCTTCCACTTTTCTTAAAGCGTGGAATACAGCTGGTCTGGGCTTCCAAGATAGTATTTTTCAACAACACCTAAGCTTGATGTAAGTCTTTAACCTTTGCAACTGCTCCTTTTAGTTTTTTCTTAACTATTTTCCTCATTTTATCATAGTCTCCCTTTCGAAAGTTAAAAGGTAGTACTGTGGATTTCCTTACTATCCCTCCTCCACTAATTAAATCAAAGGCGATCATGCTATGATCACTATTGCCAAGTGGCCCCAACACCCTTATCTCTTGCACTAGATCTGGTGTTCCACTAAGGACTAGGTCTAATATGGCTTCCCCTCTGGTCGGTTCTTGAACCAGCTGCTCCAAGAAGCAGTCATTTATGTCATCTAGGAACTTTATCTCCCTAGCATGTCCTGCCGTGTCAACTTGTTTCAACTTTGTCTTCATTCCTGCTCGTGGATTGCCTTCCAGAACGTTAGTCAATGTCAACACTTTGGCGGCCCTCTTTGAAATATTTGTACCAGTCATAAACTCGAGCATGACTCATGCATTCATTGTCATGCACTTGCTGCAACTTGTCATAAGTCTCTTTGCAAGAATATCCAACTTTCTTGCAGAATTTAATGCAAATTTGCTATTCAATTTTTTCACTCATGGTAAATCTGATGATCTGTTTTTATACAATACCAAAAATAACATGATTAAAAAAAGTACAGGGGTGCTCAGGGCCGTCCTGCCACTAGCGAGCTGGGTGGCCACCTAGGGTGGCTGGCATGGGTGGGTGGTGGCAGCAGCATGGGTGGGCAGCAGTGGCAGCAGCAGCGGCAGCACACATGGATGGCCATCAACAACCCCCCCCAGCTGCCGCCGATTCTGATTGGGTGGAGGTGGGCAGTAGCACTATTTCCCTCCCTAGATGGAATCAACATCATTTGGGGGGGGGGCAGCGATAGTGGCAGCTGGAGGGGGGGTGATAACAGCTGGGAGGAGGCAGTGTCAGCAGGGGGGGGGTAGCGGCAGCGAGGCCAGAGTTTCTGCCTTGGGTGGCAAAAATCCTTGGGTTGGCCTTGTGTGTGCTGCAGCCATGCTACACTCTGCACATGCAGATCACATAACTAGAGCACTGCATACTTAATAGTATCGTGGTGTGACATATTGTTATGTAGCTACACAACAAGTCTTGATACTTTTTGATCATTCACAACATTGCTGTGAAAGGGAAAGTGCTATTGCTAGGTGACTTCAGCCTCTTAGATGTTGATTGGATCAATAACTGTTAGTCAAAATTAAATCACAAATTTAGATTCCCTAAACGTCAAATATCAAATCTCTCAATCAAGACGGAATGCAATATTTTAATAATTTTTGTAGGACAAATTAAATTGTTAAAGTGCAATAAATATATCCTTGTACTTATTGTAAAATTAAAGGAATCCCCTTATAGCCCTCAATCCAACTGTACCACATTCAGCGTATTTCACATATCCTTCATCCTCCATGTCACTACAGGTCCGACATATTTCATGTCACTGCATCAGGGACTGAAAAGAGAAGCTTTCCATTTCGGACTTATACTAACATTATTACTGTTACCGTTATCTCAACTTTCTTAAATTATAATGGTCTTTCTACTCATCGTGGCATTCCATTGTTCATGGCTTTACTTCCAGACAATTATTTAAAGAACAGACGCTAACATCAATGTTTGATACATGCCCTACTTTGATGTTCACTTTCAGCCAATTCACATACATTAGAAACACAAAAACATAGAAAAACGATGACAGAAAAAAACCACGTGACTTATCTAGTCTGTCCTTCCATATCAACAACTATAACAGTCCCCTTTTTTCCTTTAGAGATCCTCTGTGTTTGTCCCATTCCTTTTTGAATTCAGTTACTGTCCTCATCTCTACCACGTCCACTGGGAGACTATTCCATGCATCCACCACTCTTTCCGTAAAGAAATATTTCCACATACCACTCCTGAATCTATCCCCTTTCACTCTCATCCCATGTCCCCTCATAAAAGAACTTGCTTTCAATCGAAAGATGCTCTCCCCCTGTGCATTTATGCCATGGAGGTATTTAAACGTCTCAGTCATATCACCTCTATCCCGCCTTTCCTCTAAGGTGTACATATTAAGATCCTTAAGTCTGTCCTCATATGCTTTATATTGAAGACCACTTACCATTTTAGTAGCCACCCTCTGTACTGACTCCATCCTGTTTATATCCTTTTGAAGGTGCGGTCTCCAGAATTGCACACAATACTCCAAATGAGGTCGCAACAAAGACTTATACAGAGGCACTATCAACTCCTTTTTTCTGCTAGCCATTCCTCTCCCTATGCACCCAAGCATCCTTCTAGCATTTGCTGTAGCCTTTTCTACCTGTTTAGCTACTTTAAGATCATCAGACACAACCATGCCTAGGTCCTGCTCTTCTTTAGTGGGCAAAAGTACTTCACCCCCTATACTATATTACTCCCTTGGATTGCTGAAGCCCAAATGCACAACCTTGCATTTTTTAATATTAAATCCCAGCTGCCAAATTCTAGACAATTCTGCAAGCTTAAGCAGATCTCTCCTCATGTTATCTATACCTTCCTGGGTGTCTACTCTATTACAGATTTTGGTATCATCTGCAAAGAGGCAAACCTTACCCAACAGCCCTTCCGCTATATCACGAACAAAAATGTTAAAAAGAATCAGGCCAATGACAGATCCCTCGGGCACCCACTGGTAACTTCCTTTACAGAGTGAGCTCCATTTACCTGTACACTTTCTCGCCTCCCACTCAACCAATTTCTCAGCCAAGCAATAACTTTAGGGTCCATTCCTAGGGTGCTCAGTTTGTTTATAAGTCGCCTGTGAGGAACGGTGTCAAAGGCTTTACTGGAATCTAAATACACCACATCTAGGGCTCTCCCTCGGTCCAACTCCTTGGTCACCCAGTCAAAGAAATCAATCAGATTTTTCTGAGAAGACCTGCCTCTGGTAGAATCCATGCTGCATTGGATCCTGTAATCCGCTGGACTCCAGAAAACTCACTATTTTCTCTTTTAGCAGCGTTTCCAATAATTTACTCACCACCGAAGTTAAACTAACTGGCCGGTAGTTTTCAACCACATTCCTACTTCCGCTTTTATGTAAAGGGACCACATGAGTCTCTCTCCAGTCCTTTAGCACCACTCCTGACTCCAATGAGGCATTGAAAAGGTCAGTCAGTGGAGCTGCTAGAACGTCCCGAAGTTCCCTCAGTATTCTGGGGTGTATCCCATCCAGTCCCATTGTTTTGTCTACTTTAAGTTGAGCTAGTTTCTCATGAATATAGTCTTCTGAAAATTCTTCAAGATGCCCCTCGCTTCTGTTCCTGTTTGTGGGTGTTTTCTGAGGTCCTGCTCCTGGTTCTTCATCTGTGAACACAGAACAGAAATATTTGTTAAGCAATTCCGCTTTATCCTCTTCATATTCCTCCCCTTCATGTTTGAGTCTGACAATACCACTTTTGCCCTTTCTCTTCTCACTAACATATCTGAAAAATATTGTATCCCCCCCATTTTATTGCATTGGCTATATCCTCCTCTTTTTGAATCTTTGCTTTCCTGACTACTTTGCTAGTTTCTCTACGTTTTTCCAAATATACCAAATATAAATGCCTGTCTTCCTCTCTCTGTGATCTCTTGAATTTCATGAAGGCCCCTCTCTTTTTCTTCACCTTTTCAGCTACTTCTTTTGAAAACTATAGCGGTCTCCTTTTTCTTTTACCTTTATTTACTATTTTAACAAAAAGATTGATTGCCCTTAAAATATCTGCTTTCAGTTTTGCCCACTGTTTTTCTACATCCCGCAGCTGTTCCCATCCTACTAACAACTCCCTGAGGTATTGGTCCATCTTGGCAAAGTTGGTTTTCCTAAAGTCTGACCCTTGCTTTTGAATAGATTCTAACAGCCCTAGTCCTAATACTGAACAACACCATCTGATGATCACTGGATGCAAAATTATCTCCCACTATAATATCAGAAACACTTTCACCACTGATAAGCACCAAGTCCAGTATGGCCCCTCACGTGTGGATTCTGTTAACAATTGCCTGAATAGATCTCCCTGTAGAGAATCCAGGATCTCTTCACAGATCTGACTTGGAGGATCCTAGATTTTGTTCCACATAACCCACGAGGAGGGAATAGGGAACAGCGTTTGCAGTTTTTAGAGCAAGCCTGGATCTTTTGTTTATCATCTGTTTCACCAAATGGTCTCAATCAGGAATTGGATTGGGCAAGTCTTCTGTGACACTTCAGCACATGATTGGCTTTTAGGTGGCTCATGAATTGGGAATTGGATTGGGCAAGCCTCCTATGACATTTCAGCATGTTATTGGCTTCTATGTGGTTCATCTACTGGTTCCTTTGGTCATGTGGCAGAACATCTGAATGAGTTTTGGGCGTCCAAGAAGTTTGTTTGGAGGCCATCTTCATCACAGCGGCTTGAGCGTTGAAAGAGGGCAAAAAAGTGATTCTGCCCTAAACGCTTTGCTGTGTTCGTGCATGTTTAATGCTGCAAATTATTGGACAAAAATTTCACCATCTCTACCCTGATTGAACATTGGGCATGAGCAGTTCAGATAAGTACAACATGTGCTTGTGAAGTTCAATTTTGCCCATATAGATGCATGGTTTTCTAAGTTCCTGCTGGGTTCAGCTGGTTTTATATTTCATTATTTAATGGTGTGTAGAGGCACTACAGGTGTACTTTTTCTCACAATTGGAGGCTTTTTAATTTTTAGCCTTTTGTTTGATTAAAACGGAAGTATAGCTATGAGAGGGGTTTCCCTCAAGACTAATCTTCCAACAAAGTAAATAGCTTTTGCTCAGTCTGATGACTGACATGGGGTATATTCTCTCTGAAGGAATTGCTGTGACATCTCTTTTGTATGTACAACAAATTCCTCTTTAGAGGAACAAATACATCAAAGACTTAAAAACTGGTTTGCTGGGAGACTTGTTTTCAATTTCACCAGATGATGACTGTGAAACTGTAATCAATTATTTTGTTACTACTACTATTGCTATAGATCATTTGTATAGTGGTACAAGGCATATGCAGCCCTGTATAGACTCATGTAAAAGATGGTCTCTGCTCATAAGAACTTACAATCTAGTCAAGACAGACAACATAGTAGCTGAGGACAAAGATATGTCTAGGAGAATGGTAAGGAGACTAAGTGGATCAGGATCTAAAAGCGGCCTCAAAGAGATGAGTTTTCAGCCTGGATTTGAAAAGGGCCAGAGATGAAGCCCTGACGCACTGACTCAGGTAGTTTGTTCCAAGCATAAGGAGCAGCAAGGGGGAAGGATCAGTCTGGAGTTGCTCTGGAGTTGGCAGTAGAAGAGAAGGGCGCAGTTAGAAGGGATCTGCCAGAAGCTCTACTGATTTCCCAAATAAGGTAGTATCAATGTAACTGTATGTCTTCATATTTTCAGAATTAAGTCACTGATGAAAATCATCTAGTTCCCACCTGGAGCCTTCCCATAATAAAAAATATCCAAAATATCACCATATTTTGATCTTGACATAGGGCGATGGAT
The DNA here is from genome assembly GCA_033557465.1 of Ichthyophis bannanicus. Classification (NCBI taxonomy): domain Eukaryota; kingdom Metazoa; phylum Chordata; class Amphibia; order Gymnophiona; family Ichthyophiidae; genus Ichthyophis; species Ichthyophis bannanicus. The sequence goes on from CM066032.1 coordinate 1,840,196,916, forward strand.
AAATAAATTCCTTTTCTAATGATATGATATATAAAGTGGCTACTGATAATGTTACTGAAGTGGTCATAACAATATCCTGTATCTGGAGATAGGATTCACCTTCATACCAAAAATAGTCTTGAACAAAAATTTTCTCCAAAAGGGAAAGAATAAAATGAGGTACTTTTTGTGGTATGATACAATTAGCCTAAATTAAGGTTTGCCTTTTTGAAGATAATTCCAAAACCTGCAACAGAGTAGACACCTTGGAAAACACAAGGATGAATCTACCAGAGCTTGAAGAATAGAGTGTAGAAGATAAGATCTGATTCCAAAATACAGAGGTCCATATATTTGGGTTACAAAAACCCTAGAGAGTAGTTCTTTTGTGCACAAAACTGGAGCAGGATCTGAGATGTGACTGTGTTTGATGATATTAAGCTACATAATATAATGGCAAAGGCCAGAATGATGCTCAGATGCATATGGAGAGTAATGGCTAGGAAAAAGGAAGTGAAAATGCCTCTATGTAAAGTTCTTTTGAGACCTCATTTGGAGTACTTTGCATACAGTAATTCTGGAGACTGCACCTTCAAAAAGGATAGAGTCGGTCCAGAGGATAACTACAAAATGGTCAGGGGTCTTCATCAGAAAGCATATGGAGACAGACTTAAAGATCTCAGTTTGTTTATTTTGGAAGACATGGCGGAGAGGAAGATATGATAATTTATTTCTTAGAGGCCTTTAAATATACCTGACAGGAGGAGAGTCTCTTTCCATTAAAGAAAATTCTGAACGTGATTTTTTTAAGTGCCTGGAGGAGGCCAGATCGGGGGTCGGGCTGTGGGGGATAAACCCCTTTTTCAGGCACCTGGCATTGCGGCTTTTAAATGGAGCCGCGGTGCCATGGCATTTAAAAGCCCTGTCTGAGTTAGCCAGGGACAGTCCTGCATGTGCAGTCTGGACAGAATCGCAGTCTTGGCCTGCACGTGCAGGACTGTTCGCAATTCTGATTCCGTGGGGCTAGACGTGCCCCACGGAATCAGAATCGCGATCCCTTCTGTATGTCCGGTTTAGACTGGACGTACACATGGGATCTACGTCCAGGACAGAATCGGGCCCATGGTCTTTTTGATGGCATGTTTCTATGAAAATGAAAGGGGATAGACTTAGGAGTAATCTAAGAAAGTTGTTGGTGTAAATGGGCAGACTGGGTAGATTGGATGGTCTTTCTTTGCAGTCTTCTTTCTATGGGGGCATATTCAGTAGCAGCGGCTAGGCTAAATAAAGCATGTAGCCAGTGCCATTTTAATAAAGACTGGATACTGAGATGCGAAACATATCAGGCTTCTGCTGTTATGTTAGTAGCGATATTCAGTCGCTGATCAGTTAAAGTTAGGACAGCCATTAAGCAGTTAAGCTAAGGGTTAGCAGTTGAATATTGTTTTTAACTGGATAGCAGCTACCACTGCTCCCGATCTGCCCACAAGCTGCCCTGCTAGGAACTCGGCATTTTTCCATGATCTGTGGGGATATTCAGCAGTACGAATTGATTAATCTGCTAAACGTTTGGCTGATCTTGTCTTATTCAGTTAGCAGGTTTGCTAACCGACTAAAATACTTTGAAAATTTCTCCTACGCTTCTATGATCCCTGTATTCAAAGGAATTTACATGGTTTCCATACTTGCAAACTGTGTAAAAGCCGTTAAGTTGGATATTGAATGGGTGCTGCTGCTCGGCATTTCATTGCTAACCAGTTAGCATTGGGGTGTTCTGGGGGCATTCAGGGGGACAGCACCCGGGGATAACGAGTCAGCAGCGATATTCAGCCGCTGCCCGGTTATCCTTCAGCTGCGAATGTTAGGCACAGAAAAGGCTGGCCTAACTTTCGTCACCTAGGCTAACCGAGCAGTGGCTGAATATCACCCCCTGCCTGGTTAGCTTCCTGTTTCATTGAACAACACAGATAGTCAATTCCTATTGCCAGATATGGTCAGGGCATTGACTATATGGGTTTATCATTCGGTTGCAACAGTCAGCCGCTATAATTGCACTAACCACTGCCGCTGAATATCAGACCTTATATTTTTCTGTTTCTCTGTTTCATTCTTTTTGCTAGCTACCATGTTCTCACCAAAATCGATTTAAAAGTCTTGTATTGCATATTTCTGTCTAAATACCATGACTTCTTTTCTGAGAAGCTGCACTTGGGGTCCCTAAGATATTTGCTGATTTATCAAAAAAAAGAAATCAAGAAAAGGTGGAAACATAAGAACATAAGAAATGCCATACAGTTAGACCAAGGCCTATCAAGTCCAGTATCCTGTTTCCAACAGTGGCAATCCAGGTCACAAGTACCTGGCAGAGTCATAATACCATAAAGACCAAGTGGACCAACAGTCATTTCAACCTGTACCTTATGATCAGGAACAACTGGTGATTAAAGAAGAAGTCAAAGCCGCATTGAAAGTTTTATCAATGAACAAAGCACTGGGCACTGATGGCACTCCCATTGAAGTATTACAGAAATCGGATGCAGCTGTTACCATACTTACAAAGGTCTACCAGGAAATTTGGAAGACAAATACATAGCCAATTGACTGAAAAAAAATGTATGTTTATACCAGTACTGAAGAAAGGTGAACCAACTGACTGTGGAAATTATTGCACAATCACTATGATCCCACATGCCAACAAGATTATACTCAAGATCATTCAGCAGAGACTATAACCATACCTGGAATGAGAACTGCCTGAAGTGCAAGCACTTCAGGAAAGGGCGAGAAACGAGAGACATCATCACAGATGAGATAGATCCTTGAAAAGACAAAATAATATCAAAAGGATATGTGTTTTATTGACTACAGCAAGACTTTTGAATATGTAAACCATGAGAAACTCTAGGCCACATTAGGAAGCATGGGTATACCAGAATACCTAATAGTTCTCTAAGCAACAGTTCAAATGGAACAAGGAGAAACAGAATGGTTTAAAATCAGCAAAGGCATATGACAAGACTGCATACTTTTCCCCTACCTGTTTGATTTATATGTAGAACAACTCATCAGAGAAGCAGGACTGTATGAAGACAGCCGAGGTGTGAAGATTGGTGGAAGACTCATCAACAACCTTAGCTATGCCGATGATACCACAATACTGGCTGAAAGTGAAGATGTTCTGAAATATTTGCTGCACATTAACATAAAGAAGACAAAGATCCTGACAACTGGCAAAATCAATAAGTTTATCATCGATGAAGAAGAAATTGAAATAGTTGACAACTTTAACCTACTTGGATCAACAATCAATAAAGAAAGTAGTTTTGTTCACGAAAGAAGAGTGGGACCTGGGTGTGATCGTTTCTGATGATTTTAAGGTGGCTAGACAGGTAAAAAAGGTCATGGCCAAAACCAGAAGGATGCTTGGATGCATAGGGAGAGGAATGGCCAGCAGAAAAAAGGAGGTGATAGTGCCTCTGTATAAGTCTCTGGTGTGACCTCATTTGGAGTATTATGTGCAATTCTGGAGAACATATGTTCAACAGGACACAAATAGGATGGAGTCAGTGCAGAAGGTAACTACTAAAATGGTTAGTGGTCTTCATTACAAAGCATATGAAGACAGACTTAAAGATCTTAAAATATATACGTTAGAGGAAAGGTGGGATAGAGGAGATATGATAGAGATGTTTAAATACCTCTGTGACATGAATGCACAAGAGTAGAGCCTCTTTCGATTGAAAGCAAGCTCTGCTAGAAGGTGACATAGGATGAGGGTGAAAGGCGATTGATTCAGGAGTAATATGCGCAAATATTTCTTTACGTAAAAAATGGTAGATGCATGGAATAGTCTCCCAGTGGGGTAGAAGAGGCAAGGTTAATATCTGAAATAAAAAAAGCATGGGACAAACACAGACGCTCACTAAAGGAAAGGAAGGGATTTTAGTATTTGATATGGAAGGGCAGACTAGATAGAAACATAGAAACATGATGGCAGAAAAAGACCACATGGCCTGTTTCTATGACAGCAGTCGAGAAATCTGACAATGCATTGTTCTTAGCAAAATGGCTATGAAGGATCTAGACAAGATTCTCAAGAGCAGAGAGGGTCTCTCTCCATACAATTTGACTTGTCCAAGCCATGGTATTTTCAATAACATCATATGGATGAGAAAGTTGGATAGTGAAATAGACAGGAAAAAAATTAATGCCTATGAATTATGGTGCTGGTGACAAATATTGGACTGCCCGAAGAACAAACCTAGAGGAGATCAATCTTAAGCTTTCTTTAGAACTTCAGATGACAAGAGTTTGACTTTCATACTTTGGACATATCATGTGAAGAGAGAGAGATCATTAGAGAAAGACATCATGCTTGACAAGGTAGAAGGTCAAAGAGGAAGACTAGCAATGAGATTATTTATTTAACAATTTTATTATACCACTTTATCATTTCAGTCAATGCGGTTTACATTGTAATTTAAACTTGGTAATGTACATTAAACAGGGACATTGATAACTTGGATTTTTCTGAGGCAATGGAAGGTTACGTGACTTGCCCAAGGGTCGATGCAATAACTTGAGATGGATTGAAACAATAACAGCAGCTATAGGAGCCACTCTATCAACAATAAGCCGCTTGACTGATGACCGAACATAGTTTAGGACAATTATCTTGACGGTCACCGTGAGTCAACACTGACTCAATGGCACTTAACAACAGCAACATCAACATGCCCAAGGAAAGATATATACTTTGAGAAATATGGCCACAGGGCTGACTTCATGTGACTGGTGAATCTATGACTTGCAAGCTCTTCCCCTTTCATACATATTGGAATGATCAACCAGGAAAAAGCCAAGGTGAAAAATCCTTTGGGATTGTGCAGAGTCCATTATAGCCATGGAGAAAGCCCAGAACCTACAGGTCCAATAAAAACCTCGCCTGGCGCCCGGAAGGGAGGATGCTTCCTTCTATGGACCCTGCTTGGAAGGAACAGAGTCAGTCCAAAAGAAGGCTGGAAGAGGGAGGGGTGGCTTGTCCAAGCTTCTGAAAAGGTCCCCGAGATTCAAACTGAGTCATACGTAGGAACAGACCAGGGGAAACCCATGGAAGCCCTGGAATATGGAGGCATTGTGCTTAAAGTGATGAATGATTTTGCCCTGGGGGCAGGTTTAGGAGAATTACATAGAAGTGAAGGGGGGGGGGAGGAGAAGGACAGCTGCACAGCTAGTGCACTAAGAAAGACGGTTTGTTTATTGGAAGGACGAGGGACCTGTGCACTTGAAAGAGAGAAATGAAGAAGACGCTACCTTTTGTTTGATAAGACTACTTATGAATGCTTACTTTTGTTTCTTGAGAACTGTTGGTAGTTTTGGGCTCTGAGAAGGAAAGGCCACACCCAGTACTGTTGCTGAAGTAAGCGTAGTGCTTTTAAGGCTAGCCTCTAATGGGAGGTTCCCAGGACTGGACTGTTTTCCAGATTACTGTTGAATTAGGAGAACTACTTATTGTGTTTCTTACAAAACGAAGACTGGCTACTGAGTCCAGATTATAGTGTTCAGGTGGAAGGACCTAGTGCAAATGGTGTTGCGGAAGCTCCGCTCTGCATATGGCGTTACAATATGGAATGCAAAATTATTCTCCTTGTCTCCACGTCATGCTATCTCTTATAGGGCATATGTCCCTCCTCCCCAGATAATATCCTGTTAATCTGGAAGGATGTTTGTAAGAGATCACTGAAAATGTCCCAACAGCTTGTGTGATGGCCAGTTTAAGTCAGAAACCAATATGATCTGGCCACTGTTCAAAGTATAAAAGTGGTTTTTTTGTGCCATTGGCCCCCACAAATGAATCAGCATAGGAGCAATAGCACTACGCAGCAGAATGGCTTGCATATTAATCCTTCTTGTGAGTATGTTTATTCTGCAATTTTATGTATATTTATTTTGTAGTTTTAAAGTTTTCTTTTTAACTTTGTAAGCTGATTTGATTAGTTTAGGCCAGGAAGGTGGTATATACATTTTTATACACAAATAACTACATTTTGTGATGATCCTGAGCACATGAATTGTGATTGGTTTGCAGTCTCATCATAAACTAGTTCAAATGAGGCTTTGACCCTTCTTTCTTTTTAAAACCTTTTTTTTTCTTGGCAAACCTGCTTCCATGGTCAGTTCCAACTTCAATATCTGCTGTTTACAGACACATTGGTTTAAAGAATAACGCAATAATACCCTATACCTACTACAAATTTATATATATATATGGACCATCATATAACAGGATGGGTGATATTCAAAGTTCATTTATATTTCCCTCTTAAGTTATAATCGTTGGTCCATAAAGTCCATGAAATGTATCATTTATTCAATTCCAGCTCAATTTTTCAAATCTTTTTTTCACTTTTTAAAATTTGTAATATAATTAAATTCACTTATCTTTATAAAAATGTAGAGATGTACTATGAGGAAAGGCTGAAGAACTCTTCATCATAGAAAAGAGACAGCAGAGGTCTATAACATCCTGAGTGGAGTGAAATGGGTAGACATGAATTGATTGATTTGTTGTTGTTAAGTGCCGTCAAGTCGGTGTTGACTCATGGCGACCCTCTGGATGGTTGTTCTAAATTGTGTTTGATATTCAGTCAGGTGGCTCATTGTTGACAGACTGGCACCCATAGCTGCGGTTTTTGTATCGCTCCGTCTCATTGCTAGCCTTCCTCTTTTGCGTTGATCTTCTACCTTGCCAAGCATGATGTCTTTCTCCAATGATCTCTCTCTTCGCATGATATGTTCGAAGTATGAAAGTAGTAGTCTTGTCATCTGAGCTTCTAAAGGAAGCTTAGGTTTGATCTCCTCTAATATTGTGCATGGGTGACTGGAACACAAATGTTGGCAACAAAGAAGAAGGCAAAGTGGTTGGAAAATATGGACTTGGCAACAGAAACGAATCTGGAGAAAGACTGATAGAATTCTGCAAACACCTTCTTCCAGCAACACAAGTGCCGACAGTACATGTGGACTTCATCCAATGGGTTGTACAGAAATCTAATTGACTATATCTGTGGAAGGCAACCATAGAAAAGCTTGATATCATCAACAAAGACAAAACCTGGAGCTGACTGTGGTACAGATCACCAACTACTAGTATGCAAACTCAAGCTAAAGTTGAAAAAGAGCAAGCCATTCATGAATGTAGCAAAATATGACCTTGAGAATATACCACTGGGTAATTGATTTATTGCTTTAGATACAAATGACAGCGTTATAGAAGAGTTATGGGATGATATCAAGAAGGTTGTATTGGAAGAAAGCGATAATTTCTACATAAGGTGAAAAAAGCAAAAATGGCCAAAATGGATGACTGAAGAAACTCTGAAAATTGTCCAGAAACATAGAGAAGCTAAAGCCAGAGGAGAAAGAGAGGCAATCACAGAACTCAACAGAGATTTCCAATGTGCAGCAAGGCAAGACAAGAAGTACTACATTAACGCATTCAAGGAAATACAATTAGAAGTTATTAAAGGAAGAACAAGATCAGCTTTTCTAAAGCTACAAGAGTTAAAGAAAAAATTCCAGCCTCAAATTGGAATGCGACAAGATGCTCAAGGATCCATGTTGAATGATGCTGAGATCAAGAAAAGATGGAAAGAATATACAGTCATTGGTGTCAAAGGCAGCAGAAAGGTCAAGAAGGATGAGGATAGAGTAGAGGCCCTTGGATTTAACCACGGATAGGTCATTTGTGATTTTTGTGAGTGCCGTTTCAGTGGAGTGTAGGGGATGGAAGCCAGATTGAAGTGGGTCCAGGAGGGCCTGGGAGGTGAGGAAGTCGAGGCAGCGACGGTGGACTGCTCATTCTAATAGTTTGGCTATGAAGGGAAGGAGGGAGATGGGTCGATAGTTAGAAGGGCATGTGGGATCAAGTGAGGGTTTCTTGAGGAGGGGTGTGACAACAGCATGTTTGAAGTCAACGGGGACAGTTGCAGTGGAGAGTGAGAGGTTGAGGATATGAGTGATGGAGGGGACAATGGTGAGGGGGATGAGATGTAGGAGATGAGTGGGGATAGGGTCTGATGAACAGGTGGTGGGTTTGGAGGAGGACAAGAGGAGTGTGGTTTCTTTCTGAGAGATCGGAGGGAAGGAGGAGATGGTGGCAGAGGGAGTGTGGATGGGGAGGAGAATTGGGGAGGAGGGGAGGTAGATGGGGGGGTAGGGAATTGGAGGGTAATCTTGTGGATTTTGTCGTGGAAGTAGTCAGCTAGGGTTTGGGCAGAAAGGGAGGGCGGGATCAGGGGCAGGGGAGCCTTAAGGAGAGAATTGAGGATATTAAAGAGACGGTGAGGATCAGAGGCAAGGGAGTTGGTCAAATCTTGTTTGGCAAGTGCTGAGGCTGACTGGAAGGAGTCAAGCATGAATTTGAAGTGTAGAAGGTCTTCAGGGGAGCGGGATTTGGAACAAGCTCGTTCGGCAGAACGGGCGCAGATGCGTAGGTAACAGAAGGGGGAGTGTGATTGGGATGGCAGGAGGGGTTGGAATTGGCAGGAGGGAGAGAGTAGGAGGCCAACGCCACTACCGCGACCAGTAGGTCAAGGTATATGGGAGAACTGGTAGCCCCCATAGCAGAGAGAGGCAATGGATGCGGTGTCATCTGGGGGGAGCCAGGTCTCGGTCAAGGCAAGAAGGTGTAGGGCATTGGAGATAAAAAGGTCATGAATAAAAGTTTTTTTTTTAAATGACTGAGCATGCGTTCCATAGGGCGCATGAAAACGGGAGAGTGGAGGGGGGAGAAGAGGGATATGGATGAGGTTGGATAAGTTATGTGTAGATTTCTTATCAGAGTAGCATGGGGGTCTATATCTAGGGTAATGCAGAGATTTAGAGGGAGCAGGGTGTGGGTGTCTGGGTGAGTGTGCTCTCCAAAAGGGACAAGAGGGAGGGGAAATGAGGGGTAAATTGATGGTATCGGGTAGGTTATATGAGGGATTATTTTTGGGGGCAGGGTTGGAGATGATATCTATGGATGAGTGATTGTGGGATGAATGAGGGAGGGCTGAAGGAGGGAGGAGTGGGATGTGGATGAGATTAGATAGGGTACATGAGGAACTTTCTTTAGTGTGAGAGAGAAATCGGGGGGGGGGGGGCAAGGTTGGGGTTGATATTACCTGATGAAAGAAGGAGAAGGAGTATTAGAGAGCGAGGTAGAGTGGAGATAGTACGGCGGAAGCGAGGGTGGGGTTGCCTTAGAGAGAGGGGGGTTGGTTGAATGCGGGGGATGGTGTGAAGAAGCTCAAGAGCAGGTGCTAGGCTAGGGGCACAATGGAGGGAGAAGTGAGGAAGGTAGAGAAGGGGGCTGGTTGAATGCGGGGGATGGTGTGAAGAAGCTCAAGAGCAGGTCCTAGGCTAGGGGGCAGAGTGGAGGGAGAAGTGACGAAAGTAGGGGGAGGGTAGGCAGAAGAGTAGGGAGTGTGATGGTAGGAGGGGAGGCAGTTGGGGAGGATAGTGAAGAGGAGGACAATGAGATATCGGGCCATGGTAGTGGGTAGCAAGGTCTGAGCAAGCAATGGGTAGCAAGTTCTAGGCAAAGAACGGGTAGCAAGTGATAGGCAAACAAGTAGGTAGTGGGTAGCAGTTCAATGCAAACAAAGGGTAGCAGGTAGAGAATAAGCTGTGGGTAACAGTTTATGCAACAGTGGGTAGCAACACTATGCAAACAGTGGGTAGCAGTACTATGCAACAATGGGGGCAACAGTATGCAAACAATGGGTAGCAGTACTATGCAGCAATGGGGACAACAGTATGCAAACAGTGGGTAGCAGTACTGTGCAGCAATGGGGACAACAGTATGCAAACAGTGGGTAGCAGTACTATGCAATCAATGGATAAGCAGTGGATAACAGTTCTATGCAACAGTGGGTAGCAGCACTATGCCACAATGGAAAAGCAATGGATAAGAGTTCAATGCAGCAATGGGTAGCACTTCTATGCCCAGGGATGGGTAGTAGTATGATGTAGGCAATGGGAGCAATGCTAAGTAAGCAGAAGGTAGTGGTGCTATGCAGGCAGTGGGTAGTAGATCAATGCCAACAATGGGTAGCCATACAGTGCAGGCAGTGGGTAGCAAGTTCTAGGCGGGTAATGGGAGGAACAACAATGCCAGCAGTTAAACTCAAGTTTGTATCCCTGATGTGTTCTTTGTAATCACCGAGCCTGTTAAATAAATAAATAATGATTGCAGTGTGCCCTAGAACATCCATTTACCTATTGGGAAAACTGAAGAAGCCCGATCCCTACAAGATCCCGACATAGAAACTCCATGTTTACAGAATATTGACCTCAGCCACCCACTTGGAACATAGGTGGATCCTAACAAAGCACCGAATAGGTGACCACAAATTCACAAAATAATAAAATATTAAACTAAATACTCAAGAAGGTATAATCTACATGCAGTACAACACTGGAGAAATAGAAAGAGATGCAAGAAACAGGAAAATCTTATCGCATTTAGAAATGGAGCGGTCCAGCAACTTCTAAGGCAGCAGAGCTGCGAGAGAAAGGAGCAGTGCACCCACGGCTACTTAAATCATCCACAAAGTGGCAAATCAGCCAGGCAGGCTTCGGGCACCTTTAAATGTTGTGCCTCACAGGTTCGTCTGTTAAGCCAGCCCTGATTAAAAAATCATGGAATAGGTGGCAATGTCCTACTGTGAACTGGAAACTAGTTGAGAGAAAATAGAGGTAGAGATAAATGGTCCATTGTATCAATGGAGGAAGGCAAACAGAATCAACGGAGTGGAGGAGTGGCCTAGTGGTTGGGACAAGGTACTTCAGGCCAGAAGGTCAGCAGTTCAAATCCCACTAGAGGACAGCAACCTTGGGCCGGAAGGACTGGGGTTTCTAGTCCCACAGGTGCTCCTTGTGGTCTTGGGCAAGCCACTTAACCCTCCATAGCCCATGTTCCCTGTAAAACAGTTATCTCCAAGTTATAATACCCTCTTCAATGTAATTTCAGTTTTTTCAATATAAACCGCACTGATGCAGAATAGCACAGTATATAAGAGAATGTAAATTAATAAGTACCCCAGGGATCTGCATTGAGACCAATGCTTTTTAACATACTTATAAATTATTCAGAGCTGTTCAATCAATGAGGATTGTGAGAAACTGCACAAAGACCGTGGAAGACTGGGCATCCATACAACTGATAAAATGTATTATTCCATATTAGGATTTGTCACCCAAAAAAAGGATCTGGGTGTGATTGTAGACAAGATATTGAAATCTGTTTAGCGTGCAATAGTGACCAAAAAAAGCAAAGGAATAGAAAGTGAAACAAAGGATGACATCATAATGCCTCTGTTTCGCTCCATGGTGTGACTTCACCTTGAGTACTGTGAGCAGTTCTGGACTCTGCATCTCTAAAAAGATTTAGCAGCATTAGAAAAGTTACAGAGGCATCAAAATGAAAAAGGGGATAGAATGGTTCTCCTTTGAAGAAAGGCTAAAGAGGTTAGGGCTCTTCAGCCTGGAGAAGAGACGGCTGAGGGGAGATATGATAGAGGTCTATAAAATCCTGAGTGGAGTGGAAAAGATAGACGTGAATCGATTGTTTATTTTCTCAGAGTATTCCCTATAGAGCTATAATGTAGAATATTTAGGTTTTGGAAATCTTTGCAGGCAGATGTGGTAAAAGCAGTTAGTGTAGCTGGGTTTAAAAAAAGCTTGAACAAACTCCTGGAGGAAACGTCCATAAACCATCATTAAGGTAGTCCAAGAGAAAACCACTGCCTATCCCTGGAGATAAGTAACATAGAACTGGGTGCTTTTGGGATATGTCAGCTACATGTGACCTGGATTTGTCCACTCTGAAAGACTGAATGGCCAATGCTTGATTTCTGTCATTTGCTGCACCTTGGTATTTATTTATTTATTTATTTCCATTTTTTATATACCGCGCTATTTACAATCAGCGCGGTTTACAGAGAACCAAAGACCAGAACAACAGGCTGCTCGGTTTTACATAAAACAGGAAGATAAACTTGGATACGATAAACTTGGATAATATGGGGGTAAAACTATATACATAGAATGTTGATCTGTTAATTGTCTCCAGTTGTCTCCAGTTTATGTCTCCAGTTTATCATCCAAGATTATCAATATCAACTTAGTCACAAGTTATTTCCATTCTTGCCAGTCGTGAGAGAGCGTCATCTTGGTTTCTAGCCTCATCACCTTCTCCCTTGTTTAGGTGTCTTGCAGACATTTCTCACTACTGTTCATCTATCTATCTGCCCATCTAAAATGCACAATCCCTTATGTGGTGTTTTCTTGGCTACGAATAAGTTCTGTGATGCATGCTGTTGTGTTTTGGAAGCCAGGCACCAGAGCTAGTTCTTCCAGTTGCTTAACACTTCACGTGTCCCCTGGATTTTTCTTTTCTAAATAACACCATTATCTAACAATAATCCTGCTTGAAAAATGTTGAAAAGGCAGGATTAGATCCACAGAAATTGCTCTCAGATATTGTACAGGTCTCCTTCATGCCATGTAAGAAGTCTAATTGATTCCACATGTTTAGTGGAATTACTCTCTTGACTTTGCTGACAATCATTCTGAGGAGAACTACCTAACGTGGGTCCGTGAAGAGTCGTCTGTACTGATCATTTGCCATCACATCTGTTTCTATCTGCAATAATGGAAAAGAAAATATACTTTGGATTGATACTTGTGGATTTAGTCTGAATTCCTCAAAGACCCTATAGTCTGGATAACTGATGACCAACCAAACCATGAAATCACGGAACTGGGTTAGGCATTTCCCCTCCACATGCTTCATCGGTTTCTCCTGTCCTGCTTCCATATTTTGAAATTATAAGAAAAGAGGCAGAACACAGACCTGGAGGTCTATTCTTAGGGATACAAGACAAGTTTTCTATTGTCTCTGGCTCAAATATAAAAGAATCAATTGACTGAAAACCTTCTGGGCCGATCTTAAACTCTTACTTTTCAAAATCAGTAGGTTTTATCTTTTTCCCATGCACCCAAGAAAACAAAGTGCCAGTAGGCTTTTCTGGTTATTTCTCTAGCTTTCACAGGTATAATAATGTGCCTTTGCTTCTAAAAATACATAGCGGGAGGAAGAGCCTAATGCATAGGCAGGAGGAGGAGCCTAATGCACAGGCAGGAGGAGGAGCCTAATGCATAGGCAGGAGGAGGAGCCTAATGCACAGGCAGGAGGAGGAGCCTAATGATTAGAACAGCAAGCAGAGAACCAGTGAAGCGGCACTTAAATCCCACTGCTGCTTCTTGCAATTTAGGCAAGTGACTTAAATCTACATTGCCTCAGGTACAGACTTAGGGACTGATATATAGAGCGATTCACATAAGTACATTAATTGCAGCAACTGAGGATATTAGCAGCACTATGCAGTTAGTGCTACTGAATAGCCCAGGGTGTTGCTGCTAAATGCCTTGATGCGAGCTGGCTAACATGAGGGCATTCCAGGGGCGGATCAGAGGCAGCACCTGAGGATAACTGGGCAGTGGCGATATTCAGCTGCTGCCCAGTTAACTCTAAGTGGTGAAAGTTAGGCACCTTCAAGGCTGGACTAACCTTTGCCACAGAAGCTAACTGGATAGCAACTGAATATCGCCTCTGCCTGGTTAGCTTCACTACTATCCAGCCAACCTAGATATTCAATTCCAGTGGTCCAATATGGCCTCAGCATTGAATATGTGGGTTTAATGTTCAGCGGCGACAGCTAGCGCTTCACAGGAGCTAGCTACTGCCATTGAATACCACCCCTCCCTTAATGTGTGAGGTCTCTCATGAGAGACCCTTACCAAAACTAGAGTCATGGGATTGGAGGCAGTGTAGTATTGTGGATCAGGAACTAGTTAAAAGATAGAAAGCAGAGGGTAGGGCTAAATGGCCAGTTCTCTCATTGGAGAAAGGTGAATAGTGGAGTTCCCCAGGGATCTATGCTGGGCCCGCTGCTTTTTAACATATTCATAAATGACCTGGAAATGGGAATAACAATTGAAGTGATCAAATTTGCAGATGAGACAAAATTATTCAAAGTTGTTAAAACGCAAGAGTATTGTGAAAAATTGCAAGAGGACCTTGAAAAATTGGAAGACTGGATGTCCAAATGGCAGACGAAATTTAATGTGGACAAGTGCAAAGTTATGTACCTGGGAAAGAACAACCCAAACTATGGCTACATGATGCAAGGTACCACCTTAGAAATCACCACCCAAGAAAAAGATTTAGGCGTCATTGTGGATAATATGTTGAAATCCTCTGTCCAGTGTGCAGCAGCAGCCAAAAAATAAAATAGAATGCTATGAATCATAACAAAAGGAATGGAGAATAAAACAAAATATATTATAATGCCTCTGTATTGTTCCATTGTGCGACCACACCTTGAATATTGTGTGCAGTTCTGATCACCATATCTTAAAAAGGATATAGCTGAATCAGAAAAGGTACAAAGATGGTGACGGGAATGGAAGGATACCCCTATGAGGAAAGGCTTAAAAGGCTGGGGCTCTTCATTTTGGAAAAGAGGCGGTTGGGGGGGGGGGGAATAACATAGAGGTCTATAAATTAATGAATGGAGTGGAACGGGTAAATGTAGATCGGTTGTTTATGTCATCAAAAAGTTGAAAGACTAGAGGACACATAATGAAGCTACAATGCAAATTATTTAACTAGACTTATATACTGCTTTTCTACAAGTCAAAGCGGTGTACATTCAGGTACTGTATATATATATTTCCCTTGTCACTGAAAGGCTCACAATCTCTGTTTTTATACCTAAGGCAATGGAAGGTTAAGTAGCTTGCCCAAGACCACAAGGAGCATCTGTAGGACTAGAAATCCCAGTCCTTCTGGCCTAAGGTTGCTGTACTCTAGTGGGATTTGAACCCCTAGCCCACTGGCCTCAGGTAAATTGCCCCAACCACTAGGTCATTCCTCTCTCTATAAGGCTAATTTAAGACTAATAAGAGAAAATATTTTTTACTCAATGCGTAATCAAACTGGAATTTGTTAATGGAGGATGTTATTGTAGATGGGTTTAAAAACGTTTTGGAAAAGTTCCTGGAGGAAAGGTCTATAAACCATTATTAAAGAGAACCCTGGAAATCTACTCTTGCCCCAGGACAACCATTGTTGAACCTGTGGTCCTCTTTGGGAACCTGCCAGGTACTGTTGACCTGGAATGGCCACTGTTGGAAACAGGATACTAGGTCTGATGGACCCATTAAGGCATTTCTTACGTTCTTATGTTCTTAGACTATAAGCCCTCCAGGGACAGGCACAGTAAATACCTGATGACCTGAATATAACTCACCTTGAACATCAAAACTCTGCTGCGTGGCTATGTTTATTACAAGGGATTCCTCCTTCACACCTCCAACCACTATAACATCAAACAACATCCAGATAAATGTAAAAATGGAGCTGAAATACCTCAGGATCACCATCGACCATCAACTCTCCTTCAAGACCCAGGTAGCAATTATAACCAGAACAATCTAGTTCAAAAACAAAGACCCTGCAACGACTCCTTCCCCTCCTTGAACCAGCAGATTTTAGATCAGCACTTCAAGCACACACTCTCCCCCATGCAGACTACTGCAACAATATCTACCAAGGTCTGCCTCAGTCCACACTTCTCCCTCTTCCAATCACTCTACACCCAGCTTCTCGTACTATCCAAGGAGCTACTAAATACGACCACATCACCCCCATCCTAAAACAACCTACACTGGCTACCCCTTACCAACAGAATCAAATATAAATGTCTCCTCATCTCTCACAAAGCTCTTCACTCCTACCAGACTATCTGCCTCCAATCCCTACTACAGAAACCCACTACAAACAGACCACAAAGACATACTACAAAGTTAACATACCACAATCCAAAATAAAATACAACCTACAAACATGCCGCAAAGCATTTGAACTCTATGTACCTTCCCAATGGAACTCCCTACCTGACACCCTAAGGAATATTCCCTATCTTCCCTCCTTCCGCAAACATTTGAAAACCCACTTATTCACTAAACACTTTGGTCCCTCTGCCTAACATCCCTTCCAAGACCCACACTTGTAGATAGTTGTTGAACATACCGTTTAGTTCAAAGTTTGTACATAGTGTTCTACTATACTGTATATACTGTGTAATCTTAAATGTTATTTTGTTTTCAAAATTGTTAACTGTTTCACTGTATCTGATGTTCTGCTCCATATACGGAAAATGTTCTTTGTAAAAAACGTTCTGTTCCCTGTAAACTGCTTTGACCCAGTGAAAAGCGGTATATAAGCCTAGCTAAATAAATAACATAAATCTTCCATCAGCGTTGATATCTTCATATAATGCCTCTTCTCAAGTCGCTTCATTGGCACCCAATCTGTTTCTGTATCCAGTTCAAACTTCTCCTACTGACCTATAAGTGCACTCGTTCAGCTGCTCCTCACTACCTTTCCTCTCTTATCTCTCCCTAAACCCCTCTTCGGGAACTCCACTCCTCTGGCAAATCCCTTCTATCAGTACCCTTCTCTTCTACTGCCAAATGCAGACATCGATTCTTCCACCTTTTTGCTTCTTATGCCTGGAACAAAGTACCTGAGTCTGTGCATCAGGCTTTATCTCTGCCCCTTTTCAAATCCAGGCTGAAAACTCACCTCTTCGAGGCCACTTTTGGATCCCATCTGCTTAGTCTCCTATGTGTTTCCTTACCATTCCCCTAAATATATCCTTGTTCTTAGCTGTTGTGTTGTCTGTCTTGACTAACTAAGTTCTGATGAGAAGGGACCATCTTTTACATGTGTCTACAGCACTGGGTACGTCTTGTGGCACTTTACAAATGACCAGCAGAAATAGTAGTAATAGTAGCAGTTCCAAAGAGTCATGTGACTTGATGCATTATGGACTGAATATTAGACATATATGTAACATGTAGGAGAAGGTTTATAATAGCTCTGAGATTACTGATTTGTAGTTAGAATAAAAATCTAGGTGCCGATATCACAGGTACACTACCAAAAAACTGCCTCCAGTTTTGCAACTGATTCCTATAGATTTTGGGGTGCTGAATCCAGGAAAAATAGCCAAAATGTTCCATCACGTCACGTTTTCTTGCAAAATTAGATTTCTTACCCATATAAGGAATGTTCACATAATTTCTTTTTAGCCGACTGCAGTTTATTTTCTTGGCACAAAATAGAGGTTGTAATGGTTAACTAACTAGAACACTCCCTCATGATATTTTAGAGTGTTTTGTATTCATTTTATACATTAACAGGACAATTGGGAGGCGGGGGCTAAATCCAGTACTCGCGCTGGCGCATGTTCTTTCCTGTTCGCCTCGCCTCGTTCGCTCGCTCAAACACGGTGGTTGTGACATGAACGTTCCTGTCAAATTTCAGTTTCTTGCAAGTTCATTATTACCTTTTGTTTGCTCAGTCGTAATCCAGCTTTATTCCGAAGTGGTTCACTACAGTTGTAGTTTGCAGTGCTGTGTATTTGTGATGGCTCACAGAGCCAGAGGTTGCGTCAACTCTCCGGACAGTTTTTGTTTTATTTGTGGGGAATATACCGTGAAAAAGCGGCAGAGGAAACATTTCTGCATTTATTAAAAAAGTATATTTCGCCTATTTCGGTTTGAAGTTAGGCGATCAAGACAAACCGTGGGCTCCTCACAAAGTGTGCAAGACATGTGAGGAAGATCTACGCTTATGGATGAAAGGTAAAAAAACAAGCATTTCGTTTCGGAATACCTATGATGTGGCGTGAACAAAGAGACCACAGCAGTGACTGCTATTTTGCTCTTGCATTGTGAAGGGATACAACTTAAAAAATAAGAACGTAATAAGTTACCCCAACCTTCCCTCAGCAATTAGGCCTATGCCTCATAGCAACAAAGTACCTGTGCCTGAACCACCAAAATCTTTGGATCATATTGTGTGGACGGTTCTGATCATGATGAGACTCATCAGATGGCTTTTCCCGATGAGTCCAGTACTTCGAGTTTGAAACTGAACCAGATCCAAACCTGAACTTTTCTCTCAAGCTGAATTGAATGATTTAGTCCGGGATTTAGGACTCCCAAAAGATGCTGCCCAACTGCTAGGTTCTCGGCTTAAACAGAAAAATCTATTGTCACCAGGAACAACTTTTTATTGGTACCGCAACCGCGAGACACAATTTTTGAAGTATTTCAGCAAAGAGGAAGATTTGGTATTTGCAACGATATATACGGAGTGATGGAAAAGTTTAAACTCAAGTATGATCTGCTGAATGGCGGCTGTTCATTGATTCGTCAAAAGACAGCATAAAAGGTGTTCTTCTTCATAATGGCAACACATTCGCTTCAGTTCCTATTGCTCACTCTGTTATTCTC
The DNA here is from genome assembly GCA_033557465.1 of Ichthyophis bannanicus. Classification (NCBI taxonomy): domain Eukaryota; kingdom Metazoa; phylum Chordata; class Amphibia; order Gymnophiona; family Ichthyophiidae; genus Ichthyophis; species Ichthyophis bannanicus. The sequence continues at coordinate 1,840,215,312 of CM066032.1, forward strand.
CAAGAAAAAATATGAGAATTTGGCCCTGATTCTTCAGAAGATTCGTTATGATGAGCATAAGTGGATGATTTGTGGAGACTTTAAAATTCTATCCATGCTATTAGGGCAGCAATCCGGTTTCACCAAATATCCCTGCTTCCTTTGCTTGTGGGATAGCCGGCCCGCGACCTACACTGGGGAAAAAAGACTGGCCAATTCGGGAGTATTTGAGACCCGGTGAGAAAAATGTTCTTCATGAGAGCTTGGTACCTCGTGATAAAATTCTATTACCACCTCTCCACATTAAGTTGGGTCTCATTAAGCAATTCATCAAGTCCCTTCCAAAAGATGGTGAGTGCTTTCGGTACCTTTGCTCAAAGTTCCCCCGACTTTCTGAAGCAAAGCTAAAGGAAGGAGTGTTGGCCCTGATATAAGGAAACTCATTTCAGATGGAGCATTCGCTGAAACGATGTCTGAGAAGGAAAAAGAAGCCTGGGATTCCTTCAAGGATGATGTTCTCAAATTCTTGGGGAACAGGCGGATGAGAACTATAAGGATATTGTTGCCAGGATGCTCAATGCCTTTCAAAAAACAAGGCTGTAACATGAGCCTGAAAGTCCATTTCTTGCACTCCCATGTGAACTACTTTCCTGAAAACTTGGGGGCGTACAGTGAAGAACAAGGTGAAAGGTTTCACCAGGATCAAGGACGCAGAGAGAAGGTACCAAGGAAGATGGAACACCACTATGATGGCTGATTTCTGCTGGTTGCTGCTGCGGGAAATCCCAGATGAAAAATACGCCAAGCAGCGCACCAAGAGAAGCATTCGGGGGAAGAAGAAACGGGCCACCAGAAGATTGATTGACCCCAAGAATGACTTTAAAATCTAAACTGTGTTGACAAATATCGTGTTTTTACTAAACTTTGAAATAAAAATTTGCTAGTTATTACCACAGTGTCGGATCTCATTTATTAGAATTTTATTTTCACACCATCGGGTGTTTGTCTTCATGTATTGCAATGGTGCGGTTTGCGTTTTCTATTCTTACATACATACCTGTACAACATTTTTTTGCACATTTCTTTGCTTTGCTTTGTGTCTAACCTCGCTCTTATATGCTCAATGTTTGTGCACATGTATGTGGCTGTTTTAAGTGCAGACAATTTTGCTACCATCACAGTGTGTTTGTTGGACATTACTCTATTCTTATGTGCTGCCTTGTTACAATTTTCTTTATTCTTATTTGAATAAACTACTAAACAATTAGTATAAAGAATTCATCCAAGAAACTTTTATCTCGATCGCACTCAATCTGAAACGTTCACCTCAAACTGCTAACCCAATGTAGCAAAGAATCTGTACGTGATGGAGCAAATTGGTTACCAGATTTGGATTCAGCGCACCAAAAAACGTAAAAATCAATCGAAACATTAGAGGCAGTTTAAAAAAAATTTTTTTTAGTGTACCTGTGTATTCAGCCGACATGGCACCAGTGTTTAACTTAATCCATATATTCAGTGTCACTATCTGTATAGATAGTGGTGCTGAACATACAGTTTGTATATGGTGGTCAGTAGGTTGACACTAAGGGGGTCATTTTAGAAGCCCAGTTCATGATTTGAATTCTGAATATGGCTATTGAGATGTGCCACTTCCTAAGAGCCATTTTAGTACGCCTCAAGTTTACACGTGTCCACATGATCACGACTATGTCGCATGGGGCGGGATTTCTGGCACCCCCTCTCTCATTCTCTGACTGCACCCACAATGCTGTTTTTGATACTACCTTAGTTTTTAATATTTATTTCACTCTTTTGCTGTTTTATTTTTCACGTGTTTTTATTTTTCATTTTCTTATCTTTTATTTTTCTGCATAACATAAGACAATAAGAAATGTCATACTGGGTCAGACCAAGGTCCATCAAGCCCAGTACCCTATTTCCAACAGTGGCTAATCCAGGTCACAAGTACCTGGCACCCCTCCCCCCCCCCTTGCTTACTTACCTTGTGGACATGCCAAAGGCGTGTCTGAGGTGTTCCAAAAAAGATACATGTGTATGGTTGATTTTAGACTACCTCCACACATTTAAATCTGCCAGCGAACACGTGTATGTCTACACCTGCTCCTCGACATGAATAGACATTTGAAAAATGCTCATTTTGGCCAGCTCAAAACAATATAGAGAAGGGGATAATGCCTTCTCATTCTCTCAATATTCTTCACCAGTTCAATAAAACCTGGTAGGTAAATACTGAGGCCTTTTGTCTACTGTGGCACATCTCCGTTTCCAAAATGGCAGCCTGGGACATGCATGTGGTGATGTTCTGAAATACCGGTGCTGGCACGTCTATGTGGCCATTACCACATACATCTAGATCTTATTCGTCCACGTTTCTAAAATCAGACAGTTTTCTGCAGACGTCTGAGGCCTTATTCTGCACATCTGCACTCTCTTTATAGAAACATTGAAACAGAAGACCAAATGGCCTATCTAGTGTGCCCTTCCATATCAACTACAAAAGTTCTCTTTTTAACTTTAGAGATCCTCTGTGTTTGTCCCATGCCTTTTTGAATTCAGAGACTGTCCTAGTCTTTACCACCTCCACTGGGAGACTATTCCACACATCTATCACTCTTTCCATAAAGAAATATTTGCGCATATTACTCCTAAATCTATCCTCTTTCACCCTCATCCTATGTCCCCTCATAGCAGAGCTTGCTTCCAATCAAAAGAGACTCTCCTCTGTGCATTTATGCCATGGAGGTGTTTAAAATCTCTATCATATCGCCCCATCCCACCTTTCCTATAAAGTATACATATTAAGATCTTTAAGTCTGTCCTCATATGCTTCATAACGAAGACTGCTAACCATTTTAGTAGCCACCCTCTGCACCGACTCCAACCTGCTTATATCCTTTTGAAGGCGCAGTCTCCAGAATTGCACACAATACTCCAAATGAGGTCGCACCAGAGACTTACAAAGAGGCATTATCACCTTCTTTTTCCTGCTGGCCATTCCTCTCTCTATACACCCAAGCATCTTTCTGGCTTTCGCTGTCACCTTTTCTACCTGTTAAGCTACTTTAAGATTGTCAGACACACTTACGCCAAGGTCCTGTTCTTCTTTCATGGACAGAAGCACCTCACCCTCTACACAGTACCTCTCCTTTGGATTTCTGCAGCCCAAATGCATGATCCTGCATTTTTTAGCATTAAATTTCAGCTGCTAAATTCTAGACCATTCTTCAGGCTTAGCTAGATCCCTCCTCATGTTATCTACGCTTTCCTAGATGTCTACACACTATTTCAGATTTTGGTATCATCCGCAAACAAGCAAACCTTACCTGACAGCCTTTCTGTAGTATCACTAAGAAAGATGTTAAAAAGAATCGGACCAAGGACAGATCCCTACGGCACACTACTGGTAATCTCCTTCTCCTCAAAGTTAGCTCCATTTACCTGTACTATTTGTCGCCTCCCACATAACCAATTTCTAACCCAAGCAGTAACTTTAGGGTTCATCCCTATGGTGCTCAGTTTGTTTATAAGTTGCCTGTGAGGAACAGTATCAAAGGCTTTTCTGAAATTTAAGTACACCACATCTAGGGCTCTCCCTTGGTTCAACTCCCTGGTCACCCAGTCAAAGAAATCTTGTCTGCACAAGAAGACAGGACTGTACACAGTTGACAGAGGCAAATAGATGGGCTGAAGGAAAAATGGCGGCTGAGGAGAGAGTGGTATGGGCTGCCAGCACTGATCTGCAGAGCCCTGACTGTTACAGGCATGAAAATGATCTGAGTAGCACAGTCATAAAAAAAATAAAGAACAGGTAGGAATCAAACCCCTGTCCCCTGAGATTATGAACTAACCAGTAGGCTACACCTCCACACCTCTCTGTACAGCAATGGCTGGATACAAAGAGTCTTCATGTCACTGCCTAAAATGTCTGCTGTGTGTGCCGATATTGGAAAATCTAGAGTTACATAGGGTTGTTACTAGGGTCTTTCCAGTTTCACCAGTACCAATGTGAGTAGGCCTGGAACACCTCATGTCCCAACCAACTAGGTTTAACATTCACCGGCAGTAAGCACAGTTAGACTGCACATATTAACAGCAGACAGGCCGCTGGTCATTACACATTGCATATGCACAGAGCAACCCCGACTTGGGACATACAGCATGGACACACTGCAGTTGGTTTAGTGTTCAAGCACCCACATCACTAGAACCAAATACTATATAGTGCTCTGTGGATACATAGCCATGCCATGGTCACTGCTCAGTCAGAGTGAGGGTGCCCTCCCAGAATGACATGCTCTGGCAACCCAGTCCATGCAGGTGGCAATCGGGCGCTATGAAATCCCATCCATTGCCCTACCCCCGATGCAGACACATCCTAGGCAATCCGCCCTGTTCAGGTCATATCCACAATACTTTCACACACACACACACACACACACATCAATGTACTGTGCAAAAATGGGGATGGTTGGCATTCCTGCCTGCCACTCTGGTCCCAGTCTCAGCTCAGGCATTGCTAATTATGCTCATTGTGCAGGAGCTAGTAGTGCACTCTGAAGTTAACAGCTGCTCAGTGTGCTGGTGCTGACTCTCCATCCAGATGAGGATAACAGAGCCTGTCTGTGTGGGTGTTTGTACCCTTGTTGGCTGATTCATTGGGAGTTGCACATGTTGGTGTTGTCCCTGCACTGTGGGATCAAATTTAGCCACAGGGACATATACTGCATGATCCACGGCTAGGACACAAACCTGTGACCCTCTGCTTCTATACAGACCAACTCTGAGTAGTGCACCACAGTGATGCCACATGGTCATATCTGTCCCTGGGGCTGACATGCTTCCCATCAGACAGACCTTAGCATATGGCACGCTGGAGCAGGGCCTGGCCTTGGCCTGCTGCAGGCGGATGCCACTGCCCCCTCCACCAACACCCCCCATAATCATGCTGACATGCCCATGTGCTATCAGTGTTGTTGGTGCGCAATCCCAGGCTAGCCAACATGCGGGTAGGCAGGTGCCTAGGGCACAGGGTTCGGAGGGGGCAGAGGTGTACATGGACGGCCACACATCCCCCCCCTCAACCATCTGCCTCTCCAGGGACCCCGTCACCGCCTGCCAAAGTTATGTCTCTTCAACCTGGGGAAGAGACGGCTAAGGAGTGTTATGTTAGAGGTCTAGCAAATATTGCCTGGAATGGATTAGGTAAATGTAGATCGATTGTTTACACCGTCAAAATGTAGTAGGACTAGGTGACCTGCAATGCAGCTACAGTGTGAGCCATTGAGGACTACTGGGAGTGAATGGTTTCTCCATCAATGCGTATTCAAACTCTGGAATTCATTTCCTGAGGATGTCGTAAAGGCTGTTAGTGTAGCTGGGTTTCAGAAATGTTTGGACAGGTTCCTGAGGAACGTTCCATAAACCATTACTAATGAGGGGCCCAGAATATCCCTGCCTGCCCAATACATGCATTGCAGATCCTTTGTGTCTTTTATGGAAACTACTAGGTATGTGTGATCTAGATTGCCCACTTTTGGACACAGGATACTGGGCATGATGGATGTTGGTATGACACAGTCTGGCATAGTTTCAAGTCCTATGTGCTTATGTGCCACCTAGGCAACTGCCTGGTTCACCCTCTGCACCAGCAGCCCCCACTGCATGACTCACATGTACCCTCCTTTGCCCCATTTGCACCATCAACATAGTGTCCTTTCATACTTGGGCACTATGCTGTTGCTGCTAATGGAGCACCACTATCACTTTCTTGGGTTCACCTGTCTTTGCAGCACATTGCAGACATTAAAATAGATTCTCTCTCCTCAAAATACACCCTTACTGCGAGGTTTTGATATGCGGAAAGGTTCCTGACGTTAAGGTGCCATCGTTAAGGGAGCAGGCCTTGTTCCTGCCCACTGCCCACCCATTGGTTCCCACTCTCTGTCCCGTGGACGCCTCCTCACCACCCGGTACCGTTAGCACGCACTAAAGTGGAGTTAGCCCGCGCTAACGGCACACTTGCTCCTTTAGTGCATTTTAGTAAACTTACACCACAGAAGAAAGACAAAGAGGACATTAGGAATTCTGGAAAAAAAATATCTGTTAGTGGGTGAGAAGTTTAAAGATTCTGAAAAGGAAAAAATAATAGTTCCTTAGCACCGATTGTACAAGAACATAGAGAAAAAGTTTAAAAGCTGATTTAAGAAATAATTGGACTTACTTGAATAAAATGCTTTACTAGGCACTACACAGAAGAGAAGAGTATTTTAAAATGTTGTTAATTTTAATAGCCAAACAAGAGTTGATAGTGGATATAACTGAATGCACAAGCCTGACGTATTACCGTCTTGAGGAAAGAAGGTTGCTGTGAGACAAAAGTCATATTTTGGATGGTTACTCTTTCAAATGTTGTTGGTGCAATAGAGTGAGAATACAATATTGATTCTGGATTTTTAATCAGATCTTGGAATTGTTGAGTGCTCAATTTTAAAGACCCTATTTAATAATTTATGTAGGAATTCAATAAATTAAACAGAAAATTCAGTTTTATGGAATTCTGATGTCTTGTTGAATTCCTTGGTTAAATTCCACTGCCTTACTATAAAACATCTTCTGCGACATCTCATTTGCTTTGGCTTTATTTTTTTTAGTTTATTTTCCTTTTGTTCCTTCTTTACCTCACAGCGGAGGGGATGACAGGAGCTTAGTGAACTCAGTATGTCCTCACCTGAGCAACCACTTGGCCAGTTTGACTACAATTATAGATCATCAGCGTTACTGTAGGAGTCTAATGACATTTCTCCTCAGGGAGGGGGCTACATTAAATCGCCAGCCACCATGTTAAACCGAGGCGACATATAGTTATTCCAGCTATAAAAAATCTAGTCTTTGCACCTCTACTAGGCTAATTCCAGTCCCAGAGCAGCATTTAACAGCTCCAGAAAAAGTCAGAGATTATTCCCCAGTGACGGAAGCAACAACATTGTTCAGAGGCATGCGATGTAGGTGCCATTTCCGAAGTACAGTATTCCATTCGCAGTCTCCCTCCCGGAACCCAGAGAATGCGTCTCATTTTAAAGTACGGTAGGTCCTGGAGCTATAATTGTCTGCAGTCCTTCACAAGCATCTGAAAGTAGTTTGTGCTCTTCATTGTTCCTCACAGGAATTCATCTGTCATTCCCCAGACGCATGTCTCTAGTGCACAACACAACAGTTTCAAATTATAGACTGCATTCTCTCTAAATTACAATAGCTATTGTTTCAAATGACTTTAAATGGTCATAACAATAACAAGCGTGGGGTTTTCTGGGCTTAGAGTCTGTGGCAGACTGCAGCAGGCAATTCCTTTAGGCTAACCCTGCTGGAGGTTCCCTACCCTCTAAGTAAGAGAGGGAAACATATCGAGCTCTAGGAATAATTGTTAACTTTAGCATAGATTTTTTTTCTTTCTGTGGTTGAGGATGATCTTATATGACTGCCATAAGTACTGACACCCAGCTGTTTAAATAAAATGCCACAAGTACTTCTTTTACAGTTTCTGAAACAGTTAATACATTCCAGCTTTTGCTGGGACTGAAATTACTTATTGACCCCCCCAGGAGTCTGAACAGAAGCTAAGGGGCAATGCTTATTAAATCACGGTGGCCAGTAACATGGGGTTTAGCATGGTGCTTTGTGGAAATCCAAGCAGCCTGAATATTCAATGCCTGTGCCCAGATATGGCCCAGCATTGAATATCTGGGGCTATAGTTCAGCACCGGCAGCAGTGCTAGCTGCCGGCACTGAGTATCGGACCCATAATGTTCAAGTCTGCATATGCATTGGATAGGTGCAGGAGTCCTGCTGGTGCGATGAGCTAGGGGAGAGTTGGGAGTTAGGGTCTGTGCTCAGTGAATCAGCCAGAACGGCCACATAGCCCTGGGTGGAGATAGCAGAGGAAAGCTGGGGGAAGGGCATGCAAATAAGGTGTTGCAACAACTGTTAAAATGACGGTTTGGCACCACCATGTGTTGTCAGGCCACCACCTCCCCTACATAGGGAGCTATGTAGCGGTGCATACGTGCACCTGTGAGGCAATGCCAATGTCATAGACCCTGTTCTTGTGGGCAGATGACCCTTCACCCAGACAATAGGAGGATGTGTCTTGGCCAACCAACTCATGAGCAGATAGCTTTCCATGGTCCCTTGCCTTGGGGTTGCCTGTCTCATAGGGGTGTGTAGGGTGTCCTGTGTTGGGTTCCAAGAGCTTTCCCAATGGTGGGAGCATGGTTGCCCTTTGTGGACTACATTCCACTCTCCTGGCAAAGTTTAGGCCACACGGGTGGGTGTCCTCTATCGTGGGCCAAGGAGTTGCTATGGGTGTTGTGGAAGGAGTGGGTGGCAGGCTGTCTGATATTCAGCCACGGCAGCCAGTGTGTTTTAAAACACCCAATCACCCTGGCTGAAAGTAAAACTGCTGGATATTCCTTGCTGGAGCCTATTTGGCATCCAGCAGTGAATATCTGGTTTCATTGTTGACCAAATGTGCTGTCTAGTTAGTGGCAGTATTCAGTCATTGATCTATCCTAACTTTATGTGGCCTAGCTATCCAGTTAAAAGCTGAATACGGCTGTTAACTGGCTAACTGTCGGGATTGCCCCAGTCCTGCCCACAGACTGCCCCCGAATTAACTGGGCATCTTCATTATGGTCTGTGGGGATATTCAGTGCAAGAAACGGATTGTTGCTAAGAGGGGCATTCATAGCTGCTGTTATTATATTGATCCATTGCATTGCTTGCCTTCGTCTACTGCTGACCTTCAACCTTGCCCAACATGAAGTCTTTCTCTAATGATCTTTCTCTTCACATGATGTGTCCAAAATATGTAAAATGAAGCCTTGTCATTTAAACATCTGAGGAAAGCTTAGGTCTGATCTGTCCTTCAGGCAGTCCATGGTAGACACAGTATTATTCACTACCATCATAATTCAAAGGCATTGATGTTCTTCCTGTCTTATCTCTTCATTGTCCAACTTTCGCATCCATATGATGTTATTAAAACTATCGGGGCCAATATTCAACGGCAGCCTTCCAATTTATCATGGTCCTTTTGCACTAGATCTTGTGTTCCACTAAGGATTAGATCTAAGATGGCTTTCCTTCTTGTTGGTTCATGAACCAGCTGCTCCAAGAAGCAGTCATTTATTTCATCTAGAAACTTTATCTCCCTAGCATGTCCTGCCGTGACACTGACGCAGTTGATATGGAATAATTTAAATCCCCCATTATTATTATTGTATTGTAACTTTTGTTAGCTTCCCTGATTTGTTTGAGTATTTCATCATCCATTTGTTCATTCTGGCCAAGCAGTCGGTAGTACACCCCCACTGCCATCGCCTTCTCTTTTTTACATGGAATTTCAATCTATAGAGATTCTACAGGGTATTTTATTTTCTGCAAAACTTTAATCCTGTGTGACTCAATGCCCTCTCTAACATAGAGTGCAACCCCTCCACCAATTTAATCTACTCTATCACTGTGATTTAATTTGTACCTGGGTATTACGGTGTCCCACTGGTTGTCCTCTTTCTACCATGTCTCTGAGATACCAATCAAATCTAATCTCTCAATAAGTGCTATATATTCTAACTCTTCCATCTTAATTTTTAGACTTCTATCATTTGCATACAAGCATTTTAGAGGCTGCATTTTATTCTTATTAGCAGCTACGGGTACCAGTCTGTCAACAATGAGCCGCCTGACTGAAGACCGAACACAATTTAGGATAGCTATCCAGAGGGCTGCCATGAGTCGACTCCGACTCGACGGCACTTAACAACAACAACAATCTGGTTACTGGTAGGCAGGGGTAATTTGGAATCTTTAAGTTCTGTCTTCTCTGTTTAAAAGGGCATTTGGGTTACTTTCATCTTTATTGGAACCTCTTTGTCGATATGCCCTAACTTCAATCTTTTGCTAGTATCCTTCAAGGATACATCCTTCCCAACCATGCTCTCTTGGGTGACTGTCAGCTTTCCGCCCTAACTTCAATCTTTTGCTAGTATCCTTCAAGGATACATCCTTCCCAACCATGCTCTCTTGGGTGACTGTCAGCTTTCCCCTATTATCTAATTTAAAAGCTACTCTATCTCCTTTTTAAAGGTTAATGCCAGCAACTTGGTTCCATCCCAATTAAGATGGAGCCCATCCCTTCATAAAAGCCCCTCCCTTCCCCAGAATGTTGCTCATTTTCTAACAAATCCAAAACATTCATCCTTGCACCATTGTCTCATCCACTCATTGAGACTCTGGAGTTCTGCCTGCCTTTTGGGTCCTGCGCGTGGAACGGGAAGCATTTCAGAGAATGTTACCCTGGATGTTCTGAATTTCAACTTCCTTCCTAAAAGCCTAAATTTGGCCTCCAGAAACTCTCTATCTTACTTTCCTATGTCATTGGTACCAATATGTACCAAGATAGCAGACTCCTTCCCAACACTAAGACCTGGTCTAGGTGGCACGTGAAGTCCTCTACCTTTGAACCAGGCGTTCCCCACATCCACCAGCCACCTAGCTATCCACATGCCTAATGAACAAATCACCAACTATAACGGCTGTCCTAATCGTTCCCTCATTGGCACATGGCCTTTGAGAAACCACCTCAGTGTGAGAGGGTTTTACATCAACTGGAGCAGAGTGATGCTGTCCTATCACGTGACCTCTCTCCTCCATGGCAAAAGGGATGCTGCCAAACTGGAGGTGGGACTTCTGTGCTATGTCCCTGTAGCTCTCGTCTATGTACCTCTCTGTCTTCCTTATGTCCTCCAAGACTGCTACTCTAGCGTCCAGAGATCGGTCTCATTCCCTGAGAGCAAAGAGCTCCTTGCACCTAATGTACACAAGACCCCACACCAACTGGGAGAAAATCATACATGCGATACTCGGTGCAAAAGCCTGGAAAGCCCCCATCTCTCAGCTGGCCGGCCCCAGAGTTGGTCAAAGTGTTGTGCACCCTAAGCAAATCTTAAGCATTATTGCACATCCTCCCCCCCCCCCTTAGCTTTTGATGCCATGCTCTTTGCCATCCTGCAGAAGCTGTCACTTAGTTTGTCTAATGGTTGGCTTGGCCCTCCATCTGTCCCCTTCTTTCCTCCCCTATCCAGTGGATATCCCCTCTCTATCCTCCATCCAGTACCTCATCTCCTTTTTCTTACCCCACTATGTATTTCCCCTTTCTCTCTATTCCTCCTCCCTTATGTCCAATATATCCGTCTTTCCCTTCCTTTGTGTCCAGCATCTCACATCTTCCTCTCCTTATCTCTTCCTGTCTAGAATATCCTCCTATCTCCTCCCTCTCTCCCTCTCCCCCTGTGACCAGCATCTCTCTTTCCCTCCCATGTACAGAATCTCTCCTCACTCTTTCTCTTCGACCCCCAGTCCAAGCATCCCTCCTCTGTACCTCCATATTAAGAGCCACCAATGTAACCATTCCATCCCAGCTCACCCCTCAGCTCTCCCTCCCCTCCCCTCCCGATATTCACCCTCACTCAACCCCCCTTCCCTCTATGCAATAGCATTCCAACATGTTTACATGGTTGTTAATATATGTATTCATGTTATACTATAACAATTGTTTATTGTTTACAGTTCTATGTGATTCACTAAGTTATTACTGTTCTATATAAGCCAACTAGGCCAAGTTATTATATATAAGCAGCTTAGACTCGTAGATTAGCGGTATATAAACACAGTTAAATAAATGCCCAGAATCTGCCCTCCACACCGCTATGTCCAGCATCTATCTTTTTTTCCCTATTACTCCCCATGAACAGCATCTGCCCTTTCTTCCTTATCTCTGCCCTATGCCCAGAATCTACCCCTTCTTACCTAACGTCACCCTGTGTCCAACATTCCCCTATTGCCAGAATCTGCTCTCAATCCCCCATGCCCCCCCTCCCATATCCAGCATCTGCTCTCTACCTCATCCCATATTCACTAATTGTCCTCTACTTCTCCTACCCCCACCTTGTGGCCACTATCTGGCCCCCACTTCTGACCACCATCTGCCCTCTGTCCCTCTCAGCCCATGTCCACCATCTGCCTTCCATGCCCCATGTCCAGCATCTGCCCTTTCTCCCCTATCTCTGCTCCATGCCCAGCATCTGTTCTCTATCCCTCTATGCCCCCACCTCATGTCCAGCATCTTCTGTCTACCTACATCCCATGTCCACCATTTGTCCGCCACCTCCCCAACCCTATGGCTACCATCTTCCCTCTGTCCTCCCATTTTAGAGCCAGCATCTGTCTTGCACCCCCATTCCGTTTTCAGCATCTCCCCTCTATCCCCCTGTATATTCCTGGCATGTCCAGCATCTGCCTACTGGCCACTTTTCACTCCCCCTCACCTGATGGTCAGCATCTACCCTCTGTTTCCCTCATCTCATGGCCAGAATCTATCCCCCACCCCATTCACTGTCCAACACCTACCCTTCATGCTCCTCTATGGCTTCCAGCATTTGTCTCCTGCCTCCCCCCATGCTGACATCCTGATAGCTTCTCCATTCCTATCTACCTTGCCGCTGATGCCTCTCTCAACCTCTGTGGCAAAAGCGACAAGTGCCAAACAAAAGCATGGGGTCTTCATGACTCCAGCACACCTGGAAGATCCTGCCTGTCCCACCCCCTTCTGACATAAGCTTGCAGCAGAAGGGGAGCAAGACCAGTAGAGCTTTCAAGCCTGCTGGAGTCACGAAGACCCTGCACATTTGTTTTTCGTTCACAACCTGTCGCTGCTTCTTGCTGGTTCTGAGGCAACAGTGGCAGCATCTCTCCCCCCCCCCCCCCCCACTGCCGCTGCTGCAAACCCAAGAGAAGCAGCAGCAGTGGCAGGTGGCTTTTTAAAAGATTTGGGTTTTTTTCCATTAAGAAAAGGCAGACTAGGGTGTTTTGGGGTATTTTTGCCACTCCCAAAACTTTGCCATCTGAAGTGGCCGCCTCACTCTGCCTAATGGTGGAGCCGCCCCTGGGCACTCCCATAATACACTACCTTGTGGTTTTTACCTCACAAAGTCATTTATTTCAAAATATCCAGAGCAAGAAATTCAAATGAAAAACAAATGTAAAGAAAATAAGTTTCAGGCTCCAAGAGGATTGGGCTGCTGGCCAGAAAAAATGGAGAGATGGACTAGCTTGTAGTCCCCACATTTGTAAAGCATTTCATAGATAGTGGAATTATATCCCATGTCATGAATGATCACTCTGCTCTCTTTCCAATAAATATTCCTGGCAAATGGTTTCTATCCAAATTAGCAACAGCTATCCCCCATGAAAAGGCCTTAAATTCTGACAGGCCAACATTTATATAAAGTATTTATTAAAATAAAAGTGAACTTTGAATACCTAGATTATTTATTGACCATTCAACCTCTCTTTATTTCAGTAATAATTGCAGGCCTGTAATAGAAACCTTTTGATATTCCTGGCTAGTAGCCACCCTTTGGGCACTCCCAATGGACCAATTGTGTAGAGATAAAAGGAATTGTTCCTCTAAAGAACCATATTCACAACTTCTTGAAGGGAGGGGGAGGGGGTTCTGCCTTTGGGCCTTGTAATTCCTGTTTTCCTGACAAAAGTTTGAAATGTAACATCACTACTTATTGGTTGCAATTTTCTCTGCCTCTCACACACACATATGATGTCTCCACGATTAGACTGATGTAAGGAAATCATCTGTTAGGGAAGTTTGTGTTAATTTTGCAATTCCTAGCCACGCAGCGCTACTCTTTTACTAAAGTGTGCTGCTTGCGCATAATAAGTGGTTAGCGAGGGGCCATGGTAGCTGTTACAGTGACGGCATGACAATTAATGTTTGCTACAGTAATTCTCCCATTAACTACTCATCATGCGATAAGGTAGGGAATGGGCGGGCTATGGAAGAGTGTGGGTGTGGCTTGCACATTGCAGTTAATGCACAGTATTTACTGCCTGCTGTCAATATTATGATTAGTGTAGATCCACCCACTGTAATTGCAAATGACATTGACGTCAATGTTAATGCTCAACATTCTATATAAGAATAATTTGGAGACTGGAGGATTGGAGAGCTATGGGGCCAGTGGCACAATGGATTAAGCATCTGACTATGGCTCAGCAGATTCTAGGTTCAGCTACTGGCTGGTTCATGTTGCCTTCTCCTTCAAAAAAAGCTTCTAGTGTACCTTTTTGGGAACCTGCCAGGTACTTGTGACCTGGATTGGCCACTGTTGGAAACAGGATACTGGGCTTGATGACACATCTTATATTTTTATTATTATCCTGAAAGTTTCTTTTATCACACACTCTTGCCTCTTCTTCTCATGGCTGTACATCTGGCACTTTTATATTTATTTATTTATTTAACATTTCTTATATACTGCCTTTCAGTGGTATCAAGGCAGTTTACATCGAACACAACTGAACATAAGTTACATATAACATGGTTACAACAAACAATAAATTACTTGCTAATGATGATTCATATTACTGTCCGGGGACTATGAGGAACAGAAACAGGATAGGTTTCATCCTCAGACAATTAACTATTTACAGATTGAAGGACATATGGTCCATTTCTGAACGTTATTTAGGTTGCTTGACTGTGAGGAAATATTAGCAGTTTGTCCTGTAATAGTCTTGAAAAATGTGCATTATAAGCTTCTTCCTGAAGTCCTTCAGGCCAATTGTTGCTCTCAAATTACTCGGAAAGAAATTCCATAAGGTAGGTCTGTAAATGGAAAAAGTGTGTTGACATGTTTCCTATGTGCGGGATGTTTTCTGCTTGGGGACTTTAAGGAGATTTGTGGTTTGATCCCTTCTCAGCCTGTTGTCTGGGGGCATGTTTATGAGGGACCATAAGCATCCAGCAGTTAGGTTGTGCATACTCTTGAAAGTGTTCATGATTGATTTGTATTGTATTCATGCTTGAATGGGCAGCCAATGTAGCTCCTTCAATACTGGAGTGATATGTTCTTGTCTAGGTGTCCATGATATCATGCAAGCTGCAGAGTCTTAGGCTATTTGGAGTGGGAGGAGTGTACATTTTGGTAGTCCTTGGAGTATGGAGTTACAGTAATCCCAGATTGGAGTAATGATTGCTTGGCAGACGGTCCAGAATAGGTTATTGTCCAATAACGGGCAGAGGTTGTATAGAGTCTTTATTCTTTGATATATCTACTAATTTAGATGCAGCTATCAGGCCAAACATGTGCATCTATTTCCTCTGAAAGAGAGATTTAACAAAAAAATTGGTTTTCTTCATAACAGTCTAGCCACCATGTCTCACAATTGGGAAAAATTGCCTTAAGCTGCATATTACACAGCCTTTAGGATGTGAAGCTCTTGCTATGAGAATGTCCACCCATCTATTAGAGTTACTATGAATTTTTATAGCCCCATGAATTAGTCTCAGAGAATATGGAGAAGCTTCTAGAACTGATTTCTGATATGAACTTAAAGTTTTCATCGTTTCTAGTGGTTGGAGATTTGAATCCCCACATGGGTGATATGTCAGGCACGTGAGCCCATAGCTTTGTTTCAAAGCTAGCTATGGCAGGTTTAGGACAGAATGTGAGAAGTCTAACCCATAAGGAGTGAATGCTGAGAACAAACATTTTGTGAGAATCACTCCTGACGAAGCTGGGAATGGCGAAACAGAGATCTTTGTTGGGTCACCATGGGTGATCATTCTGCTTCGAGAGGTGACTGTTGCAAGCTAAGTACGTTTGAGCAATTGTTTGTGGCCATTTGTTGCCCCCTCCAATTAAGCTTACTGTTTTCTGTTGCAGGAGAATTGATACCATTGAGTGGTGGTGAAGTGATGGTTTTCACTCTTTTTTGTGGAAATGCTTTACTTTGATGATGTTTACTTATTGTATTGAAATATAATTGATAAAGATTTGGTCTCCAAATTTAATAATAAAAATTATATCAGAGAGTTTTTCTGGCTGGTGATGGTGAACAAACATATCCCCTTCAGGCAGGTTTTTGTCATATAGAGGGAATAAGATAGAACTACTGAGGCCTTTTCTCTCCGTTTAAAATTTTTTGAAAAGGTTAGTCATATATTTTAAATTAAGGTGGCTGTTCAGGCAGACCAATGAAGCTGCTCAATATTTAGGAATATTAGGTTTTACCTTGATAATTTACTTCAGTTGATTGTTAGAGCTATAATTTATGACCTCTAAAAGAGCATTTTCCTTTATGGCACCAGAGTTATGGAATGCTATTCCTGAAGACTTATGAACTCAGGAAGACATCAAGGACTTTCGCAAATCTTTAAAGACTTATTTGTTTATAGAATCATTTGGTCAAATAACTTAAATTGATCAACATGAATATTCAATTTCACTATGAGATAGTATTATAATATACTGTTTGTATTGTATTTATATTGTAATGTATTGTTTTTTTGTCTTCCCATACCCTCAACATGTAAGCCCTTTGTTATCTTGTCAACCACTTTGATTGAAGGATAAGGTGGTATACAAAACTGGTTAAATAAATAAATAAATAAAAACAAAATCATTATTGAAGGCATCTCACGTAGCATCAAAATATGGAGATTTAGAGACATAGACAACTACTCAGAATCTGGAGGTATCCCAATCTCGCCAGACTGGGAATTCATTGCTGGATAATATTTCTTAGAAGATAAACATATTTCAGCAGGTGCTATTTTCTCGATGCTTTGGTACTGGAAGGAATTGTTCAACCTGGATCAAAGCATTTCCCTGACTGTTCAAATTATAGAACCTGTCTCAAACCTTCCAGTTTTAGGTAAGTAAGGAACAGGCAGTCAGGGTCAATTTACTGCATTTCTGGAGGAAATCAATTCAGGTTTGCTGCAGGACACGGTAAAGGATCCATACTGGTGCCAATCTCAGCATCATCCGCTTCCTAGACAAGAAAGAGTCTGTGTTATTGGGGGGACTTGACCTCTCTTCAGTCTTTGATCTAGCAGATCCTAGTGTCTTATTAAGCGGATAACTGTCCTTAGGAATCAGAGGGACTCTAGTCAGGCGAATTAAATGCTTTCGGGGTGGAAGATCCCACTCTGTCTTGTCTAAAGAGTTCACATAGTCTATTTCCCCAGCACAGTTTTTCTGTAACATTCTCCAAATATTAAGGAATGAATTTTCATGGCTGCAGTCACTATATAGCTCTACATGAATAATACATCAACACAAAGTGAAATAACTTTGTAATTTGGCCACTGTGATTTGACTGCATAAGTAGTATGGACAGTGACTGTATTTTGCCTGAGAAGCCCATCAAACTCTTTAATGTTGGCATCACTACACTTCACCCATCCTACATGTAAATCCAACAAACGTTCAGGCTAATATTTAAACATTGTGCTCGGTATTTTTGTTTTGTATTTTTAACGCCGGCCAGTGTTTTAAAATAAAATGCATATATTCAGTGCCTCTATCTGGATTTAATTTGTCTATTTCCAAATTTATCTCATGGCTGTAATTGTCTAGTATGTTGACTTGGGGTCATTTTGTAGTGTTACCTATGCTGCTACTGCAATGTACGCTGTCTGTGTGAAGTGATACCTGTTGTATAGCACCTTGGGTGAATCTCTTCATAAAGATGGTTAATAAATACTTATAAATAAAAAAAATAGTGACTGCTGCTGAATATATGGGATCGTGTTCAATGCCTTCGTGAGTGATATTGCTGAAGGACTGAAAGGAGAGGTTTGCCTTTTTCTGGATGAATCTAAGGGATTTGTTTTCTAAACCAGGCTAATTGTTAACCCAAGCTATCTGCAACTAGGTCTCATATTATTCAACAGGACCTAGTTGCAGATAGCCCAGGTTAGTAAACATACCCCTAACAGAAGGAGTAGACAACATAAGAAAAGATCTACAAAAATTAGAATAATGATTGAAAACTTGGCAGGTAAGATTTAATGCGAAGAAGTGCAGAGTCATGCACTTGGAATGCAATGTGTGATAGAGGGAGAGAGGTTGAGGTACATAGAACAGTGGAAGAATCTTGGGGTTATAGCGTCTGAGGATTTCAAGGTGAGGAAGAAATGTGATAAGGCAATAGTCAAAGCCAGAAGGATGCTGGGCTGCATACAGAGAGGAATAACCAGCAGAAGGAAGGAGGTATTGATGCCCCTGTACCAGTCATTGATGAGGCTTCACTTGGAGCATTGTGTTCTGTTTTGGAGATCGTGCCTCGCAAAGGATATAAAGAAATGGTTCGGAGGAAGGTGACCAAAATGATATGGGACCTGTGCCAAGATGTATGAGGAGAGACTTGAAGACCTATATTTGAACAGTATACTGGAGGAGAAGAGGACAGGGGAAATATGATGAAAACATTTAAATACTTGTTGTTGTTGTTAAGTGCCGTTGAGTCGGAGTCGACTCATGGCGACCCTCTGGATAGCTATCCTAAATTCTGTTCGGTCTTCAGTCAGGCGGCTCATTGTTGACAGACTGGTACCCGTAGCTGCAGTTATTGTATCGATTCATCTCATTGCTGGCCTTCCATTTTTGCGTTGACCTTCTATATTGCCAAGCATGATGTCTTTCTCTAATGATCTCTCTCTTCGCATCATATGTCCAAAGTATGAAAGTCGAAGTCTTGTCAACTGAGCTTCTAAAGAAAGTTTAGGTTTGATCTCCTCTAGTACCGACCAGTTTGTTCTTCAGGCAGTCCATGGTATACACAGTATTCGCCACCAGCACCATAATTCAAAGGCATCAATTTTCTTCCTGTCTATCTTTTTCACTGTTCAGCTTTCACATCCATATGATGTTATTTAAAATACCATGGCTTGAAAAAGTCGAATCTTTGTATGGAGAGAGACATCTCTGCTCTTGAGACTTTTATCTAGGTCTTTCATAGCCGTTCTGCCAAAAGCAATGTGTCGTCTGATTTCTTGACTGCTTGTTGCTTCTTTATTTATAGTTTATTTATTTATTTTATTTAGCAAGCATTTGTAGCCCGCTCCTTCCAGCGATCAGAAGCGGGTAGGATTACTATTGTGAAACTGCCGAATCAAGGCAGGTACAAATTTTGTTTACATACAGATTGTCAGAAAAGCACATCATACAGAGTTAACACTTCTTAGCTATGGGGGAGTTCATTTACATATATACATAAATACATATATACAGGATAAGCTTTTTGGCCACAGTGGTCAGGGGCTGCTCCATCTGTGGATTTAGTTCAGGTTGAAATGAGATTGGAAAATGTGCGTTTTGAGTTTCTTTCTGAAGTCTAGAAGGTCATTGCTAGCTCGTAGTTCTGGTGGGAGTTGGTTCCACAGTGTTGGTGCCACATATGAGAAAGCCCTGTGGCTGGTGTTAGCTTTGGCAGATCTTATATCTGTTGGAGTGTGAAGGATGTTGGAATTGTGGGTTCTTCTGTTTCGGGTAGGGGGTTGCGATCTTACTAGGTTGTTGAGGAAGGAAGGTGCTAAGTTGTGGATGAGTTTGAAGGTGGTTGTTAGTATTTTGTTCGAGCTGTTATGGGTAGCCAGTGTAATTGAATTAGCACTGGTGTGATGTGGTCACTTAGATTTTTCTTCATTATGACCCTGGCAGCTACATTTTGTGCCATTTGTAATATGTTTAGGTTTTTTTTAGGTAAACCTTGTAGGATGGCGTTGCAGTAGTCAAAATGTGGCATGATGAGTGCTTGGGCCACTGTTCTGAAGTCTTGGGGATCAATAATATTCCGAATGGGTTGGAGCACTCTAAGCTTGTGGAAAACTGCTCTGTTGGTCTTTCGGAGGTGTTTTTCCATCTTTAGGTCACAGTCAAATGTGACTCCTAGATACTTTATTTCTTTTTTTGTTTGGTAAGTGTTGTTACATAGTGTTATTGATGTGGGTGGGTCAAAATTCGGTTCTTTGGAGATATACATTACTTCGTTTTTTTTGTGATTAATTGACATACTACTTTGTTGCAACCAGTCTTGCATCTCTCTGATACATGTCTCTAGTGGGTTGTAGTCTGGGTTTTTAGTGTCTAGTTGTGAGTATAGCATGATATCATCGGCATAGATGTGGTAATTAATTTCGTGTCGTGAGAAAATTTTGCATAGTGGCTGCATATATATGTTAAACAGAAGTGCTGAGAGAGCAGAGCCTTGGGGGATTCCCTGCGTTTGGGAGAAAGATTCTGCTTTTTCTCCGTTGAATTGAACCTGTTGTGTTCGATTTGAGATGTAGGATGAGAACCATTTTAGTGGTGTTCCTGTTATTCCTATTGATTTTATCCTATTTATGAGGGTCCCATGATTGACTGTATCAAAGGCAGCGGAGATGTCAATGAATACAAGAATGTACATTTTCTTTTTGTTTTCAAGGCCCTTTAGGAGGTTGTTAAGTAGGACTAGTAACAGGGTTTCAACTCCATGATGTTGCCTGAAGCCATATTGCTGGTCATCAAGAGGAGCATTGTCAGTCAGATGGTCTTGGAGCTGTAGAAGGACCGTTTTTTCTATGATCTTTGCCAGGAATGAGATACTTGATATGGGACGGTAGGACGCTGGGTCTTCTCCGTTGAGTGTAGTGTTTTTTAGGATCGGTCTAATGACTGATTTCTTTAATTCTGAGGGCATGATTCCTTGTTGTAGGGATAGGTTAACTATGTGTGCTATGTGAGGTGCTATGTCTTGTTTCACTGCCTTGATCCAGGATGCAGGACAGGGGTCTAGTGGGGAGGTGGTGCTTTTTAGGCTTGTGACAATGGTTGTGATTTGCTGGGTTCCTATTTTGTGGAAGTGCTCCCATAACTGGTTTTGCGTCGTGTTATTCTCACTTCTGATTTGTGGTGTTGGTGGGGGGGGGGGGTGGAGGACTAGGGGCTGTAAGTTTGGTCGCGTAGTGGTTTGCCAGTGTTTGGACCTTGATGGAGTTGTTGAGGTTGGCATTTTGGTCGGTTTTGGTTAGTGATTTGACTAGTTCAAATAACTCTCGCGGGCGATTGATCGCCTTGTTTAGGATGTTGGTGTGATGTAATTTTTTTGCATTGTTCACGTCGTCTTTGTACTTTGCGAGATGGGCCATGTATTTAGTTTTGAGATCGGAGGATTTGGTTTGTCTCCATTTTCTCTCTATTTTACGGAGCTCCCTTTTTGATTTTATTAGAGTTCCTGTGTACCAGGGTTCCGAGTTGATCTTATGTGGGTTTGTTGTGTGTTTCAATGTTGGGTTAGATGTATTTTGGATGTGTGTGTTCCATCTGTTAGTTAGTTCGTCGAGGTCTGTGGAATCTAGGTTTATGTGGGATGCAATGGTGCTTATGAGGTGTTCCTCGTTGAGTTTGCTGAATTTCCTAATGGGGTTGGTCATTCTCATAGTTGAGCCAAGTAAGTTAAAGTTGTTCACAATTTAAATTTCTTCTCCTTCAACGATGAATCTGTTGATTATGCCAGTTGTCATGATCTTTGTCTTCTTTACATTAAGGTGCAGGCCCATTTTGAGACTATGTTCTTTGATTGTGAGAAGCAAATGTTTCAGATCATCTTCACTTTCAGCCAGTAATGTGGTATCATCAGCATAGCGAAGGTTGTTGATGAGTCTTCTACCAATCTTCACACCTCTGTTATCTTCATACAATCCTGCTTCTCTGATGATTTGTTCTGCATATAAATTAAACAGGTAGGGGGAAAGTATGCAGCATTGTCTTGCACCTTTGCTTATTTAAACCATTCTGTTTCTCCTCGTTCCGTTCGAACTGTTGTTTCTTGATCAATGTACAGATTGTGGAAGAGTACTATCAGGTGTTCTGGTAAACCCATGCTTCTTAATGTGGCCCAGAGTTTCTCATGGTTTACACAGTCAAAAGCTTTGCTATAGTCGATAAAGCACAAATAGATATCCTTTTGGTATTTTTTAGTCTTTTCAAGGATCCATCTCACATCCGCGATGATGTCTCTCGTTCCTCACCCTTTTCCTGAACCCTGCTTGCACTTCAGGTAGTTCTTGTTCCAGGTATGGTTGTAGTCTCTTTTGAATAATCTTCAGTAGAATCTTGCTGGCATGTGGGATCAGAGCGATAATTTCCACAGTCAGTTGGATCACCTTTCTTTAGTATTGGTATAAACACAGATCTTTTCCAGTCAGTTGGCCATGATGTCTTCCATATTTCATGGCAGAGCCTTGTAAGTATGGTAACAGCTGCATCAGATTGCTGTAATACTTCTATGGGAATGCTATTAATGCCTGGTGCTTTGTTCTTTGATAAGGCTTTCAATGCTGCTTCAACTTCTTCTTTCATCACCAATGGTTCCTGATCATAAGGTACAGGTTGAAACCGCTGTTGATACACTTGATGTTTATCATATAAAAAGTCTGTATATTCCTTCCATCTTTTCTTGATCTTCTCAGCATCATTCAGCATTGAACCTGGAGCTTCTTGAAACATTCCAATTTGAGGCTGGAACTTTTTCTTTAACTCTCGTAGCTTTAGGAAAGCCAAACTTGTTCTTCCTCTAATAGTTTCTGCTTCTATTTCCTTGCATGCATCATTGTAGTACTTTTCCTTGTCCTGTCTTGCTGCATGTTGGAAATCTTTGTTGAGTTCTGTGATTGTCCTTCTTTCTCCTCTGGCTTTAGCTTCTCTGTGTTTCTGGGCAATTTTCAGAGTTTCTTCCATCATCCATTTTGGCCGTTTTTTCTTTTTCACCTTTTGTAGAGACTTCTCGCTTTCTTCCAACACAACCTTCTTGATGTCATTCGATAACTCTTATTTATTTTATTTATTTATTTACATTCTCTTATATACCGCGCTATTCTGCATCAGTGCGGTTTACATTGAATAAACTGAAATTACATTGAACAGGGCATTATAACTTGGAGAACTATTTTACAGGGAACATGGACTATGGAGGGTTAAGTGGCTTGCCCAAGACCACAAGGAGCACCTGTGGGACTAGAAACCCCAGTCCTTCCGGCCCGAGGTTGCTGTCCTCTTCTGGAGCTCTGTCATTTGTATCTAAAGTAGCAAATCGATTTTGCAGGCAGTCTTTAAATTCCAGTGGTATATTCTGAAGGTCATATTTTGCTGCATTCATTTTTTTTTATTAGTATATACTGTAATTTTATTACAAAGTGAAAAGAATTACAATCAAGTCCACATCAAGGGGAGAGAAAGGGGGCAAAAACAGGAAATATCATCCTTAAGAAGACAAGAGAAAACCCCAAATATATACTGGTCCCATGATAACACTACTAACCCTAAAACTTAGAAAGGAAGTGAGTAACATTCTCTCTAAACATTTTCTTTACCAAGCAAAAATACATTCAGTTGATCAGATTCCATGAATATATACTTTGTCTGCTCATATATCAAGATGCACTTACATGGATATTTTAAAAAGAAAGAGGCCCCAACTGCCAAGGCGCGTGATCTTAATGCTAAAAAATCTTTATGCCGCTTTTGGGTGAGTCTACACACATCAGGAAAAACCTGAACTGTGGAACCACAAAACATTTGATCTTTTTTGGGGAAATATGAACGCAATACTAAATTTTTATCTGATAAGGAGAGAAAAGTAACAATCAATGTAGCGCGTCTAGTAATCTCATCGGTTGAGGATTCCAAAAAAGCATAAACATCTAATGAATGAGATACCGACACCTTCTCTGCATCTTTGGCAATAGGGGAAGAGGTTCCTGTTGAGGCTAATATAGGAACATAATAAACAGAGGAAAATTTTATAGAGTTCACATCATCAATTAACAGAAGCTCCTTGAAGTATTTGTATAGCAAAATAGATGGAGAAAGATAATGAGTTTGTGGAAAATGTAAGAATCTCAAATTTTTTGCACATACAACATTCTCAAGAGATTCTATTTGATGATGTATAGTAAGATTATCCCTAATCGAAGAAGATGCAACAGCCTGCATAACAGAAACCTGCCCCTCTAATTTATTCAAAGCAATATTATGTTTAGCAATAGCCTCTTCATGGACTCCCAACTTCTGTACAACGTCCTTTGAAAATTGGGAAACCTGGGAAAGGGAGGCACGCAGGGACATTTCCATTCATGCCACCACCTCCCAGACATCCCGCAAGGAAACCTCATCTGGAGGAACAATAGACGAAGTAGAAACGGGGAAATCCAAAACAGACAAAGAAGAAAACATTTTACTTTTATCTTCCTGCACTGATAAGGGAGAACAGTCCGAGGGAACTAACGAGGGCTCCACTCCCAAGTTTTCATCATTGGGAGAGAACACCCTCTCTGTCATAACTTCCTGACTGGGTAGGGTAAAACCCTGCGCATTAGGAGACAAGTCAGAAGAAGTACTCACAGACCCATGAGTCAGTCAAATCCGGAGGGTCTTGCTCTGCTTGATCTTTCTGGAAATGAATATCCATTGGGCCCATGGTCATAGAAGCCTTTTGAGCACTCGTTGTAGAAAAAGCCTTCTTCCATCGCTTACCCATGAGCCAACGAGTTCCTCTGTACCTCCTTGTTGCTCCAAAGGGGCTCCAAAGGGGCGTGACCTGCCCCTTTGGTCATGCCCCTTCGGGCACGCGACCACGGGTGCATGCCCATGGGCCACGTTCGTGGCGGACAAAAGGTTTTTAAAAGTCCCGGGGGCGGGGCTACATGACTCCTCCTCCGAAAATCAGGGACGCCAGCTCCAGCTGCCTCCTCTCACTCCCGGAGATCCGCGGCAGATCGAAGGTTTTTAAAGGTCCCAGGGGGGCGGGGCTACACCACTCCTCCTCCGACAATCAGGGACGCCAGCTCCAGCTGCCTCCTCTCACTCCCGGAGATCCGCGGCAGACCGAAGGATTTTAAAGGTCCTGGGGGGTGGGGCTACCCCACTCCTCCGACAATCAGGGACGCCAGCTCCAGCTGCCTCCTCTCACTCCCCATTTTGCTGCATTCATGAGTGGTTTGTTCTTTTTCAACTTTAGCTTGAGTTTGCATACTAGTAGTTGATGATCTGTACCACAGTCAGCTCCAGGTTTTGTCTTTGTTGATGTTATAGAGCTTTTCCATCGTTGACTTCCTCAGATGTAGTCAATTTGATTTTTATACAATCCATTGGGTGAAGTCCATGTGTACAGTCGCCACTTGTGTTGCTTGAAGAAGGTGTTTGAGATGAATAGATCATTGGTCTTGCAGAATTCTATCAGTCTTTCTCCAGCTTTATTTCTGTTGCCAAGTCCATATTTTCCAACTACTTTGTCTTCTTCTTTGTTGCCAACTTTTTCATTCCAGTCACCCGTGACTATCAGGATATCCTGTTTGCATGTTCTGTCAATTTCAGCTTGTACTTCTTCATAGAACGCTTCAATTTCATTCTCTTCTGCAGCTGTTGTTGGGACATTGTTTATTGTTTATTGGGAACTTAATAGACTGCCCATCACAATAGCGTCTGAGCGGTTTATAATATACAAAAGGCTGCTTAGAAAATTAGGAAAGGAACGGCATAGTGTGATAGGAAAGAAGAGAGAAGAGTAAAAGGTCGAGGCTAGATTATAGTACCAGAAACAAGGGAAAGCAACATCATGGGGATGGTGAAAAGGGGCGGGGGGGGGGGGTGGGAGAGAGGCCAAAAGCTAGACAGAAGAGATGGGTTTTTAGATTTGCTTAAATGTTTTAAATGAGGGTTCCAAGCGAAGGTTTGTGGGGAGCGAGTTCCATAGGCATGGACCAAGGAAGTAAAAGGCAGGGGAATGAGCCTTTATAGCACGAGGAGAGAATCAAAGCAAAGTTAAATGCCTTTTACACTTCAATAAATAGAGAGGGGTAACCAGCACAGAGCAGCAGGCACAACCCTAAAGAAAGGCACAGAAGAGGGTAACTTGCCACCTCAATGGGCAGACTAGATGGACCACGCAGATCTTTATCTGCCATCAGTGCATTTACTGTTTCAAGCCTCTCGGAAACCACACAACAGCTAACACATAACACAGCATGGTCTGTGAGTGAGAAAGGGGAAGAAGGACAGCCCATCTCCACGATCAGATCTTACCTTTGCACCTTTAAAACACTACACTTAAGGGATAATTTTCTAAGAGAGCCATGGAAAGATTTTGCCTCTTGTGCATACAAATCCCTATTTCACAGGACTTGAGTATACGAATGAGCATTTCTGCATGCACTTAGGTTGCTATTCCATAAACATATGGAAGTTCCCATTGCTTTTATACTCACTAAGGCAATGCACAGGGTGGGGTGTCAGCAAAACATAGTCATGGCCTTGAATGACACATGTACATTATAGAATACTATGACATATGTGTGTCCCTGTGCCGATCTAGTAATATGTGAACTATCATTAAAATCATCTGTAGTACGAGGATTGGAGAGTGGTCAGTATAACGTCAATTTTTAAAAAGGGTTGTAGGGGTGATCCAGGAAACTACAGACTGGTCAGCTTCACGTCGATATCAGGCAAAATCGTAAAACCATTGTAAAGAACAAAATTGACCCCTTCTTCACACACCCCAACAAACCTGCCTCTACTTTTCTCTCAGACCTTGACTCCTGGCTCTCCTCCTTTCTGGATGCATCTTCCCCTTCCCTTATTCCTGGTGATTTTAACATCCACATTGATGACCCTTCTGACCCTTATGTCTTAACATTCCTTTCCCTAAGCTCATCATTCAACCCCCAGTTGTGCTCTACCTCTCCTTCTCACAAGCATGGCCACTGCCTTGACCTTGTCTTCTTCTCCAACTGCTCACCCTCAACCTCTCCAGCTCAGTTCTTCCCTTATCTGACCATCACGGGCTAACCTTCACGCTTAATCACCCCTCATCCTTGTTTCGCCCGATCTCCACCAATATGTTTAGAAATCTTAACACCTTTCTCCACTGCTGTCTCATCACCTCTTTCCTCCACTATGACCTCTGAGTCCATTGATGAAGCAGTATCTTCCTAAAACTACTGCTCTGGGGCTCTGCATTCATAATTTTTTGCAGAGGAACTTGATGAAACTCATGTCCTTTGTGTACCAATAGAATTGGTCTTTTCTTCTTCATGCATAAAGTTGTTCCATTCAGATTTCCCACAAATTGAAGAAAAAGGAACATGTGAGCAGAGGCTGAAATATTTTCTGGCCCGTTCAGAGTCCCAATTAGTTTGAAAGGACGCATCAATGCATAAAGCAGTCTCATGGTAACACGGATTGACTGGATATAGATTATCCACATATAGCCATTTCAGCCCCTGAGGAAGGCTTAATGAAACACGGCCTGTGTCCGGCCAATGGCTGAAGTTAATTAATGGAATAAAATAAACTTATTCTTCCTTTGCAATCCATGGTTTGTACTGGGCAGAGAAGGCTCCTGACATACAGATGTGCAGGTAGTTTGTTACAGGTATAAACTATACATCTTTTATGTTCTTATAGCCAGCTATATGTGCTCTAGGCACACGCATCACTTTATAAAATAGGGCATATACACGCATGTGGTGATGTGCATTGCCTCTACGGGGGTTTACAAAATTACCCTCACACCGTCCAAGCAAACCCCATCCTCTACATCACCCATCCACACGCATCACTTTATAAAATAGGGCATATACACCATGTGGTGATATGCGTTGCCTCTACGGGGGTTTACAAAATTACCCTCACACCGTCCAAGCAAACCCCATCCTCTATATCACCCATCCAAACCAATATCTTTACCCAGCAATCCCCACCTCCACACTCATTTACTCATTGATATAGCATGCACATTTTCTTCACACAACATTAAAAACACCAAAAAGTCCAGAGAGAGCCTCTCCTCTCATCTTGAATCAATTCGGTTACTCTCTAGCTCATCCAAAAATTTGATCAGTGTCTCCGATCCTTGGAAGATTGAATTCTTATTGCGATAGGTCACTTTTAACATGGCAGGATGAAAGAGATAAAATTGCGCATCTAAAGCTTTCAATCTGGGACATTGCACAGAGAATCTTTTGCACCTCTGCGCAGTTGATGCATATACTCTGGAAATTTCTAGAGTTTATTTCCATTCCACTGCAGGGTTCCTTTTTTTTGCCATATCAGAATTTCCTCCACCCGCAGACAACATAGTATTTTCATGATAAATGGTTGTGGAAAGCAGTCCAATGTTTCTCTCTGTGTTGGTATGCGGTGCGTCTGCTCCACTTCTAACGTCTGCTGAAACTGTAGCTCCAACAATTTGAGCAATAACTGTTCCACAAAGGTTCGGGAATCCTGGCTCTCCACATCTTCCAGCAGACTCATAATTCTAACATGTCTGCTTGCAACACCATATCAGCCTCTAGCTTGCCTTAGCAACACGTCCTTCCAAGAGCACTGCTCTACTGAAAGTCTGCCAGCGCTGTTTTTGTATTAGAAATTTCCACCTTTATCATCTCTAATGCAGCAATATTATTGGTAATTATCTCTCTTATTGCCTTAAGTAACACCACTGAACACATCCATGCTAGGCCTCGCGGCTTCTTTTCAGGCATCAGAGGGTCCTGATTGGGCCTTTTTGTACCCATTGTAAACACTGCATCCGATTTCCCAGCTTTCGTAGCTGTACATTGGTGCTTCAAAAACGGTATCACAAATATCGGAGTTCTGTGTTGCTCAATAATGATGGAAAGATTTATTTAATCGGGGCAGTGGGAGCCGGTGTAGCTCCTGCCCAATTGGGGCAGTGGGAGCCGGCTTTCGGCGGCCTTAAAAGCAAGCGTCCCTGCAGGCAAAGGGACGCCGCTCCAGATAACACCCCCCTCCAGCTCCTGCCCAATCGGGGCAGTGGGAGCCGGTATAGCTCCTGCCCAATCGGGGCAGTGGGAGCCGGCTTTCGGCGGCCTTAAAAGCAGCGTCCCTGCAGGGCGCGCCCGCGCCTGGCAGGCCTCGCCAGAGGGCCCTTTGGCGTGACCCTTAGGCGCGGCACATAACCAGTCAAAACCAGCAGAAAGAACACCACAGCAACAACCGCAACAACCGGATACCACTACGACCCGCAGCAGCAGCAAAGAGACAAGAACATCAACTTACAACACCGAAGCCCAGACTGATCCCCAAATACCAGGTACTCTCTCTAACCATGGCACCTCTCTTAGCCCCCATATACCTCCTCACCCCCCTCCTGACATTCCACCCCATCCTCAAAACACAAACAATAACCTACTTTGGTCCACTCTCCCACCAGCACAACCCATACACACCCACAAACCAAAACAAGACCACTCCCACATTCAGCACACGCACAACCACATCCCCAAACCCCCAACCCATCACCACATCACCATATCACTTATCAATGCATGCTCTGTTAGAAATAAGTACTACATGCTCCAGGACCTAATCACAAATGAGCGGATAGACCTCCTATGTATCACAGAAAAATGGCTAACTGATACCGACACAGTACTTATGAACCAGCTGACCCCAGAAGGATATACCCTCCACCACTGCTCCTGAGCACACACCAAAGGAGGAGGTGTCGCTATCATCGCAAAAACAGACCTTCACTTCAGGATCCTATCGTCAGAAACCACTAATGAAGCTGACCTCCTCACCATCACCAATAAACACCTCTCAGTATGTTTAATCTACCGTACACCCACCACGTCCACTAACCTACCGAGGATACTTCAATTCATATCAGAAAGCACAAGCTCAACAAAGGAACAAATCATCTTAGGAGACCTCATCCTCCCGTCACTGCAAGAAGATCAGACGATAACATTCCGCACCGCTATGTCAGCAATGGATCTGATACAGATCATACAAGAACCCACTCACGACAAAGGCAATACTCTAGACCTCATATTCCTAAACTCCATAACCGCCACCTCAGGAAAAAAAACACAAATTACGCCGGTACCCTGGTCTGACCACTACCTCATCACCATTTCCTACACCTACCAACATAAGACCAACAAAGAAGAGGGACACCACATAAGACGATTTAAAACCTTCAACAAGGAGGACTTCCTAGCCCAAACTCTACCCCATCTCCACACAAACTCCAGCAACATCAATGACCTAATACAGAACTGGAACACCATGATCTCTACCGCATCTGAAGCACCAACGAACAAAGCCATCACCAGACCTCCTTCCACAAAGGCCAGATGGTATACTCCCAACCTCCGGAAACTAAAAACAAAACTTAGAAGAACTGAAAGAAAATGGAGAAAAACCAAAGATGAAAACGACAAAACAAAATACTTACTTGAACTCAAAGCATATCACCACGAGACCGACAATGCGAAGAAAATCTACCACATGAAAATCATCAATACTTCCATAAACAAGCCTCGTGAACTCTTTCAGATTGTCAAAAAACTAACAAAGACACCCCAGAACTCTGACCAACTTCCGAAAATCCCTCCAGAACTATTAGCCCATCAATACAAACAACTACAACGACCGCAGAACTCACAGATAAATGCAGAGGCCACCATAACAGACCTCCACCCTAACCTACTCAACGATTGGACCACATTTAAAGAAACCTCACCAGAAGAAACAGCAACCACTATCTCCTGCCTCAACACCACCACCTCCCCACTAGACCCATGCCCCACAGACTGGATAAAGAAATCCAAAAATGAACTGAGCACAACACTAGCCCATATCATCAATGAATCCTTCTCCCAAGGACACATGCCAGACACCCTCAAAACTTCAATCATCCGACCATCCTTAAAAAAACAAAACCTGGATCCCCTTGATCCAGCATCTTACAGACCCATCACAAGTTTACCTTTCACTACTAAGATAATAGAGAAGATCGTCCAACAGCAACTACAGGAACACCTAGATACCAACAACATACTGGATCCGCAACAACATGGCTTCCACCCTTTACATGGGGTTGAGACCCTCATGACCACACTGATGAACACTCTTCTCCTGGGAACACAAGAAAAACACTCTGGATACGCTATGATCTTCCTCGATATATCTGCAACTTTTGACACCATCTCACATAACATCCTCATACACAGACTATGCACAATTGGGATCAAAGACACTGTACTAAAATGGTTCCAGTCCTACCTTACTAACAGGAAACATATCCGTACCAGTACCGTGACATCTCCCCCATTCCAGCAACACCAAGGGGTGCCACAAGGATCTACACTATCAGCCATGCTCTTCAACATCTACCTTCAACCACTCTGCTCAGTCATACGCACCCACAACATCAGCTTCCACATATATGCTGATGATATCATGCTGTACGCCCCCATTACAACCACGAATCCAACAAACTCCCATCTATCAACATGCTTCACCGAGGTGTCCGACTGGTTATGAGCAAACAACCTATCCATCAACATGAAGAAAACAGAAGCCCTCATAGTCACCAGAGACCCAGATTTCACCCCGCCTACATACCTCACTATAGGACCCACAAACATTCAAATACAACCACAAATATGATACCTGGGCATAATTATTGACCAAGCCCTCACCTTAAAGCAGCAAATCACCAAAACCTCCGGAATCATATTCCACAAAGCAAGAATGGTACAAACGTCTTAGACCCCTACTTGACCATCAACACTTCCGAACCATAATGCAAGCCATGACGATCCCACATCTGGACTACTGCAACATAATCTACCATGGCCTTCCAGCCATACAGACAAACCCCCTCCGAACAGCACTAAACACCACGGCAAGAATCATCCAGACTGCAAAGAAAACCGACCACATCACCCCAATTCTGAAAGACCTACATATACTTCACTTCGAAGCAAGGTCTAAATACAAAGCCATCCTACTTACCCACAAAGCCATCCATCAAGCACAGAACTCCCAGCTTCGCACCCTACTGTCTCGCCCAGCCCATGGCAGAACTACCAGACAAACCTCCAGCAATTCCCTCACCATCCCCCACAAAAGAACTAAATGCTTGCAATGGACCTGCAACCGAGCCTTTGAACTTTATGCTCCATCCCTATGGAACTCTTTACCGAGTTATCTCAGAAACAACACCGATCTACCATCTTTCAGGAAACAGCTGAAAACCATCCTGTTCCAGGAATACCTCAACACGACCCCCACCAAAAAGCGAACTAACCTCTGATCTCGTCCAAGAACCTCTGATTCAAACCACAGTAACCTGCCCATGTCCAATGTCTGTCCCATGTCCAAAGTCTGTACCATGTCAAAATCATAAATGTTGCCTCCCTGGTGATGGCCCTACCCTACCAACTTAATTCCCCCACCCTTCTATGTAACACCGCTTTGACCCGGAGAAAAGCGGGATATAAAAACAGCTAAATAAATAAATAAATAAATAAATTTTAGACCATCTGGGAACTTCCTCTTCACACAGCCATTCAGTAACGAGCTCAACAGTGCCTCTCCCCATCCAATTTATTTGAAATATATCTCCTACACTGGGTTATATTTGTAGCAGGCTGTCCATTCAAAACTAAGAAGCACCACAGACTCCAACAACCCATTAGATCCCCTTATATCCTCTTGCCTGAAATCAGCTAGACACATCCACAGCACGCAATTGCTGAATTTGCTGTCTTTATTATGAAAAATATAGGTCTTGCAGGAAAGAAAAAGATAAAGCTGTTCTCTATCAAGGCACTATTCCAGGGGTCTCCAAGTCCAGTCCAGGAGGACAGCAAGCCAGTCAGGTTTTCGGGATATACCTAATGAATATGCATGAGATAAATTTGAATACAATGGGAGCAGAGCATCAAGTCAAAGCTGACTCCTGGAAACCCAGCAGCCCCTGGGTTTTCTTGGTAAGGTGTGACCGGAAGTAGATTGCCAGGCCTTTTCTTCTGAGGCAATGGAGGGTAAAGTGAGTTGCCCAAGGCCACAAGGAATGCCAGTAGGAATCAGACCCAGATTTACTGGGTGCTAGACTACTCCTCCACAAATGTATCTCATGCAAATATATCTCATGTATATTCATTAGGGATACCCCAAAACCTGACTGGTTTGGTGCCCTCCAGGACTGGAGTTGGAGACCCCTGCACTATTCACTTCAAGACAGTTTTCTAATATTGGTTGTGTGGGAATAAATCTTTTGGATACAAGGCTGGAAATTCTTTCAGAGGTCAATATTCAGGTCCTACTAACCAGATAAGTCCTATTGAATATTTGGATCTGTAATCTGTTCCTGGTTTTCAGGGGGATTCCAGATCTGAAATCCAGTCAGAGTTTTCAGGACAACTCTGGATCCATAATCTGGTCCAGGTTTTCAGGTGACTCTGGATCTGCAATCCAGTCTGGGTTTTTTAGATGATTCCAAATCTGCAATTTGGTCTTGGTTTTAGGGCTGACTCTGGATCTGCATTCTGGTCCTCTTTTTGGAGAGGACTCCTAATCCACAATCTGCTCCCTGGATAAATCTCACTGAAAGGAATATTAAGTACCATGGAATATTTCCTCTGACCATCTTGGCACTATCCAGATAGTGTCGAGAGTTCATGGGCAGAGCTGAAGTGGAGCCGGTCGGAATGGATCCAGAAAGCAGTGATCTTCAGTGCCATTATCTGGATAATAATCCACATAACAGCACAGCAAAAAAGCCGTCCTAGGTGCTATGTGGATTGACCTATCTGGATAGCAGCTGAATGTTTATGTTTATGTTTAATTAAAACTTATTATACCGCCCATAACAAATGCTTCTGAGCGGTTTACAATCATAAAATGCAAAGGCTGCAGGGAAACAGGAAAATAACGCCATTAAAACTGAGAAAGGATAGGATGGAGAAAAGAAAAAGGCATAGAGAACAAGTAATCTGTGCGTCAAAGAGAAGGGGGGAGAGAGGTGAGGATGGGGGGGAAGGTCAAATGCGAGACAGAAAAGGTGGGTTTTTAATTTTATCTTGAAGATCTTGAATGACAGTTCTAAATGGAGGGGGGGGGGGGAAGCGAGTTCCAGAGCCTTGGGCCAAGAAAGAAAAAAGCTGATGAACGGGTGGATTCCAAATGAGCTTGTGATGGGGAGAGAAGGGACATGCAATTAGAAACATAGAAATATGATGACAGAAAAAGACCACATGGCCTATCTAGTCTGTCCTTCCATATCAACAACTACAACAGTCCCCTTTTTACCTTTAGAGATCCTCTGTGTTGGTCCCATGCTTTTTTGAATTCAGTTACTGTCCTCATCTCTACCACCTCCAATGGGAGACTATTCCATGGATCCACCACTCTTTCCATAAAGAAATATTTCCGCATATCACTCCTGAATCTATCTCCCTTCACCCACATCCCATGTCCCCTCGTAGCAGAACTTGCTTTCAATTGAAAGAGGCTCTCCCCCTGTGCATTTATGTCACGGAGGTATTTAAACATCTCAATCATATCACCTCTATCCCGCCTTTCCTCTAAGGTATACATATTAAGATCCTTAAGTCTGTCCTCATATGCTTTATAATGAAGACCACTAATCATTTTAGTAGCCACCCTCTGCACCGACTCCATTCTATTCGCATCCTTTTGAAGGTGCAGTCTCCAGAATTTCACACTATACTCCAAATGAGGTCGCACCAAAGACTTATACAGAGGCACTATCACCTCTTTTTTTCGGCTATCCATTCCTCTCCGTATGCACCCAAGCATCCTTCTAGTTTTTGCCATCGCCTTTTCTACCTGTTTAGCTATTTTAAGGTCATCAGACACAACCACGCCTAGGTCCCGTTCTTCTTTAGTGGACAAAAGTACTTCACCCCCTATACTATATTGCTCCCTTGGATTGCTGCAGCCCAAATGCATGACCTTACATTTTTTAACATTAAATCCCAGCTGCCAAATTCTAGACCATTCTTCAAGCTTAGCTAGATCCCTCCTCATGTTATCTACTCCTTCCTGGGTGTCTACTCTATTGCAGATTTTATAGAAACAGAAATATGACGATTGATATGAATGGAGCGGAGTGAGCGGTCAGGGGTGTGCAGACGGACTTGGTCTGCAAGGTAAAGGGGAGTGCCTGTGTGAATTGCCCTGTGAACAAAGATAAGGAACTTGTACTGGATACGAAAGGAAATAGGGAGCCAGTGTTGACGTAAGAGAAGGGAGGTAACAGGGTTGAAGCGGGAAGCGTAGGTTAAAATGCGAACGGCAGTATTTTGAACACGTTGAAGACGGGTGAGTTGAGATTGTGGAAGATCTGCCAAAGAGACATTGCAATAGTCAAGACGGGATATTACGAGAGAAAGAAGTAAAGTGGTCAGGGCAGAAGAAGAAAGGAAAGGACGGACGGCTCGTAATTGTTTTAGGGAGAAGAAGGAACGCTGGACAACCGAAGAAATATTGAATAAGAAAATTGTCGCTGTATGAATGGCGGCAAAGCTAACCATTAAATCTGGATATGAAGCGCCAGCCAGTATCCGAATACCAGCACGGAAATATCTAGATTTCTTTTCACTTGTGGCGACTGGCATTTAAAAAAAGATGACTGAATTTCAACCCCTCAGTTTACAGGCTGCCTACTGCAGGTGACTCTTCGTTTGAAGAATTAATGTTTGGAATCCAGAATGACTGACTAAATCTGACTGCCTGTGCTTTGCGGATTAAAATGTCCACGTGGATACCTTAAATAAAGAGATTTGGGATTAGCTAAGAGTGTGCAAGCCAAAAAAAAGTTCAGATCGTGCTTATTTTAAATGAATTTGTCCCAGTTTTGGGGTATTTTTTCACATTTCTTCCATGCTGTATGTGTGTAGAAAGTTAAAAGTTCATGCATTCATTTGTGTATGCGTATCTTCATAGGTAAACACGCGCAGAAGCAATTTACGAACACTTAATTTTCAGGCATCCAGATGAACTGAATCAGCTGCGACAAATGAACATCCGAGATATACAGCAGTAGCTCCTGCCCAGATACTGCCACTAAATAGTCCACTGATATTTAAGCGCCACGGCTAAATGCTGTGGCATTTCAATATCAGTCACTCTGAATATTGGCCCAATAACCGTTAACAGATCTCCGTTAGCAAAGCTCAATGCATAAAGTGAAGGGAAATGTTGACTAATGCTTGATTCAAGGGGGTTGATATTTCAAATATTTATCTGCTTAACCTTGGAAGTTAACCGGACAAATCTTCATTTTAAAATTTGGCACTCTGCCCAGTGCATGCATGATATCTGGACAACTCAATCAGTTGAATTTAAGAGGATAATTTTATAACAGCACTTTTATGTGCGTAGGACAAAAAAGTACCTATTCCAAGCCTCTTTTATAGGCATCATTATGTCTTTATAAAATACCTACATAAATCCTGCAGAAATCGTGTCTAAAATGAATCTGTGGACACTTATGCCTACTTGGAAGTAGGTAGTAATGTTTGTATGTAAAGTAGATGCTCGTGCTACACCTAAATTCCTCCCCTGAACACGCCTCCACCCGAGTCATGTAAACATACATGTAATCTTGTCATCATGTCTACTTTTACACCGGAGGTATTTTTGGTGCAAATGCGTGCACCTAGATTTGTATAGAACATGCGCAAGTTAGAGCTCTACTTCTGGCTATGCCCACATCAAACGTATGCCTTCACATGCATGTGCTTAAAGAACAGTGCTCGACAATAGTACATGCATAAAGGCCCGTGCACACACATAAGCCGTGGAAAATATATGACTTACGCATATTGACAGCATTTCATGGTTAGTAGTTTGTGTGGCTGCATTTAACACCTCCTCAATAGGTGGTATTAAGGGTACCCATGTGCCGCTTAGTGCAAAGTCATGCACTGACCCCCAAAAGTTAGCGCAGAGGCTCACACTGACTTTCAGGCCACAATACATGCTACTAGCGCAATCCCTTTCAAACATGCCCCATAGCATCAATAGTACTAAAATAGTACATGTGAAGGCTTATTTTGCAAAGGACATTGAGACTGGAGTTGAGGCATTGAGGTGGTAACATTTTCAATTCCAGCAGTATTTTAGAAATACCTCTGCTCAATATGGAGCCTTTTCTAAAATAGCAAATATGGTGGTAGAAAAGGACATGTGGATATGTGGAGCTGGGGAGCCGTTTTAAAAACCTACACGTCAGAAATATCAACGGTGGCAATATGTAAGTGCCAGAGCTTGCACGTGTAGGTCGTCCACTTTGCAAACCTGCACATATAAATGCTGCTCGTTAACTACAGAGGCTACTTTTTATCTAAGTGAGAAACAAGCTGTAAAATGATACACGTGCCAGGGGGCAGGAATAAATCGTGATATGTACAATTTTGGCCATAGAAATCCATTCCCTATGAGGCCGATTCTGACCCCCGAATAGCTGGATTGGACGTCCAACCTCCGTACATACAGGGCCTTTGTGCAGGGAGCACTGGACTGGGGCAGTGCCGGGGTGGAACAAGGGCGGAGCAGGGGTGTGGCCAGGTCCTGGGACATACGGAGGCCATTCAGGTCTACCTCTGTACGTCTCCGGTCGCAGGGATGGACGCCCGACTTATTTCACCTCAGAGGTAGAATAAGTGCCAGGCATGAGTTAGAATGCGGCCTGCAGCACCCCCACAGACACTGAGTCACCATGTCGCCATTTGCAAAATGGCAGGCCATGATGCGCTTATGACCACACGCTGTATACATGTGTGTGTTTGGAAATACCTGAGCAGACAAGTGTATGCCGCTGGGACCACTAACTGTCCATGCTTCCCATGTCTACATTTCTAAAATCAGATGGCCTCCTGCCCATGTCTGGGGCTTTACTCTCCAGGTCTCTATCTTTGGAATGGAGATAGGTTGATTTTAATAGGTAATTGCATGTGTCCACTTTCTCTGTTGCCTCCCCGAATTTTGGATGTTTTGACTTGGATGTCCAAATGGCATCTAAACAGCTTTGTAAAATATGCCTTGAAATTTGTAAAAGTTGCACTGTAAAACCAGCATTCATAGTGTCCCCCGCAGCCCCCTCTAGTGGCGGCGTAGTGGTTCCACAGGGGCTGGGGAGCGCATAAGAATTAAAAGGTTCAGGGTTGATCTGTTGTGAGGGTCAATGGGATAGCAGGTCACATTGTCAGCCTCAGGGTCAACAACCTAAAAAAGTAACTCTTGCCAAGTGTAGGGTACAAAAAGGCTTTTATTTCCCCTTTTCGCATGAAGAAATTCAAAATATGAGGTAATGAGTAACAGAACATAAATTCAGTTGCATCAAAACGTGAGTCAGCAAAACACTCAAAATAACATGGTTCCTTCACCAACTTAAAGCATAAACTTTCCAGTACAGTTTGCACACATTAGATTTGTTTGCCTTTTACTCAAAGATATCTTCTTGTGCAAAAGTCACATTCCATTGGTTCTATATCTTCAGTGCTCTCAGATTCCCCTGGCAGCCATTCCATGTCTATGGGATCTGAAACTGAGGTCTCTGAGATCTCTTGGATATTAAAACCTGGTTTCCTAAAAGCATGCCATACTGTATCCCAGTGCTGGCTTGGGAGTTTGGGGCGTCGGCTTTTAGGTCTAGTATATCTCCCTGGGCTTGCTGTCGTTTCAGGACTAAAAGTTTGCTCCTTCCATTCTCTGGCAACATTAAACTTTTTCCTGTAAAACTTATCAGTTATATCTGGTTTAAAACAGTCCTTATTGTCCAGATAAAAACTAGCCCTTTGTTCCTCTCTAGGCTTCTTGAAAAAGGCTTGAGGCCTAGTCTGAGAGTTTTGTGCTCCAGGTATATCCTTTCTCTCAAGGCTATGAACTTTTCCTTTATCTTTCAAGTTACTTTTGTAAAAGCTTTTAAAAGTACCTTTTTTCTCTTGAAGGTTTCTTCTCCAACCGGAGGGATAAGCACTTCCTTCCTTGGCTGCAGTCCGTGATACTGCCCCTTGAAGTTGTGTATGGCCTTTCTCTAGGCCTGCTCTCCCAGTAGCTTCCTTTCCTTTAGCTCTGATGGGTTTGTCAGTGACCTCACCTCGGTCTCTGAGTCTGGCCTCTGGAGCTTCCCTTGGCACTGCCTCCTGTTCTCCACATGAAGGTCTCTGCCAAGCTCCTTGCCTCCTCCTGTGCTTCTCCTCTGGGTTCTTCCCTTCGGGGTTTCTCTGTTGCCTTTCTGGCTCTCTTGACTGCCTTCCTGGCACCTTTGGCTCTCTCTCTCTTGGCTCTCCCTCTTGCAGTGCTCTGTTCCTACTTAAATCCAGAGCAGCTGCTTCTGAGTCCTGCCCATAGAGGTGTGGTTCTTCCACTTTCAGGTTTGTTCTCCTGCTCCCTCTATGTGTCCCTTCTCGTAATTGCAGGCAAATCCTGTTTTTTTCAAGATTTAAAAGTTTCCTTTCTTGCATCAGAGGGCTTGCGGTATCACAATAGATGGACACCATTTATAAACGTAAATGTTACTATTTACCCTTGCAATTGCCAACCAAAGCTTCTAAAATGACCTTCATATGGCAAAGATATATGCAGAACATGATTTTAGAACAATCTTACAAGCGCTCATAATCCCGCACATTGATTACTGCAACAGCTTCCTGCATGGCTTACTAAAGAAATCAATTCACCAGCTACAATTAGCACAGAACTTGGCAGCACGCATCTTATATGAAGCTCACCGCACTGACCACATCACCACAATTCTCCGCAATCTCCATTGGCTCCCAGTTGCAGCAAGGATGAAATATAAGTACTTAATAATCATATTTAAGCACCATAACAAAATATCCATAACTCCCCTGTCTTCACTTCTATTACCCCTGACAGAATTCAGACTTCGAAGAAACTGCTCACAAAACACATGCACTATACCAAATCACATCCGTAACACCAACCAATCCACTAGCGCCAGAGCCTTCTCATATGTTGCCACTGTATTGTGGAATGTCCTCCCAGATAACTGAAGATCAGTCAAAGATCTCCTACAGTTTGGAAAAGACCTAAAAACATGTCTGTTCATTGAGAATTATGGAAGTGACCATAATATTTCTCAAACCCCAATACATAAGTGTGGCAGGTGAAGGCCCGTGATCCACAGTGTCTGACATAAGCAAGCAAGCCTAACTAGCTTGACCTGTAAATGAAGCCTGTAAAGAGGCCCATAGGAATGCTGCTGTAGACTTAGAATTCAGTAAAAGTATTGAATTAGCTTAGACAAGCGGAACAGATGGAAAAATACAGAAATTCATGTTTAAAACTGCTGACAGAGAAGTTACAGAGTCCTGCTTCCCTACACGTACAAACTAGCTCAGTGGCCTTGAAAGAAGGAAAGTAACAAGTTGGTGAACTGGCCATTGTAATTGGGACTAGAAGGGGGGTAAGCAGGTGCTGAGCCCACAGCAAGAACATAATTGGATAATCATATCAGTACCGGGACCAATAGAAGGGGTACGGGAGGTACGGGAGGTTACCGGGGCCAATGAAATGTTTTTCTATACCTAGAATGAAGCTAAAGTCTATAAAAGTTGTTGTATTGCCAGAGAACATCGCTCAGCCATTTTGAAATTGACTTTGCTTGAGACTTGTGCACAAATAAATGATTTGGACCTTCTGAACAGACTCCTGGTATCATTGGTTTGTCTGCGCTCTGCTGCTACATATTCTTGGTGCATTGGCCGGGAAGTTGTGGAATCAGAGTGTATATAGGGCAATATACCACGACATTCCGCCTCTACAGGCTTGGTCCTGCCGGGATCGCGCCCTTCCGACGGGGGCTGCTCTCTGGCGCCGCCGGTCCCTTGCATCGGAGGGAGCTGGTCGGACCTCGGCGGGTGCCGAGCCCGGCTGGAGCCAATGCCTCGAACCTGAGTGAGGGGAGTCCGAGGTCCAACTCATGCGCCTGCTTGGGAAGTTTGAGGACCGGATCCGGTGAGTATAGTTTTGATTTGGTATGTCTAGACAGATAAGAAAGATCAGTGCTGCCATTTGAACTTGGAACTTGGAAATTGGTAAGAGAGCTTGATCACCTCTCAAAGACGGGCCGAGTAACCCCGCATGAGTATTCGCAGGGCGAAACCCCCATCTTCTTGTATTTTGGAAATTGAATAAGACTAGTCAGAATAGATAGAAACGAATGCATTCTGGGATACGTTGCTAGCATGATTGAGTGAAAGAAGTGTGAATGAGAGGTCTGGCAGCACGGACCAAGCGAAGGCGGACCCCTGAGTAGCGCATTTCCTGACCGGGCGACCGCGTTCAGGTCGCGAAAAGGGGGAAGCGATTGTCGTCTTGTCTTGTTATTTGTTCTCCTTATACGTTTCTAGGGCCGTGAGGACCCCTTACCCACGGTCCACCCTCCTTTTCCCTTTTGTCTGTTGTTGCGTGCACACATCGAAATGGGAGGGGCGGGGTCTACTAGGAACACTCCATTAGAATGTATGATCGCACATTTTAAAGAAGGATATTCTGGAGACTATGGTATTAAAATGACTGCAGCCCGTTTACAGATTTTGTGTACTAGGGAGTGGCCCGATCTAGACCCTACCTGGCCCCGAGAGGAAACCTTTAATGTAGGAATTATCCAGTTAGTGCACCGTAGAGTGCGGATAGCGCACCCCGACTAGTACCCCTATATAGATTCCTGGTTAAGTATTTGTGAAGATCCGCCCCCTTGGGCGCAGCGCTGTTATGAAGAACAGTGCAGAATAATGTTAGCAAAGACAGATTATAGTCAGAAAATAGAACAGCCTAGAAAGAAAGGGAAGGATAAGAAGTCCAGGAAGAAGCCCATCCTGGTAGATCCTGATTCCCCAGAAATGGTTCCCCGACAGCCTCAAACCCCGGGCCCAGTAAGAGCAGCCTGGCGTCCTGCCCCAGAACCCCCGAGACAGCGGGAACGGGACCCAACCCCTGAGCTATTACCCAGAGAGCAGGAAGATGAGCTCCCTTTAATTGAAGAAGATGATTCTACCGAGACAGAAAAAGGAGAGTCAGATACAGAAACAGAGCAGGAAGAGACTGAAAATTCCCTAAGCGATGCTGACAGTGTAAAAGTGGTTGCCAGTACTAGCTTGCCAGTAAAATGTACATCTAAAGTAAAACACGTAGAGAAGAAGAAAATAACCCCTGATAGGACAGTTACGAAAATATCTCTCAGATCCCAAAAGACATCTACTGCCAAGATGATGCCTTTACGGCAAGTCCCGGGAGTGCCCGTAAGGAATGATGCTAATGAAGTGGTAGCGGGACCCCTAAGCTATGTGTATGTCCCTTTCTCTACAACTGATTTGTTAAATTGGAGGACACATTATGCCTCCTATACCAATAAATCCCTAGAGCTTACAGAATTAGTGAATACTATTATGGAAACCCACCAACCCACATGGGCAGATTGCCGCCAGCTCCTGACCACTCTATTTACGACAGAGGAGAGGGCACGAATTAGAAAAGCAGCTATTGATTGGCTGGCGGATAACCCTGTAGCTCCAGAACAAGGGGTGGAAAGAATAGACAATCGGGAAGCGGCCCAGAGAGAATTCCCGAATGAAGACCCCCGATGGGATCCAAATACAGAAAGAGGATCCAGAGCCCTAGCCCGTTTTCGCCAAGGCTTTCTACAAGGCCTGAAAAGGGGGGGCCAGAAAGCTATGAATCTTTCCAAAGTTGCAGGAGTTATCCAAGGTATAGATGAGAGCCCAGCAGAATTTCATGAAAGATTAACTGAAGCATATAGAATGTATACTCCCTATGATCCCGATGCACCAGGAAGTTTATGTATGGTGAATTCTGCTTTTGTAAATCAGTCTCAACCAGACATTAGACGTAAATTACAAAAATTAGATGGGTTTGCGGGCATGAATACAACTCAGTTATTGGAAGTCGCTCATAAAGTGTATGTGAATCGTGATAATGAAAGGCAGAGAGAATGTGATCGAAAGATGAAGAAGAAAGCTGATTTTTGGCTGCGGCCATAGTTGAACAGAAAAGGGGAGGTACCCCTAGTCGACAGAGCAGAGGAAGGGGGCGGGGCCGAAGTGGAAGCCGGCCCCAACTAGGCGTAAACCAATGTGCCTACTGCAGGGAGGAAGGACATTGGAGAGATGCATGCCCGCAACTCGAAGACGCCCAGCAAGATGACGAAAACAATCATCAGTGGAGAGAAGAAAGACGAGGCCGTCCCCGAAACCGCGGAGGAGCCAATCGAGAACAATTCCAGCGAGAAAGAGGAGGAGCCATACAAGCATTGGCTACGACAGCCCATGATGAAGATGACGTGGATTAGGACAGACCGGGCTCCGAGTTTGCTTTAGGTCTCCAGGAGCCTATGGTCGGAATACAAATAGGAGACCAAGTTATGAACTTTATGGTTGATACTGGAGCAGAACATTCAGTAGTAGACAAAAAGATAGCCCCATTTTCTACAAAAGCAGTCACCATTGTAGGAGCAACTGGTGCCAAAGCTACAAAATCTTTTCTTCAGAATCGTATATGCAGTCTGGGAGGACAGCAAATAACTCATCAATTCCTTTACACGCCTGAATGTCCAGTGCCACTACTGGGATGAGATATGTTAGCCAAGCTACAAGCCCAAATATCCTTCTCCGAAAGAGGAGAAATGCAAATGACAGTAAATCCCCAAGCCAAACCAGCAGGAATAATGCTGCTTACAGTTCCCCGAGAAGAAGAATGGAGATATTACATTGATGATTCTGTCCAAGACACCTATTTTGAACAAACTTTGAAAAGCATTGACGCACCACCTGGAGTATGGGCAGAAGGCAGTCCTCCAGGCCTAGCCAAACATATAGCTCCAGTAATTGTAACCCTTAAGCCTAGTGCTACACCAGTACATGTCAAACAGTACCCTCTCCCAAGAGCTGCAATTGAAGGCATCCATCGCCACTTGCAAATATTACTAGAACATGGCCTACTAAAAGTATGTCAATCCCCATGGAATACTCCATTTCTGCCAGTGAAAAAACCCGGAACAGATGACTACCGCCCAGTGCAAGATCTAAGGAGAGTGAATGACGCAGTTGAAACCATACATCCAGTTGTACCCAATCCTTACACTCTTCTAGGACTGATACCTGCTGAAGCTACCCACTTTACTGTACTAGATCTAAAAGATGCATTCTTTTGCATAAGATTAGCCTCTGTAAGTCAGATATTATTTGCATTTGAATGGCAGGACCCCATCTCTGGAAGAGGGGGCCAACTCACTTGGACACGACTACCCCAAGGATTCAAGAATTTGCCTACCATCTTTAGTGCTGCACTGAATCAAGACCTTTCAAGCTATCCAGTGGCCCCGGGGAAGAGAGTGCTTCTCCAATACGTGGACGATCTGCTGATAGCTGCCGTATCAGAAAGTGAATGCATACAAGCCACTAAAGATCTCTTGCAGTTACTAAATGAAGCTGGATACAAAGTTTCCAGAGCAAAAGCACAACTATGCCAAAAAGAAGTGAAATACTTGGGCTTTCGTATAACCTAAGGAAGCCGAAAATTAGGCAGAGAAAGAAAAGAAGCAGTATGCAGAATTCCAACCCCAACGACCAGAAAGCAAGTCAGAGTCTTTCTGGGAGCGGCAGGATATTGCCGAATCTGGATTCCCAACTTTGCCCAAATTGCCAAACCACTCTATGAAGCCACAAAAGGAGAAGAAAAGTCGCCACTGGAGTGGGGACCTGAGCAGGATACAGCCTTCAAGACGTTAAAGGAAGAATTAATGTCATCACCAGCCCTTGGACTACCAGATGTTCACAAGCCTTTCCACTTGTTTGTACATGAAGCACAGGGAAATGCCTTAGGCATGTTGACTCAGAAATTGGGAAATTGGGAGCGACCTGTA
Organism: Ichthyophis bannanicus; assembly: GCA_033557465.1. Lineage (NCBI taxonomy): Eukaryota > Metazoa > Chordata > Amphibia > Gymnophiona > Ichthyophiidae > Ichthyophis > Ichthyophis bannanicus. The sequence continues at coordinate 1,840,259,970 of CM066032.1, forward strand.
GCATACCTATCAAAACAATTGGACACTGTGGCCAAGGGATGGCCACCTTGCCTGAGAGCAGTCGCAGTTACAGCATTGTTAGTGAGTGAAGCAGACAAGCTCACACTAGGACAGAATCTACGAGTCACTGTGCCACATGCAGTCCTTGCCCTCATGGAACAGAAAGCAAATCATTGGCTCACTAATTCCCGAATGTTAAAATATCAGAGCATGTTATGTGAAAATCCACAGATACAACTGGAAGTGAGTCATGCCTTGAATCCAGCCACATTGATACCCGCTAGTGAAGCAATCCCAGAACATGATTGTATCGAAGTCATGGACACTGTATTCTCTAGCCGACCTGACCTGACAGATGTGCCCAAAGACAATCCTGACCAAATCTATTATGTCGATGGAAGCAGTCTAATCCTCAATGGACGACGCTGTGCTGGATATGCAGTTGTCACTCAACATGAAGTCGTTGAGTCATCAGCTCTAGCCTCAGGCACATCAGCCCAGAAAGCAGAATTGATAGCACTTACTCGAGCACTATTATTGGGTGCAAAACTTGTGTTGAATGTATATACAGATTCCAAATATGCCTTCACTACCCTACATGCCCATGGAGCTCTCTATAAGGAACGAGGGCTCATCACATCCGGAGGAAAATCAGTCAAGTATGGCCCCGAGATACTGATGTTACTTGATGCAGTTTGGGCCCCAACTCGTGTAGCTGTCATGCATTGCAGAGGACATCAAGCAGGAAAAGGAGAAGTTGCCCGAGGAAATAGGTTTGCAGATGCCTCAGCACGACAAGAAGCTATGACAGGACAAATTACACCACAAGCCATGCCAATGCAAGCAGCATTGTTTCCAGTACCTTTAAACTCATGGACACCACGATATACCACCAAAGAATTAGATTATTACTGTAACAAGGAAGATGGAGTACTGAAAGATGGATGGATTGAGCTGCCACCAGCAGAGGGCAGTCAACCCCCGGACGAATAGTAATTCCCGAATTGTTAGGACCATCCTTTGTCAAAGCCTTTCACGAGGCCACCCACTATGGGAAAAGTGCTATGGAGAAAGCACTCAGACCACATTTCTACATTACTCTGTTGACAACCATATCAGCTTCAGTAGCACGCCAATGCCTAATTTGTGCCAAAAATAATGCCAAGCAAGGTCTCACAACAGCACCCCGAGTTCAGTCAGGAGGTGTAACCCCATGCACCACCTGCAAATTGATTTTACTGAAATGCCAAAAGCCAATGGATATCACTACCTATTAGTATTAGTCTGTACATTCTCTGGGTGGGTAGAAGCCTTCCCAACCAGAACTGAAAAAGCTCGAGAAGTTACCAAAGTTTTACTGAGAGAGATTGTCCCTAGGTTTGGAATTCCAGCAGTAATAGGGTCAGACAATGGGCCCTCATTTGTCTCCCAGATTACTCAACAGTTAGCAAAAGCTTTGCAGATACAATGGAAGCTTCACACTGCATACAGACCCCAGAGTTCAGGGAAAGTTGAGCGAATGAATCGTACCCTAAAAGCCCAAATGTCTAAGCTTTGTCAGGAGACACATCTGAAGTGGCCCCAAGTGCTCCCAATAGCTTTACTCAGAATACGCTCAGCTCCTGTGAAGTCAACAGGTTTTTCCCCTTTTGAAGTTTTGTATGGTAAACCCCCACCAATAGTGCAGGGAATTACAGGAAGTCTAGCCCAAATTGGTTCAGAAATAACCAGGCAAGAACTCCTAGCTCTTAGTTTTGTTCTGCAGACTCTCCATGCGTGGATCCAAGACCAGTTGCCTATCAACTTGACGGAACCTTTGCATCCCTACCAGCCTGGTACTTCGGTGTGGATCAAAGATTGGAAGAAGACACCGTTGGAACCCCATTGGAAGGGACCATACACCGTCATCCTGTCTACCCCAACTGCAGTAAAGGTAGCAGAAATCGATTCCTGGATCCACCACAGCAGAGTCAAGCCTGCAGCTGATCTTGAACCTGAGCAGTGGACAGCAGAACAGCATCCTGATACACCTTTGCGAATTACTCTGAGACGGCAACCTGCAGTCTAAACACTTTGTCACAGTGCCTTGCAGTAGCCAAGTCTTTCGAAGAGGATTGCTGTTTTCCATACAGCAAGAGTTTGTTTTTAACGAACCTCATGTGTGTGATTTTACACACTACTTTGATGCTACATTGATTGACCATACTTCAAAAGCCAACTGAAATTGCTAAGTTGGTTAATGTGTGATGGACAACTTGAGGATCTTCAATCAACACTCAGCACCCGTTGAATTGCTTCATTAGCGAACGGGACGAAGAAAAGAACGTCGTGGTCAAGATCTGCAAGCTGAGGATTCAGAAGAACTCCAATCAACATGTACTTTTACCTTTGCTTTGCCCTGGTTGCCTGTTTTGGAGGTTTTGAACTGACTTATGCCTTACCTTCATGCACTGCTTGCATTACTTCTACTCGAACTGGACTGAAAGTAACTCAGACTTTGATTTACCATTCTTACTATACCTGCACTGGTAAAGTGACTCGGTGTATTTATAACACCACTGAACTAAATGTTTGCACTAACGGTAAATCTAGAGTATGCTATAATCCGCATCAGAATCCATCCTATTACACGTTGGAAATACGATGGAAGGATGCAGATGGACCTATAATTAATGCCACACAACCACTTAGAGATACTAGTAGACCTGCTGTTTTGAATTTTGATGCGTGTGATGTTATAAACAGAGATAGTCGCTCCAAATGTGGTACCTGGGAAAAAGCATATCGAAATGACCATAAGTATATGTGCCCAGAAGGTGCCACAGGATGGGGAAAGTGTACAGGTAAAAAGGATTCATATAGTACTGCCACAGCAGCAGAATACTATTGCCCAAATTGGGAATGTGTTTTTTATGCTACATGGAATGATGGTATAGTAGAAGAAAAGATAGATAAATGAGTGGCCACTCTAACTAAGTCACCAACAGACGACAAATGTAAGAAAGGTGCTTGTAATCCTTTACACTTACGGATACGTAATCCAAGTGTATGGAAACAAGGATACAAGTTTGGTCTATGTATCGCAGGTACCGGATCAGATCCAGGAACCATTGTGTATATAAGATTGAACACCCAAGCCCACAAGTCATCTAAATATCACATCCATAACACCTTCTATGAGGCCATGCATGTCAATAAGTTTGAGATCCCTCATCCTTCTCAGAATTTATTCTTAGAATTAGCTGGAGCAGTATTCACTAGACACAAAATCTCAGATTGTTATTTCTGTGGCGGAACCCAGATGGGTGACCAGTGGCCATGGGAAGCTCAAGAATTAAATTATTCTCTGACTTACAATCAGACTGAATTACACAAGACTACTAGCGAATGGGTGTTAGCGCACTCAATTGTTGGACGTCTTTGCTATACCAGAACTGGACCTCAGTTCACCCAAAAGGTAGGACAGCTGGTCTGTCTTAGCCAGAAATTCTATAATGACACTACCAAAAAGACGTCATGGTGGTCAGGAGTCAAACACCCTGAACCTCCTAATCCATTAGCCAGATTTCCTGAACTTGCTGATTTATGGACTAATCTTGCCAAAACCCATGCTTGGCAAGCCCCACCTCGCTTGTATTGGATCTGTGGAAACCGAGCATATGCTCGACTCCCACCACATTGGGGAGGAGCATGTGTCTTAGGGACCATCAGACCTTCTTTCTTCCTCCTACCCACAGAACATGGAGAACAACTAGGATACCCAGTATACACTACTCACAGACACAAAAGAGCACTGCGACAGAAGAGAGCACCCCTCCAAGTAGGCAAGTGGGAGAAGTGGAAGGGTGATGATTGGCCGCCAGAAAGAATCATTGAATATTATGGGCCTGCCACTTGGAATGATGATGGTATGTGGGGCTATCGAATCCCAGTCTATATGATTAATCGTATTATTCGCTTACAAGCAGTAGTTGAAATAATAAGCAATGAAACTAGCCAAGCTCTTACACTTTTAGCTAGACAAAGTACTCAGATGCGCACTGCTATATATCAGAATCACTTAGCACTTGATTATTTGTTAGTAGCTGAAGGAGGGATGTGGTAAGCTGAATTTAACCAATTGTTGTTTAAAAATAGATGATAAGGGTCAAGTAGTTGAAGAACTTGCTAAGGATATGCAAAGACATGCTTATGTGCCGGTACAGACTTGGCACGCACTGAAATTTCCTAACTGGTTTGCTAACCTTTTCTCATGGCTGGGAGGACTTAAAACTTTCCTTATATTAGTACTAATAGTTATTGCTGTTATTTTGCTGTTACCATGTATAATCCCATGTTGTATGCGTTCTATTCATAGTGCTATTGAAAGTACAGTAGAGCGGAAGACCGCAACTAAGATTATGGCCTTATACCAACCAAAACCTCCTGCATATAGTCGGAATCCCATGACCATAGTATAACTATTTTGAAGTGATTTAATTCTCACACCTTATTAAGTAATAGGGTGAGATTAATCAAAGGGGGGAATGTGGCAGGTGAAGGCCCGTGATCCACAGTGTCTGACATAAGCAAGCAAGCCTAACTAGCTTGACCTGTAAATGAAGCCTGTAAAGAGGCCCATAGGAATTGCACATCCCCCAATATGCTGCTGTAGACTTAGAATTCAGTAAAAGTATTGAATTAGCTTAGACAAGCGGAACAGATGGAAAAATACAGAAATTCATGTTTAAAACTGCTGACAGAGAAGTTACAGAGTCCTGCTTCCCTACACGTACAAACTAGCTCAGTGGCCTTGAAAGAAGGAAAGTAACAAGTTGGTGAACTGGCCATTGTAATTGGGACTAGAAGGGGGGTAAGCAGGTGCTGAGCCCACAGCAAGAACATAATTGGATAATCATATCAGTACCGGGACCAATAGAAGGGGTACGGGAGGTACGGGAGGTTACCGGGGCCAATGAAATGTTTTTCTATACCTAGAATGAAGCTAAAGTCTATAAAAGTTGTTGTATTGCCAGAGAACATCGCTCAGCCATTTTGAAATTGACTTTGCTTGAGACTTGTGCACAAATAAATGATTTGGACCTTCTGAACAGACTCCTGGTATCATTGGTTTGTCTGCGCTCTGCTGCTACATATTCACACCTAATCCCTCATTAATATTCCACTATTTGCCACAAGCTGCTCAGAATTAAGCTAACACTGTACATAGTTGTCTGTATGATAGTTCCATATGTTAACTGTGCATAGTTGTTTGTTCCTTATGTTACAAACAATATGATGTGTTCCCTTGAGTCAGTCCTGACTCCTGGTGACCCAGAAGCTCCTGGGTTTTCTTGGCAGTGTCACTGGAAGTAGATTGCCAGGCCTTTCTTCTGAAGCAGTGGAGGGTTAAGTGACTTGCCCAAGGCCACAAGGAGTGCTAGTGGGAACTGAACCCTGGTTGCTTGGTTACCAAGCCAGTGTTCTAACCACTAAGCTACTCCTCCACTCCTCCATATGTTAACTGTACATAAGTTATTCTGTTCAATGTAAAATGTCTTCCGACTGTGCGATGTAAACTGCCCCTGATCTCTGGAAGGGGCGGTATATAAAAACTTCTTAAATAAAAAATAAATAAATAAATGCAGTCAACTCTGAAGTTAACTTCTAAAATCACTCTGAATATTATATGTCATAAGTAAATATGAAATCCTACATCTATCCCAATGCATTAGGTTATAATACTACATTATAGAGTTAGTTTCTATGTTATACTTATTTATTTTATTTAGCTGTATTTATATCCTGCTTTTCACTGGGTCAAAGTGGTCAATTGGGAGATACATTTAACACACATAGGCTAATACTTACAGGGAACATGGGCAATGGAGGGTTAAGTGGCTTGCCCAAGACCACAAGGAGTGCCTATAGGACTAGAAATCCCAGTCCCTCTGGCCTGAGATTGCTGTCCCCAGGTGAGAGTTGAACCCCTGGCCCTCTGGCCTGAAGTACCTTGTCCTAACCACTAGGCCACTCCTCCCCCTTATATTTGATGTAACTGATTCGTTCATTGTAAACCACTTTGATTACTGCAAAAGGGCAGTATAAAAACTCTTAAATTAAATTAAATAAATATTAATCTCATAGAATGCATCTTGTTGTCTCTCCCTAGTATCTTTTGTTTATCGTCTTCTGCATCTATGAATCGCAACACAAATTCTCTTTTTTTCTTTCAGAAACAGAATCAATATATCCTTATCGTTCTTAGGGATCCTCATATGATTTGGTCTTACTGTTTACGATGACATTCATCCATGCAAAACAGCTCAACCCGAAACATTTCTTAGTTGCTCTCTCATTGCCAGAAAACCTTTTCTGTGCTGTGATTATGTTTTGATCCATATCAATTAAAGTATTTTTCCTTCCCAGAGTACAGGAGTTGATATCTTGACTCTTGTCAGGATTACCACTAGTTGAGGATATCTGAAGACATGATTCAATTGTGAATTATAGGGTAGAATAACAAGACTGAAAAAAAAATATTTTTCACTACCCTGGAGGCGCTTGGGTCATGGCTTGTGGATTGCAGCATCTGGATTGAGTCACCATTAATTCCATGATGCTTATTGCTTGTTGTACAAGATCAGGAATGAATTCCGTTCATTGAGTGCCACAAGAATGTCTGGCTGTCAAGATTCCATCAATGAAAATGGATGAGCCATACTTGCATAGATTAGACTCAAGAGCCAGGTACATTGGACTGGGTGTCTAGAGAGTTGGATCGGGGAAGAGTACTAGATATGTTTTGCTTAGATTTCAGTAATGCTTTTGACATGTTCTACTTATTGGCTTATAAATAAACTGAGTCTACTTGGCATGGGCCCTACAGTGACTGACTGTATTAGAAACAGGTTGAGTGGGAGGTGACAAATGGTCGTGGTAAGTTGAGTTCACTCTGAGGTATTACTAATCATACATTCAAAATAAGTAAATCCAGAGGGCAGGTACTAAACTAAAATCGTGAGTGGTCTTTATCATAAAGCAAACAGGGACAGATCTAAAGATCTAACTAGATATACTCTGGAAGAGTGAAAGGGGAGATTTGACAGAGACATTTAAATAACTTTATGGTATAAATGCAGAGTAGGAGAGACTCTTTCAATTGAAAGGAAATTCTAGAATAAGAGAACGTAGGATAAAAGTGAAAGGGGACAGACTCAGGAGTAATCTAAGGAAATATTTCTTAATAGAAAGGGTGATGGCTGTATGGAATGGTCTCACAGCAGAGCTGGTGGTGACAAGGACTGTATCTGGGACAAGCACACTGGATCTTTGAGGGGGAGTTTGAATGTCTGGACTGGATAGGCATTGCACTTTGGGAAAGCATCATATCAGCTTGTTAAATGACGCAAATCAACATACTTCTTTCGTTTTCTTCTGCCGAGGTTGAATCAGCTTTCCTAATATTTGTGATGCTTTCTCTCTCCAAAGCTGCGCAAACACAAATGAATGCACTTATGAGATTTTGGGCATGATGGAAAAGAATAGATGGTTAGGTAATGCAACATTTTGAAAAGGAGAAGTGCTTGGAAAGCATCCAGGAAAGTTTTCTTTTAGGCAAAAGTTTTACGTGTGGCAGAATGATCAGATTTCATCTGGATGTACAATATTAAGGTCATTTGTTGATTACAGGTGCATATAGATGAAAGTCATTGGTGTTTTAAACACATTTTGGATTTTCAGTAAATTAGCCAGACCTTATGTACTGCAGAATCATTAAAAAGCCAATAAAATTAATGATGATTTGGTAATAAACTGGTTCCCTTTCTGCCTACAGTGCTTTCTCCAGACAGAAAGACCCAGGGGGCTGAGTCAGATTTCAGTGGGTCAGTTTGAGAAATTTGGCTAAGCCCTAAAGGGCTGATATGTGGCTTCATCAATGCTAAGATGTTTCTGGCTATGCATGGCACACAGCTTCAGTAAGCACCATAAATGACAGGCCGCAGGGGCAAAGTCACCAGGGCCGCGGTAACCGGGCCGCCGGCACGCACGAGCCCCGGGGCAGGCTAAAAATTTGAATTCATTGGTCCCGCGGCGTGATCGAATGCCACGGGAACCAATGGGGTCCAGGGGAAGGCAAGCGTGAGGGTGGATGGGAGGATGTGCGAGAGGGGGGGGGGGCGCAGCAGTTGCGATCGGCAGCCGGGAGAGCTGGATCGCGGCGGGCGCATTCCTTGTTGTTTCAGCTTCAAGTTTTATTTTCTCTGCAGCCAATTGCCTCATGGATTGAAACACTAAAAATTATAGGTCTAATTAACAGAGGATTAACTGCTGTGATATACCTAATATCCTCCAATATGTTTTAGGCAATATACTTAGTTGTATGACTACTAAGCAGAAACTCATATGTATATTCCAAATTTGAACTGAGAGGTCTCAGACTTGCTAGGTACTTAATCCAGAATTAGTCTCTCTGCTGTACCCTTATTGCATCAATTACCTCAGCTCTATGATTTATATTCAAATGAATTCAATATTGAAAAATGCTTATCTTATTGTTGTTATGTGTCCCAATGCCACATGTCGGCATCGTGTTTGCGTTTCACAAAGTTGCGCTTCATCAGGGGGTTCAATGGTATGCTTTAATAATTGCAGAGACAACTCCTGCTAGCGCTGCTTAGCGTGTATCTATGAGCCTGTTGAAACTGCAGCAACGGGCTCCTGAGGCTGGTCGTGGAGCAGGGGAAGGCTGGCTGTGTAAAAATCAGACAGACGGTGGGGAGCAACGGGAAGCGTGCAAATTCGTGGAGCGCACGTGGGCTGCGGCGGCGCTCCTGTGGAAAGAAAAATACAGCAGGTGCTGACATACAGGCAAGACATCAAGAAATAATAATAATAAAGAAATAAAGCAGGGCTTTTTTAATATGCCGTCTAGGAGGGCTAAGTCTAGAGTGAGTGGGTGAGTGAACAAAACAAGTAATGGGGGGGGGGGGGGGAGAAGGCCACGGGTAGAGGAAGGGAGAAGTCCAGGGACAGGGGGGGAGAGAAGTCCAGGGGCAGGGGGGGAGAGAAGTCCAGGGGCAGGGGGGGGTGAATGCCAGGGGCAGGGGTAGGGGCAGGGGGTGAGAATTTCGGGGGCAGGGGGGAACAGAATGCTAGAAGGTGTGGGGGGAGGTGCAGTACATCAGTACAAGACAGAGCCCCTCCTCAAAGTGAAGGGTATGAGAATGAAGGGGGCACACCTCCTGTGTTGCCCGGCCATGGAAGAAGTGGGGCTGTAGGATGGGTTTGACAGCCTAGGGGTAACCGGGGGCTCTCTCGGGCAGGGCAAGGGGCTCACCTGCCAGAAGTGGGGGGGGGGGGGTTACAGGAGGGGTTTCTGGACATGGCAGAGGGGATGGGGGTGGATACCAACAGGGACAATTAGGTGGACATTTATCCATAACGGGGGAGGGGTGGAAGGGGGGCATCGGCCCCCTGAGTCAGGAAGGTGGTGAGGGCGGGGGGGGGGCAGGTAGTGTTGGATAGCTCTGTAAAGGGGATATTACACTGCATATAGCCCTGATGCTTGGGAGCATTGGAGGGAGGGTGGTCAAGGATCATCACGGACGGATTGGGCGGGGGCGTGGCAACCATCTTGGCAGGCCTGGTTCCCCCCCCCCCTGTATTTTCTTATCTTCCACCCCAGGGTGCAGCGGCATCTTAGAGCGAAGGAGGCGGACCAGCAGGACTCCAAAACATGGTAGACGGTGAGGCGGCCAGTTACCAGAGACAAGAGGAGGCACGAGAGAGTTTGGAAGGATCGCGTCAACAGGAGGAGGCGTCTATGGTCCGGGAGCCTTCGGCAAGTCTGCAGGGGACAAGAGATGGGACTACAGGTGAGTCTCAGGTGGAGGGATAGGACGGAGCGGAAAAAGGCGGGTCACAGGGCAGAGCGGGAAGAAAGGCACGCAAGAAGCATAATTACTCCCACAGGCGGCGCGATAGTTCAGACTCCTCCACATCTTCCTCAACGGTCACGTCATCAGCATCATCAAGGGACGATAGTGGGGAATGCACGCAAGGTGGTAGCGCAGTGTTAGGCACCCAGGCAGTCGGTTCTACGATGGCCGTGGCGTCTTTTTCTGAGCTGTGGGAGGGAGTGCCAAAAAGGTTGCGACGTAAGATAAGGAAGAGACAATATATTGATATATTTCAGTTACTCGAGGGCAGAAGGAGGTCCGGAGAGAGTAAAAAGAAGAGGAAGGAAGACGAGAAGGCAGGAAGGATTAAAAAGGTGTCAAGGAACGTGGTGAATTGGGCTAGGGCCTTTCTAAGGTTAGCCAGTGTCTGGGGGCATAAGCACCCGATCCATTATGTGATGCTATTAGCCAATGCAGACTCCATTTTGGAGGTGGTGCAGACGCATGAGGGTTGGGCTTGGTTGAACTATGACGAGAAGTTCAGGGATAAGATGGAGGAGAGCAAGTCCTTGTCATGGGGTATGCAGGACATCAACTTGTGGCTAACATAGATGTCAGCCAGGGCTGACGCTGAAGGGATGGGCATAATGAGAGGGGGGTATCGAATGCAATAGGGGCAGCACGGTCCTTTTGAGCGGGAGCAGTGGGGCCGCAGCAGAAAGCAGGGAGTAGCGGAGCAGGTGATGTGTGCTGGAGATACAACAAGTCCTCTTGCCCGTTCCCTGATTACAAGTTCAGGCACGTCTGTTCCGTTTATAGTGGAGGTCATGCGGCCATTAAATGTAGCAAAAGAGGTCCCCCTCCAGCCAAGTGGCAGCCCCCTAAGCAGTAATCATCTGGTGAGCCTAGCGGTGACGCCCATAAGGATTTAAGCATTAAGACCATGGCTTCGACAGTATCCGAGGTGTTGGGATAGGGAGGCGCTTGAGAAGGGTTTTCTGCAGGGCTTCAACATACCAATATTGGGAAGGGTAGTGGGGGCAAAAGCCAGGAACTCTCATTCGGTTAGGCATTTTTCTAGGGTGGTAAAAGAGAAGTTGAGGGGCGAGATTGAATTAGGTAGGATTGCGGGCCCATTTGAGGAGGCCCCCTTTGTGAATTTCAATGGTTTCCCCATTAGGTATCATTCCGAAGAAAGAGCCTGGGAAGTTTAGGTTGATTCACAACTTATCCTTCCCGAAGGGGGCTTCCGTAAATGATCATATCCCTAGGAAGTCCTGTACGGTACGTTATGCGTCTTTTGATTCTGATATATGTCTGGTTCAGAAGTGCGGTCCGGGGAGTTTGATGGCCAAGGTGTACATTGAATCGGCGTTCCGTTTATTACCGGTGCACCCATCAGCCTTTCATTTGTTAGGTTTCTCATTTGAATGAAAAAGTTATTTTGATAAATGTATGCTGATGGGATGCTCTGTGTCGTGTGCGTATTTTGAAAAGTTCAGTTCTTTTATGCATTGGGCGCTGGTCGAGAAGGTCACGTGTACGAACGTGATTCATTACTTGGACGACTTCCTATTCGTTGGTGAGGCTCGGTCAAGCAAGTGCAAGGAGCTATTGGATGGCTTCGTGGAGTTAGCCAGAGAATGGGGTGTGCCGCTGGCAGTTAATAAGATGGAGGGCCCAGCCACTAAGCTCACCTTTTTGGGAGTGGAATTGGATACAGCAGAGATGGTGGCTCGCCTTCCAGTAGGGAAGGTTGAGAATTTACGGGTACTAGTAACTAATGTACTGTTGTCCAAAAAAATTACGCTGCGGGAGATGCAAGCCCTGTTAGGTTCCCTAAACTTTGCTTGTAGGGTCATTCCAATGGGGCAAGTGTTTTTATGTCGGATGGCGGCAGCCACTTCTGGGATGACAAAGCCGCATCATTGGATTCGCGTGTCAAAGAGCATTCGCAAAGATCTAGAAATCTGAGATACATTTCTGAAAGACTTCAATGGAACGGTAATGTCGCGTCCACCCCTTGGTATAGGCAGTTGCCTAGTGGGAATGGATGGACCACATATTTATTTTATCCTTTTTAAGTGCTGCGGTCTCTGTTCCCTTGTAGTTGTGGCAAAGATGGAGTCAGCAAGGAATTAGGTTAACAATAAGTTTTATTGTTATTGTTATTGTTGCACAAGTGTCTATCTACTATCCCAATAAACAGAAATAAAGGATTCTTCTCCAAACCAAAGTGTCTTTAACTGATACAGCATTATTCACCTGTTAGACATACAGGCATGTTTCTTTCAAAGCACTTTCTTCAAGCTTCTTTCTGTTATAAAACATTCACTGCTTTCTCCTCCAGCAACAAATGCTTTCTTAAAACAAACCATAAAACAGTAATGTTCTTTTCTTCCCCGGTTGCCTAATTGGCCTGGCTTTTATACTTCGGCAGCTCTCTGCCTCTTCCCGTGTAAAATCCCACCAGCACAATCCCAGGCTTCTTCCAGCACTTACTATTAGTATAACATTTTACAGCTTTCACCCTCTCTGGCAAAATGCACAATCTGTTTCCATATCAGAAACCTCGCTTCCAATAACAGCTTCTTCAATCTGCATGGGCTCTCCCTCTGAGTCTGATATGCCTTGTTCAATCACAGGCTTCTCCTGAGCAGGCTTCCACTGCTCTAATAAAGCTTTAATCTGTTTCCAACGGGACTCTTCTTTACTCTGAGGTATGGGGGAGGAACCTAGGATGCCAGTCTCCTTTAGCACTGACTTAATGGATTCAAAAGGGCTCACCTTTTTCCTGGCCTTCCTTACCCTTTCTGGTAGGCTTACAGGCAACCCCTTGTCCCCAGACTGCTTCCTCTGCTCTCTGCCGTTAAACTTCTCAACAGGGTCTGACTCTGACTTCTGTCTCCAGAGCTTCCAATCAGCAACTTGCTCCCTGTCAGCTGTGCTTCTCTCTGAACTGGAGCTACACACACGCTGCCTGCAATCAGAGTGCCTGTGCAGCCTTTCAAATGGAGCTTTGTTCCTGCTTAATTTCCCACCTTTTACAACGGCTTCAATGGAAGACTCCTGAGAAGAATTCCTCTGGCCTTTGTACCAAGTTTCCAGCCTTTTCTCCTGAGGACTATTCCTTCTTCTCTCTTCCTCACACTTCCCTTCTCGGTTCCTCTCACAGGTCCCCTCAGACTTCCTTTCACAGCTCCTCTCAGAACTCCTTTCACCGTCCCTCTCAGAACGTTTTTCAGCGTGTCCTTTTCTAACTGTTTCCTCCTGCCTAAATGTTTGGGCTGTCCTATGGGCTTTGGCTCCACCCCCCTGCCTCTCACGTCAGCTCCCCTAGTTGCCATGGAGCTGAGGTGTGGCTCTCTCTCTTGCTTTCTGTGCACGGAGTTTTTTTTATAAGTTGAAGGTTTAACCCTTTCCCTTCCTGCACTGCTCTTGGCTACAGGGGAAAAAGAGTGGTTTCTCCTCCTTTCACTAGCGTTTAACCCAGCTGCGCCATCACATAACCCCCCCCCCCCCCTTAAGATATTCCGGGCTGGCTGGCCCTTTCCAGCATAGCACGGAATCCTTTCCTGGGCATGGTAGCTATCAGTGGTATCACTTCTCATGGCCAAACGAGCTAAAGCTACCCGCTCGTGCCAAGGCCGTAGCACATTCATGTGAAAAATTTGCTGTTTCCCTTTCCTAGTTTCCACCATGTATGTAACTGGGCCTACTTGTTTGACAATCCTGTAGGGCCCTTTCCACGTATTCTCAAATTTCGGGTTTCGGCCGGGCACCATTACAATGACCTTTTCACCCACCTCCAGGTGGCGAGGTTGGGCCCAACGGTCATAATACCTTTTCTGGCGTGCTTGGCTAGCTGTCATATTCTCCTCAACTACCTGGGATGTATGCTGCAAACGCCCTCGCAAATCTTTTAAAAACTTGGGAATCTCAACCTCCTCCATGTTGGGCTCCATCCATTGCTCCCGCAAGATGTCCAACACTCCCCTGGGTGCTCGTCCATACAGGAGCTCGTATGGTGACACACCTATAGAAGCCTGTTTCCTTTCCCGGTAGGCGTATAGTGTAAATGGGAGCATCAGGTCCCATTCAGCCATCTCCCCTCCTAGACTTCTTTTTAACATCCTTTTGATGGTTTGGTTCTGGCGTTCCACCAGTCCGTTGGACTGAGGATGGTACGCGGCCGTTCTAATATGCCTAATGCCAAAAGCGTCCCAGACCTGAGCAAGATATCGAGACAAAAAATTAGTGCCCCTGTCCGTTAGCACTTCTCGGGGAAATCCCACTTCACAAAAAAGTTTCAGAACTTCGGCAGCGATGGTTCATGCCGACGTATTCCGTAGGGGAATCGCCCAGGGAAAGCGTGTAGCTTGGTCCACAATGACTAATATGTACTGAAACCCCCTGGGAGTCCGGGTTAATGGTCCCACTATATCCATAGCTAATCTTTCTATTGGCCTTGAAATAAGAGGTAGGGGCATCAGAGGTACTTTTTTCGGTGGAAATGGGGTGACCTTCTGACAGGAGGGGCATGCCTCACAAAATTTTGCGGTCTCCCTGAAGACACCTGGCCAATAAAAATGATTTAAAATCTGATCCACAGTGCCATGGACCCCTTTGTGTCCCCCTAAAGGATGGTCATGGGCCAATCTTAATACCAAATTTTTGAAGGTAGTGGGTACCACCAATTGTTTCCTAATACTGCCGGAATGAGGATCTAAGCTCTCCCGGTATAATATATTCCCTCTAGGTAAAAGTGGGGCAATGCTCCCGATCCCTTGTTGGCATAATCAAAAGCTCGAGTTAAGGCCGGGTCTTCCTCTGTTCCTCAGGGAATGAAGGAAATTTTTCTACCAACTCAGCCGAAGCCCATGGTAGTTCCTGTCCTGCCGCTAACTCTGCTCGATTTTGGGCCCTGATGTGTCTCTCCTGCCGTTTCTCAGCCTTCTTGCGTCTTGTGCCTTCCCCGGGAGGAGTTATTAACCCCCCGTGCGAGGGCAACCCAGCCATGGGATCATTAAATGCATCCTGTCTCTCCTGGTTGGCCTGGCTTTGAGCCCGCGTGGATACCAGGCCTAACTTAGATCTTCCTCTGAGAGGATGTCACCTGTTTCTCCTTTATTCCCCCTCCTAAGGGTTCCTTTTCTGTTTTTTCTGGGCTTAAGGTTCCTGCATCAGCTATGGTGGACGTCAACCCTTTAACTAGGCCCTTCCTGAACTGTGGCCAATCCTTTCCTAAAACTAAGGAATGTGGTAGTCTGGGTACTACTGCCACAGGAATTTTCTTTCTTAAGCCTAGGCCTGTTACTGTGACTGTGTGCAATGGATACGACGAACCAGCGCCGTGCACACACCTTATCTTTATTTTCCCTTCAGCTTGGTTTACAGAACCTTCACCCTGAGCTTCAATATCCCTCCATAACCTTTCCGAAATCATCGATTGGTCGGCCCCTGAGTCTAAAAGGGCATCGACCGGGATATTGTCCACCTCGACGGCTAGTAGAAATCCCTCCCCAACCTCCTTGGATTGGGTGGTCACTAGCATTACCTTTGCTCTGCAATCTCTCTTTACATGGCCTTTTTCTCCGCAAGAGAAACATTTCCACTGTTCCCAACCAGCTTTCCCTGGGGGTCTCCTTTGCACACCTTCCCCCAACATTACCTTATCTTTCCTTTCCGAAATTCCTAGGACTGCTGGACCTGAAACACCCACTTTCCTCTGGCCGACTGCTCCAGCTTCTAGGAAACGCTCGGCCAAGGAAATGGCATCCTTTGTGTTTCTGCAGTCCTGCAGAATTAGGAAACATTGTAATTCCCCTGGTACAGCATCTACAAATTGCTCCAGAACAATATTATCCAGAATTGTATCAACACTCTTTCCCTCTGGCGTTAACCATTTATACACAAGCGTTTTAATTCGGTGGCATAAGGCCTGTGGTGTTTCGCCTGGCTTCAATTTGCAAGCCCGCAAAAGGCGGCGATAGACCACTGGAGTTAAGCCCATCCGGTCTCTTATGGCCTTTTTCGCTTCCTCGTAGTTGGAGGCAAGATCATTGGGCATAGCTCGGTAGGCCGCGAGAGCCTCTCCCGTGAGGGATGTTGCTAGTCTTATGGCCCATTGGTCTTTCGGCCAACTACTTATGAGAGCAATACGTTCAAATACTTCAAGATAATCATCCACATCATCATCTTTTGACAACTGTCCCAGAGATAATACCCCCTTCCCTAGGGTTCCCAGTCCAGATACTGTTCCTAGAGAACCTGACACAGTCCTCAGGGCATCTGTCGCCTGTTTCTGCTCGCTGATCCAGGCGCCTAGCATGTCCAACAGCGGTTTCTGTTGGGCCCTCAGCATTTCCGCAGTTCTCTCCTGGGCCTGGGCTGACATCTCTTGCTGCTGACGGAATCTGTCTGCCATCCATTTCATCAGCTCTGCTGTCTCCATGTTGGTTCAGCTGCAACAAAACAGAAAGCAAAATAAAAACCCCAAGTGTGGCTCACACACAATCGCCCCCTCTCTCCGCTTCCACTCCGGTTCTGCAACACCCCCACCCCCTTGTAGCAGAATCCAAAATAACCCCTTCCCATCTACAGGTTACCTGCTACAAGTGGTGAGTCTCGCTTCACAGGACAGCAGTATCACGGGAACACCCGATCCGGTCTGCTTCGGTCGATACTCCACTCCGGGTTTTCCTGCAGAACTGGTCAGCTCTTCAGAGGTACGTGCGTGTTGCTTGGTTTCTTTTCCAGAGAAACTACGCCAGCTGTCGCGTCCACCACTTGGTATAGGCAGTTGCCTAGTGGGAATGGACGGACCACATATTTATTTTATCCTTTTTAAGTGCCGCGGTCTCTGTTCCCTTGTAGTTGTGGCAAAGACGGAGTCAGCAAGGAATTGGGTTAACAATAAGTTTTATTGTTATTGTTATTGTTGCACAAGTGTCTATCTACTATCCCAATAAACAGAAATAAAGGATTCTTCTCCAAACCAAAGTGTCTTTAACTGATACAGCATTATTCACCTGTTAGACATACAGGCATGTTTCTTTCAAAGCACTTTCTTCAAGCTTCTTTCTGTTATAAAACATTATACAGCTTTCACCCTCTCTGGAAAAATGCACAATCTGTTTCCATATCAGAACCCTCGCTTCCAATAACAGCTTCTTCAATCTGCATGGGCTCTCCCTCTGAGTCTGATATGCCTTGTTCAATTACAGGCTTCTCCTGAGCAGGCTTCCACTGCTTTAATAAAGCTTTAATCTGTTTCCAACGGGACTCTTCTTTACTCTGACGTATGGGGGAGGAACTTAGGATGCCAGTCTCCTTTAGCACTGACTTAATGGATTCAAAAGGGCTCACCTTTTTCCTGGCCTTCCTTACCCTTTCTGGTAGGCTTACAGGCAACCCCTTGTCCCCAGACTGCTTCCTCTGCTCTCTGCCATTAAGCTTCTCAACAGGGTCTGACTCTGACTCCTGTCTCCAGAGCTTCCAATCAGCAACTTGCTCCCTGTCAGCTGTGCTTCTCTCTGAACTGGAGCTACACACACGCTGCCTGCAATCAGAGTGTCTGTGCAGCCTTTCAAATGGAGCTTTGTTCCTGCTTAATTTCCCACCTTTTACAACGGCTTCAATGGAAGACTCCTGAGAAGAATTCCTCTGGCCTTTGTACCAAGTTTCCAGCCTTTTCTCCTGAGGACTATTCCTTCTTCTCTCTTCCTCACACTTCCCTTCTCGGTTCCTCTCACAGGTCCCCTCAGACTTCCTTTCACAGCTCCTCTCAGAACTCCTTTCACCGTCCCTCTCAGAACGTTTTTCAGCGTGTCCTTTTCTAACTGTTTCCTCCTGCCTAAATGTTTGGGGCTGTCCTATGGGGTTTGGCTCCGCCCCCCTGCCTCTCACGTCAGCTCCCCTAGTTGCCATGGAGCTGAGGTGTGGCTCTCTCTCTTGCTTTCTGTGCACGGAGTTTTTTTTATAAGTTGAAGGTTTAACCCTTTCCCTTCCTGCACTGCTCTTGGCTACAGGGGAAAAAGAGTGGTTTCTCCTCCTTTCACTAGCGTTTAACCCAGCTGCGCCATCACATAGTCATGTGGGAAGCGGAAGCGTCCAGTGTAAAATTTCAGCTCTTCACGGATGCGGCAGGGAGGTGGAGCTAGGGATTTACTTTGGGGGTTCGTGGTGCATGGGATCTTGGCCTTGGGAGTGGCACGAGGCGGGCTTAACCAGCAATATAGCTCTTGGAGCTCTTTCCCTTGCTGGTAGTCTTGGAGCTGTGGCCTAGCAGACTGCGGAATTGGAAAATGATCTGGTGGTGTGATAACGCAGCGGTGGTGTGATTAATAACTATTCGCCGCGATGCTTGCAGGTAACAGCATTAATGAGGGAGGTGGTGCTAGCATATTTGCGTATCAATGTGTATGTAAGAGCCAGACATATTCAGGGATGCTCTAACAGGATTGCTGACTCTCTCTCCCATTTCAAGTTGGATCTGTTCCGAAGCTTGGCACCAGAGGCGGATGTTGTGGGGGAGAAGGTCCCAGAGAAATTGTGGCAGGTTGGCCAGAAGAAATGTTGAGCCTGCTTCGGAGCTCGGTATCCTCGGCGACGTGGGCAGCTTACCAGCGGGGATGCGACAGAATGGTGACCTTCTTACAAGCTCAGGGATGGAAGAGCGGGGTTGTGTCTGATCAGCTTCTGGGGCAATACATGGTGTATGCAAAGGCTTACTGGGCATCTAGAGCAATGGTGCGGACGCAGTTGGCAGGCTTTTTTTTTTTTCCAGAGCGGTGGGCTGGGAGATGCCAGGCAGAGGTTTTTTGACCCGGCGGTTGATGCAGGGCTGGGAGCGTTCCCTCCCGACCCCAAAGGATAGCAGGCAACCAATCACGCACGATTTGCTAGCCAGAATGCTGGCCGTGTTGCCCGAAGTTGCAAAATCACGTTTCGAAGTAACACTGTTTCGCGCTGTGTTTAGTTTGGCCTTCTTCGGAGCATTCAGGGTCGGGGAGTTGGTTGCGGACTCCAGCAGGCCGGCGTTGGGGGGTGGGCTGCAGTGTAAGCACATGCAGCCGATGGAAGGGTGGCTCCGCATATGGTTGGCGCGGTCCAAGACTAATCAAAGGGGAAAAGGTTGTTGGTTGTGTTTGAGCGCTGTACAGGGGTCACTAACATGCCCTGTGGAAGTGGTGCAGACATATTTACAGCTGCGGCCGAGGGTGTGGGGACTGCTCTTTCAGCATAAGGATGGCAGACCATTAACAAGCTTTCAATTTACGGCGATACTGTGCATGGCTCTGCAGAGAGTGGGTGAGGATCCGTGGAAATTTGCTCCACATTCCTTTGGCATCGGGGCTGCGACTAGCACTGCGGTTACGGGGTTAAGGGATCAGGAGATTCAACGGATCGGCAGATGGCAGTCGCGGGCGTCAGGGATAGGTACGGTGTGACCAACTCTCCTTTAAAACCCCCAGTATCAGTAGGTAGGGTTTAAGCGAGTGGTTTTTCCCCACTGAACAGCTACTTTCACAAATCCTAAAGCAGAGCTTCTTGGGAGATGTAGTCCCTTCGCTGACCAATGAGGAGCAGTTGTGGATTCAAAAGTGGTTCAAGCAAACAAAGGATTTATTTCCTCTCCCGGGGTTGGATTTTTTTTTTTTTTTAATCATTTATTTAAAGAATTTTTCAATATACAGTAAACATTACAGTACAAAGAAATACAGCACAGAACAACAGAAAGAAACAACTCATCAAAAATGATCACTCTCAAGCTTAATAGTCCACATCACGGGGAGCTTCTTCGAATAAAGAGAAAAGCAACAATTATACACAAAATAACCAAAGCCAAGGTAAGAGCTACCAAACCTTGGCCTACATTAAGCCTGATCGAACAAAATACCCCCCCGAGAAAACCCCCTTTATAGTAACATATTCATATGAAATAGAAAAAAAAGAAACATCAAGGCTTCTTTTCCCTAGCCAGAATCCACTTTTCCAATTCAACGGCTGCAGAAAACACAAATTTATCATATCGTAGAGTAACATTGCATTTACAAGGATATCTTAAGAAAAACGACGCTCCAAGGGCAAGAACCCTTGCTTTTAATACAAGAAAAGCCTTCCTGCGTTCTTGAGTGGTGCGAGAGACATCAGGGAAAATTGAAACAGAATCACCACAAAACTTAACTTCCTTCTTTCTAAAATAAGCTTTGAAAATAACAGATTTATCCTCTTCTGAGGCTAGCGTCACAAGTAACGTTGCTCTAGAAGAAATATCATCACGTGTATCTTCAAGGAAAGCGGTTAAATCGAAATTCTCAGGTATCGCAGGGACGTCACCACCCTCAGTCACCCCAGGTGAAAGGCTTTTTCCAAATAAATAATAACACTTAGTAATAATAATGGATTCAGCCTGAGGGAGGAGGAGAACGTCCTTAAGATACTTGCGAAATAAAATCAGAGGAGACAACAGTGAACATAAAGGAAAATGTAATAATCTTATATTTTTTATACGTGATAAGTTTTCCAAATTTTCGATTTTCTGATGGATTATACTACTCTCCTTTGAATGGGCAGAATGGAAATCAGTGCATAGTTTAACTTGAGTAACTGTGTTCGAAACCACAGAACTCATAGCACTAACCTGAGAATCTAGCACTTGAAATTTTTCAACTGTATCTTTGGTAAATTGACATAAGGAAGGAATAATATCAACTAAAACCTGCTCAGTACAGGATACAACCTTCCACACATCTAACAATGAAACTGTGGTGGCCTGGGAATCTGAGATAGGGACAAACGGTTCCTTCCAGGTGACAACACTGGGGAGCACATTGTCCTTTGAAGAGCAAACTATGCTCTGATACTCAGAGGAAACCTCTAAAAAACCAGGGGGGAGAGGAGGAGTTCTCTCCACAGAGCTCAAACTTGCCCCGTTGGTAAGGGGTACTGGGAGATCAGTACCTGAGACTTTCAAGCGTGGGGTGGATACCACATGTTTGTCCAGCGTCCCCTTCTGCGTTGATTCCTGGGGCGTTTTCTTTTTCCGCTTTCCACCTGGCATCACCTTTCACTCAGGAAACAGCTCCAAATGTGCTCCTAAGGGGCTCACAAGGGGCGTGTCTTGCCCCTTTAGATCCGCCCCTTAGGAGCAAGCCCCAGAACGCCGACGGCAGAACGCCGTAGCCCAACAGCCAGATCTTTATCGGGGGCAGAGGATGACGTCAGCTAGGGCTGTCCTGCACACGCCGGTAAGCTCTGCACCGGCTCCCTCAGGCTCCACGGAGACAGGCAGCAGAAAGGAAGACGCTCCCACGGTAGTTTACTCAGCCAGAGCTTTATCGGGGGCAGAGGATGACGTCAGCTAGGGCTGTCCTGCACACGCCGGTAAGCTCTGCACCGGCTCCCTCAGGCTCCACGGAGACAGGCAGCAGAAAGGAAGACGCTCCCACGGTAGTTTACTCAGCCAGAGCTTTATCGGGGGCAGAGGATGACGTCAGCTAGGGCTGTCCTGCACACGCCGGTAAGCTCTGCACCGGCTCCCTCAGGCTCCACGGAGACAGGCAGCAGAAAGGAAGACGCTCCCACGGTAGTTTACTCAGCCAGAGCTTTATCGGGGGCAGAGGATGACGTCAGCTAGGGCTGTCCTGCACACGCCAGTAAGCTCTGCACCGGCTCCCTCAGGCTCCACGGAGACAGGCAGCAGAAAGGAAGACGCTCCCACGGTAGTTTACTCAGCCAGAGCTTTATCGGGGGCAGAGGATGACGTCAGCTAGGGCTGTCCTGCACACGCCGGTAAGCTCTGCACCGGCTCCCTCAGGCTCCACGGAGACAGGCAGCAGAAAGGAAGACGCTCCCCCCGGGGTTGGATTTTTAACCAGGAAATAAGGTAACACAAAACCAGGTACTTTCTGGTATCAGGACAAATTAAAGGTTTTCAACATAAATGCTTACTTCAGCATAAACACATTAATTTCCAGCATTTCAAGGTAACAGTTCTGTTTCTTCACAG
Source organism: Ichthyophis bannanicus (assembly GCA_033557465.1). Taxonomy (NCBI): domain Eukaryota; kingdom Metazoa; phylum Chordata; class Amphibia; order Gymnophiona; family Ichthyophiidae; genus Ichthyophis; species Ichthyophis bannanicus. The sequence goes on from CM066032.1 coordinate 1,840,281,864, forward strand.
CTGTATGCTTTTAACTCCAAGCAGTGCTGCCTTTCTCTTTAAAGCATGAACTCAGCGTAATGATATTATCTCATTAGAAAGAGTTATCGTACAGTCCATTACTTCCCTAGTATTTACATGCTCTGGCTCAATGTCCATTAATTCTTCCTCTGAAACAGGAAATGCTTGTAACTGCAACCCTGGTGCCACGCCTTTCCTTACTGCTCCAGGCTTCTTGTGATACTCCTGAATTAAATACTGGTTCAGATAAGCATTCTCAGTGCAGTCCTTCTCTTTACAGCCCCAACTCTCTGGGTAAATGAAATCACTGTAATCATTAGCACCCCAGCCTTTAGGCTTACCTTTAAACCTAGCTGGTAGAGGTTTTCTCTGTGGCTTGGAACTGGCTGTAGGTTCCCAACCTGAGCTGTGCACAGAAGCTTACAATTGCCTTCCTGGCTTTCTTTCCTTTCTGTACTCCCCAGAATATGGCAGGTAATCCAGACTGCCTTTGCTGTATCCTTCCCTTGGGGTTTCTGTTCTCTTCCTGAAGGGAAGCTCCGTTTGACCCTTCCACGGAGACTCTGTCCTTCTCCTTTCACTGCTCTCTTCACTGCCGCTCTCATTGCCTTCGTGACCCACCTCACCTTTGCCTAACTCACCTAACTCCATAGGCTCAACTGTGACCTCTTTATTAGAGTAACTTCTAGGGTAGAGCTTGACTCCTCCCCCTAACATGTGTGCTGAATCAACTTGTGACTCATTCTCTAAGTGGTAGCACGGGCGTATCCCTTTCCCTTGTGCTTGGTTTCTGTGGTAACCAGAAGCCATGTGCTCTTGTTTACATCTCAGCACTGCTCCTGTTTCCTGCTTTTTAGCTTCTTCTAACGGGCTGGAAGGACCCACTATGTCACAACGGATATAAAAAGACAAACAAACCTAGGTGCAGGTGCTAACTATTTATTTTCTTTACAGATGCGAGACAGGCCCCTGGTCGCTGCTTGGTCATTGGTCACTCTTTTATATATTGGGCAGGGCAGCGAGCAGCAAGGCGTCCAGTGGGACCTAACCTGGAATTGGATGTCCAGGAGGTGACCGTACTATGGCTGAGTGAGAGGGGGCTTTGGTGGCCTCAACTGTTGCCTTTGCTTCGGCACCTCAGGCGTGAGAAGGGAGCACCGGCACTGCTCTTGCTGCACTTGGGCAGCAATGACCTCAGTGCTTGGACCTGCAAGCAACTCATTCGTGCAGTCAAAAGGGACTTGGCGGTGGTTGGTGAAATGTTTAATACTGTGATCATGTGGTCAGACATTATTCCAAGGCCAGCCTGCTGGGCGCAGAGGAGGTGGTCAAGGGGGTTAGTAAAGATAAATAGGCAGATCGGCCGATGGGTGTGTGAAAAAGGGGGTATCAAATCATGCACACATGGGCCGAGGTGAGCTGTATGGGCCTGTTTAGGCAGGATGGGGTGCATTTATCCACAGTGGGTGGAGACCTGCTCCTGAATGACTGCCAGGAAGCGTTGGAATATATGCTGATACATGAGGATCGCCGGTCGCAGCTTCCTTAAGGGGGGGCGGCACGGGGACAATTGGTCGCCCGCGCCGGTGGCGGGAATCCGGAGGTGTTCGGGGTCCGGAGCCAGAGGCGATACTTGGGCGGGGGTGTGGGGCCCCCGATCCAGTCAGCCCCTACTGCGCTTTTGCTAATCATATCGCAAAGCCGGAAGAGAGGGGTGGGGAGTTAAGCTAGCCGCGGAGCTTGTCCGCGGTGGTTGCGAAGGATTGGCTCACCTTGCTAATCGCTGGTGAGGCAGCGATCCGCAAAAATGAGGATGGTTAAATTGAAGTGTTATGATGTTAAAAGGTTAATAAAGCTGTGACCGGCTTTTGAATTCCCAACAGTTGTGTATGTGTTTATTGTACAGGTGGGCTAACAGGGGGAGGGGGGGGAAGGAAGGGGGTAAGGAAAGGGGGGAGGGGCGAGTACCGGGTCCGTCGTGCCTCGGTTAATAGCTCATGCCATGATATTAGAAGCAAAGAGAACAACCACTGAAGTCTTTGTAGGGAAGATGCTGTCAGAGACTTCAGTACCATCGCCCTTCCCCTGATTTCCTGTGCGACACAGAATGTCTGCATCTAACAATTGCAACATTCAGTACATTTCTAGTGAGTTAAATATTGAAAATGTCTTCAGTGCAGTATTGGAAGGATTATAGACTCCTACTTGACTAATGCCACAGCTGTGGAGCATTCTGGTGAATGCAGCATGTTGCCAGAATGAATTAACCCAGCACAGGCTTTGAAAATAAACAATCCTGTTTGCTGCAGCCCGACAGCGCTGCTGGGGATGAGGCGACTATCCAGACAAGCGCCGTCTTATCTCATATCTGGGATCCGACTCTAGTGGCTCGACTGAATCTAGCTCCGGCTTTTCTATACATTGATTTATTTATTTAACAACTTTTATATACCGCGCTATTTGCTATCAGTGCGGTTTACATATAACAAGGGTGCACAGTCAGAAGCCTGTACTGTGCTTACATTGTAACAGGAGTTTAAACTTGGAGCAACAGGGAAACTATAAACATATGTACAAAAAACATCTTTTTCCTTGCCCTTTAATTCATTTTCTGGACATGCTACTATTGAATTTATTGCATAATGCATTCATTTCTACTTTGCTAAACATTGTAAGTTTATGCCCTGAAGATAAAAACATACAGGGGTTCATTTTATAACAAGGAGTCTATGGGGTGTGTTAGGCTTTTGCAGCTAACGCTGGGTGATAGCTGCAAGAAGCTGGCATTAGCTGCAAAAGCCCCGTGGTTTCTGCAGAGGGTGTTCACAGCAGTTCTCCTGCAGATACCGTGGAGGAAACACAGGGAATCGAGGAAGGCCGGTTTTCTGTATCCGTGAAGCCTGCAGAACGTGCAGCTACTGTGCGAGGTCAGCATCTGCAGTAGGAGTGCAGAACAAGAATGCCCACCCTCCACCCGCATCCTGCCCATTGGAGCAGCCACCACGGGAAATGCAGCTATCGTGAAAAAAGCCCCATGAGAGCTCCATTCCTCCCACGAAAGCTGTCTGCGGCACGACAGTCCTGCATTAGCAGTGTGAAGACAGCTGTTGCATTTTACTAAACATAGTCCTATGCGAAACGTCCATAGCGGTGTCTATTTTTATGCCTGTTTTATAAAGGAATAGTAAAGAATAAACACAGTACCTGACACTTAGGAGATTATTTTAGAATACTTATTTTGCAATTTCCATATGGAAAATCTAGTAACTACTTGTGGAAATTGAGATTACTCTAGGAACCCTTTGTCGATGAAGGACACATTAATGGTTAAGGAGAAGTGAACTAAAACCGAAGGATGACAGATTGATAGTTGCAGTCCAGGACAGCAGATTACAGACAAGATGGTTTACAGTGAGCATTGAAAAAAAACGGAAGAGGTTCTGGAATCTAGAGCCAAGCAATATGGCTGCTTAAGTCCTCTGCTCTGTGGGATTTCTAAATTACTAACCTTCATATCCAATCAACTAGGCTCCAGTTTGGTCTTAGTGCATCTGTTTCTCTCTACCTAACTATAAGCATTAGCACTGGGGCATGTCGGAGGTGTTCCGGGGTGGAGCAGAGGTGGCAACGAGCGCTAACCGGGCAGCAGCAATATTGCCTGCTGTCCTGTTAGCGATCTGTGCCTTAAAGATAGGCAAGGGTTTTCCTCACCTATTTTTAAGGTGCAGGAGCTAACAGAGCAACATGCAATATAACTGCTTCCCAGTTTGCTACTGCAGCTTCTGGCTTTTGTGGCAATCCACAGACATTCAAAGCTAGTACCAGAGCTGGGGAGTAGCCTAGTGGTTAGAGTGAATGCCTTATACCCAGAACATCTAAGGGTTCAAGTTCCACTGGCACTTCTTGTGATCTTGGATAGGTCACTTTACCCTCCATTGCCTTGGAAGAAACATTTTGGCAATCTACTTCCAGTGATAGATTGCCAAGAAATCCCAGAGGCAGCATTGACTTGACTGCACTAATAAAAAAATAAGGGAACAGAATGACTAAAGATAAGCATAGGGAAACAAAAAGGCTTAAATAACCATTATACTGTCCCTTTTCTAGTCCACAACTAAGAAAAAAGAGATCCAAGCAAGAGGTAAACTTAAACCATACATACATTATAAGGAAATACGCAGGCCCAAACAACCACTAGCGCATATAATCATGGAGTACTAAAGGCATAAGGACTCTGATCCACAGGTCTAGGGCATTGGGAAGGCTAAAAAACCCCATAGGAAACAGATTGATATTTAAAGATGCACTTGCATGGGAACTTAAGGAAAGATAGAGCCCCCCAGCTTCTGAAAACCAGGACAGGGCCGAAGAAATTTGTTTCTTCTCCATGAGTTTCCCTTAACAGGTCCAGGTATACCCAAACTGGCACACCTTTAAATAAGAAATTCCACTTTTTAAAGAACATTTTGAGAAGCCATTCTTGACCAGTAGTTAAAGCAAAAGAAGCCAAAAAGCCTAGAAGGAACTACAGACTCAGATGCAGAACTCTCAAGTATGGCAGAAACATCTAAGGAATCCACTTGTTGCAAACTTCCCCGCCTCCCAAAGTTTTCCTCACGGATGAAAAATAGTAAACTTTGGTCAAGGGGGGGGGGGGGGGAGATTCCAATGGCAAAAGAGTCCAAGTATCCTTCCAAGCGAGCAATCTTCATTTGAAAGTCAGAATTTAGAGTTTATGAATTGCTCCAGAGTTACTTTGAACTTGTGCAGTAAGAGCTTGAACCTGTGGTATAAGGGCTTCACCAAGCTTCATAATAGCTGACCAAATTGTTTCCAGTGTGAAAACCTCAGGACATGCCAAAGGTAAAGAGAAACACAAGCCAGCTGCTAAAAAGCCACCTTCCAATGCTCCAAGATCGATGCTCGGCCTCTGCATGACAGTTGCTGTTGCAGCCACCCCTCCTCCGTCCTCTACCAGGGAGTCGCTGTCAGATGTTCACACAAGATTTGCACAGCCCCTGCACTGAGCCCCTGAGTCAGCCCTCTCTGGCAAGAAAGAACACTGCTAACCGGAGAAGCTTCTTCTCATTGACTCACAGGACTCATGGCCAATAGAATCATGTCAGCAGAAAAATACCATATGGTCTATCCAGTCTGTTCTTCCATATCAACTACTATAGTCCCCTTTTATCCTTTAGAGATCTCCTGTGGTTGTCCCATGTTTTCTTGAATTCAGATACTGTCCTCATCTCTACTACTTATCTCCACTGGGAGACTATTCCACACATCTACCACTCTTTCCATAAAGAAATATTTCCACATATTACTCCTGAGTCTATTCTCTGTCCCCCTCATTGCAGAGTTTACTTTCATTCAAAAGAGGCTCTCCTCTTGTGCATTTATGCCACAGAGGTATTTAAACGTGTCTATCATATCTCTTCTAGCCCACCTTTTCTCTAATATATACATAGTAAGATCTTTAACCACTAACCATTTTAGTAGCCACCCTCTGTACTGACTCCATCCTGTTTCTATCCGTTTGAAGGTGCGGTCTCCAGAATTGCACACAATACTCCAAACGAGGTCACACCCAAGACTTACAAAGAGGCACTAATACCTTCTTTTTTCTGCTGGCCATTCCTCTCCTTATGCACCAAGCATCCTTCTGCCTTTTGCCGTTGCCTTTTCTACCTGTTCAGCCACTTTAAGATCATCAGAAATAATCACGCCCAGGTCCCGCTGTTCTTTTATAGACAGAAGTACCTTACCCCCTATACTGTACCGTTCCCTTGGATATTTGCAGCCCAAATGTATGATTCTGCATTTTTTAGCATTAAATCTCAGCTCACAAATTCTTGACCATTCTTCAAGCTTAACTAGATATCTCCTCATGCTATCTACTCCTTCCTTGGAGTCTACTCTATTGCAGATTTTGGTACCATCCACAAAGAGACAAACCTTACCCAACAGCCCTTTTTCAATATCATTAACAAAGATTTTAAAAATAATTGGACCAAGGACAGATCCCTGTGGCACACCACTGGTAACATCCTTCTCCTCAGAGTGAGTTCCATTTACCTGTATACTTTGTCGCTTCTCACTCAACCAATTTCTTACCCAGTTAGTCACTTTAGGGTCTACCCCTAAGATAATCAATTTATTAATAAGTCTCCTGTGGAGAACACGTCAAAGTCTTTACTGAAATCCAAATACACCATATTTAGGGCTCTCACTCCATCCAACTCTCTGGCCACCCAGTCAAAGAAATCAATCAGATTTGTCTGACAAGACCTGCCTCTGGTAAACCCATGCTCCTGAAGTATCTCCTACACCTTTCAAATTTGTGCCTCAAGTTCAATTCCGTCTGGGTCCACCTGAGCATGATTGGAGCCTACTGTCGCGACTTGGACAGCAAGCCCATCTCTGCTCAGCCACTTTGGTGGTCTCCACAGCTCAGGGAAGAGAGTGTCCACATCCAAATAAGATTCCGAGCCACCCAACTCCGGTGTCAAAATAGCCAGACAAATCTCCCTCATTTTCACCGGCTGCTGCGCAGACCTTGGAACAAAAGCAAAACACTTCATTATAATGAAAATTGTATAAAACAGCCTGTGATGAGCTTTCCAAGCATTGGCATTCCTGGAAATACAATACCAGCTCAGCATCAATGTTTTTACTGCTCGGGAGCATTGGTCACTAACACGTGGCCTGATGCTTTCAGGCACCATCTTAAAGGGGCCAGTACCTGTCTAAATTCTTGCAGATCCTCTCTTCCACTCTTGATCCCCCTCCAAAGAAGACCTTCCTCAAGCTAACTCAAGAAAGTCCTGGTGATCTAGGATTATGGGGCAGGAGTGATGCCCACTTTTCTTGTTCCCTCCAGCACTAGGTTCAAAATGGCGCTGGTTGATACCTAGTGGTAATCTCATGGTACTACTACTAGGAGTTAAAAGGCCATATAAGGCCTTATTTGTTTATTACCATTTTTGTTTTGACTGAGATTTTTAATGCTCCTATTTATAAAAAAAAATGAATAAAATATTTATAATTTTTATAATTTGTTACTCCTTTTGGTCTTCTTAGTAAATATAGCTTATCATTTGTTTAACATTCACTTGTCTAACTTGGAAAGGAAGTTTCAGTAATATATTTCCTATAAATTGACTTCCACAACCTAAGAAGCTCACTCCCTCCACCCCCCCCCCCCCATAATTTCCCACTCAATTGAATGTAATAAAGTTTCTGTGTTACCAAGTTATGCCATTCTTTATAATAATTTATTGACATGGTTCTATGTAAAGCCCTGTTGGCCACATTGTTATCATGTAAACCGCTTAGAATTGGAGATATAGTGGTATAGAAAAACAGTTAAATAAAATAAATTAATAAATAAAATATATTTATATCAATATTTATTAGAGTATGTGTTGTATGAATTTGTTGAAATTCATTTTTGGTGCAGTTTTCGGTATAATAGTTCTTACTTCTATTTTAGATTCTAAACCCCTGATGCGGGCTCAGCTGAAAAATGGCCGTGTTGGATTTTATGCTGATATCCTTATTTGTATGTTGTGTTATGTGTTTTATGGAGCCCTTTTACTGCGGTTAAAGTGAGAATTAGAGGTATTAGGCTTTTGCAGCTACAGCCAGGGGTTAGTTCAAAAAGCACTGTGACAGCTGCTGCAGTTACACATTAACTATTTGGGGCGTGCCCAGTATGTCCCCAGCAGATAATATGGTGAGAACGCAGGGATCATGGTGTGACATCGCTGATGCCGTTAATGCCACTCATAGAAGTGCTGTTAGTTGCATCCAGATGTCTTTGAAATGTGCTTCTACCGCACGCTGTGAATGCCCGTGGTAACTACATGGTATAGGCACTCCTACACCCCGCCCACACCTTGCCCATACCCTGCCCACTCTTGCTACTAATGTGCGGTATGCAGCTATCATAAAAAATTGTCTGCAGTAGCTGTATTTGGCCCCCGTTAGACCATAAGAACATAAGAAATGTCATACCTAGTCAGACCAAGGTCCATCAAGCCCAGTATCCTGTTTCTAATAGTGACCGATCCAGGTCACAAGTACCTGGCAGGTTCCCAAAAGACACACAAGTTCCACCATGCTTGTCCTTGGTCAAGCAGTGGATTTCCCGGGTCCCCTTTAATATAAGTCTTTAACCTTTGCAGCTGCTCCTTTTAGTTTTTTCTTAACTACAGTATTTTCCTCATTTTATCATAGACTTCCTTTTCAAAGTTGAAAGGTAGTACTGTGGATTTCCTTGCCATCTTGCTTCCATTTATTAAATCAAAAGCATTCATGCTATGATCACTATTGCCAAGTGGCCCTAACAACCTTATCTCTTGGACCATATTCTGTCTTCCACTAAGGACTAGGTCCAAAATAGCTTCTTTTCTTGTTGGTTCATGAACCAGCTGCTCCAGGAAGCAGTTATTTAATTCATGTAGAAACTATCTCACTAACATGTTCTGCTGTGACACTGACCCAGTCGATACCGGGTAATTGAAATAACCCATTATTACTGTGTTGTAACTATTGTTAGCTTCTCTGATTTCTTTTAGCATTTTATAATCAATCTGTTCATTTGGCCAGATGGTCGGTAGTACACCCACACTGCCATCACCTTCCCCTTTTCACATGGAATATCTATCCATAGAGATTCTACAATGTATTTTATTTCCTGCAAAACTTTAATCCTGTGTGACTCATTGCCCTCTCCACCAATTTGATCTACCCTATCATTGCGATATAGTGTCCGATTGGTTGTCCTCCTTCCACCAGGTCTCTGAGATGCTAATCATATTTAACCTTTCATTTAGTGCTATATATTTTAGCTGTCATCATGGCATGATTTTCCAATGATAGGGCAGTGATGACAACTAATGTCCTTTAGTAAACACACCCCTTAGGGACTCATTCCATCCCGGATGTCCAGTCCCTCTGTACGTCTGGTTTGACCGGACGTACAGAGGGGCTCACGATTCTGATCCTGCGGGGCACATCTAGCAGAATCGTGATCAGGCCTGTACATACAGGCCGGGAATGCGATTCAGCCTGGCCTGCAAGTACAGGCACTGCCTGACTAACTCAATCTGGGCTTTTAAATGGAGCTGTGGGGAATTGGTGTCCAGATGCCATGGCACTGCGGCTCCATTTAAAAACTGCAATGCCGGCCACCGGAAAAAACAGCTTATTCACCACAGCCCGACCCCTGATCTGGCCTTCTAAGGCCAGGGTCAGGCTGCAGGAAATGTCCTCTGCCCCCCCCCCCCTCCCAATCCATGCCCCGGGCCAAAAACAAAAAATGTCCAGCACAAGTCACCGGCCCTGGACGTACAGAGCTGACATTAGAATCGGCCCTGTGTGTCCAGGGCCAGGGACTGCCCACCGCCCGCCTAGACTCTGCCTCCAAGCCATCCCTTCCCCACCATTTTCCCGCCCCTTCCCCACCCCCATCTAACTTCCCCGCACAACCAGCGGGGAATTTAGATGCTGGCGGGAAAGGCACGAATAGCGGGGATGGATGTCCCGTTGAGACATCCATTCCCGCTATTCATGCGACAAAATAACCCCCTTAGTGTCCGGCAACTGTTAGTGCACGCCCACACTTTAACTGTGCTGGGATGACAGTTACCGCATGCTAATTCCCATGTTAACTGCATATTGGGCCAAGGAGATTGTGACTGGGTGGCTTAGGGATGGAGAGTGGGCATGTTTAGAACAAGAGTACATAACTGTATGCTGTCAATTTTGCAATTAGCATGAGTGCACTTCACGTCACCTTAATGAGAGACATTAAGTGCAACCATCTTAACTGTGAATGTTGCTTGCGTGTGTTAAGGTACTCTATAATGAAATAACAACTGAGAACATGCTGGCCCTGCCCCCAACACTTAGCACATGACTATTGCACATACTGCGAGTTCTGTTTTATTGAAAATGCATGGCAAGTGCAAACCCCTACCACACCTTAGTAAATGGGCCCCTATGTATTTATGATCTGTTTATTGGAGTCATTTATTGCATTCTCCTTTCCCAGTGTTTTATACAGACACATGGGCTCCTATGTATTTTTATAAAATAGGGTAACAATAAGTGACTACATGGCCTTCACACTGAGGCCCAGTTATAAAATTGCCCTCTGTTCTTCTATCTGTTCTTAATGAGATTAGGCATTCTTTTGATAGGGATAACATATCACTTGCTATTTCACTCAACTTGTTCTGTGCTTTTGACTTAGTTAATCACTCTCTTCTCTCTTGTTTTCACATTGCTGGTCTTTGTGGTTTCATTTCACAATGGTTTCACTCCTTCCTTACTGATCATTGATATTATGTTTAGAACATAAGAACATAAGAACATAAGATATGCCATACTGGGTCAGACCAAGGTCCATCAAGCCCAGCATTCTGTTTCCAACAGTGGCCAATCTAGGTCAAACGTACCTAGCAGTTTCCCCAAGAGACACAGGTTCCACAGTGCTTGTACTGGTTCAAGCATTGATATCCTGGGTCCCTTCTTAATAATGGTTTATGGACCTTTCCTCCAGGAACTTGTCCAAACCTTTTTTAAACCCAGCTACACTAACAGCCTTTACTACATCCTCCGGCAACAAATTCCAGAGTTTGATTACACGTTGAGTGAAAAAATATTTTCTTTTATTAGTCTTAAATAGTTACCCTGTAGCTTCATTGCATGTCCCTAGTCTTTCCATATTCTGATAAGGTAAACAATCGATCTACGTTTAACCCGTTCCACTCCGTTCATTAATTTATAGACTTCTATCATATCTCCCCTCAGCCGTCTCTTCTCCAGGCTAAAGAGCCCCAACCTTTTTAGCCTTTCTTCATAGGAGTAGCCTTCCATCCCCTTTACCATTTTGGTGGCTCTTCTCTGAACCTTTTCTAAAATCGCTATATCCTTTTTAAGATACGGCGACCAGAATTGCACACAATATTCAAGGTGCGGTCTCACCATGGAACGATATAGAGGCATTATAATATCTTTTGTTTTATTTTCCATTCCTTTCCTTATCATACCTAGCATTCTATTTGCTCTCTTGGCCGCCGCTGCACACTGGGCCGAGGGTTTTAACAAGGTATCCACAATGACGCCTAAATCTTTTTCCTGGGTGGTGGTTCCTAATGTGGAACCTTGCATCGTGTAACCATAGTTTGGGTTGTTCTTCCCTAGGTGCATAACTTTGCACTCTCCACATTAAATTTCATCTGCCATTTTGATGCCCAGTCTTCCAATTTATCAAGATCCTCTTGCAATTTTCCACAATCCTCCTGGGTTTTTAACAACTTTAAATAGTTTTGTGTCATCTGCAAATTTGATAACCTCACTTGTTATTCCACTTTCCAGGTCATTTATGAATATGTCAAAAAGCAGCGGACCCAGCACAGATCCCTGGGGTACACCACTATTCACCTTTCTCCATTGGGAAAATTGGCCATTTAGCCCTACCCTCTGCTTTCTATCTTTTAACCAGTTCCTGAACCACAGTAGTACACTGCCTCCTATCCCATGACTCTTTAGTTTTGCCAAAAGTCTCTGATGAGGGACCTTGTCAAAGGCTTTCTGAAAGTCCAGATACACAATATCAACCGACTCACCTTTGTCCACCTGTTTATTCACTCCTTCAAAAAAACATAACAGATTAGTAAGACAAGATCTTCCTTGTCTAAAGCCATGTTGGCTGTCTCCCATTAGGTCGTGACTATCTACATGCTGAGTAATTTTATTCTTTATGATGGTTTTCTACCATTTTTTCCCGGTACTGAAGTCAGGCTCACTGGTCTGTAGTTTCCCGGATCACCCCTCAAACCCTTTTTAAAAATTGGTGTTACATTGGCGATCCTCCAATCCTCAGGTATTAGAGATGATTTTAATGATAGTTCACAGATTACTGATAGCAGGTCTGCAATCTCAAATTTCAGTTCTTTCAACACCCTTGGATGTATACCATCCGGCCCAGGTGATTTGCTACTCTTCAGTTTATCTAATAGTTGTAAGACATCTTCCCGATGTATCGATATTTCCTTCAATTCTTCCACACCTTTAAATACCACTTCAGTCATGGGTAACATCCCTACATCTTCCTCAGTAAAGACCGAAGCAAAGAATTCATTCAGTCTCTCTGCTATCGCCTTGTCGCCTCTTAGTGCTCCTTTAACCCCTTTATTATCTAATGGACCAACTGACTCTCTCACAGGTTTTTTGCTACGAATGTACTTGAAAAGGTCTTTATTTCGCGTTTTTGCTTCCGCAGCAAGCTTCTTCTCAAATTCTCTCTTTGCCTGCCTTATCAATGCCTTGCATTTGACTTGCCAGTGCTTGTGCTGTTTCCAGGTTTCATCGTTTGGCTCTTTTTTCCATTTCCTGAAAGATGCTTTTTTGGCAACAACAGCCTCTCTGACCTCACCTTTAAACCATGCTGGCAGTTTTTTGGACTTCCTTCCACTTTTCTTAAAGCGTGGAATACAGCTGGTCTGGGCTTCCAAGATAGTATTTTTCAACAACACCCAAGCTTGATGTACGTCTTTAACCTTTGCAACTGCTCCTTTTAGTTTTTTCTTAACTGTTTTCCTCATTTTATCATAGTCTCCCTTTCGAAAGTTAAAGGGTAGTGCTGTGGATTTCCTTACTATCCCTCCTCCACTAATTAAATCAAAGGTGATCATGCTATGATCACTATTGCCAAGTGGCCCCAACACCCTTATCTCTTGCACTACATCTGGTGTTCCACTAAGGACTAGGTCTAATATTGCTTCCCCTCTGGTTGGTTCATGAACCAGCTGCTCCAAGAAGCAGTCATTTATTGCATCTAGGAACTTTATCTCCCTAGCATGTCCTGTTGTGACACTGACCCAGTCGATGCCGGGGTAATTGAAATCACCCATTATTATTACTGCACTGTAACGTTTGCTAGCTTCCTTGATTTCTTTGAGCATTTCATCATCCATTTGTTCATTCTGGCCAGGCGGATGATAGTACACCCCCACTGCCATCGCCTTCCCCTTTTTACATGGAATTTCAATCCATAGAGATTCTACAGCAAATTTTGTTTCTTGCAAAACTTTAATCCTTTCTGACTCAATGCCCTCTCTAACATAGAGCGCAACCCCTCCACCAATTTGGTCAGCTCTATCATTACGATATAGTTTGTACCCAGGTATCACAGTGTCCCACTGGTTGTCCTCCTTCCACCATGTCTCTGATATTCCAATCATATCTAACCTCTCGTTTAGTGCTATATATTCTAACTCTCCCATCTTGTTTTGTAGACTTCTAGCATTTGCATACAAGCATTTTAGAGACTGTATTTTATTCATATTAATTTGGCTATTGGTAGACATGGGTAATTTGGGATCTTTAAGTTCTGTCTGCTCCATACTCGAGGGCATTTGGGCTACTTTACTCTTTTTTGGAACCTCTCTGCTTTTTGTAGTATCCTTCAAGGATACATTCTTCCGAACCATGCGCTCTTGGGCGACTGTCGGCTTTCCCCTATTATCTAGTTTAAAAGCTGCTCTATCTCCTTTTTAAAGGTTAATGCCAGCAGCCTGGTTCCATCCCGGTTAAGGTGAAGCCCATAACTTCGGAAGAGCCCCTCCTTTCCCCAGAATGTTCCCCAGTTCCTAACAAATCCGAACCCCTCATCTCTGCACCATTGTCTCATCCACGCATTGAGACTCCGGAGCTCTGCCTGCCTTTTGGGTCCTGCGCGTGGAACGGGAAGCATTTCGGAGAACGCTACCCTGGAAGTTCTGGATTTCAACTTCCTACCTAAAAGCCTAAATTTAGCTTCCAGAACCTCCCTACCACATTTTCCTATGTCATTGGTACCGACATGTACCAAGACAGCAGATTCCTCCCCAGCACTATCTAAGACCTTATCTAGGTGGCGTGTGAGGTCCGCTTCCTTCGCACCAGGCAGGCATGTTACCAGGCGATCCTCACTTCCACCAGCCACCCAGCTATCTACATGCCTAATGATCGAATCACCAACTATAACTGCTGTCCTAACCCTTCCCTCATGGGCACTTGGCCCTGGAGAAACCTCCTCGGTGCGAGAGGGGTTTACATCACCTGGAGGACAGGTCCTAGTTACAGGATCACTTCCTGCCACACCAGGGTGATGCTCTCCTGTCACGTGACCTTTCTCCTCCATGGCAACAGGGATGCTGCCAGACTGGAGGTGGGACTTCAGGACTATATCCCTGTAGGTCTCGTCTATGTACCTCTCTGTCTGTCTTATGTTTTCCAAGTCTGCCACTCTAGCCTCTAGAGAACGGACTCGTTCCCTGAGAGCAGAGAGCTCCTTGCACCTAGTGCACACGTAAGACCTCTCACCAGCTGGGAGAAAATCATACATGTGACACTCAATGCAAAAGACTGGAAAGCCCACATCCCGCTGCTGGACTGCTGTCTGCATCTTAGTTTTAAGTTTGTGTTTAGATCTTTAAGTTCTTTATGTACTAAAGGGTGCTATGGATATTTATACCACTAAAACTGTACCTAAGAAGTTTAATATACCTTGTTCACCTGAAGCTTAATTAATCTCAGGTCCTTAGTGTATGACTGATTTGGGTAATGAGCTTCACCTGAGAGCACCTCCTGTCTTTTAAGTTGTGCAAGTACCTATAAAGCTGTGATTATCCCAGGGGAGGGTGGGTGTGGGGAGGGAGGGAGGGATATAACACTTATTAAAAAAGGGCTGCTACACAGTACCTTGTCCTGTGCCGCTGAGGTAAGCTATATTCTGATTTGATTTAAATTATAGCTCTTTGCTGCTACTAGGCTCTAACCTATTAAGAAATTTAAACTACAAGCTCTCTGCTGGATTCTAAATTTAACCAGAAAGCTTTCTTCTGTGTTTTAATTTGAAACTAAAAGTACTTTGCTGATGCTAGGCCCTGAGTGACTATGAAATTTAAACTACAGCTGTCTACTGGGTATGAAAGGTAACCAGAAAGTTCTCTTCTGTGTTTTAAATTGAATCTTAAACTGTTGCTACTAGGCCCTGACTGATTTAACAAAAAAAATAGTGGGTTCACAGATTAATTAGCTTTAAAAGAAAAAAAATTCCTTTCAGAAAAATTCCCAGAAGTATATACTCACAATTTCAGATTTCTCTCCAGAAGTAACAGCCCCCCTTTCTAGTCCTTTCAGGACTCCCAGTCCACTCCTCGCCCTCTCTTTTGTGGTGTCCCTCAGGGCTCGGTTCTGCCTCCGCTTCTCTTTAACATCTACCTTGCCCCTCTAGCCACTGTCATCCAGCAGAAGGGTGTGTCTGCATATTACGTGGTTGACATCCTACTGCTATTCCACACTCATCCTACCTCCTCTGATCTTTCTACCATTGATGCCTGCCTTTCTCTTGTTGCTTCTTGGTTGCACGCCAACTGCTTGACTTTGAACCCTTCAAAAACTTTGGTTATATGGCTAACCGATTCTTCTACTTCTCCCTCATTTTTCCCCCTCACTTGATTTATCTGTTCCTGTTATTTCCTCCTTATGGTATCTTGTGGTTATTCTTGACACTTCCCTCTCCTTTCACGATCACATCAGCATGGCGGTGAAGCGCTCGGTCAAATACGTTCCATTTGGTCCTTCCTTCCAGACTCGGCTGTCCTCATCTTACTCCTAACTCTAGTCATTTCAAGTATGGATTATTGTAATGTCATTTATGCCAGTTTATTCCAATACCAACTTAAGCACCTCCTATCTGTTCAAAATACTGCTATTCACCTTCTCCACCATGCCTCCATATTTGGCCATGTTTCTCCGTTGCTTATTAAATCACATTGGTTGCCCCTCACTCATTGATTCATTACAAGATTCTCACCCTCACGCATACGATTCTCAACTCTGGTATCCCCCCTATCTGTCATCCCTTCTCATCTTATACATGTCACCCCAGATTCTTTGTTACATTCATGCAAACTGCCTTCACATTCCCTCCTCTTCACATGTTCATCTTGAAACCACACGACACACAGACTTTTACTTCCTAGGCTCCCACCTTTGGAACACTCTCCCTGCCGATATCCATCTCGAAACTTCATATACCAAGTTTAAATCTACATTAAAAACACATCTATTCCAACTTGCTTTTGATCTCCCTCCACAGGTACTCTAAGATTCTGCACCAAACTCCTGGCCTCCCCTTCCCACTCTTCTCCACTATCTTTGCCTAATCTTTCCTGTTATTTTAATGGATTTCTTTGCGCTTATTCTTTTTAATTTGTACCTTTTGGGAAGAAGTAATGTCATCCTCATTAATGGCCACATAGCCCTGAGGTTCTGCAGGCTGGTGATCTAAAGACCCTGTCAAAAAAGTTTGCCGGCGACAAACATCACCACCAGTGCTCGGTGGTGTCAAGGAAGCAGCTCTGGAAGTGAATGGCTGGAAAGAAAGGGTCCATTGATCTTAATACATATACATTTAAAGCAGCTGCGGGTGTGGGAACGAGTCAGAGCAAGATGGCGGTCGAGGCGATGATGGCCGACAAGGCAAGGAGGGAAAATGGAACGATGGCAGACAGTCCCTTAAGTGAAATACAGAAGCTGAAGGGAGATCTACCGGACTGGTTTGCCACCCTCTGGCAAGATCTAAGTTCTTTTAAAGCTGAAGCCCAAGATTGGATTGCTGAGTTAAAGCTTGATTTAAATGATGTGGAGCCAAGATTAGAGAAAGCAGAGGGGCAACTGGATGACTAGGAAGCCAGGGTGCAATCCCTACAAAAACAAGTTGATAAATATCTTGAGGCCCAGGAGGAACTACTATTGAAGGTAGAAGACCTGGAGAATCGCTCCCAGAGGGCAAATATAAGGCTGCAGGGCCTTCCCGAAACAAAGGAATCTGTGGACTATCGCTACCCTATAGAGCAGGGCTGGAGGTGAAAGAACTTTACTACAAGGAGTAGAGGAGTATGAGATTGCAGACCTACTATTAGTAACCTGTGAACTATCATTAAAATTATCTGTAGTACCTGAAGATTGGAGGATCGCCAATGTAATGCCAATTTTTAAAAAGGGTTCCAGGGGTGATCCGGGAAACTACAGACTGGTGAGCCTGACGTCAGTACCAGTAAAAATGGTAGAAACCATTATAAAGAAGAAAAGTACTCATCATATAGATAGTCATGGCTTAATGGGATAGTAATACTAAGCAAAAGGGGGGGGTCGGTCTCTGTGAATGGATACTATAGGCTATGTGAAAACCTCATTCAACTCTTCACCAATATTGCCAGATATAATAATACTAAATGTCACAGCACAGCCTCAGAAATGACCGTAGGCACTCAATTATTCTGGATTAAATGTGTTACACTTCCAGACTCGTGCCGGTTCTTACATCAATGGCTGAGTAGTATATTGTGTTGATGATATCACAAGTTCATGTTATGAGCAATAATACCAAAAAGTAATCAGAAAGATAACACAGGTACACTACCAAAAAACTGCCTCCAGTTTTGCAACTGATTCCTATAGATTTTGGGGTGCTGAATCCAGGAAAAATAGCCAAAATGTTCCATCACGTCACGTTTTCTTGCAAAATTAGATTTCTTACCCATATAAGGAATGTTCACATAATTTCTTTTTAGCCGACTGCAGTTTATTTTCTTGGCCCAAAATAGAGGTTGTAATGGTTAACTAACTAGAAACACTCCCTCATGATATTTTAGAGTGTTTTGTATTCATTTTATACATTAACAGGACAATTGGGAGGCGGGGGGCTAAATCCAGTACTCGCGCTGGCGCATGTTCTTTCCTGTTCGCCTCGCCTCGTTCGCTCGCTCAAACACGGTGGTTGCGACATGAACGTTCCTGTCAAATTTCAGTTTCTTGCAAGTTCATTATTACCTTTTGTTTGCTCAGTCGTAATCCAGCTTTATTCCGAAGTGGTTCACTACAGTTGTAGTTTGCAGTGCTGTGTATTTGTGATGGCTCACAGAGCCAGTGGTTGCGTCAACTCTCCGGACAGTTTTTGTTTTATTTGTGGGGAATATACCGTGAAAAAAGCGGCAGAGGAACATTTCTGCATTTATTAAAAAAGTATATTTCGCCTATTTCGGTTTGAAGTTAGGCGATCAAGACAAACCGTGGGCTCCTCACAAAGTGTGCAAGACATGTGAGGAAGATCTACGCTTATGGATGAAAGGTAAAAACAAGCATTTCGTTTCGGAATACCTATGATGTGGCGTGAACAAAGAGACCACAGC
Organism: Ichthyophis bannanicus; assembly: GCA_033557465.1. Taxonomy (NCBI): domain Eukaryota; kingdom Metazoa; phylum Chordata; class Amphibia; order Gymnophiona; family Ichthyophiidae; genus Ichthyophis; species Ichthyophis bannanicus. The sequence goes on from CM066032.1 coordinate 1,840,300,118, forward strand.
AGTGACTGCTATTTTTGCTCTTGCATTGTGAAGGGATACAACTTAAAAAAATAAGAACGTAATAAGTTACCCCAACCCTCCCTCAGCAATTAGGCCTATGCCTCATAGCAACGAAGTACCTGTGCCTGAACCACCAAAATCTTTGGATCATATTTGTGTGGACGGTTCTGATCATGATGAGACTCATCAGATGGCTTTTCCCGATGAGTCCAGTACTTCCGAGTTTGAAACTGAACCAGATCCGAAACCTGAACTTTTCTCTCAAGCTGAATTGAATGATTTAGTCCGGGATTTAGGACTCCCAAAAGATGCTGCCCAACTGCTAGGTTCTCGGCTTAAACAGAAAAATCTATTGTCACCAGGAACAACTTTTTATTGGTACCGCAACCGCGAGACACAATTTTTGAAGTATTTCAGCAAAGAGGAAGATTTGGTATTTTGCAACGATATATACGGAGTGATGGAAAAGTTTAAACTCAAGTATGATCCTGCTGAATGGCGGCTGTTCATTGATTCGTCAAAAGACAGCATAAAAGGTGTTCTTCTTCATAATGGAAACACATTCGCTTCAGTTTCTATTGCTCACTCTGTTATTCTCCAAGAAAAATACGAGAATTTGGCCCTGATTCTTCAGAAGATTCGTTATGATGAGCATAAGTGGATGATTTGTGGAGACTTTAAAATTCTATCCATGCTATTAGGGCAGCAATCCGGTTTCACCAAATATCCCTGCTTCCTTTGCTTGTGGGATAGCCGGGCCCGCGACCTACACTGGGGGAAAAAAGACTGGCCAATTCGGGAGTATTTGAGACCCGGTGAGAAAAATGTTCTTCATGAGAGCTTGGTACCTCGTGATAAAATTCTATTACCACCTCTCCACATTAAGTTGGGTCTCATTAAGCAATTCATCAAGTCCCTTCCAAAAGATGGTGAGTGCTTTCGGTACCTTTGCTCAAAGTTCCCCCGACTTTCTGAAGCAAAGCTAAAGGAAGGAGTGTTTGTTGGCCCTGATATAAGGAAACTCATTTCAGATGGAGCATTCGCTGAAACGATGTCTGAGAAGGAAAAAGAAGCCTGGGATTCCTTCAAGGATGTTGTTCTCAAATTCTTGGGGAACAGGCGGGATGAGAACTATAAGGATATTGTTGCCAGGATGCTCAATGCCTTCAAAGAACAAGGCTGTAACATGAGCCTGAAAGTCCATTTCTTGCACTCCCATGTGAACTACTTTTCCGAAAACTTGGGGGCGTACAGTGAAGAACAAGGTGAAAGGTTTCACCAGGACATCAAGGACGCAGAGAGAAGGTACCAAGGAAGATGGAACACCACAATGATGGCTGATTTCTGCTGGTTGCTGCTGCGGGAAACCCCAGATGAAAAATACGCCAAGCAGCGCACCAAGAGAAGCATTCGGGGGAAGAAGAAACGGGCCCACCAGGAGATTGATTGACCCAAGAATGACTTTAAAATCTAAACTGTGTTGACAAATATCGTGTTTTTACTAAACTTTGAAATAAAAATTTGCTAGTTATTACCACAGTGTCGGATCTCATTTATTAGAATTTTATTTTCACACCATCGGGTGTTTGTCTTCATGTATTGCAATGGTGCGGTTTGCGTTTTCTATTCTTACATACATACCTGTACAACATTTTTTGCACATTTCTTTGCTTTGCTTTGTGTCTAACCTCGCTCTTATATGCTCAATGTTTGTGCACATGTATGTGGCTGTTTTAAGTGCAGACAATTTTGCTACCATCACAGTGTGTTTTGTTGACATTACTCTATTCTTATGTGCTGCCTTGTTACAATTTTCTTTATTCTTATTTGAATAACTACTAAACAATTAGTATAAAGAATTCATCCAAGAAACTTTTATCTCGATCGCACTCAATCTGAAACGTTCACCTCAAACTGCTAACCCAATGTAGCAAAAAATCTGTACGTGATGGAGCAAATTGGTTACCAGATTTGGATTCAGCGCACCAAAAAACGTAAAAATCAATGGAAACAGTAGAGGCAGTTTAAAAAAAAAATTTTTTAGTGTACCTGTGTAATCCTTCCACTCGCTGGTACTAAATATAATAGGGACGTGTTTTATATTTAGTACCAGCGAGTGGAAGGATGTTTCCTATATAAAAAACGAAAAATAAAAAAACAAAAAAAGAGAATGAAGAAGAAGGAGAACGTGATATTTTTATAAATAAAGAGTGAAACACACAGCACAGTTCTACGGTTCAGCTTGAGCTAAGTATTTTTTGATTATTTTTCTGATTACTTTTTGGTATTATTGCTCATAACATGAACTTGTGATATCATCAACACAATATACTACTCAGCCATTGATGTAAGAACCGGCACGAGTCTGGAAGTGTAACACATTTAATCCAGAATAATTGAGTGCCTACGGTCATTTCTGAGGCTGTGTTGTGACATTTAGTATTATTATATCTGGCAATATTGGTGAAGAGTTGAATGAGGTTTTCACATAGCCTATGGCTTAATGGGAGACAGCCAACATGGCTTTAGACAAGGAAGATCCTGCCTTACTAATCTGTTATGTTTCTTTGAAGGTGTGAATAAACAGGTAGACAAAGGTGAGTCGGTTGATATAGTGTATCTGGACTTTCAGAAAGCCTTTGACAAGGTCCTTCATCAGAGACTTTTGGCAAAACTAAAGAGTCATGGGATAGGAGGCAGTGTACTATTGTGGATCAGGAACTGGTTAAAAGATAGAAAGCAGAGAGTAGGGCTAAATGGCTAATTTTCCCAATGCAAAAAGGTGAATAGTGGAGTAACCCAGGGATCTGTGCTGGGTCCGCTGCTTTTTGACATATTCATAAATGACCTGGAAAAGGGAATAACGAGTGAGGTTATCAAATTTTCAGATGACACAAAACCATTTAAACTTGCTAAAACCCAAGAGGATTGTGGAAAATTGCAAGAGGATATTGATAAATTGGAAGACTGGGCATCCAAATGGCAGATGAAATTTAATGTGGACAAGTGCAAAGTTATACACCTAGGAAAGAACAACCCAAACTATGGTTACACGTTGCAAGGTTCCACATTGGGAACCACTACCCAGGAAAAAGATTTAGGCGTCATCGTGATAACATGTTAAAACCCTCCACCCAGTGTGCAGCGTTGGCAAAGAGAGCAAATAGAATGCTAGGAATCTTAAGGAAAGGAATGGAAAATAAAACAAAGGATATTATAATGCCTCTGTATCGTTCCATGATGCAACCGCACCTTGAATATTGTGTGCAATTCTGGTCACTGTATCTTAAAAAGGATATAGCGTTATTAGAAAAGGTACAGAGAAGAGCCACCAAAATGGTAAAGGGGATGGAAGGATAATCCTATGAAGAGAGGCTAAAAAGGTTAGGGCTCTTCAAACTGGAAAAGAGATGGCTGAGAGGAAATATGATAGAGGTCTATAAATTAATGAATGGAGTGGAACGGGTAAACATAGATCGATTATTTACATCGTCAGAATATAAAAAGACTAGTGGACATGCAATAAAGCTACAGGGTAACCTATTTAAGAGTAATAAGAGAAAATATTTTTTCACTCAACGTGTAATCAAAATCTGGAATTTGTTACCCGAGAATGTAGTAAAAGCTGTTACTGCCGCTGGGCTTAAAAAAGGTTTGGACAAGTTCCTGGAGGAAAGGTCCATAAACTATTATTAAAAGGGACCCAGGATATCACTGCTTGACCCAATACAAGCTTTGAGGAACCTGTGTCCTTTGGGGAGACTTCTAGGTACTTATGACCTAGATTGGCCACTGTCGGAAACAGGACACTGGGCTTGATGGACCTTGGTCTGACCCAGTATAGCATATCTTATGTTTTTAAGTTTGAATGGGCCCTCTGGGCATTGGGCCCAAGGTGAGAAGCAGACCGAGGGACATGGTGGCCTGCCTTCATGAATATGCTACCAAAGAGCTAGTGATGGTAGCAGCACAAAAACTGGCAAGATCCATTGGGTAGGGCATTTTGTTGAAGTCTATGTTGATCTAGCAATGCTCACTATGGACGTCCAACCAATCAACTGCCATCACAGTTTTATAAAAGGAACCGTTGGGTTCGGTGTTTTTTAGGGTGATTACTTTCAACGCGGAATACTATCACTTGACACAGGGCTCTTGATGGGCCCGAAACATGCATGTCATGTGCAACAATAACTTTGGTGCTTCCTTATGGGAGACGAATATCGCCTGCTCATGAGATGTGTTATTTCACTATTAGAAAGTTACATGGAATTCTGAGTTTTGTAACTATTTAATAAAAGGGATTTCCCGACGTGGAGGGGAAAGGCGTCCTTCCTTCCCGCTCTTGCCAGGGGACCCCGACATAAAAAAGATTCTATATGAGTTTTATAGGTTCATTGAACTCAATGGTATATTTCAATGACTTTCTTCATTTTGAGTGATCAGTGGTAGTCATTTGATATTTTTGAGGCTTTAGTTTATTGATTGCACTATAAAGAGATGGCAGGGTTATCATCTTACTACCAAATGCCTGTGAAGGAGTAGCCTAATGGTTAGAGCACTGGCTTGGGAACCAAGTGATCAGGCTGTGATTCCCACTAGCACATCTTGGGCAAGTTTCTTAACCCTCCATTGCCTCAGAAGAATCTGAGTTATCAATGTCCCTGTTTAATTTATCTTACCAAGTTTAAGTTACAATGTAAACCACTTTGATTAAATGATAAAGCGGTATAAAAATCCTGTTAAATAAAATAAATAAATGTCTCTTCCCAGTAGGCCTATAGTTTACAATATCAGGGACTACAACTTACACCAAGTCAGTTGTTGAAGCTCTGTAGGGATTGCAAAAGGCTTCCAATGACATCAGAAGAACAGGAGTCTTCTCAGTCAGGGGAGGAGTCCAACATACCAAAGTGGCAGAGGGCCCCATGAGGCAATAAAAGGCTCTGGTGACAGAAGGCATCTTCGTACAGTGGCAAGATGGGCAATTGCTGACAGTATTGAATGGACTTTGTGGACTTCTTGCCGGGGGGGGGGGGGGGGTATGGTGGTGCTTGCAACACAGTTTTATTTGGGTGTGTTTTATGTATGGTGTAAATGGGTAGAGTGTATATGTGGGATCTGAGGCCTGAAGGTGAGATCACGCCTCAACATTGATTGGAGAAGTGGGACTGTAGAATGACTGAGGGTGGGTTTGGGTGATTTGGAAGGGGGTTGGAGGGGTAGAGGGGAAGTGTGTAGTGGTTAGTGGGGAGAAGGGGAGAAGGGGGAAGGGGGAAGGGTTCCTGAGATCCCCTTTGAGGATAGATTGTCTTGGCAAATGGGGTTATGGCTGACTATAAGGTGGTGACCCTGAATGTTCAGGACCTGAATAAGATGTAGAAGAAAAAGTGGGGGAGGGGTATGTATCATGTTGTCTGTTAAAGAAGCCTCATCAAGTGCTGGAGGTTAAAAGGGTCAAGGGGGGACGGTATTTGTTAAAGCAGTTTGGAGAGGGGGTAAGACCTACACTATTCCCTAATTAACATCTATGCTCCCAACAACAATCAGGTGAGATTCTTTGACTCCCTCCGAGAGTTCCTTTTGCAATCTATGGAAGGGCGGGTGATCATGGGTGGAGATTTTAATGTAGTGCTGAACCTGGCTCTTGACACCTCGAAGGGATTGGTCTCAGGCTCTCGGATGCATAGACTGAAACTGAATCGCATGCTGGAGGGCTTGGATTTAGTGGATGTTTGGAGGGAGAGGAATGGGAAACAAAGGAATTATTCCTTTTACTGTGGGGTGCATGAGTCCTTCTCGAGGACTGATATGCTTCTGGTAGACAAAACCTTCTTACCCTGTGTGATGGAGTGTGGTATGGGGGAATGCACCTGGTCAGACCATGCGTCAATGTGGGGAACTTTGCGGGGGGGGGGGGGGGGATGCTGAATGTTCCCAGTGGCAGTAGTGGAAACTTAATGAATCTCTTCTTAATGATTCATCAGTAGTTCCGCAGATTCATAAAGATATTGACTACCTTGCCTTGAATGGGGATGGCCAATGTTCCCCCAGTATAGTGTGGGATTGCTTAAAGATTTATTTAACATTTCTCATATACTGCCTTTCATGATATCAAGGTGGTTTTACATTGAACAGGGCATTATAACTTAGAGATAACTATTTTTACAGGGAACATGGGCAATGGAGGGTTAAGTGGCTTGCCCAAGACCACAGGGAGCACCTGTGGGACAAGAAACCCCAGTCCTTCTGGCCCAAGGTTGCTGTCCTCTAGTGGGATTTGAACCCCCAACCTTCTGGCCTGAGGTACCTTGCCCCAACCACTAGGCTACACATGGTTGGGGGGGGGGGGGGCAAGATAATGGTGCAGGAACAATTCATTACCCTGGGATCGCATAAGAAATAGGTTAAGGAGGAAAAAAGAGAGCAGCTGCAGGCTGTGATAAGGGAACTGGAACAGAAGCATAAAGGAGTAAGCTGGGGACCAAGGAGGTTAAGACATTATTTGAGTCCCGCTGAGAGTTGGTGGAGATCAATTATGGCTTAGATAGGCTGAAACAATCCTTCTTTGAGTATGGGAATAAATTTAGTAGGCTGCTGGTCCATAAACTGAAAAAATTAAGTACCTGTAACTATATCACCAAAATCAGAGATAGTAAAGGGGTGAGCTCCAGTCGGAACAGGAAATCTGGGAGAAATTCTATTAATTTTATCAACAGCTCTAAACGCCAGAAGCAGGGGCCACTCCGGAAGCTATCAAGAACTATTTGCAGAGGTGGAGGGGTTGTTTAGGCCCATTACCATGCATGAAGTTCTGAGTGTGATAAGAGTTACCCCCTTGTAAGGCCTCGGGTTGGATGGGTTCCCTAATAGATTCTACAATGTTTTTAGCAATGTATTGGTACAGCTGCTTACGGAAATGTTTGGACAGGTGGACCGCATGCCCAATTCTTTGTGTTTGACAGGGGTGAACATCCTTCACAAGGAAGGGAAGGACTCAGGCATATCGACCCATATCATTACTAGGCAAAGGCTTGAAAATCTTCACTAGAATATTGGCTAATTGGTTGCTGCCCTATCTCACACACCTAGCTCATCCCAACCAGTCGGGGTTTGTACCAGGGAGGCAGGCATCAGACAATATCAGGAAGATCCTGAATCTGATCTGGCAGGGGCAACATTGGGGGGGCCCTGTTGGCGGTTGATGCTGAGAAGGCTTTTGACAGGGTGTACTGACCTTTGCTTTTTCAAACCCTGGAGAAAATGGACATTAATGGAGATTTTTTATGGTGGGTCAAGATCTTGCACCAGTCCCCGGTGACTTGCCTGAAAATTAATTGGGGTTGATCTCAGGCATCTGAATTACAGAGAAGCACGCAGCAGAGTTGTCCACTGCCCCACTCCCTTTCGTGCTGGCGATGGAATCCCTGGCTCAGAGGATCCGGGAGAATGTGAATATAAAGGGGTTAGATGTGGGGGGCCGAGAGTGTAAGCTCTCCTTATTTGCTGATGATGTCTTATTACTTGTCACCGTAATCCATGCAGAGGTCTTTACCATGTGGCAGCTAGCCCACTGCAGTTAGCTACACCTGTACAGTTGCAGCATTCCACAGTATCTGTGGCGCTCTTAATACACAATAGTGAACATTACGTTACATTCACTGCACATTGGCAACTCTCCCGAAAGTGTGAGGAATGTAGTGGGGCTGCTGATCTGTTTAGCAAAATTTGTAAATTAAAGCATATTTAATAAAAGATCAGCAAAAGACAGATGTTTCTATCACAACAAGAAAACGGTCCTTAGTAAGCGAAAAAGCAGGTACTTCTCCCTCGTTTGTTACATAACTTGCATTTCAACTACAATAACAACAGAAAAATCCAATTTGGAAAAAAGAGAGTAATAATAAGACTATTTCATTTGGAATGGCTTTTATGTTTTTGTAGCCCGCCCTGGGCAGTTTTCTTGGAAGGGCAGGTTTATAAATTAATGAACTAAATTCAATTAAATATACAAGCAAGCAATTTTCATTTGTCTTGGTCTATTTCTTGAAACATGCAGGCCATTTGTTCTTGTTACACAAACCAAAGTCTCTGAGTATATACTACCAAAGGGTGTGAAATAATCAAAACCAGAGCAATGCTGGGAGACTTTTTTCCTTTTTACTGGGAGCTGGAAAAATAAGCAGCTGGGAAATTAAAATCAAGAAAGCTCAAAGCCTCTGCAGTTTCAGACCTCATAAAAACTCAGCATTGTTAGGTTTATGACTCAAAAGAAAAAAGAAGAAAGTCATGAAAAAGTTTTCCTCACTCTGCACTTAGGAATAATTCTGCATTTCAGATCTGCACACGATCCATTTTCAAGGGGCATGACGGCAAAGTGTAAGCGGCCAGAACTTTACTTGCAAATAACAGCGGCAATCTTAGGGCACATCAGTCTGAAAAATATTTTCATGCTTGGCTTCCCTTGGCTTTTGTCTCTAGTCTTTAGTGAACATGAACCTCCAATTATGATGATAATAATAATTACTGAAATAAATTCAAGGGACGTCTAGTTTTCCTTTTAACATCCCCTCTGCTTTGTTTCTTATCCAGCGAGGCCTTGGGGTCTTCCAATGCCACTCTGATGATCTGGCTTCATTAAGATGCCGCAGGTTTCAGTCAGTACTAGAACTCCCTCCTCCTGTAAAAAAAAAATCTAGGTATTTAGATGGGTAGGTAGGAAAAGCGAACAGGGTCGAGCGCAGCATGACGTTGATGGCCAAAAATGGTGCTGGTTTCACCTCTACTGTTGTCTGATGAAGCACAGGAAATGATGGCAAGAGTCCATAAAGACCTATCTCGCTTAGACTACAGTTAATCTGGATCTTCTTTATACTTCTTGGCCACTAGGGATCCTCTGAGCTTATCCCACTCTTGCTTGACTTCTATTCCTGTGGAAACCACTCTATACACACACCATTTCTCTGTCTGTCTGTCTCTCTCTTTTTTAAATCCAGAACATTCCTTCTGCTTTCTGCAGTGAAACTGGAACAAGGGCTGGAATCTGGCACCTGCTGCCTCTTCACTTTTTTGCTGCTAAGGATTCACAGTGCCAGGACTGTACCAAGCTAGAACCACACCCTGTGCGACTCTCAAACTTGGTACCCTCCTTCCATGCAACCGCATGCAGGAACTCGGATTTGTTCTGCTTTCTGGAAGTCCAATGCTGACATTGGTGCCCTTTTTGCTGCACCACATTTAATGTCTGCCCATGACAGTGTTTTTTGTGGCTGGTCTAACCCCACTCCTTGGCTAGTCACAAAGCGGGGAGGCCTCCGAATCAGGTGGGGGGACGACCTCCTCCTACAAAAAAATCAGTAGCTAGTGGAGCAGTACTACAGAAACCTGGAATAGAATAGGACAGAGCAGGATGGTGGTCACAGAGAGAGCTGACATATCAATACACTCTTGAGCACTTCAAAAATAAAGGGAGCACAACCAAAAATTCACTAGCAGCAGTTGGGGACTTGCTGTGCATCTCTTAGGGGGAGAGTGAATAAAGTTCCCTCCTCGGGTCTAGCAGAGTGCCTTCACATGGTGACTTTGCTGTAGAACATCTATACCTGAGGTACTCAAATCCAGTCCTGGAGGGCCGCAAATAGGGTTGCCAACTTTTTCACCGAGAAAAACCCGACACCTGTGGCTCGCCATGCTCCACCCATTCTCCGCCCCTAGTCCCATCCCTGCCCCGCCCCCAGCCCCACCCACAAAAATTACCGAGGATACGTGTAGGCTAACTTCCTTGGTCAGATAATAATTAAACTGGGAACCCCAAAATCCAAACATGAAATGTACAACACTGGAGAAATAAAACTATAAAGTAATTTCCTCTTGCACTAAACAAAAACGCAAAGATGTTAGCAATACACACTTCCACTGTTCCCTCTAAGCTGTGCATGTGTGCGCGCGCACACAACTCGCCGAGTGAGCGCACATACTTTACAACAGAGCGCACAAAAATTATGGTTCTGATTCTGATATAAAACAACACAGACATCTTAAAATTTTAAAGTTGTGATTGTAATTACTAGAAATTTTCTGCTTCATTTAGTAATCATCTATTTTCATTTAATTTGATTAAAATCAATGTGGTGTACATACTGTATTCTGACGTGTACTCAAATTTTAAAGTATATAACTCCAAGTGTCATTATGTGGTGCACAAAAATTGAACCTTCCTTCAAAAGCTGCACGGCTGATATTTTATGCGCACACAGCCTACAGAAAATTAGAGGGAACATTGCACACTTCCCAGACCAGACATATTCCAGTTAATAAATTCAAAATAAAAAGTATTTTTCTACCTTCTGTTTGGGCATTTTTTCAGTTGCAATTGCTCCAGTCACTTTCTTCTGGTTTCTTCGTGTCTTCTGTGAGCTATCCATTTGTCCTTTCTTCTCTTTTAGATGTTTTCCATTCTCTCTCTATTTCTGCTTTAACATACTGATTGTTTCCCTTTTGCTCTTTCCCCCAATTCTTTCCTTATTCCTTTATCATCCATTTAAATTTCACCCTTCCATTCTCAGTCCCCTCTTACTCTCCCAATACCCGACCCATCATAGACTTTTCTTCCACACAAAATATCTTTTTCCCTTCCATTCTCATTCCCAATCCATTCTAGTCCTCCCCCAAAATCAGTTCCCTTATAGTTCTAGACCCACCCAGCATCCACTCCCTTCTAGTCCCATTCTCCCATGCCCCACATCAGCCCATTTCCAGTCCTATTGTAGCCCCCATCAGCCCATTTCCAGTCCTATTCCAGCTCTTCATCAGTCCATTTCCAGTGCTAGCCCTTACATCACAGGCCATTTCCAGTCCTAGCCCCCCCCCCAATCACAGCCCATTTCCAGTCCAAGTCCCCCATCACAGCCTCTTTCTAGCCCTAGCCCCCCCACCATCACAGCCCATTTGCAGTCCTAGTCCCCCCCCCTGCACAATCACAGCCCATTTGCAGTCCTAGCCCCCCTAATCACAGCCTATTTCCAGTCCAAGTTCCCCCTCCCTCCACCATAGCCCATTTCCAGTCCAGGTCCCCCCCCCCCATCACAACAACATTTCCAGTCCAAGTCCCCCCCATAGCCCTTTTCCAGTCCAAGTTCCCCTCCTCACAGCCCATTTCCAGTCCAGGTCCCCCCCCCCACCCATCACAGCAACATTTCCAGTCCAAGTCCCCCCCCCCATAGCCCTTTTCCAGTACAAGTTCCCCCCCAAATAGCATTGCCTTTAAACTTTCCCAGCAATCGCGGCTTCACAGAAACAGCCACCAGCGTGAAGGAAAAGGATCTTCACGCTGGTAGTTGTACAGAGGGAGCCGGCGCCTCACGCGGGCTTCGCCGGCTCCCTCTGAAGCCTTCCGGTGTGCGGGCTGTTTTTTTTTTTAACTCCGCGGACTTCTTCGGAACGGAAGAAAAGCCATTTTTTTGCTCTGGCTGCTTCTGATCTTGTGGCCAGAGCAAAAAAACGGTTTTACCTCTGCGCCGCAGCCGGCCTGGCCATGGAAAAACCGTCCAGGCCGGCTGAAAACCGGCCGGTTGGCAACCCTAGCCGCAAACCAGTCAGGTTTTCGGGATATCCCTAATGAATACGCATGAGATATATTTGCATGCACTGCCTCCATTGTATTTGAATCTATCTCATGCATATTCATTAGGGATATCCCAAAAACCTAACTGGTTTGCGGCCCTCCAGGACTGGATTTGAGCACCTCTGATCCATACTAAAGCTCAGCGAGATGACACTACAATTGAAATATAATAGCAAAGAAAGAGAGCTACATACTGGCCACACCTTGCCCAGGATACAAAGATGCCCACCCGTAGCCTACGTACTAGGGGCAACAGTGGTAGTGATAGAGCAGACACTGCAGATTTAGATGACATCCCTGCCACAGATAAAGGCCACGGCGAGCAGGTTCATGGGCCCACTGTGGCAGGAGACAAACCATAGACATTAATGAAAAAAAGAGGATTGACTACAGTTAAGGGAACCTCTGAAGTAAAGAGGACATAATGTACTGCTATTTCTATGCTACAAACTTTATATTTAGATTAAGAGGTATACAAAGAAAATCTGCCAAAAACTGGAAGAAAGGGGAATATTGTTGAAAGGAAAATTGCCAAAAGTAACTAATGTGAATTTAAGATCTTTACTTTCTCAAATCAAAGTAAAGATGTATGTCGATGATAGCATCTTGGCTCAACTAAGGGCTTCCTTGGAATGACATATACAGGGGGAGGAGGAAGAGACTTAGGTGGGAATACCAGAAGAAAGGTATACATGGAAAAAGAAAGAACAGTCGAGGTGGAGATGCAACTTAGAGAGCTGGAACTACAGGAGAATGAGATCAACAAAGGACAAGTCAAGAAATCAACTCAAGAAGAAGAAAGGAAGGATAAAGACCCAGAGATGGAGAAATTAGTGATCAAATGCCTAGTCTACATGGAAAAAGATGAATATGCTGGGTTCCAGGCAAGGGAAAGATTACCCAAGTTAAATTTAACACCTAAGGTTAAAAGTATGACAAATAAGCCGAATAAGGTCATAACCTGTACACAGGAACCATTTACTGACATCACAGAAATAAATCGAATATAATACCATGAAACTAAAATTATTACTGAAAGAACACTACCAACTAAATGCAGGGCCAGAAGAAAAAGAGAAAAAATAATAGTATCTCCTTGAAAAAGTGCATCGAAGGAAAAATAAAATCAATACATACGGATCTATCCCTGATAGATGAGTATCTAAAAGGATATCAAAGATACTGAAGAAAATCCAAAACATCGAGTTGAAACATGCTGCATTGATGGAAGAAAACCTGAAATTTATATATTCCAACAATAAATGGAAAGTAGCAGCAGAAGTGCAAAAACTGCAAAGATATGAAGAAAACAGGAAAGAAAGATATCAATATAAACTATTTAGAGAGAAGCCAAAACATTTCCAAAGGGAAATGGGAAAGAGCATTAATATAGTAAAAGCTCTGTTAACCAAGGTCAAAACAGAAACCTTCTGGAGAAAACTATATGAGGAACCTATAGAGCACAATCAAGAAGCAGAATGGTTACCCTGCATACAGGAGCACTTAGAAAAAACACACCTCAAACCGATGGACTGACCCATAATAACAACCAAAGAGCTGGAAAGAAGGCTAAAACGAGCCCCAAACTGGAAGAGCCCTGGCCTAGATGGTGAGACCAAATTTGGCTCAACAATTAACATCACGCCACCAAAATCTGGCAAACTACAAAAAATAATTGTTCAAGAAGCCAGACTTAACATTATAATAGCTTACAACAGAAAGAACATTTCTCCTTCGAAAGGGGGACCTAAGTAACATTTACCAAAATTATAGGCCAATAACTTGTCTACCAACAATCTATGAGCTGTTCACTGCGATAGATGCAGACAGAAATTATGATCATATCGAGTCCAATAATATTATGGCAATAGTTGCAAAATGGCAATAAGAGGGGAGCATATGGAACTAAAGACCATTTAATATTGAATAAGGCCATCATTGCCAGCGCTAAGAAAAGGAGAAATCTCTGTATAGCCTGGATTAATTATAGGAAAGCTTTTGACATCATCCTACATTCTTGGATAATAAATTGCCTTTAAATATATACAATAAATCCTGGTCACAGCATCTTGGCCTTCACCAAGGCACACACTTGCTTCATCACCTTAGATACAAAGGGGTGTTTCTTGATCATTGAGGATCGCATTAGGTATTCCCATCTGCGAGAACACGTACCAGAGGGCATTCACAATCATAGAACCTGTCCAGAGACCTCAGTCACCTGCTCCTGACTTCCCCTCTTCCCCCAAGTGCTCCTCCCCTTCCCGCCTACCCTAGCCCCCTCTTCCTCCTCTATATATAACCCCTTGTAAATAGCTCACGCTGTATATATTACATCTGTTAATTAAGCTCCCCATGTAGACACCCACACAAACACTTCTATCCAACCACTGCATACAGACACCCTCTCCCCTTACAACATGAATCATTTGAAGTGAAAGCCGCCTTGATTTTAGGATAAGGCGGGATGCAAATACCTTTAAATAAATAAATAGTAGTCTGCATATCCCTAAGAGCAATGGTCTCTGGATATCGGGTAGCATAGTCCAGTATGACTAAAATATGCTTGTTGCCTCGGGAGGTTCGCTCCAAGGGTCCTAGCAGTCCGTGGCCATGCTTTCCAATGTGGTTTCAATAATGGCAATAGGCATTAGAGGAGCAGGTCAGACTCGGACAGGGTTATGAAGTTTGCAGGTGGGGTATATAATTGCACCTGGGCCAAACTAGAACATGGTCCAGTATTTTCTCCACCCCCAAGTGTCTCCCTAATAAATGGCTATGGGCCAACAGTAACACCTGCTAACAATAGCCAGGGAATTACCAGTTGTTCCACCTCTTCCCCCTCTAGGGCACCCTTGACCACTCTGTGTAACAAATCTCCCTTTAGTACAAAATAGGTGACCTTCTGGAACCCCATCTACCTCCAAAACTCACTCTTGGGCATGTATAAGGGACTCATCCTTTTGCTGGGACCTGAAGCTCCCTGGGTCTTCTCCCAGCCCCCACTCTGGTAAGGGGACCATTGTATTTGGGTCACTACTGCTGAGCCTTGAGGAATCCCCAGGGGTATTTTCCCTAGGCTCTCCCTCCCTGAATCCCTCCCCCATAACCAACTGCAAAGGCTGTTGGTAGCACAGCTTTTCCCAATGACACTGACTCCAAGACTTAGCAGGTTTGACATATAGATCCGGATCAGCCAGCGTGTGAGAAACTTACATGGTCCAACTTAGTGGAGCCGTCAGTTAGTCGGGGCCATAACACTTCAAAGTTTGGGTAGTCTCGACTGATCACCACTGGATACGGAAGCCAGGGCAGCACCATGACCTACAACGTGGCTTGCCCTGCCAGAGTCTTGAGTGAAACCTGTGCCTTTGGATACTGCCCTTGGTCTCCAAGCACACAGGTCAGTGTTACCGTCTTTACACATTCAATTTAAAATCGAGTCACCGTTTCCCAGCGAATGAGAGTCCACACACTTCTGGAGTCTATCAAGATCTGGAAGTGGGTCTCCTCGAACTTCACTGGAATCACAAAGTTCTGTGCCCCTGAGTGGGGAGTGTCCACAAAAGCATTGGTGTGATGAGTGGTTAGGCTGACATCCATGGGTTCCTCGGTAATCAGGGCCATTCCAGAGCATATATCTCTGGGCTCCACACCTAAAACAGGTGAAGGGGTCATGGCTGGGGCCATGCCCTCATCTAGGTGGTGACTTTGTGCATCATAATATGGGAGCCAACATCCATTTTGGCTTCCCCTTCCATCTTCCTGGGCTAACGAGTAATTGTTTTCTCCTTCTTACTGTCCGCTTGAGCCACCGGCTAGGCTTCATGATACACTTTGGCTATTTCCAGTGCAATCTGACATACCCATTGATTAGGATGGTCAAGCCCTCCAAAAACATCTCCAAACTGCTACCTCCAGCCTGGGGGTTCCTACATAAAAACATATGTTATGCCATACTGGGTCAGACCAAGGTCCATCAAGCCTAGTATCCTGTTTCCAACAGTGGCCAATCTAAGTCACAAGTACCTAGCAGTTTCCCCAAAAGACACAGGTTCAACAATGCTTGTATTTGGGCAAGCAGTGGATTTCCTGGGTCCCCTTTAATAATGGTTTATGGAACCTTCCTCCAGGATCTTGTCCAAACCTTTTTTAAACCCAGCTATACTAACAGCTTTTACTACACCCTCTGGTAACAAATATTTTCTCTTATTAGTTTTAAATAGGTTACCCTGTAGCTTCATTGCATGTCCCCTAGTCTTTCTATATTTTGATGGCATAAACAATTGATCTACATTTACTCATGCCACTCCATTCATTAATTTATAGACCTCTATCATATCTCCCCTCAGTGGTCTCTTTTCCAGATTGAAGAGCCCTAACCTTTATAGCCTCTCCTCATAGGGGTATTCTTCCATCCCCTTTACCATTTTGGTAGCTCTTCTCTGTACCTTTTCTAATAATGCTATATCCCTTTTAAGAATTGCACACAATATTCAAGGTGCGGTCTCACCATGGAACAATACAGAGGCATTATAATATAATACAGTTGCAGCCACTTCTATATGAGCTTCTTCAATAAGCAGAGGAACCTCTGAGGGCTCTCTTTAATTTGGTGCCCCTCCTTTCTGAATCACTGGCAGTAGGCTTCTGGTGTACAGTACAGCCTGCCTGTTCCAATATGGCGGCCTTGACAGCTGCATATGTAGCATGCCCATCAGGGTTGGCATCCTGGAATGCAGCCTGACTGCTACCCATCAGCAGATTCCCCAAGTAAGTAATCCATGTGGCCTCTGGCCACCTAGCCATGCAGGCAGTTTGTTCCAAGTTCACCAAAAAATGATCAGGTTCATCTTCTGCCATCATGTTCAGTAGCACTGACACTGGAGGGCGGAGTAGCGATCCCTGTAGGGCTTGAGTCAATTGAGCCAGGGAACTCCTCTGTAAATCCCCTTGCACCTGATCAAGATTTTGTTGCTGCTGCTGTTGTTGTTGCTACTGCTGATATTGCTGTCATTGCCACTGCCCTTCTAGCAAGACTTGTTGAAACTGCTGCTGCCCTTGTTGCTGTTGCTGCTGCCCTTCTGCCAGAATCTGGAGGAGCTGCTCCATCCTGGCTTGTCACTGTTTTCTTGCAAAGCCACCACAGCTTCCCCTTCTGCAGCTGAGTTAACCCTGCAGTGTTCCAGCTCCAGCAAACTTTTAGTGGCTTCTAATGGCCGAAACAAAGCCTGCCTGTCTGACACTGACTAAACCTTCTTCAAGGTCCCTAGCTAGGGCAAGTTAACCGTCTTAGCCTATAGAAACAAAAAAAGAAAATCCTGACCTGCTATAGAGGCCCGGCCCTGGGGGGGACATGGATTTGCCTTCAGTCACATAGTTAGAGGAAATCCCACCAGTGCCACCATAAATGATAGTGTGGCATGTGGTGGGAAGGGGTTTTCTTTAAAACACAGGCTAGACAGCAGTTTAGGGAAAACATAAGCATTTTTTATTCTGTCCCAGCCTGTTAAACCTCCACAAAGCAAAACCCAGAACAGACAGTAGTTCAGGGAAAACAAAAGCAGCTTTACTTCTGTCCCAGCTTGTTAAACCTCCAGAAAGCAAAACCCAGAACAGACCGCAGTTCAGGGAAAACAAAAATCAGCTTACTTCTGTCAATAAGCTGGTTCTCCAGGCCCTTACTCCAGCCCCAATTAAAGTTTTTACCTCAGAAATCCTTTGCATGGCTTGTCTTGAACAGACTTCTGATTCCACAGGCCTCTCTTACTCTTGCTGCCTGCTGGGTTCTTAACCTCTCCCTGGAAGCCACGGCTTCCCAGCCCTGAACTCTGGGTTTGAGACTCTCTTAAAGTGGACTATTTATAATACCTTTGGAGAGAGATGGGTAGCATTCTATACACCCTGTCACACCTAGAAGTGTAACATCTTATGAACATAAGAGGGAGGTTCTCTTTGGCACAATGCAAGTACTACACTGAGCATTAGCAGTAAATTTGAGAGACTGAGATCATACTCTACATATCCTGGCTTAACCCTTTCAAGGCCAGGTTTAAATTTTTAATCCACATTCTGCAGCCGGGTTAATTTTTGCATATTTCAGGAAAATTGTACCCGTCTTATTCAATATGTTCTAATAGTGATTTTCCTTCTGCTATGGTTATGTATTATATACCATTTGATAGGAATATTTAGTCAGAATTTTGGATTCCGAGAGTTTTGGGCTCGGCCTGGAAAGTGAGGTTCATGACTGTCATGATATGTGCAAAACTCGCGCATTTGGAGAAACTGCCCTGACAGACATACCAAAACATTCTTCAGCACTTAAAAATGAAATCCATTTTTTGTTGCACATGGCAAACGTAGTTCGAAGCTATAGGTTACCATAAAGTATACAATTTTGCTCTGATTGATGCTGTTATTGTAGCCAAAGGTTACCATAAACATTCAAGGTTTGAGGCAGAGGAATACTTTGGGGCTGATATTCAAAGCCCTTCTTTGGATGCCAACAGGAGGCTGGTCAGATAAGGGTGCTGTGTGAGAAATTTAGCGGCAACATCTGATTAGTGCAGGAGCTGTCTGTGGGTGGAGCGAGACCAGTATCGATGCTATCTTGATAAATGCTGGCGCTCACCTGATTAGCCCCATTTTCAGCCAGCATTTATCCAGACAGTTTAGGACGCATGAAAAGCAGGCCTAAGTTGTTATTCGGACCAGTGCTGGCTGAATATCACATCATTCGGGTAAGTACTGACACTTATCCGGATAGTATCACCCAACCCGGATATTCAGTGGCAGCTCCTATCTGGATATTGTCGCTGAATATCTCCCAATATTTTAGCACCATGGCTATCTACCATAGCATTTGAATATCGGCCATTTTGAAAACCAGGCCCTGTGAGCCTCCAAATGTTTTGGAGCAGATCAGTTGTTTTGTGTGCAGAATGAGCATACTGTGATATTTTGAAGGTCTTTTTAGAAGACTTATATAGCATTTGCACATGTTAACAGTAAATGGCCCAATGTATGTAGTAAGCAATTCTAGAAAAGCTGTTACTTAGGCCTATCTGCAGTGCGTACATTTTTGACAGGGGGTTGTGTTCTGTGCATGCTTAAAATGTATGCCAGTATTTCCTATTTTGCAGTGGTAATATACACGTAATTTTAAAAATTTGTCTGTTGGCATTTACACCTGTTCTGAGTCGTATTTATTTATTTATTTAGCAATGCTTATATATTGCTTTTCACTGGGTCAAAGCGGTGTACATTCAGGTACAGTATATATTTCCCTTGTCGCACAAAGTGCTCACAATCTACTTTTTGTACCTGAGGCAACGGAGGGTTAAGTGGCTTGCCCAAGGCCACAAGGTGCCAGCTAACTGCTCAGTTGAACTTTGGCTTGGCAGGAGAGACTGAGGGGTCATTATGCTTAAAAGCGCTTCATAAAGCCAATGATTTGAGTGCTGGAGTTCGTCTCCATCACTGGCTCCCCTTGGACGTTTGTTTGTTTTTAAATCCGGCACTTGCTCATGTAACTGGGGGGCACTAACATATACAGACTGCAAAACCAGTCGCCTTTAGTGTGAACTCTTCATTTGCATATGACGTCTTTGGATCCGGTGTAAATTTGCGCATGTGGCTTTGCCAGCAAGGAACTGCCATTAGAATCAGCTGCAACGCTTCAAGGAGTGATTTTGCTACTCTTCTACTCATTCAGAATCACTGGCTCCCCCATTTCATACCATACCATAAGAGTTTGTTTCCACTGATCCTTGCCCATTAGCTTATTATACTAGATTCCAATTCTCTTGATCTCATCCCAGCCCATACTCTCCGGTCGCAATGATGACCTTTTAGTGGCACTTCCCACTTTTCCTTCACGCCTAGAATCGACACGGAATTCTGCTTTCTTTCCTTTGAGCACCCTGTCTTTGGCCTGTCCTTCCTAGCTTTATCTTTATGGTGTCTTCTTACACTAAATTTGAGTCTTCTCTTAAAACCCACTACTTTGATTCTGCTTATAGTGATTATTGGTCATAAATTATGTCTTTGTTTAAACCCATATTGAAAGATGGCGGTGGCTCGTGCTTTTTAAGCAGCTGGCCATCACCGCTTTAATGTGTGCCCAGATATTCTGTGCGAGGGCCATATCTGGCCAGTGGCATTGAATATCTGGGCTGACCACATAGCAATTAAACTAGCCAGTCAGCAGCAATACTCAGCCATTGGCCACTTAGCTGAAATGACTTAAGTTAGGCCAGCATTGTTTCTGGTGTAACTTTAGCATTTTAGGTGGTCAGTTAGCATCTCAAGATCACTGCTGACAATGTATGTTGCCACCCCACTCGATCCTCTTAAACCAGATTTTCACTTCCACGGCAGCAGCAGTGAAATTCCGGATTTGTTTGGATGCGCCGGCAGTCGCTGAGGCTAAACGGGTAGCAGCGATTTTCAATGCTACCTGCTTAGCCCTCTGCGCCTTAAAGATAGAAATTCACTACTATCCATTTAGCCCTTTCCTCCACCCACACTACAAGAATGCCCCTAACATGCCCCAGTGTTAACCACTTAGTATCTGGGTGCGTTAGGGACTTATCCAGGATTTTCGAAAGGCACTACCCGTATAGGTGCCTTTCAAAAATCGCAGATAAGGCCTTTCACGAGTAACTAGGGAAGTTACCCATGTAAAGGCCTTTGAAAATCAGGCCCATACAGTACATAGTAACATAACATAACATAGTAATATACAGTACATAGAACATATAGTTCATAGTCTGCCCAGCAAGGTGGCTAGAGTGGTTGTAACCACCACTCTGTGCAAGTCACTCACCTCTATGCTTTTGTTTAGGGCTGTATCCACAAGTCAACGTCTTGCAGCTTCATCCTATGTCCTAGTTTTACAGCTTCCCCTTCTTTGAGAAAGGTTTGTTTGTTCATTAATACCCTTTAAGTACTCAAAGGTCTGCATCTCATCTTCCCTGTCCCGCCTCTCCTCCAGGCTGTACATATTTAGGCTTTCAAATCTCTTCTCATATGTCTTCTGGCTTGAAGACCCAAACATGCATACCCTGGAGGAGAGGAAGGACAGGGGAGGCACAACATAGACCCCTAAATACTTAAGGGGTATTAATGACCATGTGCTCTCTTCCTCAGACCCCCTCCCCCAACCTTAGAGAAGCAATGGGCTCCCCAGTCACCCAAGCTGGTATCTGTCATGACCACCACCCATGCTGGTAACTGCAGGCTCAATACTGCTGACATTTTGGAGTGGTCTAACCACTAGGGCAGACTCTTTTGGACCTCCCCCACAAGGGAAGTCACTTCCACAGTTGCCGAGCCTGAAGAGACCAATGAGACAGCAATCCCCTTTGGAGAGGATGCATATGCGCCCTGCCTTGGTGTTGAATCAAGCGTCGAGATATTTTAGCAACTGATACAACTCCAGCCTGTTCTTAGTGAAATTCATGACCCAGCTGAGTTCCCGCAGAATGTGAAAACTTGAGTTAAGGCCTGGCAGCTCTCCTGAAAAGATTTCGTCCGAATCATCCCATTGTCAAGATATGGATGCACCACTTCAGCAGCACAGCTCCCACCACTACCATTACCTTGGTAAAGATCTTGTCCGTTCTCTATCCATTTCCATATCCAGTTCAAGCATCTTTGATGATCTACAAGTTCATTCACTCTGCTGCTTCTCTCCTTTCTTATCTCTCCTTACACCTGCTCTTCAAACACGCTGCACATCAGCCATATCCCTTCTATCTGTGCCTTTCTCTTCCACTCTCAACTCCAGACTGCATTCTTTCCATCTTGCTGGACCGTATGCCTGCAACAGACTGCCTGAGTCAGTGTGTTAGGCTCCATCTCTGGTCTTATTCAAATCCAGGCTAAAAACCCACCACTGCATGGCTGCTTTAGGATCCTGACCCTTTATGCGCCTGTATCACCTAAGTGTGTCAAGACCATCTCTAATCCGCTCTCTGTTGTGTGACCTTGGAGAATGTCCTCAGGGCAGCAAAACACAGATGTCACTGCTGATCCTCCTGGATTGGGATATGAAAATAAGCTTCAGCTAAATCCAGAGACACAAAGAACTCCCCACTGCACATCACCTGAATCACAGAACTCAGAGTTTCCATACAGAAGTGCAGTGTGAGTAAATGATCATTAACTCCTTTGAGGTCAAGAATTGGTTGAAAGGACCCATTTTCTTTTGCACCACAAAATAGATGGAATATCTGCCCTTGCCTGCTCAGCCAGAGCAACTTGTCCAATGTGACCTGCATGCTCATTTGTCTGCTAAACCACATGAGGAGATGACAAAAGCTTCTAGGATTGGCTCTTTGCATTTCAGGACATAGCCATTTCAAATGGTGTCTAGCACCCAGTGATCACTGGGCCCACTCCTGAACGAAAAGGTGAAGCTTGCCCTCAACCATAGGCATTTACGAATGGGCTCCCAAACCTTCATTGCACTGAATGGGAGGGATGCCCTTTGGCGAGGACAGAATCCCAGGGCTCACGAGCCCCTCAAAAGGGTTGAGTATGGGACTGAAATCCAGAAGAAGCGGAGAAGGTAGGTCTGCCAGGAAGATAATGACGGAAGTACTGAGACCCCCTGAAGTCGGTCCAGCGTGCCCATGATGGCCGGGTGGAGGCTGAGGTGAACAACCTTGCATGCGTCCCAGGCCCCTTTGGTCTATCTTCTGGGAGATGATGAGGTTGGGCTCACTCAAGTCCTTCACAAATCTTTTTTCCAAATCGGCCCCAAAAAGAAGTTTCCCCTTAAAGGCAGTTGAGTTAGCCAGGCTTTGGATCCAAATCCAATGTTGCGTCACCGTCAAGGGCAATATCTCTGCTAGAAAAAGGCTCAAGGTATCAGGCCTGCACACACTGCCAACAGAAGAATAGCCATAGCTGCTGCAAACTGACTCTTCAGAAGAGAATCCACTTTACAATTCAGAGTATTCTTAAAGGCCAATCCACCTTCCACAGGAATGATGGTCCATTTCATGACTGACATAACTTGCGTATCAACTTTAGGTGTGCTAAATCACATGATGCACTACTACTCCAAGACAGCATACATCCTCTTGCACACCTTTAATCCCTTACGCAGGGAATCAGGAAAGTCTCATCCTGACAGGATCATGCTCTTGATAACCTCTGAAAATAGGAAGACTGTTGTAGATTTCCAAATTCCCTGTAGAAGTGGATGGATCCTGTTCCGCCACTGGAGTGTCAGCCATATTCAAGGTGGATGAAGCTCAAGCAATGAATTCTGCCAGTTCTTCCTTCTGGAACCAGCAGATAATGCCAGCCTCTTCAAGATCTTCTGAAGGAGAAAACACCTCTTGCTCCGCATCTGACTCCATTGGTAAGATGTCAGAACCAAAGTCCAAATCCAGGACAGACCCCAGCTGATCCATATCTCCAGAATGCAATCTCCACTTAGGTCACTTAGAAGGAGGCACCCAAGCCAGGCTTCAGCAATCTGTGTGTCCCTCTTATGACTGAGCTTGAGGGAATCCAGAGGCTGCAGAGTCTGAGTTCCCACACCAGAATGATCAGGCTTGCTGAAGAAAGGAATAGGATTCTGGGGAGGACAACCTGGAGGCTGGGAGCTCCCCTCCCTGAGAATGACCCCCAACCACAGGGGACACAGCTGTAGCCAAACCCTTTGAAGAAGTGGACTGACTCCAAGAGCAGCCACCAGAACTCAAGGCCAGCCTATCATCCTTACCCACAACCTCATCCATCGCCTCCTGCATTGAAGCACAAAATGCCAGGTGAACCAAATCCCCTCAATGGGTAGATCCTGAAGTACCAAAAAATGCAGTCAGAGACCAAGAAAAATGTGGCAGAACGATACAGAAATACAGTATTTTTCATCATATTGGGAGCCACAGGATTGATAAAGAAGAACTTCGAAGTGCACCTTGACAAACTACCCATACATGTTACTTCTTACGAACTCCAGAAGGAAGCTCTCTGACATGATGCAGGTACTATGTTGACCATTAGCAGTAACTGTGGGACTGAGATCATACTCCACATACCCTGGCTTAGAAGTGAGGTTCATGACTGTCACGGTATATGCAAAATGAACCCATTTGGAGAAATTGCCTGGAAAGGGGAGATGGGCCTCCAGAGGTGAGTCAAGCCTGCCATTAAAGATCAGCAGATTCCAGAATCCAGTGATGAGATTCTTCACTTTTCACAAGCCAAACAATGCTTCTTAGAAGATGACAAAGAGTTAAGGCAAGGCAAACACTTGCATGTAAGATATGAGAGCGCATGCTAATGGAGCATGGACAGGAATACATATTATGGTGCTTGGGCAGGAACACACGTTGGAGCTGCTCAGGCCAAACGCGCATTAGTACTGCAGGACCTCAAAGCGTGCAAAGGCAGAAGGAAAATGCTAATAGCACAAGTTGGAAAAAGGCAGGAATCCCCGATGCCACAATGACGGTCACCCACAGCCCAACCCGACTTATGCCCCAGAACGGATGAGGTCTGAAGCACCCCACAAGGACAATGATGAGGTCAAGCCTTGGTACTCACCTCTTGGGAACCCTCAGGCAGGAAACCATGACAGGTTGAAGAGTTACTCCCCTGCTGCTGTTTCTTCTTCATTTTTTGTGTTTGTTTTTTTTGAAGTGGCTTGCAATCACATACCTCTGAGACCCTTCTTCAGTCTTCAGGGGAGAACAAGAGGTGGGGGGGGGGGCAGAGGAGGGAGGGGGCATTGAGTTGCCTCACACAACCTCAATTCCTTTCAAATCCAATTTCTGGCTGCTCAGCAGGCCTTTAACCGGACAAGAGCATGGAGCTGAACTAATTTTCCCTCCTCCTATGGCTACTAAAAAGACTGTAATCTAGTGGAGTCTCCCACATTACATTCAAGTGAGAGAGGCACCCGAGGGTGGTTATTCACAAGCAAAATCAATCTTATTCCCCTCAATCAAACCACCATTTACTGAAGACAGAAAAAAGTATCATGTTACTTACCATATAATGTCCTTTCCTTGAGTCCTGCTAGACCAGTCCAGACAAATGGGTTGTGTTCCCCTACCAGCAGATTGTTGGAGACAAAGTACCAATGAAAAGCCTAGGTGTCAATGACATCACTCCAATGCCTCCTTTTGAATATGCCCTTCTAGTTTTCAGCCTGGGCAGCCTGCGGCCACCCATGTGGGCGGCATGCACCTTGCCCTATACTCTGCCAAAGAATCCTTAATTCTGCGCTCTTCTATCCTTTTTCTGTCTATCAGTGTAGCTCCTTTCTGATATTTTATATTGTAAATTGCTTTGATACATATCTGTGAGAGATGGTCTAGCAAATCTAGAATAAACATAAACATAGGGCAAATAGATGTCTAGGTTGCCTTATAAAAACATGTGACTTTTTGGACTTTTCACCTAGTGACCCTGTTAGAAACCTGGGGCCCGATATTCAGCACCGGCAGCTAGTGCCACTAATGCGGGTAGCCATCAGTGCTGAACGTTAAACCTTGATATTCTTTGCCGGGAGTCACATCCGGCCCCAGCATTGAATATTTGGGTTTATTGCATAGGCTGATCGGTAACCGGGACATTCTGGGGTGGAGCAAAGGTAGTGTCAATTGGTAACTGGGCAGTGGCGATATTGATATGTAGCCAGAGTTACTTGCATCTGACTTTCACTACATATTGCTAACTGGACAGTGGCTCATTTCTGCTGCTGCCTGGTTACCAACTGGTGCCGCCTCCGCTGTGCCCCGATATGCCCCAATGCTAAATAGTTAGCACCAGGGCATGTAGAGCCAGCAGCCACGTTCACCGCGATTAATGTGGTTAACAGCTCTGCTAACTACGTTAATCATTTATCTTCTTCTGTGTGCATTGTAAAGCCTTCCTACAATGCTTGATATTTTTAGCATGTGCATATGTGACACCCATCACAAACCTTTGCAGTTATTATCCAGGTCACATCACTATAATACTAATTCAGTGACCTATTCTGTGTATCTTTAAGTAGAGGTAGCACATGCATTGCCTATGTACTTGATGGAAGAGAAAGCGAAAAGGTTTTTGGTTTGGTTCTTCCCACTGGAAATGGTCAAGGGAGGAATTGATGAGGTCATGAAGTTTATTCATTGAACAGTTCCAGAGGGAAAATGATCTTTTGTCTCTTTTCTACCACCTAGAAGCCTGCTGAGAGCCCAAAAGTCTGAAGTTCAGGTCTTGTAAAGAGTCAGGCACTGACTCACCAAAACAGACTTGGGGTCAAGACATAAGAAAAGCTTTATGGGGTCTTTGTTACTTTCTACCAAACTGGCAAGAGAGATCACAGGGTTCCAGAGTCAGTGGGGTTGTGGGTGCTGAACAAGGCTTTAGACAGAGGTTGTTGAGGCCTATGATCAATAGAGGATGACAATGCGGAAGGGGGGGAGAGTGTGAGGCAGGGACATCTAGCATGTTAAATAAGTTTTGGTATCCTCCAGAAGAAGTAATTTATTTTATGAGACAACCAATAGAAAGAAGTGAAAAGGAGCAAGTTGCTGTGAGGTGTTTTTACAGGGCTCTGGGAAGACAAGAACTGAAGGAGAATACAAGGTGCTATCACAAAGTTCCAGAATTGATCCCATAAAAAATGCTACACTAACTCTTTTAGTGGCCACCATCCCCTCAAAGTAGTCCCTTAGGAGCTGATGCAACAATCCGAGTGATTTGGCATTGTTGGAACACCTTCTGAAAGTCCTCTTTCTTCAGACTCTTCAGCATAGTCCTCGTCTCTTCCTGAATCTTCGCAATGGTGTCAAATTTGCGCCCTTTGAGCTTCTTTTGCATTCCAGGGAATGGGAAAAATCACAGATGGCCAAGACAGGAGCATAGGGAGGGTAAGGATGGTGATAATGTGGTTTGAGGCCAAAAACTGCTGCATTTTGATGGACGTGTGCGCTGGGGCATTGTCATGGTGGATCATGGAGTTCCCAATGACCCACAACTCAGGATGTTTGTGCCTCACACGGTTCAGAAGACGCTGAAGCCAATGTAGTAGTCGACACTGGCTGTTTGTCCCCGAGGAATGAATTCCTACAGAAGAATTCCTTTCTAGTCAGCAAAAACAATCAACATTGACTTGACATTGCTCCTCATTTGCCGCTCTTTCTTGGGACACAGTGATGATGGACTTTTCCATTGTGAGAACTGTTTGGTTTCTGGGTCATACCATAAACCCAACATTCATCCCCAGTAAAGACATGTTTCAAAAAGTCATTGTCAGCATTCACAGTGCCCTTGAGCTCTTGTCACATACTTTGGTCGAGTTTCTCATTCATTTTTGGCAGCAAGAAAGTCGTGAAACATGTGGTAAACAAAGAAGTGCAGCGCAGTCCCACGTCCACTCAGCACTGTGCCACTTAGCACATTGACTTACAAGGCTGCCGGGTAGTGCCACACGGCAGCACACTCTATACTGTGTTCTGTTCTTGTGCAGTGGTGCGAGTCCAGAAACCTTTTGATAGCACCACATATTGTGGCATTTGATGAGGAGAAGAAGAAGAAGAAACAATATAGAGGAGGGGAGAACAAAGAAGAAGTCTGAAGACAATCCATTGTCAAGTTTTTTGTTTTGTCTGTGAAGATCAACAGGTGAACTGCATTTTGACACATCCAGTAAATGATTTTTCTACATAGCTAACTGGATTGGACAGTTACCTTTTTGAAATACACAAATGCCCTGAAAGAAAGGATGAGAGATACTGGAAATAAGGGGATGTCCAGCAAACTAAGGCCTTGAAAGTGATCTTCCTCCACCCCTTATGACAGATCACTCCCCCCAACCCCCAGAGGGTCTGGCTGCATACTGACTCCTTAATACTGAATTCTAAACAATTTGATACTGAGGAAATTTGAAGAAATACTTTCCCAAGAAGGTGGATAATGCTCGCATAACTTACCAACAGAAGTGACATAATGAAAGCATGGTTGAGGCAGATACAGAGGACATTGGTAAGGTTGGTTTATGAGGCTAAGTTATAAAAAAATGGGGTGGGGTAAGTGATTGTGAGGGAAATTGTAGGGGACCAAAGAGCGACAACAAAATGGATTTGGAGAAGGGTCAAAATAGGCAAATGATCAAGCTTGTACAGCTAGAGTAGCGTAAGCAGATTAATCAGCTAAGAAGCTCCTGCCAAATCGGGGCAGTGGGAGGCCAATAAAACAGCGCTACTCCGATGGAAGAGCAACCGGCAGCATCAACTCATCATCCCTGGGCAGCTTCAACTCACCATCCCCTGCAGCGAAGCTCCCCCAATCGGGGTAGATGCCTGAGCGGGAAAGCCTCCCTCTCAGAAGCTCCTGCCCAATTGGGGCAGTGGGAGGCCCATAAAATAGTGCTACTCCAACAGGAACCGGCAGCATCAACTCACCATCCCTGAGCATCTTCAACTCACCATTCCCTGCAGCGAAGCTCCCCCAATCGTGGTAGAGCACCTGAGCGGGAAAGCCTCCCGCTCAGAAGCTCCTGCCCAATCGGGGCAGTGGGAGGCCCATAAAAAAGTGCTACTCCAACGGAAGAGGAACCGGCAGCATCAACTCACCATCCCCAGGCAGCATCAACTCACCATCCCCTGCAGCGAAGCTCCCCCGATCGGAGTAGAGAACCTGAGCGGGAAAGCCTCCCGCTCAGAAGCTCCTGCCCAATCGGGGCAGTGGGAGGACCATAAAACAGCGCGCCTGCGCCCGGTGGGCCCACGCCTGAGGGCCTTGCCAGAGGACTCTTTGGTGTGGCACTTAGGCGAGGCACGGAGGCGGGCACACTAAGACCGATAAGAAATTAAAGTCTCCAGACATCAGCCAACATGCACCCAAGACCAGAACAATGAAGAAGGCAGAAACCAAACGACCACACAAGGTAACGCCAGCATGGCTGCGGCACTGTACCTACCCATAGTTCTCCTCCTTACCCAACTCCTCCCACACCACACACCCACACTCTTTAGACCTACCAACACCCTGTGGATACCTCCTCCACAGCATTTACTGTACACCCTCTACCACGACCCCAATCAACTCTCTCACAAGAGTCGCAAACAGAGCAGGCAAAAAGAATCTAAACACAGCACCCACACACGCACACATAAAGCACCAGGAACACTCAACGGTCCCTCAGCCATCTCCATAGAGCTCATTAATGCCAGGTCGATAAGAAACAAAATCAATACCCTAGCAGACCACATAGACAGCAAACAGACATCCTCTGCATCACCAAAACATGGCTCACCCGCACCGACAGCGTGCTACTCAACTAGCTAGTTCCCCCCACTCACACTGCTACCAACTGCCCATGCACACAAAGGAGAGGAAGAGGAGTCCTGATCATCACAAGAAACAACCTAAGGCAAAAAGCTAGTTCCAACACAAATACAAGTCACTGCAACACAGTCGTCATAGAGAACAAGAATCTAGCCCTGTGCCTCACCTACAGAGTTCCACATGCTCCTCCAGATGAACTATCTTCAATACTAGAATTGGTCTGTGCAGTCAATAACCTCCACAAACCTCTGCTAGTACATGGAGACTTCAACCTTAGATCTGCCACAAGCAAGGATGCAGAAGCCTTTCTGACAGCCATGGACTCCCTCCAATTCACCCAGATGATCAGCACCCCCACACACAGGCTTGGATCATCCCCCAACCTCATCTTCACCCCCAACAACCTAATAGAAAGAAACATCATCACAAGACCCTCGATCACACCAGTATCCTGGTCAGACCACCACATATTAAAAGTCCAGCTACAATCGATAAACCTTAATGACCATTAAAATAAGCCATCCACAACAAGGAGATTCGAAAGCTTCAACAAAGACCAATTCCTACAGGACATTCTACCCCACCTAAACACAAACACAGAGGACATAAATGAACAAATCGCCAACTGGAACAACACCATTATGTCTGCTGCCAAACCCACGGTCCCCAGAATACAAAAATCGCACAGCACTAGATCCAACTCCACCCCCTGCTACTCCAAGGAATGCGCAAAGCAAAGAGAGCCCTGAGACAACTAGAACGTTGCTGGAGATGCATCAAGTCAGCCTCCACACAGGACTTATACCAGTCAAAGCAAAAAGAATATAACAACCTCATCAACCAACAGAAGAAGGAATACCACGCAAACTTGATCCTGAAGTCCGCAAACAAACAAAGAGAGCTCTTTGAAATAGTAAAGACCCTCACCAACGAACCCAATACCGGGAAAGACGAGAAAATAGATCCACAGACCTACTCAGACTACCTCAAAACCAAATTCACTGCCTCCCCCAAAATACCACGAACAACACTAACGAGCTACTTCCTTCCAACCAAATCTGGGACAAATTCAGCATCCCGTCCACAGAGCAGATCTCAAGCATCATCACATCACTCATCAGCACCGCCCCAACAGATCCATGCCCCATAACCTGGATCAAAGCAGCAAAAGATCTGATCCAAATCATCCATAAAATGGTTACAACTCCCTTACCACAGGAATTATGTCTAGTGCCCTGAAGCTAGCAACTATACGGCCAATCCCCAAAAAATCTCCACTAAGTAAAACTAACCCAGCCGCCTACAGACTCATCTCAAGCCTCCCCCTTATATCGAAGATCATCGAAAAGGTGGTTCAACATCAACTTCAACATCACATTGACAGCCACACCCCCTAGACCCTAATCAAAATGGCTTCCGACCAAACCATGGCGTCGAAACTCTACTGATACACCTCTTCAACAAGCTGATCCAGATTATTGACAACATCAAGAAGGGTGTCTCATGATCTTCATAGACATCTCCTCAGCATTTGACACTGTCAACCACACAACCCTGCTATCAAGAAGACTACAGGAAGTTGGCCTAGACGGCACCACCTTGAACTGGTTCACATCCTACCTCACTGACAGACAGCTCCAAGTCAAATGCTGCTGAGATACCTCCCGGCCTCTGAGAGCCACCCAGGGCGTCCTGCAAGGCTCATCACTCTCTGCCCTGATATTTAACCTGTACATACAACCCATCTGCTCTATCATCAAGAAGCACAAGATACAATACATCATCTACGCAGATGACATCATGATATTCACCTCCATCAACATAGACAGCCCAGACTACTCTAATTTAGCCAATTGTCTTCAGCAAATGACAAGCTGGCTTCTGGAAAGCAACTTGTCCATAAACTACAACAAAACAGAAGCTCTACTCATCACCAGGAACTCCACCTTCTCCCCACACCCACCATCAAGCTTAACGACATCAAAATACCAATAAAGCCCGAAGTGAAATACCTCGGAGTGACTCTCGACAAAGACCTGAACCTACAGTCACACATTGCCAGAACCACAAGGAACGCATACCTCAAAATGAGAACCATCAGGCGCCTCAGGATCATTTCCGTATGGTCTGTCAAGCTCTCATCACTCCCACATTAGACTACTGCAACCCCATTTACCTTGGGCTCTCAAAACAAGCACTCCGGCCTTTACAGATAGCACAGAACACTGCCGCCCACATAATAACGGGCGCCTCAAGGCACGATCACATTACCCCCATTCTCAACCACCTCCACTGGCTACCAATCAGCTCCCGCATCCGATACAAGGCACTCCTAAACATATTCAAAATAAAACAGAACCTCTCAGCAAATTGTCTGCAACCCCTCATCAAAGCTGACCAAGGCACCAGACCCAGGAGAAGGGGAACCTCAGACACCATCACCACCCCCAAAGCATTCGCCAGAACAAGACAAAACATCTCAAGAAGAGCACTATCCCTGGTGGTGCCCACCCTATGGAACTCACTCCCTGATGATCTGAGATCAACCGTAGACCTCAAGGACTTCAGGAAGCTGCTCAAAACTACGCTCTTCATAGAACACTACAAGGAATTCATGTAACCCAGCTACCAGTCTAATCCCATCTCGGCATTACCCCTGTATCCCCCCTTCTACTTGTATATAGCCCCTGTACTTAGTTCACATTGTATATAGCACACCAGTTATCATTCTCACTGTACACTCACACTCCCCATGTCGATGTATCCACTGCATGTATTCACCCACACACACTACCTTGATTTGTTGGACGTGCTAACTGCTTTGATTTAAAGATAAAGCGGTATATTAAATCCTTTAAAATAAATAAATAAATAAGCTAAACAGAGTGGATGAGTGGCCCATTGTTTAGAGCAATGAGACTGGAAAATCACAGAGGTCAGGGTTCAAATACCACTGATCTTTCTGACCTTGGGCAAATTGCTTACATCTCTATTACCTCAGGTGGAAACCTAGGGCTAGATTTACTCTTGGCCACCACAGTGTGGGGCTACGGGGATGGGAGGACCCCCTTCTTGTGGCTGCTTGGGAGGAATTTACACAATTGCCACCTAGGTTAGAAAGAAATTTTCCTGACCCCTAAACTGATCACTGAAATAAGTCCTTGCAGGTTCTCCAACTGATGTAAAATTTCAATACCATCTTAGCAATACCCTGTATGAACATGCCCACCTATATTTTAAGGGCCTAATATTCAAAGGGATTAATAAGGTTAGCAGACCTGCTAACCGTGTTAATCCCCTTATCGGGGATGTTCGACGGCACTAACACAGTACCAAGGAATTTCGGCAGCTCACAGGTGTCATTGCTACCTTCCCAAGGTTAACTGGTTAACGTCAGCGCCTTCTGCGGGCATTCCAGGGGCTGCTCGCGGCCATAACCGAGCCCGTTTAGGGAAAAGCAGCAAAAGACTGGTCTACCTTTCATTTCAGAATCAAACTGAGCAGTAGCTCAATGTTGCCGCAGCCCAGGTAGCTTCCTGGCAATCTGGCAACCTGGATATTCAATGTCGGGGCCCGGATACGACTGCAGCCTAGAATATCTGGGTTTAAGTTTCAGCAGCAATGGCTAGCCGCTGAAACCACGTTAGCCGCTGCCGCTGAACATCCCCTTCCCTAAGAATTTCAGGAAGTGCCCAAAACGGTCTCAAATGGCAGCAAAAGGTTTTCTATGGGAGTCAATATTCAGTGTCACCTAGTAGCATCCACTGAAGGGGATATTCGCAGCTGAATGTGGCACTATCTGGACAGTACCAGGGCGATCTGTGGGCGAAGCCAGGAATTATGCATATGGAGTCATAGTCAGAGGCACTATGCAGAGAAACTAGGATGAAAAGAAGCTGTCCTAATTGCTATCCAGGTAGCCTATTGGCCTAGCGGAGCTTAACGTTGCCAGTGTATGGATAGTGCCAGTACTTTCAGCATTAACCAGATATCAGGGGCCTGCACGGCCAAAACATAGTGTGGTTTGTGCCCATTTTAAATCAGTTTGTCCCGATTCGGGCCTCTTTCTTCTGTTTGCTCAACCTCTTCTCCCATTTGTACATTTACTCCTTGTGTAGAGAACGATCAAATGCCCACAAGTGTCTATGCACATGTGCCCAAGTGATTTGCACACAGTTTACATTTTAGGCGCCCAAACGAAACGAATCAACAGCAATGATTGCACACCCCTATCAGATATTCAGCACGGGCCATTATCCAGATACCGGCATTGAATATCCCGTTTATTTTAACTACAGTCACCGGCATAAAAAAAAACATGCAAACTGTCATGGCTTAATATCGACTGAAAGCAAGTACATTGTGAATCCTTCCATGAAAGAATGGAATTTTGTTTACGGAAGATCGTGATTCTCCCTTGTTTTAAATGTCACCGTCTTACAATAATAATTTTAACAAAGGTTGGAGACGCTAACATTACCAAAGGAAATCCTGGCCTGTATAACGTGAAAGAGAAGGTAATTTATCGTGAAGGATTAAGGCAGAGCACTTTCCCCCAAGAGATGCACAGCAGATGTAGCTAAGAGTTTGAAAAATCACAGAAATACTGAGAAAACAGATGAGGGACATTTTTCTTTTCACTTTTTCCTTTTACTGAGAACTCTTTCTTACAGGTTAAAGCCTGAGGAATCATAAACCGTTTTAGAGTGCTCTGTACCATGGGCAGACAGGAAAGACAAATATTGTTAAAAACGCATTCGATTTCTCTGAGTTCCAGAAATATCATGAGATCAGTTTTCAAAAGGATTTATATGGATACCAGCAGTTGCGCCCATATAAATCCACTCTCCATAGATATGAAGCCTTTATGAGGGTATTTTGTATAAGGAGGCACCTATTTGCATAGATGCTATGTTGTAAAGATCTGTTTTTATAAAATACTAACACAAATGGGGCAAATTGTGCCTTAATGGGCATATTTCCTAAAGGGTGCGCCAGTAACATGCACTTGAGCTGTCGCAAATGTCCATCCCCTGCCGTTGCTGCGTTGCTAACCCACGGCACCACGCAAATCAGCATGTGGGTGCACTTAATGACAGCTATGAGGTTAAGTGGACTTACACTAATACTGTAGCAACTATTGCAAGTTAGCATGCACCCATAATACCATGATGTCTTGTCAGTGTCAATGTTCAGCCCCAACCTACCCTGTCTCTGCCCAATCATGTGCTAACCTGTTAGCATGGAGGGCTTTAGTGTGGGGCCCCCTGCTAACTTTCAGCATGGTGTCCTTACCATATGCTAAACCCCGTTTAGTAAACATTCCCCTAAATTCAGGCATGGAGTCTTAGAGCTGATGTGAATGCCTGCACCGATATTTGCAGGTATGTGTGTAACTTATATAATCTAGGTGAATACTTGCTTACCCAAACTCTTTGCCCAAACTCCACCCATTTTCACACCCACTGGTAAAGTACATGCCATCAGATCAAGGCTCAAACCTTTATGTTGGGCCATTACATACTTATTGGGCCTCATACATGTGGAAAAGACTGCAATAAGCTCATTTAGGGACCTATTTCACACTTAAAGTTGTGTCTCCTTATAGATTTTTCCCCTAAATGGATAGTGCTGGGCTGAAAATCTAACTACTCTGCTATTATCCACACATTCCTTTCTGTACACACTACTAAGACACTTATCCACTCCTTAATCACCTCCCGTCTTGACTATTGTAACCTACTCCTTGCTGGTCGCCCGCTGAATCATCTCTCTCCCCTTCAATCTGTTCAACACTCTGCTGCGCGGCTAATCTTCCACCCACCTCGTCATGCCCATATTACCCCTCTTCTCAAGTCACTTCATTGGCTCGCCATCCGTTTCCGCATCCAGTTCAAACTTCTCCAACTGACCTATAAGTGCATTCACTCTGCAGCTCCTCACTACCTTTCCTCTCTTATCTCTCCCTACACCTCTCCTCGGGAACTCTGCTCTTCTGGCAAATCACTTCTATCTGTGTCCTTCTCCTCTGTTGTTAACTCCAGACTTCGCTCCTTTCACCTTACTGCTCCTTATGCCTGGAACAAACTACCTGAGTCTGTACATCAGGCGCCTTCTCTGACCCTTTTCAAATCTAGTCTGAAAACTCACCTCTTTGCTGCTGCTTTCGGATCTTGACTCACCTGGTCTCCTTTGTGTTTTCTTACCATTCCCCATAGATGTATCCCATGTCTACAGCTACTATGTTGTCTGTCTTGGCTAAATTGTAAGCTCTGGTGAGCAGGGACTGTCTCTTATATGTCTGTGCAGCGCTGCATACATCTTGTAGCGCTATACAAATGCTCAGTAGTAGTAGTAGTAATAGAAGCTGGTCAGAATTAGTGGAATGAGGGCGGGGAGCATGAAATATTTCTATAGTGGTGATAGTCATCCGTCTTACAGACATCCTAGTTCTTCTGAATAAATACATACATTCAGCACCATTAGATATATAGTCAGCAGTGCTGATATAGTATTTCCTGCTGACCACCCACCACTGCCCATTTAGCTGTGATAATCAGTCATATGAGGGTAGTTTTATAGTCATTTTGGCATGTCTTGTCTGCAGTGCTTGATTGGATGGAGCTGGACTTGCTGGTAGAGCGCTGTGGTAATGTTGGTCTAGATGGCGTCATCCTGGATTGGATTAGGTCATTCTTGACTGGCGTCATCCTGGATTGGATTAGGTCATTCTTGACAGGGGTAAGGGAAGAAACTAAATTGTACAAGTGGGAATGGAGACTACTCCAAGGCTCCCCATTTTTCCCTTAGCTATTTAATATTTATCTTCAGTCTTTGGGATACCTGCTGAGATCTTATGGCATCTGTTTTTAAGCCTATGCTGATAGCACTGGTCAACAAATTTTTACAAAAGTTATGTTACTGAAATAAAAATAGTCATTTCTTATCAATTCTTATATGCTGAACAAAAATATGACAGTGAAATTGAAAAGCTGGCTCTAGTTTTTTTGTAATCTACAAGAATTAATGTTTAGATCACAAAATGCATGTCAATAGTAAATATAATAGGCCTTCGGTTAATGCCTGTAAAAAAACAAGTCATAGACTATTTCTTAGATGTTTTCGCCTGTCTCTTGTACAACTGTTCGGGAGCTTCTCTGGGGAGTGTCCAGCAGTAGTCAACCAGCATTGTAGTGGACCATTTTCCCTGGTATCTTTGCTCCATCGTTGCGATATCCTGGTGAAAACATTCACCCTGTTCATCACTAACCATACCACAGTTGTCAGGAAAGAAATCGAGATGGGAATCAAGGAAATGGATCTTTAGAGACATATTGCAGCCAAGTTTCTGATACTGCATCAGCATGTCTTCTACTAGTTCCTTGTAGTTTTCTACTCTAACATTCCCGAGAAAGTTTGACACTAGGCGAAAAGCATTCCATGCTTGTTTCGCATCACCCTGCAGCAAGTTGTTGAACCGGTCATCTTTGAAGAGCTCTGAGGACCCACAAAAACTCCCTCTTTAATCTTTGCTTCGCTGAGTCAAGGGAATTTTTCATGCAGGTATCGGAAAGCTGGCGAAGTGCGGTCCATGGCGTTCACAAAGTTTTTCATCAAACCTAGTTTGACGTGAAGGGGTGGTAGCAGGATTTTGTGAGCTTCAACCAGAGCTGGGTACTGGATATTCTTCTCTCCAACTGTTACATTTTGTCTGCAATTCCATTCCTTCTGCAAGTAGTGCCAATCCCTTGCTCGGCTATCCCACTCATATAAGAAACACATGTATTTTATATATCCCTGTTGCAGTCCCATTAAAAGGGCAACTACCTTCAAGTCACCACAGAGGTGCCAGCTGTACTTGTTATAGTTAATGGAAGTCAGTAGATGCTTTAAGTTATCGTATGTCTCTTTCATGTGGACGGCATGTGCTACTGGAATAGATGGAAGACGGTTTCCATTGTTCAAAAGCACAGCCTTCAGACTCAGTTTCGAAGAGTCTATAAATAGTCTCCAGTCTTGTGAGTCAGGAGTGATTTTTAAGGCATTCATGAGGATTTCAATATCGGAACAGAATACCAGATTACTTTCCTTTCCGACTGCGTATAGTACACTGCTGACGTCAGATGGCTTCAGCAGCCTTCTGGCAGTAGTATTGCATTGCATCAGAAAATGATGCAATCAACTCTGGATGATGTGTGCATGCTAGTATTATGCAATGTGATGCAATATTACATCATTCAAGGCTTATTTGGGATGTTGTTGATGTCCTACTGGATAAATTTACATGGTGAAACGTCAAAAATGAACTACATTTTTGAAAAATGAACTACAAAAATGAACTACATGGAGTGGAGGAGTGGCCTAGTGGTTGGGGCAAGGTACTTCAGGCCAGAAGGTCAGGGGCTCAAATCCCACTAGAGGACAGCAACCTTGGGCCGGAAGGACTGGGGTTTCTAGTCCCATAGGTGCTCATTGTGGTCTTGGGCAAGCCACTTAACCCTCCATAGCCCATGTTCCCTGTAAAATAGTTATCTCCAAGTTATAATGCCCTGTTCAATGTAATTTCAGTTTGTTCAATGTAAACCACACTGATGCAGAATAGCACAGTATATAAGAGAATGTAAATAAATAAAAAATACATGCAATATCTTCAAAACAAGAGCCAATATAATTTTCTTCATGTTATATTCGTGTTCAGCTCACCAAGATACTACAGATTAGGGCCTTTTAAAGTCAGTAATGATTTCAATGTTGACCAGTGTAATATTCAGTTGTTGGTTATGTTGGAAGGGGGTGGAGGAAGCTGTTTGGGGGGGAGGGGGTAAAAGATTAGCTATTGGGTAGTGGCTTAATGTTGAACTGTGTACTAGGTTTTGGTGGTATTGACAGGTCTGTGTTGCAGGCTGGGACAAGAGTTGAAGGTAGTGTAATTCTCTGGAAGGAGGAGGTCAGGTCTTTGGGGATGATGTTGGGCAGATGCAGGTTTCTAGTGTGGTGCAGAGTATATATCTGAAACCATGTTTTATATGTTAGGTTAGTCCATATTAGGAACGTGGGGCTCTGAGGATGGTGGTGCAGGCTCTTGTGCATGGTATTTTGGACTATTGCAATGTATTGTATTCTATGTTGCCTGGGAAACTGCAGGAGCTTCAGAATATGGTGGCAAGGGTAGTGATGAGGGTGGGTTGACAGGTGAGAGTAAGGCAGTTATCAATGAAATTGTATTGGTTCCTGAAAGAATCCCTTTGCATGACCTACTCTTGACTGGGCATCACCAGGTAGCAAAATTCAGCCTCAGCTCTTTGAGTTCAATTCTCTAAATTTAAGTAAGGAATGAAATGAAAAAACATACACAGAAAATTATATTAATAACACCCCCGAAGGTGGAATAAATGCTGGGTTCCACTCTGATTGTAGGCTGCATCCTCATCGCGCTGCTGCAAGAGTGAATTTGCTGCCCGATCCCAGCCTTGGGGGCCCCTGGTGAAGGTCAGACGGTGGGGTGAAGGGGCTGATTGGCGTCTGGGCACTGTGAGCCTCCAGCTGGTCATGCCAGTGCAGTGGTGATGGGATGCCGCTGCACTGGCATACAGTCAGAGCATTAGGCGGGCTGGCCAGGCAAATCAGAGGACGTCTCCTTCCTTGTAATTGGGTACACACCAGGCCATCTAAGTGCCTGATTCTGCAACCATGTGAATGTATAGCTCCCGTGGTTGTGGAATTGGGTACAACTCTGGGCCGTCCAAGTTTTGGGCGTCCCCCCCTCCCGGACGTCCACCTTTTAGAATTGATTTCCACATATTTAGGTCAAACTAGGCACAGACATTGCTTAGCTTAATCAGGGCAAGCAAAAACAGCCGGTTTTGTTTTTTCACAAACATTCGGCCTTGGCTTATATAACACATTTTACTAGGCCAGGGGATTTCTAACTCCAGTCCTGGAGGTCCCTGTACTAGACTGTTAGCAAAATTCCAAGCAATTCTCCATATTAACCCTTTCAGAGGGTCCTGGTACCCTATTTCAAGTCCCTTTCTACAGTCCCCCTTCTGATTCTGGACAGAATCACTACAAATGAATGGTAGCTCAAACAAGTCCAAGTCCAAAATAAGTCTTCTGCCACAATGGGGAACGCATTTCACTTTACTTTGCTTCAGAGTCCTATGCACATCTGGTCCATAGGTGAACTTTATTCTTGCTGGTTGGAAAAAGTCTTTATAAGTCTTTATATAATATAGAAAGAGGATTACAATCATCCTGTAAATTAACCAAAAATAAGTGACACTGTTTACCCTTGCTAGTTCCCAGTTTTGGAGAAGTTAGAGATGCCAACTAGTTCCAAATGCGCCTGACAAGCTTAGCAACCCTAGGAGGAGTGCGTGTATAAGTTGATAGTTTTTAATATTGTAATGGTCAGGGGGCCAGACCTTCTAAGGAATTTCCTACAATGGTATGTTCCCAATAGGAATTTACGCTCAGTGCAGGGATGGCTGTTAATGGTGTCTAGCTTATGCCTGCTGTAGTGCAGATGTGAAGAGCCGTCTGGAGGGCTAGAGCATTTGTGGTGCAGGCCCCTGAGTACTGGTGTGGGTTGCTGGATGAACTTCGGGTAAGGGGAATCTGTCTGGATTTAGGAGGGCATTGAAAACATTTTTGTTTACGTTGAGATGAGGAGGGTATGGGAGTGGATAGAACTTTTCTAGATTTTTTTTTTTTTTTTTAATTTAAAAATTTTTTTATTTAGAAAATCTGAGGCAAAATACAGATAGTTTCCATAACCAAATCTTCAACTATAACAAATATATATCATTCCCCAAAAACTAGCCCACAAAATTTGGAGCGCATTCATAAAAGCGAGACTGAAAAAAACAATCCTGAGCAAGAGCGGAGAAACTATATAACCCCTTTTAACTTAGCAAGATCCGGACAACTAAAACTAATGACGATACATCTTCATCCTGACTTATGTAAGAAAGTCTCTAATTGCAAAGAATCATAAAAAACAAACGAGTTACCCTGAAAGGAAACAAGACATTTACAAGGATATTTAAGCTGGAAGGAAGCTCCCATTGCAAGTACCCGAGGGCGTAATGCAAGGAAAGCTTTCCTCCGCAATTGAGTAGCTCGACATACATCCGGAAATACTTGTACCTCCTGACCAAAAAATTTGTCACGTCGATGTTTAAAATAAGCTTGAAAAATCTTATCTTTATCTTTCTCCAAGGAGAAAGAGACTAACAACGTAGCACGAACTGAAATCTCCTCTAGGGAGGTTTCCAAATAAGTAGATAGATCCAAACTTTGAACTGAGAGATGGTCCATTTCCCCCGCCTCAGTATTAGTGGCCCCAGATTCAGGATCCGTATTAACTTTAATTCCAGAGGGTAGATAATAAATTTTTGATAAAGGAATAGAATCCGGATCAAGGATCTTAAGGACATCACTTAAATATTTAGAAAAAAGAATAGCTGGGGAAAGAAAATGAGTGCGGGGGAAGTTCAATAAATGAAGATTCTTCATGCGTATAACATTCTCTAGCATTTCATCACGACGATGTAGAAGTAATGAGTCCTGAACAGAAGACGTCAAGGCCTGCTGAATCGACGTAATTTGGCCGACCACTTTAGTATTCTGGGATTCAAGAGAAACAAGTCTATCCCGATGCTCAGTCAGCATACCGACAGTTTCTGAGGTAAATTTAGACAACTGCAACAAAGAAGATTTCAGGGACTGTTCAGTTCGGGAAACAATCTGCCATATATCCAACAACGATATTTCCTTAGGAGGGTTAAGCTCTTCGTAAAAATACTTATAATCAAATGGATGAGGCATTATAACGGTAGAAGGAACCAAAGTCAAAACGGAATCAGATAGATCAGCCGAAATAGGAAGGGCACCCCCCATGGCTTGAGGGGAGACCTTACCAGATATCATAGGTTCATCGCTGGGTGGGGTACAAACCCTACGCGGAAGAGGAGTAGCAACTAAAGAGCCGGGACTAACAGAAACGGAGGAGTCAGACATCTCAGCGGTAGGGGGAGGCACCCCGGACTTAAAATGAGAGTCCAAGGGACCCACAACCTTCACCGCTTTACCTGTAGGTGTAGCAGAAGACGAAGGAAGTTTCTTTTTTCTCTTCCCCATTTACAATGTTAGTAATCAACGGCTCATGGCTCCTCAGTGCTCCGAAGGGGCTCCCAAGGGGCGTACCCCTTTGGACACGCCCCTTCGGAGCACACACCCTCGGGTACGCGCCCACGGTGCGCGTCCCGCGGTGGGGGCAAGATCTTATACCCCTCGCTGGTCACGTGATCGGAAGTGCACACCGGCACGGTCCAGGAGCTCCACTCACGGCACAGGTAATCCAAAGGTAAAGAACACGCTCAGAGGAAACTCCACAGCAGGGACAGATCTTATACCCCTCGCTGGTCACGTGATCGGAAGTGCACACCGGCACGGTCCAGGAGCTCCTCTCACGGCACAGGTAATCCAAAGGTAAAGAACACGCTCAGAGGAAACTCCACAGCAGGGACAGATCTTATACCCCTCGCTGGTCACGTGATCGGAAGTGCACACCGGCACGGTCCAGGAGCTCCACTCACGGCACAGGTAATCCAAAGGTAAAGAACACGCTCAGAGGAAACTCCACAGCAGGGACGGATCTTATACCCCTCGCTGGTCACGTGATCGTAAGTGCATACCGGCACGGTCCAGGAGCTCCACTCACGGCACAGGTAATCCAAAGGTAAAGAACACGCTCAGAGGAAACTCCACAGCAGGGACAGATCTTATACCCCTCGCTGGTCACGTGATCGGAAGTGCACACCGGCACGGTCCAGGAGCTCCACTCACGGCACAGGTAATCCAAAGGTAAAGAACACGCTCAGAGGAAACTCCACAGCAGGGACAGATCTTATACCCCTCGCTGGTCACGTGATCGGAAGTGCACACCGGCACGGTCCAGGAGCTCCACTCACGGCACAGGTAATCCAAAGGTAAAGAACACGCTCAGAGGAAACTCCACAGCAGGGACAGATCTTATACCCCTCGCTGGTCACGTGATCGGAAGTGCACACCGGCACGGTCCAGGAGCTCCACTCATGGCACAGGTAATCCAAAGGTAAAGAACACGCTCAGAGGAAACTCCACAGCAGGGACAGATCTTATACCCCTCGCTGGTCACGTGATCGGAAGTGCACACCGGC
The DNA here is from genome assembly GCA_033557465.1 of Ichthyophis bannanicus. Classification (NCBI taxonomy): domain Eukaryota; kingdom Metazoa; phylum Chordata; class Amphibia; order Gymnophiona; family Ichthyophiidae; genus Ichthyophis; species Ichthyophis bannanicus. The sequence goes on from CM066032.1 coordinate 1,840,342,244, forward strand.
ACGGTCCAGGAGCTCCACTCACGGCACAGGTAATCCAAAGGTAAAGAACACGCTCAGAGGAAACTCCACAGCAGGGACAGATCTTATACCCCTCGCTGGTCACGTGATCGGAAGTGCACACCGGCACGGTCCAGGAGCTCCACTCACGGCACAGGTAATCCAAAGGTAAAGAACACGCTCCTTTTCTAGATTGTTTTTACGTAATGTTACCATTCCCTTGTACAACATTCTGAATGAGTTTTGCTCAGTAAAGTAGTATAAACCTTTTCTGAATAATAAATAAATATTTATGTAAAATGGTTCTCATAAAAATAGGTCAGACGTAAAAGTCGACATGGCTTCATGATCATGCATACTTTTACTGTAGGCCTTGCTGGGGGCCCAGTCTAGGTGGAATATGGGTGGAGTCTCGAAGTATGCATGCTGATTATAAAATGTGCTAATCTATGTACGTACGCTCCGACTCTGCGCAGGGATTTATCTCTGCTCTTGAGCAGGGGCAATGTCCATACCTTCAGTGTAAGTGTGATTTCTGCTGGATTTGCGCTAGTATTTTATAAAGACACATAGGTACCTTTATGTGTGTGTGTGTACACTTCTGTTTTTCTGGGTGTTTTTCACCTGGAGGAGAGTGGGCAGGTGGGGGGGGGGAGGCAACTCGAATGGTGTGGTAGTCAAACATTCTGTGGTTTGAATAGAATAATGAAATTAAGTGGGTGTGGCAGTAGCAGGTTGTGAGTGAGCATGGGACTGTGCAAACATACTTCACATGGAGATGCCTAGAGGTTAGAGCAGTGTGTGTGTTGTGTGTAGCCATGTTTTGTATGTGTGTGTATATGGTTGTGTGTATGTCTGTGGGGTATGTAACATAGTAACATAGTATATGACGGCAGATAAAGACCAGTTTGGCCCATCTAGTCTGCCCAGTAAGGTGGCTAGAGTAGGTTTACCTGCCACTCCGTACAGGTCACCCCCCTCTATGCCTTTGTTTAGGGTTGTACCTGCCACTCTGTGCAGATCACCTCCCCTCTATTTGTTGAGGTATAAGAAATAGTTACGTTTATTTTGATTTTATCCTGTTATAAAGGGATCCACTGTGTCTGTCCCATGCCATTTTGAACTCTGTTACTGTATTTGCCCCCACCACTTCCATCGGGAGGGCATTCCAAGCATCCACCACCCTTTCAGTGAAAAAGTATTTCCTGACATTGCCTTTCAGTTTACCCCCTTGCAGTTTCATGTTATGCCCTCTAATTTTACAGCTTCCCCTTATTTGAAAAAGGTTTGTCTGTTTATTAATACCCTTTAAAAGCATTTAAATGTCTGTAACATATCTACCTTGTCCTTTCTCTCCTCTAGCATATACATATTTAGGTCTTCAAGTCTCTTCTGATACGTCTTTTGGCGTAGGCTCCAAATCATTTTGGTCTTCTTCCTCTGAACCATTTAAAGTCTTTTTATATCCTTTGTGAGATACGGTCTCCAAAACCGAACACAATATTCCAAGTGAGGCCTCACCAGCGACTTGTACGGGGCATTAATACCAATTCCTTTCTGCTGGTAATTCCTCTCTGTATGCAACCCAGCATCCTTCAGGCTTTGGCCACTATCCTCTTGCATTGTTTCTTCACCTTGAGATCCTCAGAAACAATCACTCCAAGGTCCTTCTCCTGGTCCATGCACATCAACCTCTCTCCCGCTATCGCATACAATTCCCTTCGATTTCTGCATCCCAAGTGCATGACTCTGCACTTCTCCACATTAAATCTTAACTGCCAAACATTAGACCATTCTTCCAGCTTTTGTAGGTTTATTTATTTATTTGGGTGTTTTTTATGATGTCTTATCAATTAATCAAAGTGGTTTACAGAGAACAACAACATTCTACAGATAACATAGGCAGCAAAATCAACTTAGGTAAGAAATCTTACAGGAAACCAATTCAGATATAAAAGCATAGGAGAACTAGATAATGAGTAAATGAATGGTAACATATTTACATAAGAAGCAGTGATAAATTTATATTAACTGAAATATTAATAAATCATGGATGTATGGAACAAGTTGAGGGAGGGTTGATATAGTCCAGAGGTGTTAATAGTATTCTGGTTGCATAGTGGTTAATTACTAGGAGAACGTCTGTGGTGACCTGTATTGCAGATGTTTCCTCATGTTATCCACTCCCTCAGAAATGTCTACTCTGTTGCAAATTTTTGTATCATCTGCAAAAAATAGACCTTTCCCTTCAATCTTTCAGCAATATTACTCACAAATATATTGAACAGTATCGGTCCCAGAACTGATTCTTGGGGCACACCACTACTTACCTTCCTTTCTTCTGGTAAGTTCCGTTTACCCCCACCTTCTGCCATCTGTCAGTCAACCAATTTCTGATGCAGTTCACCACCTTGGTACCCAACCCCAAGCTACTCAGTTTATTGATAAGACTCCTATGAGGAACAGTATCAAAGGCTTTGCTGAAATCTAGGTAGATCACATCCATTTCATGCCCTTGATCTAGTTCTCTGGTCACCCAGTCAAAGAACTCAATCAAATTTGTTTGGCATGATAGTCCTTTGGTAAAACCATGTTGCCTCGGATTATGCAACCTATTAGTTTCTAGAAAGTCCACTATTCTCTCTTTCAGGAGCATCTCCCTTACTTTTCCCACCACCAAGGTAAGACTTACCAGCTTATAGTTTGCCACCTCTTCCCTATTACCACTTTTGTGAAGAGGTACCACATTAGCCTTTCTCCAATCCTGTGGAAGCTCTCCCATCTCTAATGATCTGTTAAAAAACATCTTTTAAAGACCCTGCAAGAATCTCTCTGAACTCTTTCAGTATCCTTGGATGTATCCCATCCAGTCCCATGGCCTTGTCCACTTGCAGTTTTTCAAGCTGTTCAAACACATCTTCTTCTGTGAATAGTGTGGTATCTACTCCATTCTCATCTGTATATTTGTCAATCTGTGGTCCTTCTCCAGGATTTTCTTTAGCAAAAACAGAAAAGAAGTATTTGTTTAGCATTTTCACTTTTTCAATATCACTTTCCACGAATCCGTCCTTGGCACTTTTGAGTCCTGCGATTCCACCTCTGATCTTCCTCTTCTCCCAAATATGTCTGAAAAAATGTCGTCTCCACGCTTCAGATCTTTAGCCATCTTTTCTTCTGCCTTTGCTTTTGCTGTCCTTATTTCTCTCGTTGTAGCTGTTAGCTTTATCCTGTATTCTTTTCTGTATTCCTCTGTAATCTTCTGAATTTTGTGAATGCTCTATTCTTAGAAAAAGAAAGTTTCAAAATGGCAAACTTCTCAGCTTCTGACCTAAGAGTGACTACAAGAGTCGCTCTTTTTAAAACCTTGTCTAGAGAAGACTCAAGAAATTGAGTAAGCTCTGAGTCTAGACTATCCACATTCACCTGTTCATCTGAACCCTCTCCCCGGGGTTCCAGGATGTAACGAAGAAACCATTGAATCTTCAAAAGCCAAAAACAATAGAACTTCCCTTGGGTATTTCCTTAGGAGCTCCATGGGAGAATAAAGTGAACCACTGGAAAGTGTAAAAATCACAAGTTCTTTCCCTCCCTGCTGGAGTCTTAAATGGAACCTACGCAGTGGAATAATGTCTCAGGTCTCCATGCACACAGGCCAATGTTACTGTCTTTGCATAGTCAATTTGAAACCAGGTTAGCGTTTCCCGGTGAATGAGGGTCCGCGCACTCCCAGAGTCTATCAAGGCCTGGAGGCGGGACCCCTTGAACAGGGGCAGCTTAAGGCAATCTGCTGCCTGAGGCGAAGGATGAGATGGCGCTCCCCCCACCCCCTGTAGAGTGGGCGTGGCTTTTTCAAAACTCCAATCAGGGACTGAACCAAACCAAAAAAGCTGATTAGATTATATGGAGGAAATGCAAGATATTTGTACACCAAGGAACTAAAAGAGAGCAAGAACCACAGCACAGTTTATAAAACTAAATTATAACTCATTTTTATTTTGTTGTTATAAACTGTGTTATGGTTCTTGCTTTTTCTTTTTCAACATATATTTTGCATCCACAGAACCCCCTTCAACAGTGGGTGCAGAGCAGTACCAGGACATTCACCCACAGAGCTCAATATCTTAAAAAAATACAAATCTGACTCTGATCATCTCACTAACAACAACAACAAACATTCTCCAGTACCAGGCATATTGTGAACTAATATAAAACCCTACAACAAAGTCACTGAGTATCTATAGAACAAATCTAGCATACCATACCATATCATCACCAACTTCCAAAACTCACATAAGGAGCCCACAAAAAATAAGTGTCACTGTAAATACTACAGTGGGCCCTGGAACATCCATACAGCAATTTGAAAAGCTGAACATTTTAAATTACTACAGTACAGTATAGATGTTTATATACAAACTCCATTTTAAAAGAACACTTGGGCTCAGTCACACACTCAGAACACAGACCCTCACCAAGTACAGAATAAGTAGCTACAATCTAAATTAAAAATAAAAATAGGTAGACAAAATTTAAACTGAAACCCAAAGAAGCCAGACTCCTCAAGCAGTGCAACATCAGATAAATAAGATATGCAGTTCTGCCATACAGTGTAAAATATAAATAAAACGCAAAGTCCAATCACTAAAATGAAATAAAAAAAATGTTCTACCTTTGTGGTCAGACTATTTTATTCTTTGATCATGTTGGTCCCGATCTGAGGCTTCTGCTTTCCTGTCATCTCTTAGCTCTCTTTCTGTGGTCTATGGTCCATCTGCCATTTCTTATCTCTCCTTTTGTTTTCTTCACGTCTTTCCATCAGCCTATTTCCAGTAACCCTTCCCAGAATCAGCCCCTTTCCAGTCCTCCCTCCCAGTACCTTCCAATGTCAACTTGCATTCCCATGACTGCCACTGGTGTCCATTCCCTTCCAGTCCTCCTCCATCCCCACTGTCTAGTCCCTTCTAGTCCAAATACCATGGCAGCCCCTCTCAGCATCCACTCCCTTCCAGTTCCATTCTCCCATTCCCTCGCATCAGCCCATTTGTAGCCCTAACCCCCAAGCAAAGTGAACAGGTGAAGAGCTCATGGCTGGGGCCATGCCCTCACCTAGGAGGTGACTTTGGTGGTTGGAATAGAGGAGCCAGCATCCATTCTGGCTTCTCTTCCATCCTCCTGGGCTAATGGGTGACTTCTTCCCCTTCTTAATGTCCACTTTAGTCACCGGATGGGCTTCATGATACCCCTCGGCTATTTCCAGTGCACTTTGCAGTGTAAGCCTGGGATGCTGACATATCCATTGTTTCAATGGGGTGGTCAAGCCCTCCAAAAACTGCTCCAGTAGCACAATCTTGGCTATCTCAGACCCAGTCTTTCCCTCCGGTTGCAGCCACTTCCATGCGAGATCCTTCAACTGATGGAGGAACCTCCAAGGGCTCTCCTTTATCTGAAGCCCCCCTTCTCTGAATCGCTGACAGTAAGCCTCTGAGTACAGCCAGCCCATTCCAATATGGTGGCCTTGACAGCTGCATACGTAGCTCACCCATCTGGGTTGGCATCCTGGAAAGCAGCCTGACTGCTACCCATCAGCACGTTTCCCAAATATTTATTTATTTATTTACTTCTCTTATATACCGCGCTATTAAAATCAGTGCGGTTTACAATTGAACAAAAAAACATACTGCAATGTCACACGACAATTGAGTTTTTACATTGAACATGGACGAGATAACCTGGAGGTAACAGGGGTAACTAATTACAGAGTAATTATTCATGGAGTATGGTGAGAAATTATACATATAGTATGGTGAGAAATTATACATATAGTATAGCTTGGTTTCAACATATTTATAAGAGGTTTAATCAATAAGATGTGTGATCAGTACCAATAATAAATAAAAGAGGGGATATGGTGGTAGAGCTAGTCATTTTCTTTATGGTGTTGGATTTTGGGTGGGGTGGAGTAGGGTGTAGGATGTGAGGATGGGTAGTTGTTTCTGGGATTGGATTCTGGGTAATGGATGAGGAAAAGGTGTTGTTTGAGGGCTTTTCTAAATGACAATAGGTCTGGGGTGGAACGGAGCTCAGTGGGGAGGGCATTCCAGGTCATGGGTGCAAATAGGGAGAAGGCTCTATTGGCAGTAGCCTTTTTGCACTTAGTTAGAATGTTGGGGATCTCTAGAGTGTTTGCTTGATTAGATCTCCTGATCCTGTTGAACGGCCGTCTTTGAATGAGTTTGCTGATGGGTGAGGTGATCTGGTTCCTTAGGGCTTTGAATGTTAGTACTAGGGACTTATACTGGATTCTAGCCTGAAGTGGAAGCCAGTGGAGATCCATCATGACTGGGGTTATATGTTTAGCTCTTGATGTACCTGCAAGTACCCTTGCTGCAGTCCATGTTGTCAGCATACCTTTCATGCAGCTATGGACTCTGTTTAATTCAGTCTAAACTCTGACCCCTGGGTGACGTCAGTCTCTAGGACCTGGCTGCAGCCCCTCCTTGCTAAATCAAGATGGGTAGACCTTAAAGGGAGTGGCCAAAGACAATAGCAGACCTCAAGGGGAACTGCTGGAGAGGCACTATAAAGGACAGACACACTTCCTGTCTCTCTCTCTCCCTCCTTCATCGGACAGGTTTGGACACTACCATGAGGCTCTGATGATCAACTCCTTTCACCCCTCCCCCTCTCTCTCTCTCTACCCACATGTTCTGGCCTACCATGCGGCTCTGACCCACAGGTTCTGGCCTCTATCTCTCTCACACTTCACACATGCACACACACAGATTCATTGATACACACTGAAACAGCTCTGTAACAATCACTATATACCTCTGTTCAATACCTATGTATTAAGCCTATTTTTACATAAAAACCTTTCTCCAAGCCACACCTGTTTGCTGGTCTTATTACAAGCCCTCCTGCGTCTGTGGAGTGAAATGAACCCAGGATCAAGCGGAGACTAGACCAGAGATTACATATTCAGAAGATTACATATTGGGGGCTCGTCTCTCGGATTTCACAGCAGACCTCCAGTTGGGTAAGTAATAATTTTGTATAATACATTAAGTAGATTTCAGACAGAGTGAGACAGGAAAATCAATAGCCCTTGTGACCATTTACAATTTTGTTTTGTGGGTTAGACAAGGTGGATTTTTATTGTCAAAAGGCTCTGTAAGAATTTAGAATTTTAAGGACATTACACAGAGTGGCTTCCAATTGTCTTATTTTTATGTATAGGCTTGCTACAGATTTTATATAGTATTTGAGCTGCTAAGAAAATACAGAGTTACACAGTTAAATATTCCTCATAGAGTACAATATACATCTTTCCTGGTAACATTAATTTACCTCTTGTCTGTTTGACTTTTATTTCTCTCTCCTGTCAGTATATATCTTGGTGTGAGCAGGAATATCTGACTATTCTGTTAATCTCCTGTCCCTTTTTTACTTTTATTTCTCTGTCTCCTGTCAGTAACTTTCTTAGTGAGAGCAGGCTTAAAGATGGCTGCAATTGATACAATTCTGTTAATCTACTAACACCCTTCTTACTATAGCTTCACCCTAACACTTCCACCCAGTTAAATAGGTGTGAAATACTTTTTAAGTTAGCATTCCTCCTTCTAAGGTTACACATTGGAGATAGCCCAACTACAGCCTTTCTGCAGTATCAAACATGGAAGCATTTGATTTTAAAGAACTTACAGAAATTCTAATTTCATACTGTAAGAGAAAAGGAGGTCCATTTGAAGGCGAATTCCCTGACTCATCATGGTATAATATTCAAAAACGAATGTTAAACCATGATCATGAATTCAAAAAGAAAACAAATAAAAGAAAATGCCTTTTCATCCAGGGCATGTGCAGGGGACTAATTAGCATGAAAAAAGAAAACTCTGAACTGACTTCTCAGTGTAGCCAATTGACCAAAGAACTGGAGGAGGCACAAAGTTGTATTTCTATTCAGAGAACTCAAGTGATTCAAGCCACAAATTCTTTTATAACTGTTAGTGAACAATTAGAAGCACTTAAACTTGAATTGAGGCACGTTAAAGATCAATTGGCCTCTGCAAGAAAGCCAACACCCACCCCTCCCTCAGCCCCCTATGCCTATGACACACCCTATCAGCCATGCATACCAGCTAGTGAGAAACAAAAGAACAAAGATACACCCATTCCCTATGCCTATGACACACCTTATCAGCAACAAAAGAATACTAAAGTATGCATAGTTGGACTTAGGAATGGTAAAAACACAGATGAATCACAGCAGGAAAATTCAGATAGTTTATCTCAGCCAGAACCCAGCAATCTCTGTCAGGAGAATAATTCAGATGACTTAGACATGGCAGCCAGTACAGAACTCAAAGCACCAGTTAAATTAATGTTCCAGGAAAATTTAAAAGATAGAGATATTGAAAAAATAGTTGAGAAAATTGGTACTATGCCTCTTAATGTAAATCAGTGGGTTAAATGGGCGATTGATATTCTGATTCACTGGGGTCTAGGGAAATACAGAAGAAAACAATCAGACTTTGATAGACTTATGCATCTGGCTCTAGGGCCACACTATTACAGGGTTGGCTCTCTCACTCACCCATACCAGTTGGTTAAAAGGGGTACTGAGAAACTATTTCACTGTTCCCCAATGCAAGTATTTAAAATTATTTCACCTTTACCAGATGATACACTGGAACAGTTTGCATATAGAGCCTGGATTTTAAAAGCAGTTCTTAATGAGCAGGAGTCCTGGCCCAAGGCAGAGGATTATGGGGAGAGCATGCATAAGGAATTTTTATTAGAATTGCTGTCCCCTGAGATTACAAAACACCTTCTGTTATTTTCTGAAGACCCTGAAGCAACCCCTTTTGATACTTTAATGCTCAGAATTGGGTCTGTTTGGAAGACCCAGCCCACGCAGGTCATTACAGTATCAGAAGCACGCAAGTGGCAAGCCAATGAATCCTCTCAGTACACAAGAAACACAGACAGAGGACACACACCTTGGAGAGCACATGGCAGACGTACTTTTAGAAACTCCTCAGGTTACATCCCCTTTCAAGAGCTCAAAGCACAGAGAGATGGGCTAGAAAAGGAAAAAACTAAATGGGAACAAGATAAACATATACTGCAGATAGAAATAGATAAATTAAAACAGGATTTACAAGCAGCTGAGGACAAACACAAGGCTAGTGCATAGGGATGTCCTGACCTCTTGAGCTCAGATATCAAAATGTCTCAAGCCTTCATAGCCCAGCCTGCCTCCTTTATCTCAGCAGAGGACTCAATTCCAGAGCCTCTGGATGATGAAATGGACACAGGCCCAGGACACAATTTAAGGCTTGTAACACCCTTGATACTGGACTCTTGTGCACGCCCCAATGTTATCAGTAGAGTAGGGGGTCAGGATAAATTAGCTTTGATTGACACAGGGGCTGGAATTAGTTTTACTAACAGAGCTTCTCCCACTGCAGATCAGAAAAATATGGATAGTTATGAAATTCAAGGAATCAATGATACAGCTTCCAAATGTGTGGCTATCCCAGTTAAATGGGGTATCCCTGTGCACAGTGAACAAAACAAGGAAATGTTAGAAACCACTGCCTCCACTATAGTGAACACACCAATAGAAATAATTGGAATTGATGTTCCCAACCAGTTAAATTTGGTGGTGGATATGGCTAATCTTAAATTGTGACAGTATTCAGGAACTTCAAGTGCTTCTAAAACTTTAGTGCATGAAGTCATTCCCATGCAGTTAGCAACTCAGTGCACCAAGGCAGCTCAGCAGTATGATCTGTGTGTAATTCCTTCAGAGGTGGCTGATATTCCAGTCTGGGCTCAAGACAAGTTAGATTGTGGGAAAATGCACACAGAAATACTGTTGGAAGGTGAGGATCCTCTACCACTGAAGCAATACCCAGTACCTCATCAGGCTATAGAACCAGTGACTAAAATTGTGAAGATACTGGAGGAGAGGGATCTGATTAGACCTATTTCTTCCACATGCAATTCACCAGCCTGGCCGAAACAGTGTGCATGGACTGTGCCTCCACAGGGATTTAAGGATTCACCATCAATATTTCATGATTACATGAAGGAAGCCCTGTCACTAGTGTCTTGCAGAGATGAGACCTAGACCAAAACTCCCCTTTGGAACTGCACAGTGGGAGGGACCATACTTAGTTACTAATACCTTAGGCCCAAGCCTATCCTAATGCATGACAACCAGCAGTACTGGAAACACATCACCCAGTTAAAACCATATGGGTAATATGTGTTTTATCAGTCTTTGTTTTCAGACACCACCTGAAGACAGCACGGACAGCTGCTTTCTGAACAAAAGTCGCTTGAGGACGGTAACTATTTACTCCTGCTGTATAGTTGACATGTGTTTAATAGTTATGTAAATAAGTAGTAAAAATTATTATTATTTTTTTTTTTTTGTGTGTTTGTTTTGTTGTTACATAGTATAAGTGGGGACACAAGTTTGCTTTTATTATGTCTCGGTTTGCTGTTGTTCTTGTATCTGCTCTCTTCTACTCAAGTCTCATTACAGGAACTATCATCCGAATATGCACGATTGGCTGGGCTAACTCCACAAGTGGGGTATATCGTTATCAAGAAATACCCCCACCGTTCCCGGAAGGAAAGGATCTGGTCATCCTGAGTTTCTGTTCCGTACAGGACAAGCCAGTGTTCTATTCATTAAACATCACTCAAGTACAGTGGGAGCCACCAGTTTCCACTTCTCTGGAAAGGACACAAGAATTGAGGGCACGCCCAGAACGTTACTTTCTAGGTCCTCCTGCTTTGATATTGTACAATATTTCCTGTCAGGACAGAGGTACCTGGAAAATAACTTATACATGGGTTTTGAGTGATCAACAGCACATCACTGAGACTTCATTCCTTTTGGATGTATCTTGTTTACCTACTACCCCTCATCCCACCCCTCCCACCACTTCTGCTCTTCCTGTACTCTACCTTTCTGATATCCACCTATTTCAGGAAGGACATCCATTTCAGATTAAATATGATGCACCACACGATGTTTTATATGATGTGGAATACCATTTTCTTACTTGGCATCTATTTCCCAAATTGTTTCTAGTTACTCACAAATATCCAAATTGCTCTCAGTTTGTTGCCAACCACATACAAATGCTTAATACTTGGTTTGATATGCAGTCAGTAACACCCAGAGCTAAGCAATTTTGACACAAGCGTGAATTAATTGATACAATTTTAGGTGGCACAGGGACTGCACTGGGTGCCCTTAATGTAATTGATATAGAGGTGCTCCGTAATAAAATGGGATCCACTGCTCAGCATGCTGCTGATGGTTTTACCTCACAACATATTATTAATGAAGCTTCCTCTAAACTGTCCAATGTAGTTGTAGATACCTTTGTTCTTATATCTCCCATTATAGAACAGAAAATTGTTACCTTAGCACATGGAGAATATAGATTGGAAAAGAATATTTCCTGGGCTCTTGCCTGTGATCAAGTACAGATCGAGCTTATTACTATACTAAGGAAATTCTGATCACTGCTAAGTTAGGACACTGGCCACCATCTCTCATCCATATGGCTAGTACCAAAATACCTGAATTTGCTATAGCTCACCTTGATTGGTGGACAGTTAGTGTTCCCATTTGTTCACCACAAGGCTGCTCTATCTGTACTTTGATCCCATGGTCAGGACAACACACAGTTATCTATCCTGTTGTTAATATTGGGGTGCAGTTTGATAATATGCTTATGTATCCTGTGGACCATCTCACATGGGTGCAGCCACTGGACGACACCTGGACTTCATTCAAGCCGATGGACCCCAGTTTGTGTGAGCAGACTACATTTCAGTTCAAGTGTCAACCTCACCAGTTCAAAGAGGCTGACACCTCCTGCTGGAACAATTCTTCCTCTTGCTCCCTGACTGTTAAGCTCTCATATTCCCTGACTACCTCACACAGTTTGCATTACCTTGGAGCTGGACACTTTTGTTTTCATCTGTTCTTTCCCCAGAATGTCTCTTTTTCGATTGCTTCCAGAATGCATGACATTCGCCTTCCCAAGAACACTTTGTTGTACAGTTCAAACTATTTACCAAACAATACCTGGTGCAGTCATACACCACTGGTCTCCCTCACCATTAATGGGACAACTTATTCCACACCGCTGGTTACCAATGACTCTATGGACATTCCAGACTTTATCTCATATGCTGTGCATCCATTACCACTTGGCATGGGAGAAGAGACACTACATAAACTGCTCAACTTTACAGAACTCCATGCCTATATTGATCACCTTAAAACAACATCCACTGAAGTGAATCACACCATCGCTTATGAGAATGGACACATTCAACAAATTGTTGGACACTTGCTACAAGATGCTCATGTGTCTGTGTGGGAATTGTTATTTGGTTACTCACCTACTGCTGATCATGTCTTTAATGTTCTTATTCACCCTATTATTATTTTAACTGCTGTACAAATATTGCTATGCATTATCGTAATTTTCTTGTGCTGTAAGATGAAAAAAAATGTACATTTCCTTGCAGCGCATGTCATACAGAACAACAACATTTTAAGGTAGTTACACTGAACCTCTCCAGCATCCACCCCTACATCCAGGCTAATTTGGCCTGCTAATTTGGCTAATTCGGTATTTCCTATTACAATGAATACCAGAGTCAGCTGCAGTCTAGTATTGCTTCCTATCCTCACTCATAGCATCCTGGTACCGTTTGGTTTTAGCCTCCTTAAAAATTCCTGCAGACCTTATGCACTGTTCACTCTCTCTAAGACGGGTATGTAAGTGGCATATTGGGTTCCCCCCCCCCCCCCCAGTAGTGGCTGCTCAACCTAAGACACGAGGTTTGGACTCATAAGGAGACTTGTTTATCTCTAGAACACTAGAGACAGTACTAGAGACAGTACTGTGCAGGACAGGGGACCTGCTAGACATAGCAAGGTATTTAATACAGGAGGTATTCAATGAGCTGCCTACTATCAGGTAATGGCAGCTGGGACAGGTACCACAGGTTTGCTTCCACCATTTCCAGGCACAAATAATAAAGAAAAATAAAAAGGTGTGGGAGATGTCAGCATACCTTTCATGCAGCTATGGACTCTGTTTAATTCAGTCTAAACTCTGACCCCTGGGTGACGTCAGTCTCTAGGACCTGGCTGCAGCCCCTCCTTGCTAAATCAAGATGGGTAGACCTTAAAGGGAGTGGCCAAAGACAATAGCAGACCTCAAGGGGAACTGCTGGAGAGGCACTATAAAGGACAGACACACTTCCTGTCTCTCTCTCTCCCTCCTTCATCGGACAGGTTTGGACACTACCATGAGGCTCTGATGATCAACTCCCTTCACCCCTCCCCCTCTCTCTCTCTCTACCCACATGTTCTGGCCTACCATGCGGCTCTGACCCACAGGTTCTGGCCTCTATCTCTCTCACACTTCACACATGCACACACACAGATTCATTGATACACACTGAAACAGCTCTGTAACAATCACTATATACCTCTGTTCAATACCTATGTATTAAGCCTATTTTTACATAAAAACCTTTCTCCAAGCCACACCTGTTTGCTGGTCTTATTACAAGCCCTCCTGCGTCTGTGGAGTGAAATGAAACCAGGACCAAGCGGAGACTAGACCAGAGATTACATATTCAGAAGATTACACATGTCTCCTCTGACCATCCAGCCATGTGGACAGTTCATTCAAAGTTCACCAAAAAGTGGTCCAATTCATCTTCTGCTATCATGTTAAGAAGTGCTTGCACTGGAGGGTGGAAACGTGGTCTCTGTAGGGCCTGAAACTACTGTTGCTGCCTTTCCAGCAGGGTGCATTGAAACAGTTTTTGTCGCTCCTGATACAGTTGTTGTTTCTATTGATACTGTTGTTGCTGCTGCTGCCCCAGTTTAATACAGACATTATGTAAGATACAGATAATATAAAATAAGATAATATGCTGCAATCCACTAGAACAATCCTTTGATACCAAAAATTGAAGTATGATACATAGAGCTGACAGAGGTTTTTCAACATCCTCAATACACTAGGGCAGACATAAGGTTCATTATCATTTGTACAGCGCTACAAGGCAATTTTCTCCTTGTAATGATAATCTCTTCTTCTTCTTTTGGGGTTTCACATCACTTCCACATCCCTGCACCTGTGGTAAAACTACAGCCAGGTGAGGGAACCTCCATGGTGCTCACACTTCTGATCACAAACGTCATGGTGTCATTGAAGACGGAGACATGCAATCAATAAGGATTCCCTTATTCTGTCAGGAAACATAGACCACTTTGCCAGGGAGCTAAAGAGTTTGTAACACTTCTGTACTGACATGGAGACTCTCTAAACTCTGCTCCTCCAGTCATGTTGGCTAGGATCTGCTAGTGACTGCTTAGCTACGTACTTTTCATGTTTTCCGTAACATAAATGTTGTATTGTGAACTGCTCTGATGCTTCTCGGCCTGAGCGATATATCAAATGTATGAATAAACATAAACATAACCGTAGATCCTAGGCTCAGGCTTTAGGGTCCTCTGCCGTGGGGGTTTATTAATCCTATCAGTACTCAGGTGGCACACATTTAAGCTACCAGCTGGAAAGCCTGGTCTGGAGTACAGATAAGAAAACTGTGGGATATCATTTGCGACTCCTTGCAGGGCATCTGCAGGCACACATATGAATGCGGACTTCACAGTGCTGCTCTTTACGTGTGTGGATGCTGGGCAATGTAAAGACGATGCTTTAAACAGTCCCTAAAGTTATACATGTATTTCTGATTCTGCATGGGAATACATTTATATTTTGAAAAAGTTCCGAGTCTGCTTTGGTATCTCCTCCGAGTCACTCGGAAGTAGCTGCTCGTTTTGACCAGGGCTTTAGGTAGTAATTGAGGGGGCAATGGTGCCCAACCCGCTGGCATTTTCAGTGACCTGAGAAATGCAAATATGTGATTATAGGCGTTCGGCTCCTTAATTGGCTGCCCTTGTATGTGTAGTTTTTGGAAAATGGTGCTTACACATCGGTGCACCAGAACTTACACATTTAAAAGTGTGAGTACCAGCCCTTCAACCTAGAAGCCGCCAAGCGATGTCTCTCTCAGTCTTTGACCATGTACGTTTACAAAATGATTGCTTCTGCTGCACATTTAGGGACATACGCATAGCTCTGCCAAGAACACAAAAGCAAGCCCTTTGTAACATGGCCAGGAAATTGTGGGCATCCTGACTTGGACGTCCCCAAAGCAGGTTTCACATGTAGAGTAAAATACTGTGTTCTAGCTAGTGTCAATGGTACACAAAGTTATACAGAAGCCAAATAAAGAGAACAAACTCTAGTTCCAAAGAAGCCAAGTGGGAGGAACAGTTTTCTTAGAATCGTAATACTATTAAATATAATCTCTAACATTGTTCTTGCTTTTTTCATTTTTGTGCTCTTGCAGTTACCACATGTGATGGACGAAATCCAAGTTAAACATTCTCACTAGAGCATGCCCCCAGACGGACGACTAGGCCTCAGGCTCAGCCAATACAATGCAGGTCTATTCTCTATTTATTTTTCTAGTTCAAAGACCTGGCTGCAACCCATGTGATAGCTGCTATGAGGGCCCATGCACGTCTGATCACTGCTGCCAGATCCTGGGGACCCTTGGAAAAAGTGTACAAACAGTAAGGGTTGGGGGAGAAAGGTCTGGAATCTGACCAGCCCTCCCATTGTCATCTGAAATCTCTCACCCTAGGGCATCTAACCTCCAGACTTTGTTTTAATTGCAGCAAAAGCATGGAAAAAGCCGCTTCTGTTTACCCAAGGTCATTTAGGAAACCAGCAATAACCATGTCATGCAAAATTCCTAAGCTCACATGCTGCTGTTAAAGGCAGCCCTCGATTCTCTGTCAACTTACAGAAAGCCCTGCCACAGGGAACTTGAATTCTCCTACTGTTCTATCAGCTAATTTAATTTTGAATTTGAAGGAATGTACCTTGACTTATTTGGAAGGCTTTTCATTGCTTGGCAATCACAGATAGCTTAAGATATTGCACAGATGTTTTGTAATCGTCGACGCTGCCTTGAATTATAATTTAGTCTCCCTTTTAGGAATCTGGTTCCTTGCCACAGAGTGAAATTCTGTACACTCCCTTTGAAGACTGGAGAAAATCTTCTAATGAAGTTATCAGGTGGGGCAACATAGAAACTGAGGAAGTGACAACGATGAAGTTGTCCAGAACCTTGAAGTTCATCCCCAGTTTCTTATCTGCTTCAAACCACAGATTTTGTCTGCCTCAAGCCTAACCCCAACTCTTCCACCACTAGGGATAATCCATTTCTGTTCCCTTTGTGTTCACACACCATATATTATCTTCTCTAGCCTCACATAGGGCAGGGGCAAGGATATGAAGAACCCTAGGGAAAACTCATTCCTGTTCCCTTCCAGCCCCCAATGCCGCTACTGCTTCCACTCTCTGGGACCTGAAGCAGCACCAATTTCTAAACAGTGATGGCAGACTTCTTGTTTGCATTGGAGGGGGTGGAAGTAGGACCAGCGATGCAGCACCACAATTTATGGTAAGTCTTGTGTCACTGTTTAGAAATAATTGGTGTCCCTGCAGGTCCCAGAGAGGGCCGCAATGGGCCACCCTTTGACCAGCGGTGCTCTAGGTGACCACCAAGTTTGTTAATGGTATAGCGTGGGCCCTGGCTTCATGCTATGACTTTTTGTTCTCAGCGCAAGCATACTTCATTTGTATTATTTCTATCCTTGATGTTTTTGACTGACTTTAATGTATTTTCTTCTCTATTAGATATTAGGGATGTGCATTCATTTGAAATGACAAGAGGAAATGAAAACATTTCTCCTGTTTTTACATGTCATTTTTAACCTAAAACAACAGAACTCCCCAGAAAAATGGGGGTTTTCCCCATATCATCAGTAGTCAGTACTATTGTGCAATAGTGAGCTTATGCTCAATAAGTGCACTATTGAGCAATCGTGCACACTACTGACAACATTGCCCATGAGACAAAAGAAATTTTAAAAAATAATAAAAAGAAAACCACCCTAAACAACACAGGAAATTGAAAAAAAAAAGTTTTTCTAATTACATACCTCTAGGTGGTTAATTTTAAGTCTCATCTCCTAGATATTATGATTTAAAGTGTGTATCATTTTGGTAGCCCTCCTCCAGGTTGTTTCTGCTTTGTCCATATTCATGCACAGAACTGGACACTGGGTTCTAGGTGAAGCCTCGCCAGCAGGGCCGGTGTAAGATTATCTTTCAGGCCAATAGGTAAATGCAATGTCACCAAAATGTAAAAATGTAAATGGTTCCTGTACATAGCTCATACTGTATTTAGCTCATCCCGCAATCAACCTAACCCTCACACACACACACCTCAATCTATCACTGCATACCCACACCCACGCACCCTGCCACTTGATTTGCTTGATGTGCAATCTGCTTTGATTTCAGGATACAGCAGTATATAAATCCTTTTAAATAAATAAATAAATACATAAAATAAATAGGCTATCCCTTCATCCATATATATCCAAATAACCTTTTAAAACAAATTCTCCATTTACACTAAGGATCCTTTTCCGAAAGGGCGCTGGAGTACTGCGCCTAATGCGGTGATAATGCGCAAATCCATGGGCGGTAGGGCAACACCACAGCGTTAATGGCCAGGAGCATGGAAAGCACATTCCTGGCAGTTACTGCAGGGCGGCACAGTGCGGCTGCACTCGACGCAGCCTATGGAGGTGGTGATGAGTGAGTCCACGCTCCTTTCCCGCTGTGCAGTTGTGCGGGTTTGCTGCCTGTGCAACACTTGCCCCATCCACTCTCCGTCCCTAAGCCTCTCACTTGCACCTGTAATGCACCATGAACAGCGCCAAAATCCAGCGGCCCTGTCATGGCCCCACGCTAGTTCTCAATGTGTCTTCAATGTGCGCCATTAGTACATGCCAGACCCACGCTGACAGCTAGCACCCTCTAATAAAAAGACCTCTAGCATGTATTATACGTGACCAAAAGGAGACCGTAACTGGATCCTGAAATACAGTATATACTGTAGGACACAAATAGACATTGAAAGTGCTGTATTTTGAGGTATATCTGCTGCTAAATGTGACGTATTATATTTACATACTGCTTACTGCTGATGTGTAACCTTTTGAGAACCTGCCAGATACTTGTGAACTGGACTTGCCACTGTTGGAAACACAATACTGGGCCTAATGGACTCTTGATCTGACCCAGTATGGCATATCTTGCCAACTGAAAACCCAGCAAAAAGACACTCAGGAGCGATATAGGAACATCATTAACTCCCAGGATTTAAACTGCAAGAGCCCTACTTATGAAAAGGCAACGCTGTATAGTATCACCCCAGGCCTTATTCCCCTATTGCGAAACTGAACAAGCCGGGCAGCTAGAGATCCTGCTAACTGAAACTCAGGGCTGGCTTAAGAGGTGAGCCAGTGAGCTACCACAATAGGGGCACAGGAAACCTGCTTCACCGGTTTGCTCCCAGCCTGCCCACTGCCTTCGAAGCCACAGCTATTTTAATGAGAATGAATAAATAAATACAATTAATACAGCCATGGGAGAAAAAGCAAATTCTCCCGTGCTTCTGACTGTATTGCTGCAGGGAAGGGAGAGAGGGGTAGCTGGGATTGGGCTGGGGGAGGGCTGAAAATGGGTAGATTCTGGGACTGGAAATGAACTAATATGGGATGGAACTGGGCTTGGGAGCTGGAAATGGGCTTATACATGGGGCTGGGGGGATGACCGATACTGACAATGGGCTGCTACTGGGGTTGGAAATATTACTACTAATAATAATAATTTGTATAGCACTACAAGTGAAGGAGTAGCCTAATGGTTAGAGCACTGGCTTGGTAACCAAAAGACCAGATTCAATTTCCACTAACACTCCTTGTGGCCTTGGAAGTAAGGCCTGGCGATTTACTTCTGGTCACAAAGCCAAGAACACCCAGGAGCTGCTGGGGTGTCAGGAATCAGTATTGACTCAAAGGCACACATTGCATTGTTTGCACAAGGTGTACACAGTGTTGGACCGATGTGGGGCTGGACATATAGGACTGAAAAGGGATGATACAAGGGCTGGAGGAGTCTGGGTCTAAAAATGGGTGGGAGACTGGAAATGGACTGAAACTGGGGCTGGGGGATTGCTGCTACTGGAAATGGGCTGATGCTAGATCTGGTGGTGGGGATCTGGGACTGGAAGGGAGATACAGTTTATTTATTTATTTATTTATTTAACAATTCTTCTATACCGCGCTATTAAAATCAGCGCGGTGTACATCGAACAAAGATACTACAATGTATACAAACAACATCGAGTTTTACAGAGAACAGGGAATTGAACATGGAAGAAAAACCGGGGAAACTATATACATATTATACTCAAACTATGTACAGTACTCTAATATAAAATGGTAGTGGGGGCTACCTATTGTCTGAGGTCTTGACGTGCAGGGGTGACTGGTGTCTGGCGGAACTTTGCTGGTTGGTGGTTGTGCTATTATCGCTTGAAGTTCCTGGGTAACATTTTGGCACCCTTGCGGTTCAACCCCTTAATATCCAATATCTTCTAAAAAGAAGTAACTAGTGAAATGGCTTTAGACTATGATATGCACACATAAAGGAATCAAATAAAACAAGACCAATTACAAAAGGAAATAGTAGGAACTAGTATAAAAACTGGGACACTATTGGCAGCCTTATAGTTTGAGGAGAAGAACCACATTCCTAGTCCAACAAAATTAGACACACCTGTGATCAATTGTCAGTACTCACATGACTTGAATCAGCCAATGAGTGATGGTTCTAATGTTTAAAATAGCCACATTCACTCCCTGTTCCATTTTCACAATGGTGAAGACAAGAAAGCTGCCTGAGACCATCAGAAAATACATTATCACCAAACAAAAAACTTCAAAGGGATACAAGGCCATCTCCAAAGACATTAGGGTTCCTGTGTCTACAATTCACAATGTTATTAAGAAGTTTTCTGCTCATGGAACTGTCAAGAACCTCCCAGGATGTGGTGGGAAGAGCAAAATTAATCCAATAAATCTTCAAAGGTTAATGCAAACTGTTAGAAAAACACCACATACAACATCTTTGAACAACAAATAAAGTCTTCTAGAGACCTTTACAAAGAGGTCTTCTACCTAGGGGGCAGGGCCGGCCCGTCCATTGAGCAAGAATGTTTTTTGCACAGGGCCCCGCATTTCAGGGGGCCCCGCGCAAAGAACATTCTGCTTAAAAGTAAATTTTAATTTTTTTTAAAAAAAGCTGTCTGCTGCCGGCCTGCCGCTGCTGCCACGGCAGATTTGAGTGTCCCGCGGGGCCACCCCCTGCCCGGCAGACCCTGCCCTCCCTGCATCAGCTCCCTCTCCGCAGTTGAAACCGGCTTTCAGAGTGCGAAGGGAGAGTTTCCCTTTCGCGGCTCTGTTAAGACCGCAGGGGCTGATGGGAACTTTGGTTACACGATGCAAGGTTCCACATTAAGAACCACCACCCAGGAAAAAGATTTAGGCGTCATTGTGGATAACATGTTAAAACCCTCGGCCCAGTGTGCAGCGGCGGCCAAGAGAGCAAATAGAATGCTAGGTATCATAAGGAAAGGAATGGTAAATAAAACAAAATCTATTATAATGCCTCTATATCGTTCCATGGTGAGACCGCACCTTGAATATTGTGTGCAATTCTGGTCATCGTATCTTAAAAAGGATATAGTGTTATTAGAAAAGGTTCTGAGAAGAGCCATCAAAATGGTAAAGGGGATGGAAGGATACTCCTATGAAGAAAGGCTAAAAAGGTTAGGGCTCTTTAACCTGGAAAAGAGATGGCTGAGGGGAGATATGATAGAAGTCTATAAATTAATGAACGGAGTGGAACGGGTAAACGTAGATCAATTGTTTACGTTATCAGAATATAGAAAGTGTGACGCTCCTGCACCCGCCCTAGGGCTAAAGGACAGGAGGGGCCTATTGTCCCGTGAGGAATGGATTAAAACTATTCCCTTGGAATGATGGGAGATGTCGTTTTGTTCTCCTTTCTCTCACTGATAAATGTAGTTGCGCCAGAGACGGTTAGGCTTTGCAAGAATATTTTATTCGTGTTGGGGAGATTCCTCCAGCGCATCAAAATTCAGATACATGAACATAAATGGTGCTTTAAATTGTAACAGAAGAAACTCAGGAATATAAGACAACGTAAAGTGAGATCAGCTTTCCTTCTATGGAGCTTAACTCAGCTCTGCCTCAAGAGGCGACTTACATATATTGCAGCATCATGCAATCACTGTTCCCTTCACAGTGTGAACTCAAACTCAGGTGCAAACAATTAAGTTTTCAGAGCACAGCAGCAGAAACTTCCACGATGTATTCTTTTCATACAAGGTACAGGCAAGCTTTGTTATACTGCTATTTCCTTACAGCATATTGAACAGTCCATGCTATTATCGTCAGAGTTTATCAAAGGTAAGGCATTTTCCACTTGCATAAAATCTTCTGACTGCACAGAGCTATTGTCCTCATTCAGCTTTGACTGTCTGCCTGCTTTCAATTCTAAGAACTCTTTAAAGTCCTGAAGGAGCAATTCAGCCTGTTCAGTTCCTGACAAACCGTTGTCAGCCAACACTGAGTTTTTCTCCCAGTCAATAATATTTCCCCCTTCAGCTCTTGGCTTGAATGACTCAGGGTAACAATTGGGATCTTTTAAAACAGCCTTAAATATAGGAGATGGGACTTTACCTTCTCTATCCAGGTTCCTATAGAAACTGCTGTCTTTCTGCCAGGCTCCTCTCCTTTTAGGTAGCTCAAAAGCTTTGCAGCTGTGAGTGCTTCTGGGTCCCTCCGGTCTGCGATAAGGAAGCTTATCATAGATCAGGAAGGAGCTATAGAAAAGGTGAAGTGACTCTGAACAAGCAACCTGTCAGTTCTGGTAGAAATAAGAAAACAGAATTTTCCCTTAAAAGACTACCAGTCCCAGAATGCACCAGGTTTCCAACAGCCATTAGAGGAGCTGAAGTGGGGAAATGTGTGTTCAATCAAGAGGGCTATGAGGTAATCCCCAAGCACTCATCTCAAAGGGCAGGGCCTGATTCAGCACAGCTGTGCTGTGCTAAGGTGGAGCACTCATCTAGGCAGAATAAAGGTAGAGTTTATTCAACAGAGAATTATCCTCATCTTGATCCTCATCCTCAGTTTCATCTGGGAGATCCTTATCCTCAGAATCAGCTTGGATATCCTCAGCTTGGAGGTCTTCATCATCTGGAGGATCATCAGAAGCAGATGCCAGACCGGACGGACAGAGAGGGCAAGAAACCCTTTGGAAGAAAGAAGAGAAAAGCATTTGGGAGGTCTAGAGGAGTCCAGAGCAGTACGTATACTGGGGAACATTCAAAAGGCCAGCATACACCATTGGACTGGGGAAAGCCAGAGGAATGGTGCTGCAGGGCTAGGAATCTCCAGACGGTACCTGTGAGGGAGACGGCTGCACGTGGAAGGGACCCTAAGACCCGTGCCAGAAGGTATGTGAAGAGAGATCCAGTGTCCAGGGATCTGGATTGGAAGGCTGGACATAAGAACTGGACTACATACTGGCCAGGCTATTTAGAGAGGAACTCTAACAGCAATGGAAGCTCGGGTATGAACACTGATCTATGCCCTAGCTATAACCTTGAAAGACAGCAGGGAAACAAGTATTCTCCTGAGAGTGCTACATTGAGAAATTCCTCTGTGCCAATCCATGATATTGAACCCATGATTGTTGAAGAAGGGGGAGCGGTCTTAGATACAGGCTGTGAATATATGGATTGCTCTCTGTCTAAACTCCTTTGGTAATTTTCTGTTACAAAGTACAACAACCATCACAAAGAAATACAAACTTGTTCTTTAATCTACTCAGAAAAGCTCCTGAAGTAGGATTTGAGCCACGCAGTAGAAAGCAAGCCAGCTAAGGGGTTTCAGCTGGATAACTGCTAGCAATTGAGCCTTACCTAATTGCTTGTGAGCTCTGAGGGAATCACTTCTGAATCTATGTGTGAAGATATAAGAAGTTAACCTGAAAAGAACAGTTTTTCCCTTCTTTGTGGGTTTTGCTTGTTGTTTGAAACACTGCTAAGAAAATATTAGCTAAAGCCTACAGAAAAGACCAGTTTGTTACCAACCAGGTCTTTATTCTTTTCATTTGATTGCCTGACAAGTTCATCTGTTGTTTTCCTGATTTTGTTTTTCTAAGTTTAACACTGAAAGCAAGTATCCTGTTTTATGTGCTACCAAGCATATCTGTGTTGGGAGAAATAACCCCATAAATAAATATCTTATTGGCTTTACACTCAAGCACAACTAATTATTGTGAGCAGCTGTGTCTGGTGTGAATGGACTACATTTCCCACAATCCCTTGCAAACCATATTGATATATGCCTTTGCCAAGACTGTAAACATTCTCACCCAGGCAGCCGTCTGACAAATGGCGTAGTTTTTTGGATTGCTTTTGCGCAAGAAGGATTTACTTGCTAAGGATTACAACTCAAGTCTGAAAGAAAAGACAGTTCAAGTTTAAAAGCTGAAAGAAAAGATTTTCCCTCATCTGCACTTTGGAGGAGAGGTGGCTGTTCCAGGTAGCTGTTCCAGGAAGAAAAGACCCTGTGCAGACCTGGGCATGTCTAGTGGTGGATGGGAGTAAGGCACAGGGGTAATTGGAAAACAAAAAGTAGAAAAAACACCTGTTTGGAAGGTGGTGCACTGTGTTTTTTTTTTTTTGTGTCTTCTTGCAGGGATCAAGATGGATCCAAGGGAACTAGCTGATTGGATGGCAGCCCAGTTTAGCAGGCAACAGGAGCTAGCACAGCAGGCTCAGGACACTGCTATGAAAGCCTTAATGGACCAGCAGAAGCCAGTGCTTGATCTGGTGCAAGCCCTAGTTAAACTGCAGAACCAAAGTGGACCAGATGCAAGACCAGCAGTAAATACTGGTACACCACATGTGGACAGTGTGGGACTCAATCAAGGAATTGGGGCATTTAGTTTTGGGAAGTTAACTCCAGATGATAATGTTGATGATTTTCTAGAGTCTTTTGAAAGAGTGGCACAAGCATTAGCATGGCCAGAGACCCAGTGGGCAGTAAGGCTGGCAGCCTCATTAACTGGAGAGGTGCTTGCAGCTTATAGAGCAATGCCAGCAGCCCAGGCTTTGAATTATAAGGATGTAAAGGCTGCTATTAGAGATCGCCTAGGGTTGTCTATTTCAGAGTATAGGCGAATGTTTAGAGCTACTACATTGAGAGTGGGTGAAACACCCAGGGCTCTGAGTCAGAGAATCAGAGGATTAGCTGTAAAATGGTTGGAGCCTGAGCAAAAGACGGTAGAAATGTTATTAGACATTATTATGCTTGAACAATTTATGTCTGCCGTGCCTAAGAATTGCACACTTTCCTTATACAGCAAAATTGCCAAAATCTTGGAGAGGCAACCATGCTAGCAGAGAGATTCTTTGAAGTCACGCAGGCTTGCCATAGAATGGGTGGCCCTCTGAAGATGGGTGCTGAGGCAAGCTGTGCTGTATCAGAAAAGAAAATAATTAAAAATGTTTCTGAAAATAAATGTACTATGCCAAAGCAGATGACACAGTGGAGTGAAAAGAAATGTTTCAAGTGTGGAAAATGGGGACATTTAGAAAAGGGATGTCAGACACACACTAGCTTAGTGGGTGTGGATTTAAAACAGCCCAAAGAAGGATTTCTTTTGATGGTTGATGTGCAAGGAATTACCACAAATGCTTTGTTAAGACTCTGGGGAAGACCAGAGTATGATGTCAAAAAGGCTTTGGAAGAGAATAGAGGCCCAAGAAGGATTTGTGCCTAGAACCCCTGAAAGCCAAGTTCACATCAGATGCATTCATGGTGCTGCAACATCATATCCCACCTATAGGCTAAAGGTTAAGTGCCTGGAGGAAACAAGAGGAAGTCCTTTTAGCAGTGGTGCCTAGGCTACCCTTTGATTTGGTTCTAGGAAAGGACTGGCCAAGATTTAAGCAGGGTTTAGTGGAAGGGCTAGGAAAGAAGGAGGGAGAAGGAATAATGGAAATAGCTCCCGGGCCTTTCTTTGGAAGTCCTCAGTCCCTAGCTAAAAAGATGGTTAAGCTTCCAGAAGGTCAAACTATAGGTAATAAGAGGGGCCTTGTATCCACCCGCTCGCAGGCTAAGGTAGAGAGCCAGCAGAAGGAGGAGGGGGAGCAGGCAGAGTTATTAGGAGACTTACCCTCTCATGATGATTTATTAACCCCATCATCTGGTAAAGTAAGAAAGTTGAAAGCACAAAAGCGGCGTGAGAGACTTTGCAGAGCACAGGGTAGGGCTGAGATGTTAGCTGGTCAAAGTTTACCCTGGGTGCCAGCTGAGTTAGTGGCAAAGTTTCCTAACTTTCCACAAGAGCAGCGAGCTGATCAAGCTCTCACCCGAGCTTTTAAGTATGCTCAGGAGGTCAGGGAGGAATTGCCCAGATTCAGACTAGATAATGAAATATTATATAGAGAGAGTCAGGACCCCAGGAATGGGACCATACGTAAACAATTGGTGGTGCCCACAACTTTCAAAGGGCTAGTACTTAGATTAGCACATGATCATCCAGTTGGAGGTCATAAAGGGATGCAAGGAACGCTGGATCAAATACTTATGCGTTTTTACTGGCCAGGTATTTTCAAAGAAACTGCCCAGTTTTTGTGCTGCATGTCCAGCGTGTCAGCGAGTTACAGCGGCTCACCCACCGGTGGTGCCATTGATCCCCATGCCAATTATCACAGACCCAATTGGTTGCATTGCCATGGATAATGTAGGCCCATTAGTCAAAACGCCCCGAGGTTTCCAATACATCCTAGTTATGGTAGATCAGGCAACAAGGTTTCCCGGGGCCATACCATTGAGGAATGTTTCTGCAAAAACAATAGCTTTAGAGCTAGTAAAATTGTTTTGTGAAGTGGGATTCCCAAGAGAGGTGTTGACTGACCGAGGGTCCAATTTTGTATCCAAATATTTGGCCCAGGTCTGGGATGCCTTTGGCATTCATCACGTGAAAACCTCAGCCTACCATCCACAATCAAACGGTTTGGTGGAGAGATTCAACCAAACTCTCAAACAAATGTTGAGAAGGGGGTTAGCAGGAGAGGTAAAAGAATGGGATATGTTATTGCCCTTTGCCTTATATGCCTGCAGGGAAAGAATTCAGGTGTCCCTAGGTGTAACTCCATATGAATTGATGTATGGTAGGGCTCCACGGGGTTTGTTAGACATTTTGAGGGAACAATGGATTGATCCTGAACCAGGAAGTCAGGAGGTGCCACAGTTTCTACATGACTTGAGAGCACGTTTGAAAAGGACCTCGCAGGTTGCTGAGAGGAACCTGCAGGACAGTCAAGTGCGTCAGAAAGGGTGGTATGATAGGAAGGCCAAAAGCCGCCAATTAAGCATTGGTGAAAAGGTTTTGGTTCAAGCAGCAGGAACTGCCCCAAAATTTGAAGTACAGTGGAAAGGGCCATGGAAGGTTGTTAAACAAGTGAGCCCAGTATCTTATATGGTAGAAAATGCAAGAGGGCGTAGGCAGACCTACCATATTAATGTACTTAAGTCTTGGAAGGAGAGGCCTGTAAATAATGATGACCCTGAAGCCAGTCAGGAAGTAAGTGAGCTTCAAAAGATAACACTCTCGTAGGTATTACGGACTGTAGGAAAGAAGTTTCACCAGTTAAACCAGTCCGTAATAACTTAAGCAGGGGGGTATGTGATAAGGAAGCTTATCATAGCTCAGGAAGGAGCTATAGAAAAGGTGAAGTGACTCTGAACAAGCAACCTGTCAGTTCTGGTAGAAATAAGAAAACAGAATTTTCCCATAAAAGACTACCAGTCCCAGAATGCACCAGGTTTCCAACAGCCATTAGAGGAGCTGAAGTGGGGAAACGTGGGTTCAATCAAGAGGGCTATGAGGTAATCCCCAAACACTCATCTCAAAGGGCAGGGCCTGATTCAGCACAGCTGCGCTGTGCTAAGGTGGAGCACTCATCTGGGCAGAATAAAGGTAGAGTTTATTCTACAGAGAATTATCCTCATCTTGATCCTCATCCTCAGTTTCATCTGGGAGATCCTTATCTTCAGAATCAGCTTGGATATCCTCAGCTTGGAGGTCTTCATCATCTGGAGGATCATCAGAAGCAGAAGCCAGACCGGACGGAGAGAGAGGGCAAGAAACCCTTTGGAAGAAAGAAGAGAAAAGCATTTGGGAGGTCTAGAGGAGTCCAGAGCAGTACGTATACTGGGGGACATTCAAAAGGCCAGCATACACCATTGGACTGGGGAAAGCCAGAGGAATGGTGCTGCAGGGCTAGGAATCTCTAGACGGTACCTGTGAGGGAGACGGCTGCACGTGGAAGGGACCCTAAGACCCGTGCCAGAAGGTATGTGAAGAGAGATCCATTGTCCAGGGATCTGGATTGGAAGGCTGGACATAAGAACTGGACTACATACTGGCCAGGCTATTTAGAGAGGAACTCTAACAGCAATGGAAGCTCAGGTATGAACACTGATCTATGCCCTAGCTATAACCTTGAAAGACAGCAGGGAAACAAGTATTCTCCTGAGAGTGCTACATTAAGAAATTCCTCTGTGCCAATCCATTATATTGAACCCATGATTGTTGAAGAAGGGGGAGCGGTCTTAGATACAGGCTGTGAATATATGGATTGCTCTCTGTCTAAACTCCTTTGGTAATTTTCTGTTACAAAGTACAACAACCATCACAAAGAAATACAAACTTGTTCTTTAATCTACTCAGAAAAGCTCCTGAAGTAGGATTTGAGCCACGCAGTAGAAAGCAAGCCAGCTAAGGGGTTTCAGCTGGATAACTGCTAGCAATTGAGCCTTACCTAATTGCTTGTGAGCTCTGAGGGAATCACTTCTGAATCTATGTGTGAAGATATAAGAAGTTAACCTGAAAAGAACAGCTTTTCCCTTCTTTGTGGGTTTTGCTTGTTGTTTGAAACACTGCTAAGAAAATATTAGCTAAAGCCTACAGAAAAGACCAGTTTGTTACCAACCAGGTCTTTATTCTTTTCATTTGATTGCCTGACAAGTTCATCTGTTGTTTTCCTGATTTTGTTTTTCTAAGTGTAACACTGAAAGCAAGTATCCTGTTTTATGTGCTACCAAGCATATCTGTGTTGGGAGAAATAACCCCATAAATAAATATCTTATTGGCTTTACACTCAAGCACAACTAATTATTGTGAGCAGCTGTGTCTGGTGTGAATGGACTACATTTCCCACAATCCCTTGCAAACCATATTGATATATGCCTTTGCCAAGACTGTGAACATTCTCACCCAGGCAGCCGTCTGACAGGTCCAAACTGTATCCACGAGGGCTCTGCCTTTTCCCAAGACTCTAAACCAGGGCTTCGTCCACTTCTCGTAGGACTTCCTTTCCAAGCACCTGTTAAGATCCTTGCAGGTCTTCTGCTGCTACCAGGCTCAGACGTGCAGCCAAACTGCTTCCTGGTCCTCTGCTCATGGCTTTCCTGTTTCTCACAGCTCTTCTGCTTCTGCTTCCCCTTGGTCTGCTTGGTCATCTGCTTGATCTCAATCCGGGTCTTTCCCCTCCAGTTCTGTTTAGCAGCGTCATTCACCACTTCATAAAGGGATTCTTTTTCAGCCACACCCCCTCCAACCCCTGGGTGTGCCCAATCAGCACTGCTCAACTCCTCCCCTGGGTTGGTCTTCATTCCCAGCTCACCAGAAGAGGTGTTTTTTTTCCTTTTAAGATTGTACATCCTGTGTAAATCCTGCTGCATTTCAGGATTTCCTTCAGTCTCCATTTCCTCAGGAGGGCGCTCTTCACCACAAAAGACTAGGGGACATGCAATGAAGCTACAGGGTAACCTATTTAAGACTAATAAAAGAAAATATTTTTTTCACTCAACGTGTAATCAAACTCTGGAATTCGTTACCGGAGGATGTAGTAAAGGCTGTTAGTGTAGCTGGGTTTAAAAAAGGTTTGGACAAGTTCCTGGAGGAAAGGTCCATAAACCATTATTAAGAAGGGACCCAGGATATCAATGCTTGACCCAGTACAAGCATTGTGGAACCTGTGTCTTTTGTTGAAACTGCTAGGTACGTATGACCTAGATTGACCATTGTTGGAAACAGGGTACTGGGCTTGATGGACCTTGGTCTGACCCAGTATGGCATATCTTATGTTCTTATGTTCATCCAAAGAGCTTAAGGTTGACCTGGAGCTATTTGGAGTGGCAGTTTCAAACCGCACCATATGCCACACACTAAACAAAGAAGGACTTCATGGGCGAAGGCCAAGGAGGACCCCGCTGCTCAAAGACAGACATAAAAAGCTGGCCTGATATTTGCCCAAACTCACCTTGAGAAACTACAATCCTTCTGGGAAAATGTTCTTTGGACAGATGAAAACAAATTTGAGCTCTTTGGCAATGCAGACCAGTGATACATTTACAGGTGAAGAAATGAAGCTTATAAAGAAAAAAATACCCTTCCTACAGTTAAATATGGTGGAGGTTCCATAATGGTGTGGGACTGTTTTGCTGCCTCAGGAACTGGAGGACTGGAATGTTTTAAAGAAGTTGTGATGTCAGAGGACCACCAAGTCATTTTGGAGCAAAACGTGCTACCTAGTATCAGAAGACTAGTTATGGGTCAAAGGTTATGGGTCCTCCAGCAGTACAATGACCCAAAACATACATTCAAAAGTACAAAAGAATGGTTAAAAAGGAACACATGGACTGTTTTAAACTGGCCAACAAAGTGTCCTGATCTCAATCCAATCGAGATCCTTTGGAAATAGTTGAAATCTGCCACTGGTAAAAGGAATCCAGGAAACATTCATGAGCTGGAACAAATCACAGTTGAAGAGTGGGAGAAACTACCAGCAGACAGATGGACAAAACGTATAGATGACTACAAGAAACATTTGGAGGCTGTCATCACTGCCAAGGTTTGTGCAACCAAATATTAGTAAAGGGTGCCATTAAACCTGTCCAAGTCATATTTTGTTTTATTTATTTATTTATTTATTACAGTTTCTTATATACCGCGCTATTTAGAATCAGCGCGGTTTACATCATAACAAAACGACCATTACGACAAACTGTCAGGTTTTACATTGAACAGGAGTACAAACTTGGATAACTGGGTTAACTATATACATAATCTATCTACACTGCAGTGTGAGGGCATTTCTAGATTGGGTCATTTCTTGGAGGGGATATCTGGTTCAGTTGTTGTTTTTTTTTCTCAGAAATTATTACGTCTAAGTTGCACAGACATCTTATTTTTTGTTGTAGACCTTTGAACAAGTCATTACAATATTAGAATGACATACAGTGGGTATTTTCCCAATTATTTCTCAAGATATTGTAAACATACCTAAAATGCAAGGGTGCCAATAATGTTGACCACGACTGTAAATCTAGGGCTGGGGTTCTGGGATTGATGGGGGGGCTAATGCTGGCAAATGCTAGGGTCGGGGTGGGAAAAGGGGAGAGTGAGAAAGGACAGAAGGACAGATATTGTGTGGAGAGGGTGGGAATGAAGATACATGCTGGGGTAAGGAGGTGGAAAGAGAAGGTTAATGAATATTAGAGAAGGACGTAAATGGGAGGATGTTGGGGAAAGTGAGTAGGAGGCAGGAGGGCTGGTACTAGGGACATGGGATGTGGGAAAGCAGAGATTCTGACTGGTGGAGGCTAAGATTGGATGAGAAAACTGAAGAAAGACTCTAAGTTAGGCTGGGTATGGGGAGTTAAAGTATGGACTCAGGGCTTGGGTGGGATTGTGAGTGGGGACCTGGGTGGATGCCGGGGACTGTGAAATTGACCAGAGATTAGGAAGACAGTGGTGACAAGGTGATTGGGTGAGAGCTTTGAGTAGGGCTGTGAGACCAAGCGTAGAAATATGGGGAGGGGAGAAGATTTGAAGGACCTGGAGGGATTGGGAGGCAGTTGAAAAGGAGGGGGGATGAGAGTCACAGGAAGGAACAGGTCTTCCTTGAAGGATATGAAAGAGGCTGGAAATGGGAGACGTGAAAGGGGAAATGGAAGCTTGGATAGGGGTGAGACCTTAGAAAGGGCCTAGAGGTGAAGAGGATGAGGGCTAGGGAATGAGCTGGGACTGATTAAAGGATGAGAGTAGAAGGTGGTAAATGAGGCCAGGAAGCAGATGAGTACAGAGGGAGGAAATGGGGAACTAGAAAGTGGGTAAAAGACAGGTGCGGGGAAGAGATGTGGAACGGAAGAACTAGAGAAGTAAAGTTAGGAAATGGAAAGCTGGTAAGTAGGTGAATGATGAAAAGAGGAAGACTGAAGATTGAAGGAAGGAGAAAGAGGAATGGAATGAAGCTATAGTTAGGTAAAGGGCAAATGAGAGAAATAGAAGGATCAATGTCAGAGAGAGATGCAGTGAAGGAAAGGATGACGAAGACAAGGAGCGTGAAGAAACAGAAAAGGGAAATGGGATCCTGGAAAAGGACTTAGAAGCAAACCAACAAGAAGAAGTGGAAAAGAAAGACTGAGATCAAGCCAACTAGAAAAATAAAATGATCAGACAAGAAAGGTAGAAAAGAGTATCAGTTTTAGAGAATGAAATATGTTAGCTTTGAGAATGTGCATTTCTTATAGTTCAATAAAGGAGAAAATGCAATTCTGTTTTTCTTTCTTCCGTGTTTCACATCTTGGTGTCTGTTTTGGGACAGAGGATATATGATTCAGACCTTTAAATACTTAGAGAACAAACAAACCTCTTCCAAAGACAGGAAAACTGTGAAACTAGAGGGCATAACATGAAGCTGCAAGGGGGTAAACTGAAAAGCAATGTCAGGAAATACTTTTTCACTGAAAGGATGGTGGATGCTTGGAATGCCCTCCTGATTCACAGTGGATCCCTCTATAGCAACAGGATAAAACCAAAATAAACATAACTATCTCTAATATCTCAACAAATAGGGGTGACCTGCCCGAAGGGCAGGTGCACCTACTCTGGCCACCTTGCTGGGCAAACTAGATGGACCATACTGGTCTTTATCTGCCTTCATATACTATGGGGTCTATTCGTGCAGGATGCAGCCCCCAACTAACTTCCCCGCCGGTTGTGAGGGGAAGTTAGTCGGGGGTGGGGAAGAGGCAGCCCTGGGGCAGAGAGTAGGCAAGCAGTGGGCGGTCGCTGGCCCTGGACATACAGGGCTGATTCTAATGTTGGCCCTGTATGTCCAGGCAGTCCAACAGATGAGCACAATCCACGTGCCAAACAGACCCAGTCAGAGACGTGGAGGCAAGGCCTGGCTTTATGAAATAAAAGTGGTATATAAATAGTTCCTTCCTTGCCTCCACGTCTCTGACTGGGCCTGTATGTCCAGGGCCAGCGAAATGGCCGGGGACATGTTTTTTCTTGCGGTCCGAGGTGCGGAAGGGACAGGGGGGGCGAGGGTTTATTCCTTGCAGCCCAACTCTGGCTCTAGGAGGCCAGATCGGGGGTTGGGCTGTGAGGAATAAACCTTTGTCTGCGGCGGCCGGCATCATGTTTTTTAAATGGAGCCATGGTGCCATGGCAACATGACGCCATGGCACCGCGGCTCCATTTAAAAGCCCTGACTGAGTTAGCCGGGTGCAGTCCTGCATGTTCAGGCCAGACAGAATTTCTGTCCTGACCTGCATGTGCAGGACTGTTCGCGATTCTGATTCCAAGAGGCTAGATGTGCCTCGTGGGATCAGAATCGCGATCTCCTTCGTACGTCCGGCTCAGTCTGGACGTCGAAGGACATCCACATCTGGGACAGAATTGGGCCCTATGTTACTATGTAAATGCCCCTCCCCATCACGTCTGTCTTTCTCCCTCCTAATCCTCTCGCTAAAGCTCCGTGAAATAGAGTAACCAGCTTGCTGAAAGAGAACAACTGCTACCTGCCCCTACCCTTGCCCCCCCCCCCAGGTCCTTCCCTTGCCCCTCCCACATCCCACCACTGGACTTCCTCTTCAATAGGCAAATAAACTATATTTATTTATTTCAAGAATTTATATTCTGCACAACAACCTAGGTGGAGTACAAAAAAACATGCATAATTAAACATAATAAAACTCCACTGTGGAGACAATACTAAATAAAAACATAAAATCAAGCTAAAAAATAAAATAAGATTTATATACCATCTTAGTGACAAATGTCATTCAAAATGGTTTACATTTCAAATAGATACAACAATAGATGGAAAAATAGATCTAGAGGGTAGAGCATATCATTATACAAATTCCATAATTCCTCCTGTTCTTTCATCCTCTCTCACCCCTGGGTCTTTAATTAGCTTTATCCTGTTCACTACAGGAAATGAAAGTGCTAATACATTGTTGAACATCATGCCTGTTTTTACTAGCAGACAGATCAGGCTATAATGAAAAATCTGATTTCCTGAAATGCAAAGATTTTAACTATAGCAGTCTAAATATTTTATATTGTAAAAGCCAAATGGTTTATGGGAGGTATAGTCAAAGCATTTCAGCCGGACAGCAGACCAGCTAAAATGTGCTGAGCCCAATATTCCGCAAACCGGGGTGGTCTGTGGGGAGGCAGGGGGGCTGCTGATCACTGACTAGATGGCTAAATCATTTAAAGTTAGGAGAGGCGAATGGCTGTCCTACCCTTAATATCCGGGTTTAATTACAGCGATGGCGGTGACGGCAAAGTGCTTTAAATAGTCTAGCCGCCATAGCTGAATATCTCTCCCCCAGCCCATGGTGTATAGTTTAATTGTTGCTTTACATATCAGGTTTACTACTACAAGATGCTTCACAATATATAATTAAATCATACAAGAGAAAGGAACTCCATTTCACAAGAGGAAAAAAAAAAAAGGAAGGGGGTAAAGGTAAGGGGATGAAGTAGACTAGTTAGTCTACTGAAATTATCAACCTTCCCACTAGGTGCCAAAAGCTTTTTGGACGAATATGTTTTCAGGGCAGCCCTGAAGTTATTTTGCGATAGTTAAGCAGGGAGTGTTGCCAGAGACCGTTCCTAAGGATAGGGGCTAAAAAACCAAAGGCAGAGGAACTGGTGGATTCTAAGTGAAAGACTAAGCCCGTGATGATGGCTGGATCTCGGCGGCCATACAGGCGTGTGTGGGATACTCAGAGAAGCCGTGTAAGTTGGGTTATCTGTGTGGAGGGGCTCACAGGCTAAGACCAGAACCTTGAAATGAATGTGAAAGGAAACCGGCAGCCCATAGAACTGTGCAACAGACATGTCAGATCTGTGTGCGCGGAGATAGAGGCAAAGGAGGTATGCTGGGCATAGGGGTAGAGATACACATGAGGAGATGCTGGATATGGAGGTTAGGTGCAGAGGGGGGATGCTGGACATGGGGGAGGAAGAAGGGACAAAGAGGGGAGATGGCCATGGGGTATAAGGACACAGAGAGAAGATGGTGGACAAGAGGAAGGGATAGGAAAATACTGGATGGAGGAAAGGAAGAAGGATGGGGAGAGGGTTTGATACTGTACATGGGGGAGAGAGGGGGAGAGTTAGTGAAAGACTAGGAAATAGAAGGCTGGAAAATGGGAGAGTTGGGGTGAGGGAAAGAAGTGGAAAGCTATAGCTAGATACAGTAAGAAGGTGAAATTGAGGAGTGGTTGGTAAGAAGAAGGAGTGAAACTTTGTTAGAGAAGCAGAAAAATAAATGGAAGAGATCAGTCTTAAGAACTGATATAAGGGAAGAAGAGAAGGCAGGAGGAGAGAGAAGAAATGGCAAATGGAGAGGAGACCATGAAAAGAGAGGCAGAGGAAAATAAAAGCCAAAGACTGGGATCAACACTATCAGAAAAATTAAATGATCCAACAACAGAAGTAGACATTTTTTTTTCTATTTTATAACTGGAAAATGTTGGTATTTGGAACGTACATCTGCCAGGAATCAGGATTTGTGTCGGACATGGCTGGGGCCTAGATCAAGGCAAAAATCTGAGAAGAGACCCTAAAGCCCACTAATAGGATGTGCCTTTTTCAGTTTCATACAGATCTGAGGCCCTCTCTGGCTTGGGGGCCTGGGGAAATTGCCCTGGTTGCTTCTCTCTTAATGCCAGTCCTAACATCTGCTGTCTTTTATTTAGTACGATATAGGGGGAAATGCATTTCTTTCTCTTTTTCTGGTGTTGCACTGCATGCAGCGTCTGTCTTTCTTAGGTTTTAGTTTAATTTTTGTCTACATATTTCTATTTTCACTTTGTGGAAAGTCTATCTCTAATGTGTGTATGTGTGTGTTGGTGTGTGAGAGACCAAGACTATGGAATTTCTGTTTAAGAATATGTAGTAATCTGGCTTGTTCAACTTTCCTATTTTATTATTTATTTAACAGTTTTTATATACCGCCTTATCGTTTAATCAAAGCGGTTTACATCAAACTTACATGTTTACAGAGAACTTATGGAACTTTTTGTTGTTGTTGTTAAGTGCTGTCGAGTCGGAGTCGACTCATGGCGACCCTCTGGATAGCTATCCTAAATTGTGTTCGGTCTTCAATCAGGCAGCTCATTGTTGACAGACTGGTACCCGTAGCTGCTGCTATTGTATCGATCCATCTCATTGCTGGCCTTCCTCTTTTGCGTTGACCTTCTATCTTGCCAAGCATGATGTCTTTCTCTAATGATCTCTCTCTTCGCATGATGTGTCCAAAGTATGAAAGTTGAAGTCTTGTCATCTGAGCTTCTAAAGAAAGCTTAGGTTTGATCTCCTCTAGTACCGACTGGTTTGTTCTTCGGGCAGTCCATGGTATACACAGTATTCGCCGCCAGCACCATAATTCAAAGGCATCAGTTTTCTTCCTGTCTGTCTTTTTCACTGTCCAGCTTTCACATCTATATGATGTTACTGAAAATACCATGGCTTGAACAAGTCAAA
Source organism: Ichthyophis bannanicus (assembly GCA_033557465.1). NCBI lineage: Eukaryota > Metazoa > Chordata > Amphibia > Gymnophiona > Ichthyophiidae > Ichthyophis > Ichthyophis bannanicus. Next base: position 1,840,378,264 of record CM066032.1, read on the forward strand.
TCTTTATATGGAGAGAGACATCTCTGTTTTTGAGAATCTTATCTAGGTCTTTCATAGCCATTCTGCCAAGAGCAATGCGTCGTCTGATTTCTTGACTGCTTGTTGCTTCTTTATTGATAGTTCATTCAAGTAGGTTAAAGTTGTTCACAATTTAAATTTCTTCTCCTTCAACGATGAACCTGTTGATTATGCCAGTTGTCCTGATCTTTGTCTTCTTTACATTAAGGTGCATGTCCATTTTGAGACTATGTTCTTTGATTGTGAGAAGCAAATGTTTCATCATATCTTCACTTTCAGCCAGTAATGTAGTATCATCAGCATAGCGAAGGTTGTTGATGAGTCTTCCACCAATCTTCACACCTCTGTTGTCTTCATACAATCCTGCTTCTCTGATGATTTGTTATGCATATAAATTAAACAGATAGGGGGAAAGTATGCAGCCTTGTCTTACACCTTTGCTTATTTTAAACCATTCTGTTTCTCCTTCTTCCGTTCGAACTATTGCTTCTTGATCAATGTACAGATTGCGCAAGAGAACAATCAGGTGTTCTGGTATACCCATGCTTCTTAATGTGGCCCAGAGTTTCTCATGGTTTGCACAGTCAAAAGCCTTGCTATAGTCGATAAAGCACAAATAGATATCCTTTTGGTATTCTTTAGTCTTTTCAAGGATCCATCTCACATCCGCAATGATGTCTGTCGTTCCTTGCCCTTTCCTGAACCTTGCTTGCACTTCAGGTAGTTCTTGTTCCAGGTATGGTTGTAGTCTCTTTTGAATAGTCTTCAGTAGAATCTTGCTGGCATGTGGGATCAGAGCGATTGTGCGATAATTTCCACAGTCAGTTGGATCACCTTTCTTTGGTATTGTTATAAACACAGATCTTTTCCAGTCAGTTGGCCATGATGTTGTCTTCCATATTTCTTGGCGGAGCCTTGTAAGTATGGTAACAGCTGCATCAGATTGCTGCAATACTTCTATGGGAATGCTATTAATGCCTGGTGCTTTATTCTTTGATAAGGCTTTCAATGCTGCTTCAACTTCTTTCATCACCAATGGTTCCCAATCATAAGGTACAGGTTGAAACGGCTGTTGGTCCACTTGATCTTTATCATATAAAAACTCTGAATATTCCTTCCACCTTTTCTTGATCTTCTCAGCATCATTCAACATAGAACCTTGAGCATCTTGTAACATTCCAATATGAGGCTGGAACTTTTTCTTTAACTCTCGTAGCTTTAGGAAAGCCAATCTTGTTCTTCCTCTAATAGTTTCTGCTTCTATTTCCTTGCAAGTGTCATTGTAGTACTTTTCCTTGTCCTGTCTTGCTGCACGTTGGAAATCTCTGTTGAGTTCTGCTGTTGTCTTTCTTTCTCCTCTGGCTTTAGCTTCTCTGCATTTCTGTGCAATTTTCAGAGTTTCTTCCGTCATCCATTTTGGCCATTTTTTCTTTTTCACCTTTTGTAGAAACTTCTCGCTTTCTTCCAACACAACCTTCTTGATGTCATTCCATAACTCTCCCAGAGCTCTGTCATTTGTATCTAAAGCAGCAAATCAATTTTGCAGGCAGTCTTTAAATTCCAGTGGTATATTCTCAAGGTCATATTTTGCTGCATTCATGAGTGGTTTGCTCTTTTTCAACTTTAGCTTGAGTTTGCATACTAGTAGTTGATGATCTGTACCACAGTCAGCTCCGGGTTTTGTCTTTGTTGATGTTACAGAGCTTTTCCATCGTTGACTTCCACAGATGTAGTCAATTTGATTTTTATACAATCCATTGGGTGAAGTCCATGTGTACAGTCGCCGCTTGTGTTGCTGGAAGAAGGTGTTTGAGATGAATAGATCATTGGTCTTGCAGAATTCTATCAGTCTTTCTCCAGCTTTATTTCTGTTGCCAATTCCATATTTTCCAATTACTTTGCCTTCTTCTTTGTTGTCAACTTTTGCGTTCCAGTCACCCATGACTATCAGGATATCCTGTTTGCATGTTCTGTCAATTTCAGCTTGTACTTGTTCATAGAACTCTTCAATTTCATTCTCTTCTGCAGCTGTTGTTGGGGCATATACTTGAATTATAGTTGTGTTGATAGGCAATCCTCGTAGACGAATAGAGATTAAGCGTTCGCTGACTGCATTGTATTTCATTACAGTTCTTGCAGGTTTCTTCTTTATTATAAATGCAACACCATTTCTTATTTGTCTTTCATTTCCAGCATAGTAGACCATGTGATCATCTGATGCAAAGTGTCCGATGCCAGTCCATTTCAGTTCACTGACACCCAACAGATCAAGTTGTACACGTTCCATTTCATTCGTGACCACCTCCTCCTTTGGTTCATGCTTCGTACGTTCCATGTCCCAATGTGTAAGACATTTTTACAGCTTCTGACTCTCATTTCATGCGCAGCTACATCAGCAGTCAGACTTCCCGAGCACTTTGATCCAACCACATCATAAATGCTGGCTTTACTCTGAAAAGTCTTCAGCTCTTCCCCAGTAGCTAGTTGAGTGCCTTCCGACCTGGGGGTCTCATCTTCCAGCACCATAGCGCAATTTGTTTTGTTGTAACTATCCATTGGGTTTTCATGGCAAGATACAGAAGTAGATTGCCGGACCTTTCTTCCTCGCAGTTTAAGTTTGGTATTGTTGCCGTTGTCACACAAATGTGATCCTCTACCATCAACACTATCCCATTCTGCTGCTGCCCAACTTATGGAACTTTTTGTTACATTAACTTATGAAGGAGCTAGGGTGGGGAGGAAGGGGGGGGGGAGAAACATGCAGATGGAAGTAGTAAAGCATAATTTATGTACAAAGAATATATATACAATGATGTTAGTTGAATGGGTTTATCTATTCCAGAGTTAGATGGGGTCAATTGTATTCAAGTTAGGTGAGTTCTTTGTAATGATCTGTAAAGAGGAAGGTTTTTAGCTGCTTTCTAAAGTCCTTCATGTCGGTGGTGGATCTCAGCTTCATAGGTAGGGAGTTCCAGATCATAGGTGCTGCAAGCGAGAATGCTCTCTTGGTGGTTGAATTGTTTGCTTACTTGTAGGCACAGGGAGTAGGGATGGTGTTTGTTGTGCTTTGTCTGCTAGGTCTCTCATTGTGATTATAGCAGAGTGGCTCCTCTAGTGCTCCCGCTGACATGCTGTTTCTTATCTTAAACACAGTGAGGGCAGATTTGTATTTTGCATGGGCGGTGATAGGTAGCCAATGGAGTTGGTGTAGAAGGGGTGCTATATGATCATTGATGTTTTAGGGCCCACTGCAGTATTTACAGTGCTGCCTTTTTCTAGATAGTGTCCTTGGGTGAGTTTTGGAAGTTAGCACTGGCTGGTAGATTTGCTCTTGGTCCTGAATGACTTTTTTCTATTAATTCCAGGGCCAACCCAACCATCAGGCAATCTAGGCAATTGCTTCTTGGGGTCGACAGAGAGTAGGGCATTCAAAGCTAAACTAATAAATTCTGACAGCCAGGGGGGGGCATACGGGTTAAGATTTGCTTAGGGTGCCAACAGTTCGAATGGACTCTGTGGCTTGCCCTGATTATTGAGAGGGATTTTTTCTTGTATGGTAAGCTTTATGGGGAAGGTTCTAGCTCTGCTCTGCACAGATTGTTGAGAAAGAGGCTAGGGGGCTGGGTTGAGTGGATGCAGAATATATATTTGGATTTAATGCATATGTGTGTTGGAGGGGCCTGAGAAGGGGAATGTGGCTGAATAGGTGCTGAAGAGACCAAACTCTTGTATCCCCCTCCCCCCTTGATATAGCATGCAAACTCTAAAGCCTGCACTGTTGCCCTCTCTGTTATTTTTATGGTTGGGCCAGGGGCAGGGCGGGGGTGAGCATGGGCATGGGTGAAGCATGGCTAGCCACAGGTGGTGTTTTTTTAGCTTTCAAAAAGTTGGCAACCCTACTACCATGAGATCAAATCTCACAAGAAGAATTCTAAAATCTTGCAGCTCTTATCACAAGACTGTCCCATCGCAACTGGAAATGATGTCAGATTAAACACCTGCTTCTGGTCTAGCGAGCATGGAGGATGTTCGGAGGGCAGATGAAGCCAGCATAACACCCCATAGGATTAGGCATGGATCTTGTTACCTTGTGTTCTTATGACCTACTGGGGAAAGAGAACTAGTGGCAATGTCAAACAGGAATTACATAAACAGAATACCTCAGCTCAGTTACACATGCAGAACATAGACCATCACCAAACAAGGAATCACAATTTAGAAACAGGCAGACAATAATTAAACTGGGAACCCCAAAAGCCAAACTTGAAATGTAGAACAACACTGTAGAAACATAACATAAGAACATAAGATATGCCAACTGGGTCAGACCAAGGTCCATCAAGCCCAGTATCCTGTTTCCAACAGTGGCCAATCTAGGTCATACGTTCCTAGCTGTTTCCCCAAAAGACACAGGTTCCGCAATGCTTGTACTGGGTCAAGCATTGATATCCTGGGTCCCTTCTTAATAATGGTTTATGGACCTTTCCTCCAGGAACTTGTCCAAACCTTTTTTAAACCCAGCTACACTAACAGCCTTTACTACATCCTCCGGTAACAAATTCCAGAGTTTGATTACATGTTGAGTAAAAAAATATTTTATTTTATTAGTCTTAAATAGTTTACCCTGTAGCTTCATTGCATGTCCCCTAGTCTTTCTATATTCTGATAACGCAAACAATCGATCTACGTTTACCCGTTCCATTCCGTTCATTAATTTATAAACTTCTATCATATCTCCCCTCAGCCGTCTCTTTTCCAGGTTAAAGAGCCCTAACCTTTTTAGCCTTTCTTCATAGGAGTATCCTTCCATCCCCTTTACCATTTTGGTGGCTCTTCTGAACATTTTCTAATAACGCTATATCCTTTTTAAGATACGGCGACCAGAATTGTAAACAATATTCAAGGTGCGGTCTCACCATGGAACGATATAGAGGCATTATAATATCTTTGATTTATTTTCCATTCCTTTCCTTATGATACCTAGCATTCTATTTGTTCTCTTGGCTGCCGCTGCACACTGGGCCGAGGGTTTTAACATGTTATCCACAATGATGCCTACATCTTTTTCCTGGGTGGTGGTTCCTAATGTGGAACCTTGCATCGTGTAACCATAGTTTGGGTTGTTCTTCCCTAGGTGTATAACTTTGCACTTGTCCACATGAAATTTCATCTGCCATTTTGATGCCCAGTCTTCCAATTTATCAAGATCCCCTTGCAATTTTCCACAATCCTCTTGGGTTTTAACAAATTTAAATAGTTTTGTGTCATCTGCAAATTTGATAACCTCACTCGTTATTCCACTTTCCAGGTCATTTATGAATATGTCAAAAAGCAGCGGACCCAGCACAGATCCCTGGGGTACACAACTATTCACCTTTCTCCATAGGGAAAATTGGCCATTTAGCCCTACCCTCTGCTTTCTATCTTTTAACCAGTTCCTGATCCACAATAGTACACTGCCTCCTATCCCATGACTCTTTAGTTTTGCCAAAAGTCTATCATGAGGGACCTTGTCAAAGGCTTTCTGAAAGTCCAGATACACAATATCAACCGACTCACCTTTGTCCACCTGTTTATTCACTCCTTCAAAAAAACATAACAGATTAGTAAGACAAGATCTTCCTTGTCTAAAGCCATGTTGGCTGTCTCCCATTAGGTCATGACTATCTACATGCTGAGTAATTTTATTCATTATGATGGTTTCTACCATTTTTCCAGGTACTGATGTCAGGCTCACCGGTCTGTAGTTTCCCAGATCACCCCTGGAACCCTTTTTAAAAATTGGTGTTACATTGGCGATCCTCCAATCTTCAGGTATTAGAGATGATTTTAATGATAGTTCACAGATTACTAATAGCAGGTCTGCAATCTCATATTTCAGTTCTTTCAACACCCTTGGATGTATACCATCCGGCCCAGGTGATTTGCTACTCTTCAGTTTATCTAATAGTTGTAATACGTCTTCCCGATGTATCGATATTTCCTTCAATTCTTCCGCACCTTTAAATACCACTTCAGTCATGGGTAACATCCCTACATCTTCCTCAGTAAAGACCGAAGCAAAGAATTCATTCAGTTTCTCCGCTATCGCTTTATCGCCTCTTAGTGCTCCTTTAACCCCTTTATCATCTAATGGACCAACTGACTCTCTCACAGGTTTTTTGCTATGAATGTTCTTGAAAAGGCTTTTATTTCACGTTTTTGCTTCCGCAGCAAGCTTCTTCTTAAATTCTCCCTTTGCCTGCCTTATCAATGCCTTGCATTTGACTTGCCAGTGCTTGTGCTATTTCCTGGTTTCGTCCTTTGGCTCTTTTTTCCATTTCCTGAAAGATGCTTTTTTGGCAACAACAGCCTCTCTGACCTCACCTTCAAACCATGCTGGCAGTTTTTTGGACTTCCTTCCACTTTTCTTAAAGCGTGGAATACAGCTGGTCTGGGCTTCCAAGATAGTGTTTTCAACAACACCCAAGCTTGATGTACGTCTTTAATCTTTGCAAATGCTCCTTTTAGTTTTTTCTTAACTGTTTTCCTCATTTTATCATAGTCTCCCTTTCAAAAGTTAGAAGGTAGTACTGTGGATTTCCTTACTATCCCTCCTCCACTAATTAAATCAAAGGCGATCATGCTATGATCACTATTGCCAAGTGGCCCCAACAACCTTATCTCTTGCACTAGATCTGGTTTTCCACTAAGGACTAGGTCTAATATGGCTTCCCCTCTGGTTGGACCAGCAAGGGAACAGCACTAACCGCTCGTAGCGGAACAAAAACAAAACCAAGGAGTGGCAGGTTCAACACCCAACACCTTTATTGAACAAATAAGTGGCCTAAACCCAACACAGGACCGTGTTTCGTGTTTTACTTCATCAGGGGTTATTGGGGCACACTAAAAATATAAATCATAAAATTACAATGTTAAATAAATACAATTAAAACAGTAACTAAAAAAGGCTAAGACAATAAATATGTACATAGATAAATTAAAATGTCAAATTAAAATTTAACACCTTAAAAGACTACGTATCGCTCTACCATAAACGTCTTATATCTCAAATGTAACATAGTGTTTCTAAATTTTATTTATTTATTTTTTTATTTTATTTTATACACATTTATATACCGCATCTTCCAGAGTTCAGTTGCGGTTTACAGTGAACAACAATTAACAAAGCAAGTTTGTTTTACAAGGAACGTCACATTATTAGTATAATGATTAACAGAATATATTTTACAAGGAACGTCATGTTATAAGTATAATGATTAACAAAACAGTATATGTATTGAGGCAAATAATGAGCATTCAAAATAAAAATTTTACAGGCATTATCCATTTTCAAGACTACTTTAAAATATTTTTAAAGCAATATAATAGGGGAAAGATAATGTTTTTTAGGAAAATATCAAGTGTATCACATAAAAACAAATATAGAACTCAAAAATAATTAGAAATACATAAAAAATGCAATTAAAATCATAATTAAGAAAATGTAAGACCTATACCCGCATATGTCTAATATCTTTTGTGTCACATCAAACAAATATGAAAACACAAAAATAAAAATACAATAAAAATATCATTAAAATTATATATTAGGCCCTTAAAAATACAACAAGAATTAGGTAAAAAGATCACATGTAAAAGGATCCCATATAAAGGAGAAACTGAAGGGATGAGGAGAACTAATGAGATGAGGAGATGAGGAGAACTAATGAGATGAGGAGAACTAATGAGAGAGGAAGTGAGTGTAAATAAATAAAAGATTACTAATAGAAAGACATTACCTGATTGGTGTGTGGTGATCACTGACTACACAATACACATAAAGTGTAATTGAAGCCACTAATGTCATAAATAAAAAAACTCTTCTGTAAAAAAGAACATGAGTTTAGAAATTTGTTTAAAAATAAAATGCTGCCCCAGACAGTTAAATTATTCATCATACATGATGAAGTAAAACACGAAACTCGGTCCTGTGTTGGGTTTAGGCCACTTATTTGTTCAATAAAGGTGTTGGGTGTTGAACCTGCCGCTCCTTGGTTTTGTTTTTGTCCCCCTCTGGTTGGTTCATGAACCAGCTGCTCCAAGAAGCAGTCATTTATTTCATCTCGGAACTTTATCTCCCTAGCATGTCCTGACGTGACACTGACCCAGTCGATACTGGGGTAATTGAAATCACCAATTATTATTACTGCGCTGTAACTTTTGTTAGCTTCCTTGATTTCTTTGAGCATTTCATCATCCATTTGGTCATTCTGGCCAGGCGCTCGATAGTACACCCCCACTGCCATTACCTTCCCTCTTTTACATGGAATTTCAATCCATATAGATTCTACAGCAGATTTTGTTTCTTGCAAAATTTTAATCCTTTCTGACTCAATGACCTCTCTAACATAGAGAGCAGCCCCCCACCAATTTGATCAGCTCTATCGTTACGATATAGTTTGTACCCAGGTATCATAGTGTCCCACTGGTTGTCCTCCTTCCACCATGTCTCTGATATTCCAATCATATCTAACCTTTCATTTAGTGCTATATATTCTAACTCTCCCATCTTATTTTTTAGACTTCTAGCATTTGCATACAAGCATTTTAGAGAATGTATTTTATTCATATTAATTTGGCTATTGGTAGACATGGGTAATTTGGGACCTTTAAGCTCTTTCTGCGCCATACTCGAGGGCATTTGGGCTACTTTACTCTTTTGTGGAACCTCTCTGCCCTTTGGTAGTATCCTTCAAAGATACATTCTTCCGAACCATCTGCTCTTGGGCGACTGTCGGCTTTCCCATAATATCTAGTTTAAAATCTGCTCTATCTCCTTTTTAAAGGTTAATGCCAGCAGCCTGGTTCCATCCCAGTTAAGGTGAAGCCCATCCCTTCGGAAGAGCCCCTCCTTTCCCCAGAATGTTCCCCAGTTCCTAACAAATCCAAAACCCTCATCTCTGCACCATTGTCTCATCCACGCATTGAGACTCCGGAGCTCTGCCTGCCTTTTGGGTCCTGCGCGTCGAACAGGAAGCATTTTGGAGAATGCTACCCTGGAAGTTCTGGATTTCAACTTCTTACCTAAAAGCCTAAATTTTGCCTCCAGAACCTCCCTACCACATTTTCCTATGTCATTGGTACCGACATGTACCAAGACAGCAGACTCCTCCCCAGCACTATCTAAGACCTTATCTAGGTGGCGCATGAGGTCTGCTACCTTCGCACCAGGCAGGCATGTTACCAGGAGATCCTCACGTCCACCAGCCACCCAGCTTTCTACATGCCTAATGATCAAATCACCAACTATAACGGCTGTCCTAAACCTTCCCTCATAGGCACATGGCTCTGGAGAAACTTCCTCGGTGCGAGAGGGTTTTACATCACCTGAAGGACAGGTCCTAGTTACAGGATCACTTCCTGCCACACCAGGGTGATGCTCTCCTGTCACGTGACCTCTCTCCTCCATGGCAACAGGGATGCTGCCAGACTGGCGGTGGGACTTCAGGACTATATCCCTGTAGGTCTCGTCTATGTACCTCTCTGTCTGTCTTATACTTTCCAAGTCTGCTACTCTAGCCTCTAGAGAATGGATTCGTTCCCTGAGAGCAAAGAGCTCCTTGCACCAAGTGCACACGTAAGACCTCTCACCAACTGGGAGAAAATCATACATGTGACACTCAATGCAAAAGACTGGAAAGCCCCCATCCCGTTGCTGGACTGCTGTCTGCATCTTAGTTTTAAGTTTGTGTTTAGATCTAAGTTCTTTACTTACTAAGGGTTGCTATGGATATTTATACTAATAAAACTGTACCTAATACGTGCAATATACCTTGTTCACCTGAAGCTTAAGTAATCTCAGGTCCTGAGTGTATGACTGATTTGGGTAATGAGCTTCACCTGAAAGCACCTCCTGCCTTTTAAGATGTGTAAGTACCTATAAAGCTACGATTATCCCAGGGGAGGGTGGGTGTGGGGAGGGAGGGAGGGAAATAACACTTATTAAAAGAGGGCTGCTACAGAGTACCCTGTCTTGTGCTGCTGAGGTAAGCTATATTCTGATTTGATTTAAATTATAGCTCTTTGCTGTTGCTAGGCTCTAACTTCTTATGAAATTTAAACTACAAGCTCTCTGCTGGGTTCTAAATTTAACCAGAAAGCTCTCTTCTGTGTTTTAAAACTAAAAGTACTTTTCTGATGCTAGGCCCTGAGTGACTATTAAATTTAAACTACAAGCTCTCTGCTGGGTATGAAATGTAACCAGAAAGTTCTCCTCTGTGTTTTAAATTTAAACTTAAACTGCTGCTACTAGGCCCTGATTGATTTAACAAAAAATAGTGGGTTCACAGATTAATTAGCTTTAATACAAAGAATTCCTTTTAGAAAATTACCAGAAGTATATACTCACAGTTGCAGATCTCTCTCCAGAAGTAACAGTCCCTTTTTCTAGTCCTTCAAGATTAAGTCCTAAATGTATCCATATAGCCCTATGAATAGTGGCTGGCTATCTCTAGTTGTCTGTATAGGGTGGCACTCCATGCTAGATACATAAATAAGAAGTAGCTGTCCTGAATATATTTATTTCTTTATGGTTTTTTTAGATGCCACCCAACTCATAATCCTGAGCAGTTTACAATTAAACATCAATAGTTAATAACATTGACAAAAGTCAACAAACATTAGACACACAAAAGTATCATCAGGAAAAGCTAATTGAAACAAATCAGACTTTGTATGTTTATGGTAAGAGGTAAAATCCATCTCGGAGCACAAATCTCCTGGAATAGAATTCCAAATAACAAATACTAAGAAGGCTCTAGACTGAGTAATTGGCTTGTTATGCTTTTATGTTCTTAAATCAATCTAACTTAAAAGTGTGTGTGACCGTCGCAGAGCATGCATTTAAAAAAACCCGCCCATCTTACTATATTGTTTACATGCAATTGGAAAGATAACTAGGGATCTAACGTAACCATTTGACTGTAACCAAACGACATAGCAAAGTGCCTAAAATCTACTGTACATAGTTATGTGGCCTTGTAAGCCATGTTCTACTGTTCAAATGTAAGTTTTATACTCTACTGTTCAAATGTAGATTTTCTGCATTCCTTACAACTGTAGATAGTTAATCGTTCCTTGTAAACCTGTTCAAATTGTTTATTGTAAACCGCTTTGACCCGGTGAAAGGCAGTATGAAAATCTTGCTAAATAAATAAATAAATAGCCCCCAAATAAAACCACGTCAGGCCATGCTAGTCCTGCTTTCTGAGACATAAACAAAGCTTCCGCTTTATCTCGATTAATAACTCAGCCATTTCTCGTCAGCCCTCCCTGAAAGCAGGATGCTAGACGTGTGTTCTGACAACCAGATGACACTGCAGATGGAACATAGAGCATCACATCCTCAACATACAGATGGCAGATAGCAAAACAAAGCGGCTGCATAACTACATTAAATAACTACTACTACTGCTATGTATCATTTGTATAATGCTAAAAGACATACGCAGCACTGCAGAGACACATGTAAAAGACAGTCCCTGCTCATCAGAGCTTACAGTCTAGTCAAGACATATATGCTGATGACATCATGTTGTCCCTCCCAATAGAAATAAACAATTTCACCTACCACAAGCTATCAGGAAGTATCAAGGAAAACAAATCCTGGTTGAATGCCAACAACCTTAATATAAACTTCAAAAAAAAATGAAGCTCTATTTATATCAAGGAACCAAAATACTACACACCCAGAAAACCATTCTCTTGTAATCCCTCATTCCATCCGTAGAACGAAACACACAACAAGCTCCAGATCCTTCACTTTCACCGCACCTATGCTCTGGAACTCATTGCCATTACCAATCCGCAAGACCAAAGACCTCCAGTTATTTAGAAGGGAACCAAAAACATACCTATTCAAGAAACACTTCGGAAATGCAAATGAAAACCCTTCCCCACAAATGGATAAACAGCACAACCAATAAATCCCTCCCGGACTCCTTTACCTTACTCCCCTCCTTTTCATTTCTTTTAACCTACCCTAACACAAAGAATCATGCCTGGTTAGGACATCTGTAGTTAGTAGCCCCCTGCTGAAACTACAGTGTTCATGTCGCAGTTCACCTACGCACTTGTTAAATGTAATGTAACATGTATCTATGTACATAGTTCAAATCCTGTTTATTGTAACTTTGTTGCGTTAATTGTAAACCACCCTTGAGCGCTGGAAGGGATGGTATAGAAGAACCAAATAAATAAATAAGACAGAGAACACAACAGGATACATCTACAGTAAGGAAACACATAGGAGAGTAAGCGGATCAAGATCCAAAAGTGGCCTCGAAGAGGTGAGTTTTCAGCCTGGATTTGAAATGGGCCAGAGAATATATGTATTGAGCGGTGACCATTGATAAATGGATAATTATAGCACCGCCTCTGCCCCTCCTCTAATTATATGGATATGATCTGACAGTTTATTGATTTAAGCAACCCAATGTTATGCATATGGGCAGGATATTCAAAGGCATTTACATGGTTTGCAGCTGGATATCCACGGGTACCACTGCTGCCCACCCCGATGATAACGGGTTAGCATCAAGGCGTGCTGCGGGCGCTCTAGGCTGGCAGCAGTGATATTGAGTTGCTGCCTGGTTACCGACATCGGATGCAAGCCGGGCACATGAAAATCTGGCCTAAGTTTCACTGCAGAAGCTAACCAGGTCGTGGCTGAGTATTGCTACCTACCATCCAGCCAACCCGGAGAGGCCTAGGTACAGAGCTCACTGGCAAGGGGCCGCTGAATATCAGGCCCATAATTTTTAAAAATCTATGCACCCAGTCAGTTCGTAAGTCCTGCTGAAAACTAGTCTGTTTCTGTTTACCAGCAGGCCATGCCTTTTAACAGTGCTTTATTTAAACACATCCCACGGTAGCTTAGTCAAGCTAGTACTAGTGTCAGCATTGCCAGTACATCAGCCCCTGCTCTTAATATCCTCCCTATTCTATAATTGAAATTATTGTCCCCAAAAGTTAATACTTTTGTAAAAGAACTTACAATCTCTAACCAAACCTGCAGTATTAACTTGTAGAACTGACACCATGCTGGAGTCCTCTATCAGTCTTTATTATTCGAGTTCAGGTGCGGTATTTGCATGTCATCTGTTGATTGTTCAGGGTTCACTGGGCTCTGGAAGCTGTGAAATGGTAGGGTCAGAGAGTGACAAAGCTATGGTGTCTTTAACTATGGCTCTGGATACCTTTCCCTTTTGTATTTTATTTTTGGTAACCATAAAGAATCTTCTGTTTTGCAGGTACAAGTGTTCATCTGCATCGACTATATACATGTATGATGCCACCTTCTGTATCAAGTACAATTCCTCACTTTCCTTCTTTCATCATGGGTAATGCTTGCATGTGCAGTTTCACTAACAACCAGATCTAGAAGCTCTTTGGTTCCAAGATCATAGTAGGTTTTGGCTTGGCAGTGGTACTGTGTAATTTGCCACTCACTTTCTGGCAATTGGGAACATTGGTCATGTTTGTCTGGACATCAACCACTGAACAGATACATTCTACAGAGAGTCCCAAAAGTTGTAATGTAATTCCTTTGTTTCACTAACTTCTCTTGCCAAAAACTATCTTTGACATCTAGAACAGAGAACACTTTGGTACAGGCCATGCTTGGCAAAAACTGATGGCGGACTGTGAACACTTCAGTGCTCTACTCAAGCCTTTGGGATCAATGCAGGCTCTCAGCTTTCTTGGTTTCTTGTGCTCTGGACAATTATGCAAAATCAAAAACCTCTTCAGCACTGCACCTCTTAATGGGAATGATAAGTAGTAGTAGTAATAACAACATTTTGGGAACGTTGCACTTCTCAAAAAAGTAAAAAAAATTCAAAACGCAAAAATCTCAAAAGATCTCCCTGAACAGGGTATTTGGGATGCACAATTTGGGAAGCATATTTTCTTCTCTGGGGTCAGGTATTCCAGTGTTGTTGTTGTTAAGTGCCATCGAGTCAGTGTAGACTCATGGTGACCCTCTGGATGGTTGTCCTAAATTGTGTTTGATCTTTGGTCAGGCGGCTCATTGTTGACATACTGGTACCCGTAGCTGCTGTTATTGTATTGATCCATCTTATTGCTGGACTTCCTCTTTGGCGTTGACCTTCTACCTTGCCAAGCATGATGTCTTTCTCGATCTCTCTCTTCACATGATGTATCCAAAGTATGAAAGTCAAAGGCTTGTCATCTGAGCTTCTAAAGAAAGCTTTGGTTTGATCTCCTCTAGTACTGACTGGTTTGTTCTTCGAGCAGTCCATGGTATATGCAGTATTCACCACCAGCACCATAATTCAAAGGCATCAATTTTCTTCCTATCTTTTTCACCATCCAGCTTTTGCATCCATATGATGTTATTGAAAATACCGTGGCTTGAATGAGTATTCACTCCGGTCTCCTACAATACCAACTCCAACACTTACAGAATACTGGAAGGGCAGATCCTCACAGAATTCTTTACTAATTGCAAAACAAGATGGCACTTTGCCTTCCACCTTACCTGAAATTTTCAAAAACAGTCCTTCGCAGAAGTTTGTGATTTGCAGAATCAAAGACTGAGGCCATATCCACCCCCCCCCCAAAAAAAAAAAAAATGTTCTTCATGATTTATTAAGCCCATGGGGCAACCTTTCTATTAGGACTGTCATCAGTATTTCTGTACTCAAGCTTCTCCAAAAGCTGTAGCATTGGACTCAAGAATATCATAATCACTGGTAATATATTGAAACTGATACAACACTACACAGCTTTTGCCAAAAATGGCAAGCTTGAAATAGGTCTGTATGAACTACAGGGGGCAATATTCAAAAGTGTTTAGCCAGTTGGCAGGACCTGTTAACTGGCTCAGCCCCAACAAACCTATAGTGCCGCTGACTATCACCACATACCATGGAAAGATGCTCGTTAAATCAGGGGCAGTCTATGGGCAGAACGGGGGTAGTCATGGCAACTATCCAGTCTGCGGTGATATTGACCTGCTAATTGCATTGCTATACCGCATAAAATTAGGACAAGTCAATAGCTGTCCTAACTTTATGCGGTTTAGTTACCTGGTGAGTGGCTCAATATCATCACTGACCAGATAGCTGCTGCGATCACCAGCAAGACTGAATATTCAGCACAAGACGCCAGATAGGCTCCGTTTCTGAATATCTAGATTTATTTTCAGCAACAGTGGCCAGATGTACACTTGTCTCTTTCAAGGTTATCAGACATGCATCCTATCTGTAATGACCACAAACTATTCTACATAGAAAAGGAGAAATCTCTTAGAATTACCTTAACCCTAGTTGGACATAAATCCATTGCCAATGTAGTATTTTGCAGTCCTTTTATTAGAACACATATTGAGACATATAATATTTGAAAAATCAGATGACTGCACAGGGACGACCTCCCCATCAGTAGAGGGAATACACACCATATTCCTCAATTTACCTTGCAATGTCTTCACCTTTTATTTTTTTTTTTTTATTTGAATTTTTATTAGCATTTATAACTTTTACATTTCCATCCACTCAATAACTGCAGTACACCAAGCTTAACGCAGGCCACCCTAATAAGCACGTACAGGGGGGCGGAGCCTGATGTCCAACGGGGTAGACGCCTTGTGCTGAAGCTCCCGAGAGGCCTACACAGAATCCTGACTAAACTCCTGCAAAACTTCACTATTTTGCTTTAAACTCGCCGGGGCGCATCGGAGGGATGGCGGGACCTAAACCACAGCGCCTAGATTTCGGCTCCCCCACTTCGTCGCACGGCAAACGCTCCAAAACGGAACTGCCTTCCCCGCATAAGATGGCGCCGCTCTGTGAGAGCCCTGAAATGCAGCGGGTGATACTCGAGGAGATTCGTGGTGTAAAGGAACTGGTACAATCCAACGGAGAAGCGATCCGCGCCATGCGTGAGGACCTTACCATGATGCAGGAAAGGCTCGAGGGCCTCTCGTTGCGCCAAGACAAAATGGCGGAGACTCTTGAATCGCACGCGGTGCGAATGGGGAAGATCGATAAAGCTGAACGCCAGATTTTGCTCCTTCAAAAGGAACTTGAAGATAGCAATAATAGAGCTCGTCGCAATAACATTCGACTCATTGGAGCTCCAGAGGGCGTAGAAGCAGGAGATCTGCGGGAATATCTGGGCAATATTCTACCCTCTCTATTGAAGACGACGTTTCTTAAGGACCTGGAGATAGACCGGGCACATCGTGTCCCCACTAATATGGCGCTCAACCGGACGACTCCCAGGCCCATCATTTTTCGGCTACTGCGCTATCAACAAGCTGAGCAAATTCTGGCTGCTGCCCGGGCTAATCATCACCTCGAGATAGATGGGCATAAAGTGTCTTTCTTCCCTGATCTCTCTAAGCCCACGATGGACCGCCGAAAGAAGCTTCTTGCTTATCGCCCTCGCCTTCAGCAACTGCAGGCCCGATTTGGTCTCCTGTATCCGGCAAAGCTACGCGTTACGCTGCATAACCATACCAGGACCTTCGAGGATCCTGACCTCCTCGCTGCATTTTTGGACTCTAAAGAAGCTGAACTGATGCGTTGATGTTACCATCAAGCTGTGTTGCTGTTCAAAGCTCTCTTAAATCTCTACCTCATTGGGGCTTATCGCAGTGATTTCGCTGCGGACGCGGTTGGACTGCTCTCCTGACCTACTTCTTTGAACCGCCATCCTGCTTCTCTGCACCCTTCGGTGGCTCCCGGGACTTGTTCCTGCTGCAGGGAGTATGGCCAGTATCGGGCCTTCTCTGGGGCTTCCCCCCGCAGACTCATGGTCGCCAGTAATAGTTGGGGTTTTGCTTCTTCTCTAGTACACTTCGGTGCCTGTCTCTTTTTTTTTTGGGGTTATTTATGCTTTCTACCAAAAGTTTATTATTTCATGTCGTGTGTACAGTCATTTGCTACCAATATGCATAGTTTAGGGAATAATGTGCAACTTCATGTTCTCTCAGAATTTTGTATATTACTAGATGGCTTTCTGTAAGCTCTTATCATTGAATGTCAAAGGTATCAATAGTCCAATCAAAAGGAAGAAAATTCTTAGCTATTTGAATACGGAGCATGCTGATTTAGTACTGCTTCAAGAAACGCATTTAAATGCTAAAGAAACACTAAAGCTTAATGTCAAGCCTTATGCCGTTTGTGGCGTATTCTCCCGCTGTTGCTAAACGCTGTGGTGTTGCCATACTTGTTAAGAAATCCCTGCAGGCCACCGTGCTAGATATTAGCTCAGATAATGAGGGTAGATGGGCTCGCGCTCATCTCAAAGTGGGGGATCTAGAATTCACGTGTATTTGTATTTATGCTCCAAATGTTGACAATCCTGGTTTTTTTGCTAAAATTGCACAAGCTGCGCAAGCCTCCGCTCATACCCCACTAATACTGGGAGGAGACTTTAATCAGGTCCTCGACCCTTTGGTGGATCGGCAGCCGCCTAGAACCTGTGGTCCACCCAAGAGTCTCTCCATACTTACAGCTATGATCGCTGATTTGGCTTTGGTGGACATATGGAGGTTATTGAATCCTTCTGATTTGGATTTTACCTTTTTCTCCGCTCCTCACCAATCACAATCCCGAATAGATTTTTTTCTTTTATCTAAAACATTGGTATCGCAGATTGGTATGGCTAAGATTCACCCCTTGCACATTTCAGACCATGCTGCCATATCTTTTACGATACACACTGCTGCGCAAAATGCAAGTCCCCGAGCATGGTCTTTTGATAGGTCTCTCCCTAGACCAACAGGATTTTCAAACTGTAATACGGGCTGCCATACAAGATTACTTTCATTTTAACTCTCCCCTTGACACAACGAACTGGGCCTGGTGGGAGGGTTTTAAGGCGTCTATTCGAGCCACGGTGACTAGTTATCAAATCCGTCTTGGGAAACAAAGAAGGCAACAATTGGTGATCCTTGAACAACAGATACAGGCTGGTGAACGTATTCTTACGTCCCGAACAGACCCATGTGTTCTGCTTCGTTTGCAACATCTCCGTTTTCAGTACAACAAGATTTTGCATAATGCCGCTGTTAGAAATATAGCATCCCAGCAGGGATTGTATTACCGGGAAAATAATCGCGCTGGTAAACTACTAGCTAATGCTTTGAAGGGGAAAAAAGAAGCCAAACGGGTAGCAGCTCTCCGAAGCCCATCTGGGAATGGCCTTGTCACAAAAGATCATGAGATTTTAGAGCTTTTTCGCGATTTTTATGCTAGCTTGTATAAATCTGAATGTGAGTTTGTTCCTGAACATTTCGACCGCTTGTTAGCTGGTGTACAGCGTCCTACTCTCTCGGCTGAGGAATGCACGGCCCTTGATCATTCGTTTACTCTTGTGGAAATACAGGATGCAATTAAAAGATGTGCCTCCGGCCGTGCTGCGGGTCCAGACAGCCTTCCGGCTGAGTTCTTCAAAACTTTCAGCTCTGATCTGGCCCCGTTTTTGCAGCAATACTTTACTACCCTAGTAGCCGACGGATCCTCCCTTGGTTCCTTTTCAGAGGCCAACATAGTGGTCTTTGAGAAGGAGGGGAGAGACCCACACCTGACAGCCAATTACCGACCCATCTCCCTGCTTAACGCAGATTATAAAATCTTCGCCACTATTCTTTCTACTCGGCTCTCTCACAAAATGACCACTTTAATACATCCAGATGCATGGGGATTTATTCCCGGCAGATCAACTGCTGATAATGCCAGGACTCTTTGTCATGTACTAACTAATATGGCCTCCCACGATCGTCCATTGGTTGGCCTTTCTCTAGATGCCGAAAAAGCCTTTGACCGGCTAGAATGGCCATTCCTATTTGCGACCCTCCGTTGGTTTGGTTTCGGCGATAATTTTCTCCGTTGCCTTCAAGTGCTATACTCTCAACCAACTGCTAGTGTCTGTGCCAACACATTGAAGTCCCAGCCATTTTTACTGCAAAAAGGCACCCGTCAGGGGTGCCCACTTTCCCCCTTACTTTTTGATCTTGCGTTAGAACCCCTAATCCTGTTAATCCGTCAGTCTCCACATATCCACGGCGCTCCCTTTCCCCGTCGGGATATAAAAGTCTCAGCGTATGCAGATGATCTTATGCTTTTTGTTTCCTTAGACTCCGTATCTGTTGTTCTGGATCTAATTGACCGCTATTCTCAACTTTCAGGTTACAAAATTAATTGGACCAAATCAGTCGCCTTTCCCCTAAACCACCAGGTTCACCAAGCAGACTTGCAAACCTTTCCTTTTGTATGGCAGCCCCGTATGTTAAAATATTTAGGGGTACATTACTGTTATCCTCTCGAAGAAACCGTCGCTTTTAATGTCAAAAATTTAATCACCAAGGTCCGTGAGCTCACCCAACGTTGGTCTCCACTTACTCTTACGTGGTGGGGCCGTATGGATACCATAAAGATGATGATTGTTCCCAAGGTTAATTATGTCTTAGAAATGTTACCGTGCCTTCTCCCTCGACACACTTACAAAGATATCGAGGGCCTGTTGATCAGATTTTTGTGGCAGAACAAACCGCCTAGAATAGCGAAACATAAACTTCAGTCAGATAAGGAACATGGTGGGATAAGATTTCCTGATTTTTTCAACTATCACCTCTCTTTTCTTCTCAAACAGGGTGCCCGTTGGTTGGACGCTTCTTTCCCGTCCAGACCAATATGGTTAGATATAGAAGAAGACCTCTGTAAGCCCATTCCACTTAGCTATCTCCCTGGAATGACTTTCCCACTGGATGCCCACTAACCACCAATGCTCCTGGATACACTTCGCTCCTTCAATGTTCTCATCAGCTCCCTAGATTCCCTAGCTTGCCCACTAGATAGGCTTCCAATTTGGCATAATGCTCGATTCCAAATTCAACATAAGCCGGTGGCCTGGAGTCCCTGGTATTCCAGAGGCATCTGGACTCCCAATCAACTGTTTCACAATGCTCGCTGGAAGTCCATTAATGAGCTCCATTGTGAGTTTGGCCTTCCTTCTAAATACTATTTTCAACTGCTTCAGTTGCAGCACTGTCTCAAGAGTGCTGGGGTTTTTCCCCCACTAACTCCTCATGACCAAGGGATAACTGAGGTGGTCTCCTTTATTGGGGCTCAGTCCGGTGTTGCTTCCACCTTTTATAAAACTCTTTGTGCTCCTCAGAATGCTGTCCCCCCTTCTGCACAGCAGACTTGGGAGCGAGAATTGGGTGTAACTCTAACCCCTGAACATTGGAACCTCTTCTGGAGCAAAGTGGTTCGTGTTTCCCGCTCGGCTTCCTTAACCCAGACGCTTTTCTTCTTTGCCCATCGCTGTTTCTATACCCCTGATAGACTGGCCAAATGGACTTCCACTCTGAGTAATCAATGTTGGACTTGCCATGCAGCTACAGGCACCCTCACTCATGTCATGTACGAATGCCCCGCACTACAACACTACTGGAGCCGGGTCTGGGGTCGTATTCAATCTATCTTACACTTTACTGAACCACTCTCCTGGAAAATAGTGGGACTCCGTTCTGCAGCGGGCATCCCCTCTCTCCCGAAGTCTGCTTACTTCCTCCTTGACTTTCTAATGGGTATTGCCATATCGTTAATCATGAAATATTGGAAAAATAGCTCTTCACTGAGTCCTCTAGAATGGTGGAATTGTGTCTGTCTATATAGTAAGTTTGAACAAATTCCTCGTAGGGCTCACCCTTCCCTTCAGGCCCGCTACCAGGTGTCTAAATGGAAATTACTCACAGATTTCGTGCAGTCGGCCAAATGCTCGCACTTGACTGTCTAGTTATATCTCTCTCTTGATCCATAGTATATCATGACTGTTATGTTTATGTTCTAACATAATTGCTATGGACCCCATGCCTGGGTTAATATCTTTTCTTTTCTTTTTTTTTTTATTATCTAGAGAAGAAGCATAGGGGGGGAGGGTTGATGGGGTTATTTTCCGGTTTATTCCATTTTATTTTGATGCAATCATCCTTGTTTTATTACTGTGTGTATTGTTATTGTTATAAAATGAAAATAAAAGTTTAAAAAAAAAAATAAGCACGTACAGCTTGTACCCAAGAGCAGTTATATAAACCCACATAAAGTATCCCTTCCACCCATCCTCCCCTCCCCTGCCCTGATGTTCAAACAGTAGAAAATAACATACAGATGGAAATGCCAAACATCAATCCCCCAATAATCAACAAAATGTTAGCAATACTTAACATGAACATAACATTCTCCCCCAAGTTTAACTCCCCCCCAATTAATTAATCCCCCCTCCCCCCCCCTACTTCTACCCTCCACCTCCCCCTTACCTCCACCCCTCTTCACGCAACCACTTCCACACTCCTGCCCACTGCTTCCCCCTGCGCTCCCCTCTTCCCACCTTCTCCCCCGTCAGTTTATACATGGCATATAGATGCGACACCCGACTTGCAAAACTCGCTATGGAGGGTAGAATCGGTCTATTCCAATACCATGCGATTTCACACCGTGCCGCGGTTACACAGTACCAAATGATCCTCCAGTCCCCCTCCCATCTCCCATCTGGTCTGTGCAGGAGACACATCTCAGGCCCCAGCAGCAGAATATCTGCTCCCACAATTTTGTTTATGTTCTCCCCTATTTTGCTCCAATATGCTCCAACCACTGGACACGTCCACCACATGTGAATCCAGGAACCCCGTCCCCCACACTTTCGCCAACATTCATCCGTTTGCAACACCCCCGCCTTCCACAATCTCTCTGGGGTGAGGTACCATCGACTCAGTACCTTAAAGCCATTCTCTCTCAATGACGTTGCGATGGAGAATCTGGCCATACCCACTGCAACGGCCTCCCACTCGTCCACCCCCCACTTCACCCCTAGATCCTTTTCCCACGCGTCCATATACTTCAACTTACCTTCCCCTCTTGCTGTGAGACCTCTATAGATCCTAGAGAGCATCCCCTGTCGACCCATAGAGCCTAGACATGCGCCTTCAAACCACTCGCCTCCCCCCCCTGTGCCCCTGCTCCTTCCCCTTTTGGCGCACTACCGAGCAGATCTGCATATACGCAAACCTATCCGCCTCCCCCAGCCGATAGAGGTCTCGCATCCCTTCAAATCCTCTACACTGCGTCCCTACCACTATCTGGGCCACCTGGTTCAGACCTAGCTCCGCCCACCTACGGAGCACGGCGACACTAGGCCCCGTACTCTCCGCACAACAAGCCTGTAGGGACATGGTAGTCGACCACCTTTTATCTCCCACCAACCGCTTTCTGTATTGCTGCCATACTTGCAATGTGTGCCCCACAATGGGATTCCTCCCCGTCGCCCCCCACCCCACCCAAACGATCCAGTCGAGTTCCCGGTCCATATTCATCCATTTCCATCTGCACCCACTGCTTATGCGGCTCCCGCAGCCACGAGTAAACCGCCCGCAACTGCGCTGCCGCATAATATAGACTAAAGTTTGGTACCCCCATCCCCCCCTCCCCTACCGACACTTGCATAGTTCTTGCCGCAACCCGTGGCCGCTTCCCCCCCCAGATAAAGCGCTCCACCTACTGCTGTATCCTCCTCAGCACTCTCCGGGGCAGCGGAACAGGCAAAGCTTGAAAAAGGAACAGGAACCGGGGAAGAAGCATCATTTTCACCGTCGCCATGCGCCCAAACCACGAGTAGTACCCCCTGCTCCAGCCCTATAGGCGTCCCTCTACCTGCCCCACCAATGTCTTATAATTTAAAGCGTACAAGTCTTCCAATGTTCTCCCCAGCTGTACCCCCAGATAGCGAATCGAGTTCTTTGCCCATTTAAAGGGAAAACTCTGCTGCCAGTCCCGTTGCTCCGTCTCCACCCCCCCCTATACTCAGGATCTCTGATTTCCCCCAGTTGATCCGAAAGCCCGCCCTCTCTCCATATTCTTGAATCTCCCGCATCACTGCCATCAATGATTCTCTCGGGTTCGTGATGGTCAGCAAGATGTCATCCGCGAAGAGGGACGCTTTACATTCCTGGCGTCCCACCTTGACCCCCGCGATGTCTAAACTGCTCCTCAATCGTGCCGCCAAGGGCTCGAGGGAGAGCGCGAACAGTAATGGGGACAGGGGACATCCCTGCTGAGTCCCCCGTTCGAGCGGAAAAAACTCCGAGTATCCCCCATTCACTCGGACACACGCTGTCGGTCTAGCATAGAGAGCCCTTATCCACTGCACGAACCCAGGCCCGAACCCTTGGAGTTCCAGTGTCGAATATAGGAATTTCCAGGACACTTGACCAAAGTCTTTCTCTGCATCCAGTGATACTAGTAAAGCCTCCGTCCCCTGCTTTCGTGCAGACCATATCACATTTAACACTTTCCTGATGTGGTCGGCCACTTGCCGGCCCGGCACGAACCCCGCTTGATCTTCATGTACCAATTTCCCTAGCACTCGGTTAAGTCTCGTCGCTAGCACTTTCGCCAGTAATTTCGCATCGACATTCAACAACGAGATTGGGCGATAGGACGCACAATCTTGGGGGTCCTTCCCGTCCTTGTGAATAAGAGTAATGCCTGCCCAGCCCATTGTATCTGGCAAGGTCTCCCCCTGCCTCGGCCCGTTGAATACCCTGGTCAGCGGGTTCAATAAAAGACTCCCAAATTGTTTGTAAAACCTTGCCGTCAGGCCATCAAGCCCTGGTGCTTTGCCAGTCTTTAAAGCCTTAATGGCCTGTAGGACCTCTTCAGTTTGGATTTCCCTATCTAGCCCTTCCTGTTCGTCCCCCGTCAAGGCCGGGAGCTTTGCTCCCCTCACATAGTCCCGTAGTTCCTCCCCCGATCCCGTCTCCCGTCTCCCGCACCGCATACAAGTTACTATAGAAGGACACAAATTCTTCCCTAATTCGCTGGACCTCCCGCACCACCACCCCCTTACTCTTGATCTGCGAAATCCTATTCCACTCCCTTCGCTTCTTCAGCTGTCGCGCGAGGAATTTCCCGGCTTTGTTCCCCCCTTCAAAGAACCTCTGTTTCACCAGCTGCAATTGGAACTGTATCTTCTCCGTCTCTAGCGCGTTCACTTTGGCCCGAAGTTCCAAAACTGCCCCCCGCCATGATCTACTTCTGTCTTGTCCATCCCTCTCCTCCATCTCCCGCAGCTGGCTGCGCAACTGCTCCTCCCTCTCTGCCCGCTCACGCTTAGTGCGCGCGCCCCACTTAATGAGCACCCCCCTCACGACAGCCTTGAAGGTGTCCCACACTACCCCTTCCTTTACCTCCCCGCCCCCATTTTGCTCGAAATACTCCGGTATTAGGCTTTCAATCTCTTTCACCACTCGAGCATCCTCCAATAGACCCTCATTCAGTTTCCAAAATTGTCGTCCCTTATCCTCCCGTTCCACACTCACTCGCACCACCACCGGGGCATGGTCGGACCACGTGATGGGCTCTATATCGCCCCCCAGAAGCCTCCCTGTTAACTCCTTCCCCACCCAAATAGCATCTAAACGGGAGTAGGTTCCATGTGCTGCCGAATAAAAGGAAAATTGCCTCTGTCCCGGATGTAATATCCGCCACGCATCAATCAGTCCATTCTCCTTCACAAATCTTTGATAGCATTTCCTATCCTTACCTCTCCCACCCTCTGCCCTGTCGTGTCCCTCCCGACCTCCCACGCCACATTAAAATCCCCTCCACAAAGCAGGACCCCATCCCCCATTGCCGCCACCTGCGCACCCAGTTCCTTCCAGAACTCAGTTTGGGTACCCGTAGGTGCATACACATTCACCACACAAAACCACTCCTCCCCTCGCTTCACCCGCATCAAGAGATATCGTCCCCCCTTATCCCAGGATAGCACCTGGATCTCAGTTGGGGCATCCCCTCTAATAAAGACCACCACCCCACCCTTCTTTTTCTCTTTGAGATTGGAGGCAAACACTCGATGCGTATACCCTGGCGGTAGCACCAATGCCTCATGGTTTTTCTGTAGGTGTGTCTCCTGCAACAGTACTATATCCGCTTTGTGTCTTGCTAATTCCTTATACAGTTTCTGTCTTTTCATTGGTGAGTTTAATCCTTTAACATTCAGCGTTAGAATTTTCATCATCCCTCCTTCCCCCATACCCCCTCCTCTCACCCCTAACCCCAACCTCTCCCCCCTCCCTCCCTGACCCCCCCTACCCCCTACCCTCTCCCCCCTCCCCCCCTTCTCCCCCCCCTCATGACTCTCCTCTGCGGAGATTTCACTTCCATTTCAGTGACCCCTCCACCTCCCCACCTTTCCTACCCCAGCAGCCCCGTAACCTCTCCTCTCCCCAACCAAGCCCAGTCCCCCCACTACCCCTACACCTCTTGCCCCCCTTACCCCCCCTCCTCACCCCTCTCTGCATCATACCCCCTCCCTCTCAGCTCTATCCCGACCCCGTCCACCCATCCCTCCTGACCTACTACTCAACCCAGCTTTCCCCTCCCACCCGCCAACATTACTCATGTAAGAATACCAGTCCTTTGAAAGGTCGCCACAGCTCATCCAGTCTCTTGCTCGGACTCCCGGCTTTGGTGGTTGTCCCTGGCCGTCCTGGCCAATCTCCGACCGCTCGCTCTCTGCCATTGCATATTCTCCATGCCTCCGGGCCGGGCTTCTTTTCGCGGTAGAGTAGATGTACCATCTGCCGTCTCTGGTAAGTGCTCCGCTCCCAGCTCTCGCAAAGCCTTCCAAGCCTCTGCGCTGGATCTCACCGTCCTCGATCGCCCTTTCACCGTGAGGAATAGTTCAAAGGGAAAAAGCCACTTGTATCGCAAGTCAGCTCGTCGGAGATACGCTGTAACTTCTCTGATTTCTCGCCGCCGTTGCAGCGTACCTTGGGACAGGTCTTGGTACAGCTCAACTTTGTGACCCTCCCAATGGAAGCTTTTCATTTTGCGATTAACTCCCAAAAGGAGTTCCTTGCTCTTGAAGGAGCGCAGGCATACAACTATGTCTCTCGGCCTGTTTTCTCGAATGGGCCCCAGTCCCCTGTGCGCTCTTTCTATTCCCAGGCGAGCATCTTCCTCAGCCACCTCATGTCCAGCTGCCGTTAGGAGATCCCTGAAAATCCGCTGGACCACCTCCTCACAGTTCTTATACTTAGGCTCTTCCGGCACACCTCTCACCCGGAGATTGCATCTGCGGGAGCGGTCTTCCAGATCTTCAGTTTTGGCTTTAAGCACCTCCTGCGCCATCTGCAGCTCTTCCCAGCTCCTCTGGATCTGCGTCATAGTCTCCCCTTGACTCTCGAGCTTGGTTTCCACCTCTTCCACGCGCTCGCCCAGCTCTAGTATCTCTTGGCGCATGGTCTGCACAACTGCTTTTATCTCATTCTTCACCCCACACATCTCCACTTTCAATTCCTCCTTCAGCTCATGGAGCCATTGTTTGATCTGCTCCGCGGCTGTCAAGCACTCCTCTCCACCATCACTCCCCCCTGGGCTCTGCGGGGCTTCGGCAGATGGTTTTCCTGCTCTCTCCCCCTCCTTCCCGCCTTTGGAGGCAACATATGGGGAGCGGAATTCCGCCAGTTTTTTTTTCACCATGCTCTCTTTTTTATGTACTTTCTCCATTGCAGATTGGCTCCCCCTTCCCTTTACTGTCTTTAGGGCCTGCACTTCGGGTTCACCCCCCTCTCTCCTCTCTGCTGCTGTTGCTGTAAGCAAGCCTCACACTCAGGTGCACTCTGCCTCTGCCCCGGCCCTTTTGGTGTTGCTGAGGCTGTGGGGACTCACCGTTGCTGCGGGCTCGCTCACGACCTGCTCGTTATTGCAGGAGTGAAGTGCAAGTGTGCCAGCCGCTGTGTTGCACCGGCCACGTGCTAGGCCCTCCACGAGCACCGCGGGATCTTAACATGCGGCAGTGTGCCTCTCCGTGCAACAACGCTGGTTTTGTTGCCGGCTGTGCTGGTTCCTGCCTCTTATGGGCCCGCTCATTCAGTGCCTCCCCAGGCCGACTACAGCCCCGCCGACTCCGCTCCTGCTCGCTCCCGCTGCCGACGGAGCCCGCGTTTGACTGGGCTGCCGCACTAGGACGGCTCTCGTCTCTCCTCTTCACCGCCCCTCTTCTCTAACCTCCGTTGGGGTAAGTTTTGCTCTCCGGGTGCTCGGCCCCGCTCCAAACTGCCCCTCCGATGCCCGTAGGGGCTAGTTTAGCATTGTTTTTTGCTTGCTGGTGGCGGAGCTCCCGCGCTACGCCGCCATTCAGGTGGGTGACGTCACCGGAAGTCCGTCTTCACCTTTTAAACAAAACGTATCCCTATTGATCCTGGATTCAGTGGAGGACAATCTCCCAACACTGATAGGGCCTGTATGAGATCCTGAACTAGATTAAACCATTCACAAGAGCGATTTACTGCAACCTGTAATTTATGATCATAATAACAGTTAATCTTTAAGCTGTATTCCTCCAACAACATATCATAAGCTGTTTTTTCCTTCTCACCTTGAGATGACCTTCAATGCCACTGGGCTTGATGCAGATGGCGCTTTTTCTCAAGCACTTCATCATTAAATCGAGTTTAAACATCTTGGTATCATCAAAGTCAATCAGGCTCCACCGGGACATTTAAACTTGCAGGCACAATTAGGCGCAAATCCGTCATCTCTGGACCCAATCGGCATAGGCTGCAGTGAGTGGGCAGCTAAGCTCCTTCCCACCCTCCACCATTAAGGTAAATCAGGCTCCACTGGGACATTTAAATTTGTAGGCGCGATCAGACATGAATCCAGCATCTCTGGATCCGATCAGCATTGGCTGCAGGGAGCGGGTGGATAAGCTCCTCTCTGCTTCCCACCATCAAGGCCAATCAGGCCCCAGTGGGACATTCAAACGTGCAGGTGTGATCAGATGCGCCCACGCCTGACTGGCCCGTGCCTGTGGGCCTCACCAGAGGGCCCTTTGGCATGGCCCTTAGGCGGGAGCCAAATCCAGAAAAGAAAGGAAGCGAGCTCATTAACAGACACCATTTGGACAATGTCATATCACACAAAGCAGTCCGCCTAAAACTCATCAGTGTTCCCAAGCCCCATTCTTACTGCAACTTGTAGAACTATCAAGCTCAATATCCCATACACCCGACCAAGATGATAGGAAGTACCTGCGGGCATCTTTGCACATCACAACATCAGACTGTCCAGTAGATGAGCACGATAAGCGGGAAATGGCATTTGGGCACACCCATCACTGGCAGAAGTAGGAAGCAGGAAGGAATATTCCTTCGTTCACTCCACCACCACATAGCAGCCCCATCAGATCACATTTAAATGCAAGAGTGCTGTATGCCTACATCATATAGAAACCAGAAATACTATTAACACACCCAAACATGTCCCACTCACCCATCTGGCTACCCCTTAGCCTTTCCCTTCTGCTACTTTCCTGGAGTGCTGCACTCTCAACCAATCACCACCAGATTCCCAATAATACACAATCTACAAAATAAGCTTTCAAGCATATCGCATCCTTTCAGTAAACATCTCAACAGAAAATATGGATGCCTCATCAAAATTAACCCTGTAGCTCCTAACACTCAAATCTCCAGGCACACCAACCCTCTGCACTTTCACAATCTTATAACCCATGCCTTAATCAACTCACGCTCTGCCTGCAACAAAATTCAAATCCTATCTGACTACATAATGGACAGCAAAGTTGATATATTATGCATTACAGAAACTTAGTTCACTGAAAACGACAATGTCTTATTAAACCAACTTAACACCACCACGTACAACATCTACAATTGCCCTTGAACTCCCAGCAGAGGAGGAGGAGTTTGCATTCTCACAAAGAAGAACCTCAAGTTTAATACCATAAACACCATCTCTACACCCAGCCTCGACATCATCACAATCTCAGATCACCACCCCATCCACCATTCGCCTGACATACAGATCACTGTAAAGCAAAGCTGAGGAGCTTGCCACACTACTTGAAGCAATCTGTTCCCATTCATCCATCCTAAAGGACTTTATCCTACTTGGAGATGTAAACCTTCCCTCTGCTTCTAACAACTGCACCTCTGTCTTCCTCGAAGAGATGAAAGACCTCCAATTCACTCAGCTAATATCCACTCCAACACACGCAAAGGGTAGGATTCTCGCCTTGATCTCCTTCCTAGACCATCTCCTAAATACAGCAGGATATGCTCCATCCACAATATCACCAGTCCCTTGGTCCAACCATAACCTCATATTCTTTAATATACCCATCTTCTGCATGCATATTCTGCCACAGAACTCCTCTCTCTTAACACAGAGATTCCTCTCATTCGATGAACAAGCCTTTCTCCAAAAAACCCTACCAGCCCTGACAATCTTACCAGCTCAGACCGACCTTGAAACAATGATCAATACATGGAACTCCACCATCTCTGCTGCTGCTCTTGCACCACGTAGAGCTCCACTTAAAAAAACATTGATCACATGCACCTTGGTTCTCTGTAGAACTAAAAGCGCAAAAGCGTGACCTGTGTCGCCTTGAACGACAATGGAGGAAGTCACAAAATCATCAACTCCAATCTCCTTACCTACCTATCTGAATATCTACCATCAAAACCAAAAAAGAATACTACAACACCTTCTACTACTCGCCATCAATACCCAGCAGGACTCAAAGTAACATGACCTTTCCCAAACTAACAAACAGGATCTCTCCCACCGCACCTCCATGAAGTCCCCCCCACTGAATCTCTATCCCACCCTTCCCCACCTATACCCTACTATGTATATAGTTATTATACCTTACTTAAACCCATGAACGCCTTGTTTCACTGCGTTATTTATGAGTTCCATTTATCCCAGCTGCATTGTATTCACCTTTGTTACATTTCTAGTTCCTATTGTTTTATGCAAAATGTTCATTGTATTCACTCAGTTCCATGTAAACCATTTTAGCTAGTAGAAAAATGTTATATCAAAAATTGTTAAATAAATAAAATAAAAAATGAACGCTGATCTAAGTGTTTGAATATTGTGGTAAGGAGGGTGCAGCCCAGCTAGAGAAAACTGAAAAAAAGAAGAATTTTTCTTCTTTACGGGGGATGGGTGCACAAAATCACATACTCCATACTAAAAACCCTGAAAGGAACCTAGGGGGCAGAGCTAAAGGTAAACCAATCCCAGACCACAGGACAACCTTGCATAGGAGTAGGAGGTCCAAGTGGGCGGAGCCAGGAAGGGAGTTGCCTTGCTCAGCAGTTAACAGAGAGAAAACAAACACAAGAGGGAGAGCCAGTTTGAATAAGGATGGGGCTTTGAGAAGAAGGTCCAGGAGGAATTCAAGAGCAAGCACAAGCGGCAGTTGCAGTTCCAGGCCTAGCCCAGATTCTAGCCCAGTTCCCAGAAGGCACAGACCGTAAAGATCTGTGGCCAAACTGAAGAGAAGCTTTTCAGCCAAGGAGAGCAGCAGAAGGAGGAACCACTATAGAGGCAGCCAAGAAAGGTACGCAGGGACCAAGCATTGCCAAGAGGATAGTTCTTGCTCTGACTCAGAGGAGACTGTCATACCCCAGAAGGCTCAGCACAGAAAGAAATATTTCACTAGGGAAGTTAAACAGGAGAGACCCCCAAGAGACCGGTCTGGAGAAGGCAAGGCCAGGCACTGGGAGAGGCTGTTTAATCTGGTGAAGACTCTTAAGGAAAAGAGCCCAGAGCACTTTCAAGGAGCACCCAGCTGTAGCTCAATAGAGAGCATGGAGGTAGGCCCTGAGGAAAGTGTTGTTAATTGTGATGTGTCTGAAATGGAATGCGAGCTGTGCACTAAGGTATTAGTGTGAGCTAGAACAGTGGAACATAAAAAGGGGGGCTGTTGTAGCCTAAAGACAGTTCCAGAAGCTGGAAGAGAGGGGAAAGCCTGAATGTAAAGGATTAAGAAACTCTCCTAAGAAGCTGAAACTGCAGGAGCTCAGTGGAGGTTCAAACAGCTGAAACTGTTTGTGTGTGGCAACAGCAGGGTTGAAGCTGATACCTCACTCACTATGTGAAGATTTTTAAAATGCCTTTTTCTTCTGATGCTAAGGTTAAGCTGTTGCAGTAAGGAACAAGAACGGGTAGGAGTTTGTTCAAGGTTACACTGTTTTGGACATTTTGATTTCTGGGAGAAATTTTCCTGTATTTCCTTTTTGTCTGGAGAAACCAAAAGTTATGCTTGAAGAATTTTATGTTCACCACTTACCAACATGGAAACCGAATAAAATTTCCTGTGCGCTTTATTAACCACTTGGCTCTTCTTTCGTACACAACTACAAAAATCCTAGAAGGGATATCAGATGGCCAGCCTTCCCTACTAGGCAACCGCCTGGTAGGGGCGCGAGCGTCACAGGTGGCGTAGTTCTTGGATGCGGTGTTCCAGGGGTCAAGGGGAGCGTCTTCGAGCCATACCTCTGGACGGAGAAATCCAGGAAGGGCGGTGACCGGACCGAGGCAACGGAAGAGAAAAACCGGAGCGGATTCGGATCGGAAGCGCTGTGACTGGTGGCAAATGCTGAGACCTGCATCAGAATCAGGTAACCCGTAGACTAGAAGGGGTAGGCCTGGATTCTGGTGTAAGGGGGATCACCAGCTGCTCACTAGGAGAAGTGGGTGTGGAAAAAAAAAAAAAGTGCCGCACTTTGTGTGTGTTCTGTGTGTTTGTGTTGCAGAGACCGCAATCCGGCATGGAGGCATCGGACGTATTGGCTTGGGTAGCGGACCAATTCGCTAAGCAGAGGGAGATGGCAGCGTTGAGCCAGGAGCAGGCGAGCTCCATGCTGCGGGCCCAACAGCAACCCCTGCTGGAGATGATGGCCAAGTGGATCCGGACCCAGGAAGAGGCAACAAAACAAGCACAGACTGTCCCAAAGACACAACCTGTTGGTATAGGGGAGGAAGGATTAGCCTTTGGACCTTTCTCATGTGGTCGTTTAACCAAGGAGGACAACCTTGACGACCACATAGAGGCTTTTGAAAGAATAGCTGGTCTGGCTCAGTGGCCGAAAGAGCAGTTGACTGTAAGGTTTGCCACTACCCTAAGCGGTGAGGCATTAGCCGCCTACAGAGAAATGCCGGTTGATTTAATTCATAACTATGAGCATGTTAAAGAAGCCATAAGGGATCGGATGGGCTTAAGTCCCTCCGCCTATAGAAGACTTCTAAGGGCATCTGTGTTAAGAGAAGGTGAAACACCACAAGCTCTGTATTATAGAATAAAGAGCTTAGTCTTTAAATGGCTACTGCCTGGAAAGAAGGATATAGATTCCATTATTGATACAGTAATACTAGAACAGTTTATTGAAGCTGTTCCTGTAGATATGCAAAGCTTCTTGATAAAGCAAAACTGTAAAAACACCCGGGAAGCCATAGTCTTGGCAGACTGCTTTCTGGAGGCCCAGAAATTGAGCCTAAAGAAAGGGGGCGTTTTTCAGGGTACAGAGGTGCAGGAAAAGAATGCAGCCTTTAGCAAGTATAGGACAGATAGAGATAAACCCATGGAAAAGTTTAGCCTGCAAAGAAAATGTTTTTTTCCTGTGGTGAGCCAGGTCACCTCAAGAAAAATTGTAAAACAAAGAAGGCTTTTGTTATGACACACCCCGAGGAGATAGGTGAAGGATTCCTCCTATTGGTAGAGGTGGAAGGAATAACAACAGAAGCACTTTTAGATTCAGGGGCTAGCCAGTCCATGATTTCTAAGAAATTATGGAAAGTGATAGAGGCCCAGAAACAGTGCGTCCAAGAGTCCTCAAGGGGGCAGGTTAAAATTAAATGTGTGCATGGGGCTGCCTCTACCTACCCGCTCCAAACTGTTAAGATAAAGGGCTTAGGCAGTGGAAGGGAGGTAGCAGTGGCAGTGATTCCGAGACTCCCTCATGATATCATACTGGGCCGAGATTGGTCCCAGTTTAGGAGGGGGGTGGAGAAAGAGCTGCAAGGGAAAACAGGCCTGGTTACTACACGTGCAGGCTCTAGGCCCTCAGAGGAGGGGGTAGATTCCCAGGAGGAGCCCATACCAGGGACCTCCTTTCACGACGACCTAATAACCCCAGCTAAGGATATCCCCAGGAAAGGAAAGGCCGAAAGGAGGCAAGGGAGGAGCCTCAGAGCTCAGAATAGGGGTCAGTTATTGTCAGGTCAGGAGTTGCCCTGGGTCTCGGAGGAGATAATAGCGAAGTTTCCCTCATTCCCGGATGAGCAAAAAGCGGATCCTGCTTTGGTCCGAGCATGTGAATTCGCCCAGAAGGGATCTGAGACCCTACCCAGATTTTTATGGGATGGTAATTTGTTGTATAGGGAGGGTATAAATCCTCAGACAGGTGAGCTACGGAGGCAACTGGTGATACCTTCTTCCTTTAAAAATATCATTTTAAGATTGGCCCATGATCACCCCGTGGGGGGACACAAAGGTGTACAGAGCACCCTGGATCAGGTCCTTAATAGGTTCTACTGGCCGAGCGTATATGCAGAAACTGCGAGGTTCTGCGCTTCCTGCCCGGCTTGCCAAAGGGTCTCTAGTAACCATCCACCGGAGGTGCCTTTAATTCCCCTACCGGTTATAAAGGAACCGGTGTATAGGTTAGGGGTGGACATAGTGGGACCCTTAATTAAAACTCCTAGAGGTCACCAATATATTCTCGTTATAATGGACCATGCCACTCGGTTTCCGTGGGCCATCCCCTTGAGAAATACCTCGGCCCGAGTGATAGCTCTGGAGCTCATACGTTTATTTTGCGAGATAGGGTTCCCTCGGGAGGTTTTATCAGACCGAGGAACAAATTTTATGTCTCGACATCTAGCTCAGGTATGGGATGCGTTCGGTATTCGGCATATCCGTACCGCGGCTTACCATCCCCAAACCAATGGGTTGGTGGAAAGGTTTAACCAAACCTTAAAGAACCTCTTAAGAAGGAGCTTGGAGGGCAGGTTTAGTGAATGGGACACGATGTTGCCTTTTGTGCTCTACGCATGCAGGGAGAGGAGACAGACCTCTACTGGCACATCACCCTATGAATTTATGTATGGGAGGACGCCGCGGGGGGATATTGGATGTATTAAGGGAACAATGGGTAGCACCGGTAGAGGATGTACAGGAGGTTCCCAGGTTTTTAACAGACCTGAAGAATCGCCTACAGCGGATAGCTACCGTGGCAGAGGAAAATTTGAAAAGGAGTCAAACGAAACAGAAAACCTATCACGATCGGCGGGCCAAGCCCCGCCTTTTAAAGGTCGGGGATAGAGTTATGGTTATGATAGCCACAGCGAATTCTCGGTTTGAGAACTCATGGAAGGGCCCTTATAGAATAATAAAACAGCTCGGGCCAGTGTCTTATGTTGTGGATACTGGACGGGGGAAGTCCCAAGTGTATCACGCTAATCTGTTGCGACAGTGGCAAGAACGTATAGGGAGTACCCAACTAGCCCCAAAAATAAGTGAGGATTCTCAGCCTATAGCTGGTATTGCGTGCTGTTTGCGGGTTAAAGCGCCAGCCCACAATAGTCTAAGGGGGGGGGATATGTGGTAAGGAGGGTGCAGCCCAGCTAGAGAAAACTGAAAAAAAGAAGAATTTTTCTTCTTTACGGGGGATGGGTGCACAAAATCACATACTCCATACTAAAAACCCTGAAAGGAACCTAGGGGCAGAGCTAAAGGGAAACCAATCCCAGACCACAGGACAACCTTGCATAGGAGTAGGAGGTCCAAGTGGGCGGAGCCAGGAAGGGAGTTGCCTTGCTCAGCAGTTAACAGAGAGAAAACAAACACAAGAGGGAGAGCCAGTTTGAATAAGGATGGGGCTTTGAGAAGAAGGTCCAGGAGGAATTCAAGAGCAAGCACAAGCGGCAGTTGCAGTTCCAGGCTTAGCCCAGGTTCTAGCCCAGTTCCCAGAAGGCACAGACCGGAAAGATCTGTGGCCAAACTGAAGAGAAGCTTTTCAGCCAAGGAGAGCAGCAGAAGGAGGAACCACTATAGAGGCAGCCAAGAAAGGTACGCAGGGACCAAGCATTGCCAAGAGGATAGTTCTTGCTCTGACTCAGAGGAGACTGTCATACCCCAGAAGGCTCAGCACAGAAAGAAATATCTCACTAGGGAAGTTAAACAGGAGAGACCCCCAAGAGACCGGCCTGGAGAAGGCAAGGCCAGGCACTGGGAGAGGCTGTTTAATCTGGTGAAGACTCTTAAGGAAAAGAGCCCGGAGCACTTTCAAGGAGCACCCAGCTGTAGCTCAATAGAGAGCATGGAGGTAGGCCCTGAGGAAAGTGTTGTTAATTCTGATGTCTCTGAAATGGAATGCGAGCTGTGCACTAAGGTATTAGTGTGAGCTAGAACAGTGGAACATAAAAAGGGGGGCTGTTGTAGCCTAAAGACAGTTCCAGAAGCTGGAAGAGAGGGGAAAGCCTGAATGTAAAGGATTAAGAAACTCTCCTAAGAAGCTGAAACTGCAGGAGCTCAGTGGAGGTTCAAACAGCTGAAACTGTTTGTGTGTGGCAACAGCAGGGTTGAAGCTGATACCTCACTCACTATGTAAAGATTTTTAAAATGCCTTTTTCTTCTGATGCTAAGGTTAAGCTGTTGCAGTAAGGAACAAGAACGGGTAGGAGTTTGTTCAAGTTTACACTGTTTTGGACATTTTGATTTCTGGGAGAAATTATCCTGTATTTCCTTTTTGTCTGGAGAAACCAAAAGTTATGCTTGAAGAATTTTATGTTCACCACTTACCAACATGGAAACCGAATAAAATTTCCTGTGCGCTTTATTAACCACTTGGCTCTTCTTTCGTACACAACTACAAAAATCCTAGAAGGGATATCAGATGGCCAGCCGTCCCTACTAGGCAACCGCCTGGTAGGGGCGCGAGCGTCACAATATTCACCTGTAAGTTGTTTTGGAGCAGGGATTTTACTGTTGTACTTGGTAAAATTTGCTGAGAACTGCAAGCTCTCTGTCAGGAACTCACAGGAAATGACGCTACTTCACATGACAATGGACATAGCTCACGGCACGTTGCCAAGATCAGTGCTTCCCAAATCTGTCTAGAAAACCACCTAATGTATTTGGTTTTCAGGATATCTAAAACGAATATGCATGAAACGGATGAGTATACATTAGAGATTGGGTATATGTAAACCTGTCTTATGCATTTTCATTGTGGTAATACTGAAACCCCAACAGTTCAGAGATACCAGCAGCTCTTTTACCCCAGTCTGCCATGTGCACAGATGTGGGACAGTCTCTGTCATTCTCAAACAAAGCGTGGTAACTGCAAGCATAGAAGCTCGTTATTCCAAGTTTAATTGGTGTACATTCGAAATGTTATTAAAGTGGTGGAGTCTTGGGCACTAGGATCAACATATGTTTCCTGATCATTTTATTATTCAAAATGTACACACAGTGATCCCGATGAGCATCTGATCAGACAAAAACACTTGTAAAAACATATAAAATTACCCCATTAAGGCAGAAACTAAATATAACACAGCAGGATAGATGTGCTAGAGAAGGTTTATATTAAAAGCAGGACATTAAAAACTGATGCCATGCATTTGAAGCAATTCATATGGTGTCCACAAGGACTTTCAAGTAGCTCGGTTAAGAATACAAAAGCTGTGGACTTGAAGATGGTGAAACCAAAAGACTTCCTATACTGAGGATGCCATTTTAAATAGTGGCATTTATGCATGTAGATAGTACACACAGAAGGCTGCTATTTATACGTAGAGATCCACATCAAACAGAAATTTAAAGGAGGGGGGTACAGGGTTTGCGTGTGGTTTGGGCATGGGTTGGGCAGGCCAAAAATCTACACGTTACTACCCATCTTGCACGAGAAATATATGCCTATGCAAAAAACCATCAAATGTCTTGGCCAAATATAAGCCTGATTCCATATGTTTTAGGACCATGCTCTATGATCTCTGGGACAGAAACAGTCTCTCTTAACTGCTCTCCAGTCCTATTCATAGTGCCAATGTCCTAAATCCGGCCCTAGGTTAGATGCAATATTCTTAAAGTGCCACTAAATGTCCTTCTTATTGGCACTTAGCCAGTGCTGCTAATCAGTGACACGAGGGGGGCTTTGGCATGAAGGTTCTTACTGATTATTGCCTTCCTCCAGAGTTTACCTCCACACCTATCCCATTGTTTTCTGAGGTACTAAGGACCTGGCTCACTAAGGTTCTCTCATTCTCTCTCCATGGGAAAAGACCTGGACAAATGAGATCCTAAGTACCCTCTGTCTTCTTCCCTAGGCCACTGATCTTGTCACTTCTGGAAACGAGGCCGCTGGTCGTGTTCCTCAGAAAAAGAGCTTCACACTAAGATGTTGATGAAATATGGTAGAATTAAAAAAAATCCCCACTGCAGTTCAAGAATGCAGAACAAATGTTTCTGAAATCACTGCCAGAAACCACAAACTCCATATGGAGCTCAGCAGTATGCAATGCTATCATTTGTTCTTATATTTTTTAAATGCTTGGTTGGGTTGAAAGAAGACTTGAGGCCCATCACAAGCCATTTTACAATTGTACCACAAGCCTCCTGATGTGTTGTTATTCATAAGGCACAGAGAAAAGATTGGGAGGAAAGAAAAACAGAAGGGTGGAAAGTGAAAGCAGGTCCTGCGAAGAGAAGAAATTACAGCTAAGATTTTGTTTGTGTTTCTATTTATTCACCTGATTAACCACCTTTCAAGTGAACCCACCAAAGTGGGGTACAATCAATGAAGCTTATAAAACCAAACTAAAATTAAAGAGACCTACAAACCTTCAATAAAGTAGAAGACAAAAGAAAAAAAAATATAAACATCAGTTGTTTTTTCGGTGCCATCAAGTCCATGCTGCCTCTGGGTTTTTTGGGAATGTACCACCAGAAGTAGATTGGCTGGTCTTTTCTTCCAGGGCAATGGAGGGTAAAGTGACTTGCCCAAGGTCACGAGGAGTGCCACTGGAAATTGAACTGTTGATCTTCTGAGTACTAGACAGGTTATCTAACCACTAGGCTACTCCTCTACTTGAATATTAGTTTACAAACTAATATTAAAAATCCCAGTGATAAAGACAGAAAAATATTTATTTAGAGCATGCCTTTTCCAATGTCAGCTCAAGGCGAGCTACATTCATAGTAGTTCTTGTTAATCCAATCTAGCATGATTACAAGCAGGGTAGGTTGTGATCAAATAGTAGGGACCACCATGTTGCTGTTCCCCCTTAACAATTCGCGCTGTTTTTCTTATCCTTCACGGTAGTCTGAGATCAGCTCAGAAATATTTATGTCATCTCCATGCAGTCTTTCTTTCTCTTTACCACCAGACAGTATGTTTGAAATTACAGCAGCGTTTCATGGCCTTGTGGAATATTTTTTGTACTGTCGGGAGACGGCTAATAAAAGTGAAGCACATTTGTTTTAAGGCATAACACATGCACGCCCTTAAGAGAGATGTGAAAAATCTCTAGTTTGTCTACAGAGGTAATTATGAGCAGCAGCTGTGATTCATAAGGCAGGACCAGGCATAGAGTAGGATGTTGTCAACATCTGGGTGAGCTGTGTAAGGTAATCAACCGTTCTAGTAAAACACTGAGAGAAGCCGGGCTGATCCTTGGTGACAAATAGAAGCATTTGTTTGAAATGAGTATATGGGATCAAGACCGTACCAAGCTCAAAATGTGCCCTCTGTGACTCGCAAACCTGGCTATACTCTCCCACCCATCTGCGTGTAGGAACTTACTCTAGTCAGGCTTCCAGGAAGCCCAGTGATGACATCAGAGCCCTTTCCGTACTCGCGCCTTGTGGGGCCACACTGTTCGCACAGCCCTTGGTAAGGCCCTGTATGGGATTATATTTAGGGCTTCTGATTTTAGTTTTTTACTGAAAAACACTAATAAAACATCCCAGATGCAAAAATGTTAAATTAGGTTTTCATTGGATAAACACTGGAAAAGCAGCACCTTCCCCTGTACTCCTGCATACCTCCCTTGTCTTGTATTCTTCACTCAATTTCTGGGCCTTTTCTACACTGACATATCCTACGTGGCAGAAACATACAGATTGGATTCCACCAGAAAAGGTACCTGGCAGGAGTACTTGTGGCATAAAACACCAGTATTTTGTACCCTCAGAGAACCCCTTAATTTGCAATTTATAAGCACCTAAGAATAGAAGCCATATTTAGATTTCACCATCTATTTCTGGCCAAATCACCTTCCTCTTAGTCCCCTCAGCAAGTACTTTGTTGTGAGAACAAATGGCTTCCTGGTCATAGCCCTCATTTTTCATAGAAACATCCAAACATATTCAGCTTGAACCAGATCCAGGAACCCTTTCAGTTTAGTTCAAATCCGTGAAAATGCAAGGATTTCAATTAGGTTGGCCACAGATATCTATGTATTGCAGAGAACCATTCAAATGTGATGGCTCCATTTCGGCTTTGGTGCTTCCATAAAATTAGGGGTATGTTTACTAAACAGCGCTAACGTCGCAGTAGCGACGTTATTGCGTGATAAGTGACCTTATCGTGCAATAATGGTGCATTACCGTGCGAGAATGTCACGTATCACGCGATAATGTCTCTGCCGGAGTTAAGGCGCACAGAGGGTGGAGTAAGGCTCCCCAGAGGGCGGAGATAAGGGGTCAATGGGCGGAGAGTGGGCGGGGAGAGGATCCATGCACACTAATGCCGTGAAATGAAGGTCTGAAAATTAGCGCCAGTGAAAACCTCGCACTAGAGGCACATTTGCAGGAGAGAGAAACCATTTCAGTCAGCAATATACAGCAAAGCCAGGGAGACCAAGAAAAGTGATAGTAGTGATACATGTGCAGCAACATCATAGTGCCCAAGTACGAGAGGGCACACTACGGTGAGGCTGCAAATGGGGTACAGGGGGCTGCAGGCGGGACATGCAGTGGGGCAGCTGGGGCACAGGGTGGACTAGGCAGATGCCTAGGTGACACACAGGAATGTAGAAACGGAAAACCAGCAAGACAGCAACTGACCAAGGGCAAACATGGCCACGAGTGTGTGTCCCACAGTGTCCCAGGGGACATTACCCAGCAAGTACCCCCAAGGGCACAGAACATTGACAGGCAGTGCCGGGGGAAGCATGGATGTCTATGCAGGCACCCCTACCCCATATCACGCACCATAGGCAGCTGCCTACCGGCACACTGGATGGCCTGGGACTGCGCACCACCAGCACCACCGGCACAAGGGCATGTCAGCATGGTGGCGGAGGGGTGCTGGTGGCGGAGGGGGCAGTGGCATCTGCCCACAGCAGACCATGGCCAAGCCCCATTTAGGTGGGTGCCATGCACTGCAACACACAAGGTCTGTCTGACGAACAGTCATGGTATCCCCAGGGAATGATCTGCCTCTGTGGCAAAAGTTTGGTGTAGTACACACAGCCAGTGTGTTCAGGGGCAGAAGCTCATAGGTTCAAGTCCCAGCTGTGGCTACTGCAAACCATGTCCCTGTATTTTACCCAGTACTAAACCATGGTAATAAAGACAGAACCATTATTGCAGATAAAAGAAACATGCCATAAACACCAATATTTTACCCTACAGAGCACAGACACCATAAACATGTGCAATCCCTAGAGCAGAGTTTCCCGACTGCAGTCCTGGAGGTCCAAACACCATTCAGATTTCATGCTGTCCCTAATAAATATGCCTGTGCTGCATTTATATGCACTGCCGCCATTGTATGCAAATGTATTTCATGCATATTCATTAGGGACAGCATGAAAACCTGAACCATGTTTGGTCCACCAGGACTGGAGTTGGGAATCTCTGCCCTAGAGCAGCGGCCAACAGGGGCACAAACACCCACACCCACACCCACAGGCTCCACTATCCAAAGCCTCATGGAGAGTCAGGCTGTTGGGCCCTGCACAGAGCAGCATCTCCCAATACTAGCAACTGCATACCTTAGCAATGCCGTCCTAAACCTGAGAACACGTTCCACATATATCAAATGTT
Source organism: Ichthyophis bannanicus (assembly GCA_033557465.1). Classification (NCBI taxonomy): domain Eukaryota; kingdom Metazoa; phylum Chordata; class Amphibia; order Gymnophiona; family Ichthyophiidae; genus Ichthyophis; species Ichthyophis bannanicus. Next base: position 1,840,419,235 of record CM066032.1, read on the forward strand.
TGCTATGATTAATGTCAGGTAACAAATCCTAAGTTAAACACAATTTGTTGACAGAGATTCATCATAGAAACCTTTCTGATATCTGTGGAGTGTGTTTCAGTTTTTGTTTCTGACAGTGTTTACCACCCCGGGGAGTGACCCCCAACAGTATTGCGTACCATAGCAATGCCTGCACTGTGCCCAGAACTGGTGGCGGCCAGGGCTGCCAAAAACCTCTAAATTTGCACAATGCTGGCATATGTGTGGGAGTGTGTGTATGTCTATCCAGTGTTTTGTGGCTGCCTACACCTTACTGAGCCCCCAATGCTTGCACTGTTTCCAGTGTTAGCCTGCCAATGTGCATAATGCAGAGCAAGGTACTGGGGTATGGCCCGGATCCGGCGGCCTGGCCAGGATGCATCTGCACAAGGCATAGGGCAATGGCTAGGGCATTGTATTGCCTGACCACCACCTGCATGGACAGAGTGGCCACAGCATGTCATGCTGGGAGGTCAGTCTCACCCTGACTGAGCAGTGACCATGGCATGGCTAGGTTCCCCATAGTGCTATACAGTATTTTTTTCAAGTGATATCTGCTAACCCAATAACTTTTCACACCTCTCTCGCATACTATGAAAATTCTTTTAGGCTTTATTCCGTTCATATCTAAATAGCCAATGTGTTGTATTCATTGTAAATAATTTCCCCGGTTATCCAAGTTTTTGTTCCTTGTTCTATGTAAAAAACAGATAACATGTACCTTATCTGATGTTTTCTTGTTCTATGTAAACCGCGCTGATTATAAATAGAGCGGTATATAAAAGATGTTAAATAAATAAATAAATATCTATGAGTTCTCTTTTCTGGGGCCCAATCACTAACATACCTGTTTGGTGGGTGTGCTCACATCCCATTTTTGGGTGCACACAGTTCCTCCAAGAACATGCGCTATGTATTAGCTAGCAGCCTGTCTGCAGTTAGCATGTGTATGGCTGGAACACCTTGCAGGGTGAAGAGGGTGGAAACTGACTGTGCCTTCTGCTGGTGAATGTCAGATAGTGGTGGAGAGCAGCTGAGCTTTTCCAGGCTTACTGCCTGTCTGCCAGTGCCTTATGTGATGCGTATAGATCTGCATTGACTGCCCTGTAGGGTGCCTATTCCCCAGCAGGACTGGGGTTGATGGTCCCCTCTTCTGCCACCATTGCAGAGATGTAGAATATGGATCTGTTGATGGTGGATCTGTTGATGGGAGATCCTGTCCCCCACCCTGACTCACAGAGGGTGGGTTGGGTGGTACTACATAATCTACTTTTGAGTCCAACCATCACCCTTCTCTTAAAACATGTGACCATGGCAACCACACAGGATATGCACTATTCTGGGTGCATCATATTCCACAAGTGCTAGACATGACTGGGAAATACAGTTGGACATAGGTGTGTCTGCAAAGTCTATCTATCACACACTGGCACTGATGGGGACCTGCAGCACAGCCTATCTCAACCAAGTCAGGTGCTGCGGACCTGGTGCTGGGTGCCCCACCACACCCTCAGGGTGAGCACAGGAACCGCACAATGTCACGGTCTGTAGCTACTCTGTGCCAGTAACAAACATGGTGAGTCCCCCCTACCAGGCCGGGGTGCTATAGAGGTGCATACCCCATCTTGTGAGCAGATGTAGGCTGCTGATCTGCATGTGCAGTGCATCATGGGTATGGGTGTGTTTACCCTATCCTGGTAACCACAGCAGACAGTTTGTGTGGTGACCTGCAGTCTTTCTGTAGCCAGCTAGCGGTGCATTAGACACTATAGAGATGTAGCCCACTGGTTACTTCAATGACTGCAAAGGCACATGTCATGGGTTGGATCCCACAGTGGTGTTATTTAATAAGGCTGTCTGAGGCTTTTCCTTTTAATTTACATCAGTGCTGCCAGCAAAAACACCCTCACAGTGCCGTAGCCTAAGGTGCCTCATAAGGCACCCTATAGATCACCCTATAAGGCACCCTATAGAGCGCCCTATAAGGTGCCCTATAAAGCCCCCTTTAGGGCACATTATAAGGTGCCTTGGCGGACAGGGCACTTTATAATTTGCCCTATGGAGTGCCTTATATGGCGCCTTATGCTGCACCTTAGGTTATCAAAAACAAAAAAACCCTCAAACGGTAATCAAAATTATTAAGATCCACCAAAAGGATACCATAAAAACCCTCTATTATTTTTGTTATTTTTTGTTGGACATAAATTGTGAGGGAAAGACACTCCAAACCTTCCCCAAAACACAATACATGTCCCTTATCTGGTCACACGCGCAGATAAGTGATATATATTAAAAGAAAAACAATTTTCTGCTCTACAAATCCACAATTTAAGATTTATTGGTTGAATAAAAGGGACATGTATTGTGTTTTGGGGAAGGTTTGGAGTGTCTTTCCCTGCGCCTTAGGCTATGGCACTGTGAGGGTGTTTTTGCTGGCAGCACTGATTTAAATTAAAGAAAGGAAATGCCTCAGATAGCCTTCTTACTTAACACCACTGCAGGATTGAACCCATGACCTCTGCCTCCCCAGTCATTGCAGTAACCAGTGGGCTACATATTTAGAGTGTCTAACAATGCACTGGCATGAACTTAGAGTTAACGCGTGTTAACGTGCCGCGGCGCCCACTATCGCACGATACCGTTTACTTGCAACCTTACCTCTGAACTGCCCACTACCTTATATGGCATTCTGCACATTAATGCTGCAACTAGCGCTGGTAACATTAAGACGATTTATCAAACATACCCCTTAGAAAAGAGAGGATTATTTCCATTGCAAAAGTTAAGTCATATACCACTCCTTACTTTTGCTTAGCTTGAAAGAGCATCTACTGCCAGCCTGCACTTGCAGTGAGAAAGAAGAACTGCAGAGATTTTAGGGTATGTTTACTAAACTGCGGTAATGTCACTTGAATTTGGTTCCGCGATAAAAGTACAGATGCCCATATAAAGGCGTGGGCGGTGCATCGTTACAGCAAGCCGTATCAACTAACGCATGTTACAAGGCGCCTTCGACTAACGCGTGTTACAAGGTGCCCTACAAGGCACCTTACAAGGCACATTAGAAGGCGCCTTATAAGGCGCCTTGTAAGGTGCCCTGTAAGGTGCCTTGTAAGGTGCCTCATAAGGCGCTTTGTAAGGTGCCCTATACAGTAGGGCTCCTTAGGCTAAGTGCCGTATTAGGCACCCCTGGACAAGGCACCTTAGAAGGCACCCTGGGTTATGGAACCATAGGTTAAGGTGGCCTAAAGAGGCTATGGTGCCTTAGGTTAGTGTGGCCTATGGGCTGCAAGGTGCTTCAGGATGACATGCATGACCTGCGAGGAACAGAGACAGATGTAGCCCTAACACTAGATAGAGCACTCAGGAAAGGCAATGAACAGGTGAGTGAAGGAGGGAGAGTTGGGAGCCGCTGGACCTGCCATATCTGCGGGTATCCCATGTGGCTGCCAGTACTGTTGACAAACATGGTGGGGGGCAACTGTACCACAGCACAGGGTGTTGGCAATGTAAAGTACTGGAAAGACAGTTGGTGTCAGATGATGGGAATAAGTGTCCCTCAGTGGAGGCGGAGGTGGCAGGATAGTTACAATGATGGGTGGACAGAGGAGTGGTGGTGCCTTGCAGATCAGGCACAGGTGAGGCAAACATGAAGAGGCGCAATGCAGGAAAGGGTAGCAGTGCCGGACATGGGGTGGCAGCCTGCACAGGCAGACAGGACTCTACACAGCTGACAGATGCAGATAGACGGACTGAGGGAATGTTGACAATTGTGGCGAGGGTATTATGGACTGGCAGCAGAAATCTGCCTGTTACAGGCATGCACACTATTTGAGTAAGACAGGCATGAGAGGAGAGAACAATGAGGAACTGAACCCGTGAATACTGCCGAGAATGGCATTGTATTAACCAGTAGGCTATACCTCCGTGGTGTATGTCACAGCAATGGCTGGGTACAGAAGGACTGCAGATCACCGCACAAACTGTCTGCTCTGAGTGCCAGGATAGGGTAACCCCACCAGTACCCATGATGCAATGCACATGCTGAATAGCTGTCTACAGCTGATCAGCAAATGGGGTATGCACCTCTCCGGTACCTCAGCTTGGAAATACTAACTGACAGTGCGTGATACTGGCACAGAGTAGCTACAGACCATGCCATTGTGCAGGTTCTGTGTTCTCCCTTAGGGAGAGAATGGGTGCCCAGCACTAGGTCCACAGTACATGTGGTGTTAGAGTTAGGCTTTGCTGTACATCCCCATCACTACCAGTGTGTGACAGGTATTCTTTGCAGTGCAGTTGAAGGTAATTTGGTGTCCATCTTTATCCTACAGTCACATGTGGCCTTTTGGGACCAGACACCACCCAGATTAGTGCGTACCCCCTGTTAGGGTCTGGCTGACATTGGCACCTGTTACCAGGGCAGAGGGGTTTCCAGACTTGCATGAGGTTTGTGCCTTTATAGGTTAAAGTGGTATACACTACATACCCCCAAAGGGCTCACATCACCCTTTTTCTAGGTAAGGGACAGGTGCCCCAGACCCCATGAAGCAACCTCCATCCTGCTCATATAAGACAGCTCTCCAGGGTTGGTGGGGCAGAGCCATGCCTGTGGCTGGGGCAGTGGCAGACCAGCAGCATTGATGGGGTTAGCTCTGGAAAACCCCAACTGCCTCACACCACTGTCTGCAAGTTACCAGCAGACAACACAGTCAGACTGTACCTTATAGGTGTTCCAACCATGCACAGTCTAACTGCAGACAATCCACTAGCTGCATTATAGGGTAAAACATAGGGACATGCTCAGCAGGAACCACAGCTGGGGCTTGAACCTGTGAACCTCTGCTTCTGGACACACTGGCAGGGTGTATTGCATCACACTGTTGCCACCGATGCATGGTGGTCCGTGGGGCTACCTGTACTTTTCCTCAGCCAGACCTTTTATGTTGCACTGCACACCACGTACTGGTACAGGGCATGGCCTAGGTCCACTGCAGGCAGGTGCCACTGCCCCCTCCAGCACGGGCACCCCCCCCCCCGCCATGCTGACATGACCATATGCTGTCGGTGCTGGTAGTGCACAGTCCCAGGCTATCCACTGTGTGGGTAGGTGGTCGCCTATGGAGAGGGATCTGGGGCATGGGGCATACATGAGCATCCTCACATCCCTCCCATCACCACCTACCAATAGTCTGTCCCTTCCCACTGTGGGGATCTCAGGTCAGTGCCCTGGCAACTTTTAGCTCGGGTGGACCAGGTAGATGTAGGTGGATTGTGTTTGGCCTTTGTCAACTGCTGTCATGCTGATTTCCGGTTTCTATGTTCCTATGTGCCACCTAGGCACCTGCCTAGTCCATCCTGTGCTCCAGCTGCCCCCACTACATGTCCCGCCTGCATCCCCCTATGCCCCACTTGCACCATCGCCATAGTGGCCTTTCATTCTTGGGCACTATGCTGTTGCTGGAAATGGAGCACTACTATCACGTTCTTGGGCTCCCTGTCTATGCTGTACATTGCTGACACTGAAATGGTTTCTCTCTCCTGCAAATGTGCATCTAACAGCAGGTTTTCATTCGCGGTAGGATTCAGCCCTTCAGTTCAGTATGTTAGTGTGCAGAGAACCTCTCCCCGCCCATTGACCCCTTCCCCCACCCTCTCTCCTCCCTCTGCGGTGTTTACCGCGGCTGGGAACGTTAATGATTGTTAGGTAACTTTAACGTGCATTAATGTTACATACCACGCGTTAACATTAGCTAACGATCGTTAACGTTATCTAACGTGCGGTCTGTAACGTTAATGCAGTTTAGTAAACATGCCCCTTTATTCTGCTCGGTGGTATATCATTTAGATACAGAGCAATTGGCCATGGGGCACTGGCTACTTAACCTTCTAAATCCGTTGTGTTCTATGGAGTGCTTATTTCAGGTCTGCTTAGGGAACCATTGTATTGAAGGAGGGGGATAGAGGAAGGGTAGATAGGCAGCAGCAGGACTGATGGCAGAGAAACAAGGTCACACTCAGTCTGTCCTTTTACCAAGGGCTACTTCGATCCCATATGGTGCCCTGGGCTACGTTTGCGAATGGGCCAACCCCATTCCCGTGCTCCACTCTCCCCGCTTCTTTTCCTCCTCTCCGGGATAGGCAGTGGTGGCAATATATTTAAAAAGGCACCAGGGTGCCAGAAGTCCATTCTCTTCTAGCAGCACGGAGTCATTCACCCTTTCACCCCCTCTGATTTCTCTTCCTATTAAAGTGGAATCGGAGGGTGTTGGAAGCATAAATTTCACCAAAAGAGAAGGTAACTCCGATGTTAAGAACATAAGAACATACAATATGCCATATTGGGCCAGACCAAGGTCCAACAGCCCAATATCCTTTTTCCTACAGTGGCCAATCCAGGTCACAAGTCCCTAGCAGTTTCCATAAAAGACACACAGGTTCCAAAATGCTTGTACTGGGGCAAGCAGCGGATTTCCTGGGTCCCCTTTAATAATGGTTTTTGGACCTTTCCTCCAGGAACTTGTCCAAACCTTTTTTAAACTCAGCTACACTAACAGCTTTTACTGCATCCTCCTGAAACAAATTCCACAATTTGATTATGTGTTGAGGGAAAAATATTTTCTCTTATTAGTCTTAAATGGGTTACACTGTAGCTTCATTGCATGTCCCCTAGACTTTCTATATTTTGATGGTGTAAACAATCAATCAATATGGACTTGGCAACAGAAATGAAGCTGGAGAAAGACTGATAGAATTCTGCAAGACCAATGATCTATTCATCTCAAACACCTTCTTCCAGCAACACAAGCGGCGACTGTACACATGGACTTCACCGAATGGATTATATAAAAATCAAATTGACTACATATGCGGAAGTCAACGATGGAAAAGCTCTGTAACATCAACAAAGACAAAACCTGGAGCTGACTGTGGTACAGATCATCAACTACTAGTATGCAAACTCAAGCTAAAGTTGAAAAAGAGCAAACCACTCATGAATGCAGCAAAATATGACCTTGAGAATATACCACTGGAATTTAAAGACTGCCTGCAAAATCGATTTGCTGCTTTAGATACAAATGACAGAGCTCCGGAAGAGTTATGGAATGACATCAAGAAGGTTGTGTTGGAAGAAAGCGAGAAGTCTCTACAAAAGGTGAAAAAGCAAAAACGGCCAAAATGGATGACGGAAGAAACTCTGAAAATTGCCCAGAAACGCCGAGAAGCTAAAGCCAGAGGAGAAAGAAAGACAATCGCAGAACTCAACAGAGATTTCCAACGTGCAGCAAGACAGGACAAGGAAAAGTACTACAATGACACTTGCAAGGAAATAGAAGCATAAACTACTAGAGGAAGAACAAGATCGGCTTTCCTAAAGCTACGAGAGTTAAAGAAAAAGTTCCAGCCTCGAATTGGAATGTTACAAGATGCTCAAGGTTCTATGTTGAATGATGCTGAGAAGATCAAGAAAAGGTGGAAGGAATATACAGAGTTTTTATATGATAAAGATCAAGTGGACCAACAGCCGTTTCAACCTGTACCTTATGATCGGGAACCATTGGTGATGAAAGAAGAAGTTGAAGCAGCATTGAAAGCCTTATCAAAGAACAAAGCACCAGGCATTGATAGCATTCCCATAGAAGTATTGCAGCAATCTGATGCAGCTGTTACCGTACTCACAAGGCTCTGCCAAGAAATATGGAAGACAACATCATGGCCAACTGACTGGAAAAGATCTGTGTTTATACCAATACTAAAGAAAGGTGATCCAACTGACTGTGGAAATTATAGCACAATCGCTCTGATCCCACATGCCAGCAAGATTCTACTGAACATTATTCAAAAGAGACTACAACCATACCTGGAACAAGAACTACCTGAAGTGCAAGCAGGGTTCAGGAAAGGGCGAGGAACAAGAGATATCATTGCGGATGTGAGATGGATCCTTGAAAAGACTAAAGAATACCAAAAGGATATCTATTTGTGCTTTATCGACTATAGCAAGGTTTTTGACTGTGTAAACCATGAGAAACTCTGGGCCACATTAAGAAGCATGGGTATACCAGAACACCTGATCGTTCTCTTGCGCAATCTGTACATTGATCAAGAATCAACAGTTCGAACGGAACAAGGAGAAACAGAATGGTTTAAAATAAGCAAAGGTGTAAGACAAGGCTGCATACTTTCCCCCTACCTGTTTAATTTATATGCAGAACAAATCATCAGAGAAGCAGGATTGTATGAAGACAACAGAGGTGTGAAGATTGGTGGAAGACTCATCAACAACCTTTGCTATGCTGATGATACCACATTACTGGCTGAAAGTGAAGATGATCTGAAGCATTTGCTTCTCACAATCAAAGAACATAGTCTCAAAATGGGCCTGCACCTTAATGTAAAGAAGACAAAGATCATGACAACTGGCATAATCAACAGGTTCATCGTTGAAGGAGAAGAAATTGAAATTGTGAACAACTTTAACCTACTTGGATCAACTATTAATAAAGAAGCAACAAGCAGTCAAGAAATCAGACGACGCATTGCTCTTGGCAGAATGGCTATGAAAGACCTAGATAAGATTCTCAAGAGCAGAGATGTCTCTCTCCATACAAAGATTCAACTTGTTCAAGCCATGGTATTTTCAATAACATCATATGGATGTGAAAGCTGGACAGTGAAAAAGATAGACAGGAAGAAAATTGATGCCTTTGAATTATGGTGCTGGCGGCGAATACTGTGTATACCATGGACTGCCCGAAGAACAAACCAGTCGGTACTAGAGGAGATCAAACCTAAGCTTTCTTTAGAAGCTCAGATGACAAGACTTCGACTTTCATACTTTGGACACATCATGCGAAGAGAGAGATCATTAGAGAAAGACATTATGCTTGGCAAAATAGAAGGTCAACGCAAAAGAGGAAGGCCAGCAATGAGATGGATCGATACAATAACAGCAGCTACGGGTACCAGTCTGTCAACAATGAGCCGCCTGACTGAAGACCGAACACAATTTAGGATAGCTATCCAGAGGGTCGCCATGAGTCGACTCCGACTCGACGGCACTTAACAACAACAACAAACAATCAATCTACATTTACCTGTTCCACTCCATTTATTAATTTATAGACCTCTATCATATTTCCCCTCAGCCGTCACTTTTCAAGGTTGAAGAGCCCTAGGTTTTTCAGCTTCTCCTCAAACGGGTATCTTCCATCCTCTTTACCATTTTGGTGGCTCTTCTCTGTATCTTTTCTAATAATGCTATATCCTTTTTAAGATACGGCGACTAGAATTGCACACAATATTCAACATGCAGTCGCACCATGGAATGATACAGAGGCATTATAATATCCTTTGTTTTATTTTCCATTCCTTTCCTTATGATACCTAGCATTCTATTTGTTTTCTTTGCCGCTGCTGCACACTGGGCAGAGGGTTTCAACATGTTATCCTTGATGTTGCCTAAATCTGTTTCCTAGGTAGTGGATCCTAATGTGGAACCTTGCATTGTATAACCATGGTTTGGGTTGTTCTTTCCTAGGTGCATAACTTTACACTTGCCCACATTAAATTTCATCTGCCATTTGAAAGTCCAGTTTTCCAATTTATCAAGATCCTCCTGCAATTTCTCACAATCCTCATGGGTTTAACAACTTTTAATAATTTTGTGTCATCTGAAAATTTGATTACCTCACTCATTATTCCCATTTCCAGGTCTTTTACAATAATGTTAAAAAGCAGTGGACCCAGCACCATTCCCTGGGGTTCTCCACTATTCACCTTTCTCCATTGGGAAAATTGGTCATTTAACCCTACCCTCTGCTTTCTATATTTTAACCAGTTCCTGATACACAATAGTACACTGCTTCCTATCCCATGACTTTTTAATTTTGCCAAGAGTCTTTCATGAGGGACCTTGTCAAAGGTTTTCTGAAAGTCCAGATACACTATATCATCCAACTCACTTTTGTCTACCTGTTTATTCACACTTTCAAAAAACATAACAGATTAGTAAAACAAGATTCCTTGGCTAAAGTCATGTTGGCTGTCTCCCATTAAGCATAACTATCTACGTGTTCAGTAATTTTGTTCTTTATAATGGTTTCTACCATTTTTCCCGGTACTAACGTCATGCTTACTGGTCTATAGTTTCCCGGATCACCTCTGGAATCGTATTGAAAAACTGGCATTACATTGGCCATCCTCCAATCTTCAGGTATTACAGATGATTTTAGTGATAGTTCACAGATTACCAATGGTCTGCAATCTCATATTTCAGTTCTTTCAACCTTTGGATGTATATCATCCAGTCCAGATGATTTGCTACTCTTCAGTTTATCAAATAATTGTAATATATCTTCCTGATTTATCAATATTTCTTTCAATTCTCTTGTGGCATCACCTTTAAATACCATTTGGTATGGGGATGGAAGGATACTCCTATGAAGAAAGGCTAAAAAGGTTAGGGCTCTTTAACCTGGAAAAGAGATGGCTGAGGGGAGATATGATAGAAGTCTATAAATTAATGAACGGAGTGGAACGGGTAAACGTAGATCGATTGTTTACCTTATCAGAATATAGAAAGACTAGGGGACATGCAATGAAGCTACAGGGTAAACTATTTAAGACTAATAAAAGAAAATATTTTTTCACTCAACGTGTAATCAAACTCTGGAATTTGTTACCGGAGGATGTAGTAAAGGCTGTTAGTGTAGCTGGGTTTAAAAAAGGTTTGGACAAGTTCCTGGAGGAAAGGTCCATAAACCATTATTAAGAAGTGACCGAAGATATCAATGCTTGACCCAGTACAAGCATTGTGGAACTTGTGTCTCTTGGGGAAACTGCTAGGTACATATGACCTAGATTGGCCACTATTGGAAACAGAATACTGGGCTTGATGGACCTTGGTCTGACCCAGTATGGCATATCTTATGTTCTTATGTTCATTTCAGTCATGGGTAATATCCCTACATCTTCCTCACTAAAGACTGAAGCAAAGAATTCGTTCAGTCTCTTCGCTATGGCCTTTTTATTTATTTATTTACAGTCTTTTTTATACTGTGCTATTCAACATCAGTGCCATTTACATGAAACAGAAACTTATACGGTGCAGGGGACTGTTCAATATTTACAATAAACAGGTGATTAAAACTTGGATAAACTGGATTAACTATTTACATATAGGCTTCATATCAGTTCCTTTCGTAGATTAATGATGGTGAGTTGGTGTAGGTGAGATGGTTGTTGGAACACCTACGTCTAGGTAGTATTTGAGGAAGAGGTGGTGTTTTAAAGCCTTCCTGAATTGTGTTAGGTCAGGGATTGCCCAGATGTGTGAGGCCCTGTTACTCACAAAAGACCGATTACTAATTATCACTAATTTCCTGTATAGTCCAGATCCAAAAGTCAGTACAGGTGCAATCAAAATCTCTGTTTATTAGATAACTGATGGACAAATACAGGCAGGGGAGAGAGAGTTCTATTGAGCACTAGGCATCTCCAGAATATCTCCCTCCCCCGAGTATAATAGTCATGTTACATATATACATTTTTTGCTTCCGTGTATTACTTCCGTATATGCATACAGTCTCCAAATCCATCCCTCTGTGAGGCCCCCTCTCCTTCCTCCTTCTGTTTCCTGTCATTGACCTTTCTTTCCCCTCTGTATTCCTGTTTCAACATTCCTCAGGCCTCTGTCTTGCTTATATTCACCAACTGTCAAAAACCGTCTACTGTCTTCAGGACTAACGGCTCTTTGCATGGTTTCCTGTGTACGTGCTCTCTGCACAAAGCCTCTGCATGTCTATGTCTGGACCCTTCAGTTCGGACATATGCATTGCTATGGCCTGTGATATCCTTATGCTGGCCTGGGTTTTTTCCTTTGTCCACAAATATAGTAGTTTGGTTGACATATTTTTATTAGAGCAGAATAAAGGCCATTGAGTGATTATGAATGAGGAACATATCTCTAAACCTTATAATCCCTACAGATGTCAGGTGGTAAGGCTTTCCAGCATCTGGGTGCACAGAATTTAAATGCCCTGTTTACTGTTGCCTGGGTGCATTGGGTTACTGTCTTAGGGATTAACAGTGTGTTTATTGCTGCAGATCTTCTGGCCCTGTTGGGAGGAGTCATGTGGGTGAGCTCCGTGAGTGAGGTGGAGGAGAGCCTGTTGATGGCTTTGAAGGTCAGCAGTAGGGTCTTGAGCGTGAGTCTGCTGTGGATAGGGAGCCAATGGAGCTGTTTCAAGATGGGTGTCACATGGTCACGCCTGGAGGCGCCACATAGCACTCTGGCTGCGGTATTCATTGCTAGCTGGAGTGGACACAGCATGGCTCGTGGAAGCCCTTGTAGGATCGCATTGGCATAATCAAAATGCGGGATGATCAGCGCTTGATAGATTGTCCGGAAGTTGTCTGGTTCTAGCAAGGAGTGTAAGTGTCTGAGAGTCCGGATCTTATGGTAGACTGCTTTTACCATGTTGTTAATGTGCGCTTTCATGTCTAAGCGTTGGTCTAAGGTGACCCCAAGGTATCGGATTGTGGACTTGGTTTGTAGCTCCGCTTCCTTGACTTTTAGGCAGGCTGGAGGGATGAATTCTTGGTTCCTCGTGACAAAAAGAACTTCTGTTTTCTTGTGCTGTATTTGGAGGTTTTGGGTCTGGAGCCAGTTGGCCACTGCGTCGAAGCAGTCTGTCAGTGGGGAAAAATCTGGATGGTCGGTCAAGAAGGGCATGTAGAGTAGTACATCATCGGCATATATCAGGCAGTTAACCTTGAAAGATCGGATGAAGTTACAGATTGGCTGCATGTAAAGGTTGAACATCAGGGCAGAGAGAGAGGAACCCTGTGGGACGCCCTGCTTCTGGTGGAAAGGTTCCGATGTTTAGGTTTCCAAGTGTATGTGCTGCCATCTGTGAGACAGGTATGATTTGCACCAGTTTAGTGCTGTGTCACAGATACCCTTCTCTTCGAGCCGCTTCAGGAGGATCTCATGGCTTACCGAGTCGAATGCGGTGGATATATCCAAGAAGACAAGGACAAACCTTTGGCGGGCGTTATCGATTCCGGTAATTATGTTGCTGAAGAGGGTAGTGAGTAGGGTTTCCACACCATGGGATTCCCTGAATCCATGTTGGCAGGGGTCCAGCGAGGTGGTGTCGTCAATGTGACGTTGTTTCTGGCGTTGGGCTTCTTTTTCAATTATTTTGGCTAGTAGTGGTATGCTCGATATAGATCTGTACGATTCCACCTTCTGGGGGTCGAGATTGTTATTTTTCAGCAATGGCCTGATGGATGTGTGTTTGAGGCTTTGGGGGAATGAGCCGGTTGTGAAAGACAGGTCCATGAGTCTGGCTATGAACGGGCTGAATTTGCTACGTAGCTCTTTTATCCAGAAGGCAGGACAGGGGTCCGTCTGTGCCGTGGAGGTGTTGATCGAGGCGATTGTGTCTTCGATGTGCTTCTTGGATGGGGTGGAGAAGGTGGTCAATGGTGTTGTGTATGTTGGTTCTTGGACGGTGGTCGGTACTGAGGATTTGTTGGTCTGGCATAGTTTTGCTAGCAGGAAATCTGTGAATTCTTGAGGGTGAATCATACTTGTTTGTTCTGGTCCCAGTTCTTTTGTTAGGTTCTTGACAAGGTTGAATAAATCATGTGGTTTGCTTAGTGAGCATTTTAGAGTATCGGTGTGGAATTACCTTATTTTCCCTGTGATTGCCTCACGGTGTTTTGCCAGGTGAAGATTATATGCTTTCTGGTCTGCCGAGGAGCGTGAACGCCGCCAGCATCTTTCGAGCTTCCTTAGGCAGAGGAGAGATGTTCTTAACTCAGTGGAGTACCAGGATGCAGTGGCTCGTTTCCTTGGAGGCTTGTTTGATGGAGGGCGTTGTGCAATGGTACTGAGGCTGTTATTCCAGCTGGAGATCAGCTCGTCGAGGTTAGATGTTGTCAGGGCAAGTAGTGAGCGGGATTGGGTCAGGATAGTTTCCTTGTCGAAAGGTTGGAATCTCCGTGATGGTGTCCTGGTGATGCTACTCGGACATCTGGAGTACTTCTGGTGATGGTCCGATACTGGAATCTGGAAGTTGATTAGTTTGTGGTTGGACCATGGTACCGCGGTGAAGGACGGCGTAGGGACGTGAGCATTTTCCAAGGCTGTTTGTGGGGCGAATATCAGGTCCAATATGTTTCCCTGTCCCCTCTTAGTGCCCCTTTTACCTCTCTATCATCTAATGCTCCAACTGATTCTCTCACAGGTTTTTGCTACAAATGTACTTGAAAAAGTCTTTACTATAGATGTTTGCTTCCACAGCAAGCTTTTTCTCATGTTCTCTCTTTGCCTGCCTTATCAATGCCTTCCATCTAACTTGCCAGTGCTTATGTTGTTTCCAGTTCTCGTCATTTGCCTCATTTTTCTATTTCCTGAATGATGCTTTTTAGCAACAACATTCTCTCTAATCTCACCTTTAAACCATGCTGGCAGTTTTTTGGACTTCCTTCCACTTTTCTTAAAGCGTGGAATACAGCTGGTCTGGACTTCCAAGATTGTATTTTTAAACAACACCCATGCCTGATGTAAATCTTTAACCTTTGCAACTGCTCCTTTTAGTTCTTTTTTGTTTGTATTTAACATTTTATTAAATTTTTCATACATTCAACAAATTAGAAATGCATTCAGAAATTTTATTTACTTTCTCTTATATACTGCGCTATTCTGCATCAGTGTGGTTTACATTGAACAGGGCATTATAACTTGGAGATAACTATTTTACAGGGAACATGGACGGTTAAGTGGCTTGCCCAAGACCACAAGGAGCACCTGTGGGACTAGAAACCCCAGTCCTTCCAACCCAAGGTTACTGTCCTCTAGTGGGATTGGAACCCCCAACCTTCCAGCCTGAAGTACCTTGCCCCAACCACTAGGCCACTCCTCCACCCTGGCATCTCTGGCAAACTGGAAACAAAAAAAATATTCATCATAATAGAGATTAGGAAATAATCCATAGCCATACTTAAGCCCACTAATTATTAAAATGGGGGGAAGCACCAGGAAACAATTTCACCAAAAAGAAAAACAATTACATAGCAGTGAGAGACCTATGCATCAGGTGGATGGGAATCAACAAGAACCACAGATTCTTCCCTAGCAGATAGGAACTCCAGCAGTTGACTGGGTTCAAAAAACAAATAAAGTTTTCCTTTATAGGTAACATGACATTTAGCTGGAAATTTCAACAAAAAAAGACCCACCTAGGGAAAGGATCCTGGGTTTAAGCCTCAGAAATTCCTTTCTCCTTAGTTGGGCATCCCTAGCAAGATCGGGGAAAATACGTACATATGAACCCAGAAATTGCAAACTGAAATTCCTAAAATATGACCTTAAAATTAAAGATTTATCTGACTCCAGAGCCAGCATAACCAGGAGAGTGGAACGAGATGTAACTAGCTCCAAGGAACTTTCTAAAAACCCCGTAAGGTCTCCAGGCATATCAGAGGCCTCACCCGGCCCCCCCTCCCCGATCCCCCGGCCCACCACAAGATATTGCACCCTGGTCATCGGCGGTAGGTGCTCCTCGGAGATCTTCAAAACCTCACAAAAGTACCTACGGACCATCTCCATTGGAGAACACAATGGAGACCTAGGAAAATTAATCAGTCGCAAATTGTTCTTCCGGACTTGATTCTCCAGATATTCCAATCTTCTAGAGGACACATTCCTATCTTTAATATGGGCACCATGAAGCTCCCGGAACTGTTCAAGATTCTTTTCCATCTGTACCAACTTCTCCGCCTGCTCCTGCTGAACTCTGGAACTTTCTTGAAACTGAGCACGAAGAAAAAGAGTTTCAGAACTTACTAACGACGAAATCGAGCCCAGAGAAGAATTCAACGTGGCAATTGCGTCCCATAGCACCTCCAACGTAATCTTTGAAGGCTTCACCAAACCACCAGCTCCTCCAAATGGTTGCAAAAGATTGCCTGACTGGGACAGGCTGTCCCCCAATGGAGACAGTACCTGCAAACTCTCTCTTCCCTCAGATGGCAAATACGGAAGTGCACCAGATGCTCCTGGACCCTCCAGCCTCCCCCGTAGCGGCGTGCTAGCTTGCAACCCACTGGGAAGCACTGCCGGGGCCTCTGAAACACTTCCGGGGCATGGCAGGGGGGGGGCCCGTTGCTCAGGGGAAAGCAAAACTCCTGACGTGCTCAAGTCCGAAACACACGCCGGACCCGCCGAAGATGCTGCTCCAGCTGCGGGATCCCCAAACCGCACATTTGGAGTGTTCTCTGCCCAGCCAGCATATTCAAAGCCTCACTCGAGGGCAAGGAGACTTGCTTGTGCTTCCTATGCCCCATTTCCACCTCAGAAAGCGTAAGTTGGCAAAGTCCAGAGTGCCCCACAGACAGCGGTTTCACACGCAGCTAATCACTACCGCCATCTTGCCTCTCCCCCCTTTTACTTCTTTTCTTAACTATTTTCCTTGGTGCCTTTTTAAATGTATTGCTGCTGAAGCACGTTCCAGAGAGGGGCAGCAGTGGCGACAATGAGCAGTGTGGCATTGGGAATGAGGTTCACCTAGGCGCCTTCTGCCCTTGCACCGACCCTGAACAGGGCTGCTTTTATCTATGGTTAGCAGGGCTGCTGGGTCCCCATTGTACAGGGGTCCACGGCAGCTGCTGCTTTTGACCATAGATAGAAGCAGTCCTGCTTTTACCCATCCATTGTTTCAGCATGATCTCTGCATTTGCCATTGGAAATGGTGCAGGTCCAATACCCTATTGGGATGGAGCTTGGCACCTAGCGCAATGGCAACTCACTGACCTTGCATGGCAGCTTTTGATATGAGCAGTCGTGAACTATGTCTCCTGGTGGCTGATGGACAATAGCATCACTCTCTGTGCAGAACATTTAAACAAATGAAGACAAAGTACCATGTGATGGAAAATAAAACTGACTAAGGGGCAGGACGGTGAGTGGTGTGACTACAAGGGGTAAGAACCTTAAAAAGGTTCATCCACATGTATATCTATGATTTAATGTGTATACAATCAATTTACACATGCAAAAAAATTCTTGCACACATACACTGGGTGCAAAACACAGTCATGTGTAGAAAAACACAAAAAAGCAACTTAAAATCACCAAAATGTGTTTAAAACTAAGGGGCATGTTTCAGTAAACTGCCTCAGCGGTCAACGAGGGAGATAGCTGTTAACACAGCCCGGAAGCATGGGCTAACACAGGGGAAATACAGATTGTGCGTTGATTCTCTGCACTATCTGTATTTTCCATGTTAACTGCAGGGAGAGGAGTGATCGGGGTGGGGAGAAGGTGTGGCAACAGGTGGCAGCCAGCATGTGAGTAATTCTTGCATGTTGACTGTTAAAACTGCAGCTGCAGAGACCACCTACTAAAGAGGTGGCGTTAAGTGCAGTCACACTATCAGCAAAGGCAGTGGCGATCCCCCTGCAGCTCTCCACTCTGATGTAAAAAGCAAGTCCAGTGCTACAAACTATATTACCTATGGCACCCATCAAGCCCCCTGCATCTCCTCCCCCGGCATCGATAACGCACCCCAGACTCCCTCCAACATCAGTACTCCCCCATCCCCCCTGGGCAGCATCCAACTAGAATGAGTGTCTGTTCCCCCCACCCCCACCTGACCCTGATATGACAGGGATCCTGGGTAGTGCCCCACACCTCGGGCCTCTTCAGGTCTGACAAGGGTCACCCTGGTGGTCTAATGGTGATCAGAGAAGGAGCAGTCCCCCCAATGCTCCTGTCTCGTCTCCATCGGCTCTCAAAATGGTGCCAGTCTCGCGGTGCTGAACCATAGCAGTAAGACTGATGATAGATTTATAAATCATATCTCCCTAAGCTTGTCACATTAGACAACAAAAATAAAGGCAACAATAATACAAGCAGAATATAAAATAAAACAACACCGAGAGGAAATCATATTTCCAGTTGTTTGTGTTTTTCTGTCTCAGTATCTGTTCCATTCTACAACTTCTTAGAAAAACTATTAGCTGTGGTAATTAACAGAGACTGGAAATTTGATTGATTTTGTTGTTATAAAATCTGAAAGTCCATTTCAAACTTTACAGGTATGTTTTTTGGTTTGCAGGCAGGTCGGCAAATAAACAGTTCACAAACCAAAGGCCACAGTTCACTAATTTAGGAAAATGTGACTGATGCATTGAACATGGTTCTTCCATTCAGTAAATACCCACGTTTATGCTCATTCCTTCCCAGTTACCCAAGCTGATGTCCTCGGAGCTGACTGGAGAAAGGGTCTTTTTGTAGACTCTTGTCTCTTCCATCTGCTAAGCGTGTTACTCCACGAGTATCTGTGTGCTTTCTATGGTGTCCTGATATCTAAGGGCCCAATGTTCAAAAGCATTTGCACAGTTTATAGACCTGTAAACCATCTAAATGCCGCTTAGAGGGATATTTAGTGGCATGAACACGGTTAGTGGCAGTGAAAATCCCCGATTAACGCCGCTATTCGCCCTGATGCTAACCGCTTAGCATCGGGGTGTGTTGGGGTGTTCTGGGGCACAGTGGAGGCAACACGCGTTGCTAAGCAGGCAGCGGTGATATTGAACTGCTGCCCACTTAGCGGCCCACGGATAAAGATAGATGCAGCAAAAGCAGGCCTGTCTTTCCCGGGGGAGCTAACCGGGCTGCGGTTCAATATCGCTGCTGCCTGGTTGACCTCTGTGGCATCTTTGGCTGTGAGGTGACCCTGGATATTCAATACCGGGGCTGCATTGAATATCTGGGGTTAAATTCGGCTGTGACAGCTGTGCACCATCACAAATTAATGTTGGGCCCTAATAATCTAAGGTATAACTGTGCCTTCTAAGGTGCACAGAGCCTCTGGTATGTTTTCATCCGCCTGGCTAATAGAGGACAATGAAGCTCTGGGATATGTGTGGCCTCAAATGCATAAGCCAACCTCACAGCCACACTGAGGGACATCCCCACCCTCTGGTGCTTCTGGCATCTCACTTCGTAGTTCCCCCCACTTTAGTAGGCTCTCCTCAGTAGTTACTCATTGTGAAATTTTCAAATAACCCCTCTAGCTCCAAACTACAGTAGGTGGGAGCTATTTAATTAGAGCCCAATTCCATAACCTGTACATCTGGCCCGCGGACATGTCCAAATTCAAAATGGGCCCGATCTAAACGTGACTTTGCAGTTGCGGGATAGGTGCACCCGCAGTCCTGGAATCAGGAACATAGACATTTTCGGTGTGGCATGAACAAAGCATTATGGAGTACGAGAGACAGTTATACGCAGCAAATGGCTATGTACATCCCCATGCTCACCATATTCAGAAAAGATGGACGTTTTCGATCCTGCCCATCTCCGCTATATACCCACAAACGGCTACACCTCCTCTGTAAAACATGCATCTCCTAAGCTGCTCCTCTCACTGACAGTGTTGTGCTGATGCAAACTAAACATTTATTTACATTTATTTATTTATTTATTTACATTTCTTCTATACCGCACCATTTGCGATCAGCGCGGTTTACATAGAACAAACGGTATCCGACAATAAACAAATGTCTGGTCATTACATTGAACAGGAAAAGTAACTTGGAGAACATGAAAGCTGATGATACATAAATGTTGCTGCATTACTTGCCTCACAACATACTTGGCAGAAGAAGACCTCCTTAGTAATGTGTGCTTTGGTCATTTCTAAAAACAGTCTGTACAATGCAAGGTATGGACCAGAAAAAATCAGAATAGATTCCCCATAGCTAAATGTCAAATGTCAAAACATATCCCTGTCAATAATAAGGGATCTTCAGAATGAGAGCAGTCAGCAGTACAAACAGCACTAATACATGCCTGAAGGCACCATCATTGCTCCCTACAATGTGCACAGTTTTAGAGACCAATGATAGTGCTTTTGGGCATTCTTGAAGGACTACAAAAAGGGACTGCTACTTCTGGAGAGAGATCTTCAATTGTAAGTATTTACTTCTGGGAATTTTTCTAAATCTTGGTGAAAAGGGAATTCTTTAGATTAAAGCTTATCAATCTGTGAATCCAATGTATTTGTTAAATCAGTCAGGGCCTAGTAAAGAGCGTTTAGTTTCAGTAAATTAAAAACTCAACAGAGAGCTTTCAGTTTAAGTTTAAAACCCAGCAGAGAGCTTTTAGTTTAAAACACAGCAGAGGGCTTTCTGGTTAAATTTAGAACCCAAGCCCTCTGCTGTGTTTTAAATTTAAACTGAAAGCTCTTATTTATGTTCTTATTTTTTCTGCCTGATCACAATGGCACCTAGTGCTGAAGCCATCACCTACGGTCCGGGTACCTGCCAGACATTCATGTCCTCCCCAGATTGTGGATGAGTACACCAGATCCTCCTGTATAACACTCAAACCACACACACATACGCACTCTCACTTGCAGTCTCAAAAAACATATTTCTGCTAGAAAGATGCCCTTCACCTTTCAACAACAGCTGGTATAAGATCATAGCATGGAGTCCCAGGACTCCTTCAACAGACACATTTGTTAGGACATAGGAATTGTTAGGGAACCTTAGATTTGCTCCTTTAGCACGAACAGTAAATGTCAGCACAGCCAGAGTAAACACTGTTGCTCTTCTTAATATTTCTGTGGGAGTGTTTATTAATGTTTCTTTACCTTAAAGCCTTCACTCACCTCTGCTTTCTGTTCTGCCAAACTGCATCTTGTGTGTTTCCAGCTTGCAAACACACCGGTACAAAACATCTTTGTCACAGCCATTCTTCAATACGAAATGCATTGAAGTGCAGAACAGTACATTTTCTAAGTCCTGTCCTTATATGTTTCCGCACGAATAACGTGGGCGTACATGGCCATGGGGCTTCGGAATACGGTCTTAGACCGCTACGCACCCCGATGCTAAATGGTTAGCATCAGAGTGTATCGGGAGCATTGTGGGGCAGTAGCCCTCATTAACGAGGAAGTGGTATTATTGAGCCACTGCCCGGTTAGAGACATGTGGTGAAAGTCAGGCGCAGGAAACCCTGGCCTAACATTTGCCACTGAAGCTTACCGGGTGACGGCTGAATATCAGCGCTCTCCGGTTAGCTTCATGGCAATCTGGGCTGCCCAAATATTCAATACAGGAGCCCGGATATGGTCCCAGCATTGAATACTTGGGGTTAAAGTACAGAATCAGTAGCTAGCCATCAGCACTGAATATCAGGTTCTAAAAGTTTAAAACTGCAGCTCTACATCGTGTCTCAAAAGTTTCTTTCAAAAAATATTGCGGCCAATATTCAGTAGCGGCGATTAAGTGTTTTTAAAACCCCCGAGCAGCCTCTACTTTATGTAAATCGGATATTCAGTACTAGAATTTATCTGGCATCCAGCACTGAATATTCCGTTTCCCCGGATCGGCCAGCGGTGATATTCAGTCACTAACTAGAGACGTTGGTGGGGAGCTGATGCTCGGTTGAGTACAGGAATCAGTTTGCTCTTTTATACCAAGTGCAAAAATCGCAACTAGGCAGACTGAATGGGTCCGTTTCATCATTTTTGTCATCATTTATTATGTTATTGTGCTACTATATGCAACACAAAGATTCACGTTTTCACAAAGTGACTTAGGGGTATGTTTACTAAACCATGGTAATGTTACCGTCGTTAATTTCCCTGGTAATGTTATGGATGCCCATATAAAAGAGTGGGTGGTGCATCGTTAAAGCAAGCCGTGTCAGGTAACGCGCATTACAAGGCGCCTAACACGCGGTACAGTACGCCCTGAATCTAGTATGCGTTAACATCACAGCCGACGGGAAGAAGCAGCGTCTGAAGGGGTTGCAATCAAAGGCACGCAGACAGTAGAAGATGCGTTGAGGGATGTGCAGACATGGTGCCACATGAGAAACGGAGCCATAGGTGTACGGCCGGAGACCACAGGCAGCTGATATCGCAGTCTGGAATGGGGACATGAGCCACAGTTAACACATGTACACACACCATCAAATGGTGTGCAGTGAACACAGCATGCAGAGGAGTAAACAACGCTAACAGAAAGGGCTGAAGGGCCAGCTGTGTGGATGGTGTGTGTATAAGGGCAAAATGGGCAAGGGATCCAAAAAGGAGTAAGAGGGAATTGAACCAGTACACTGAAGAACCCAAACACAGCTTACCGGCACCAATACCAAACCACTGAGCCTCCTGCCCACCCAGACAGCCCAAAGAACATAAGAACATAAGATATGCCATACTGGGTCAGACCAAGGTCCATCAAGCCTAGTATCCTGTTTCCAAACAGTGGCCAATCTAGGTCATACGTACCTAGCAGTATCCCCAAGAGACACAGGTTCCACAATGCTTGCATTGAGTCTCCTGGGTCCCTTTTTAATAATGGTTTATGGACCTTTCCTCCAGGAACTTGTCCAAACCTTTTTTAAACCCAGCTACGCTAACAGCCTTTACTACATCCTCCGGTAACAAATTCCAGAGTTTGATTACATGTTGAGTGAAAAAATATTTTCTCTTATTTGTCTTAAATAGTTTATCCTGTAGCTTCATTACATGTCCCCTAGTCTTTTTATATTCTGATAGTGTAAACAATTGATCTATGTTTACCTGTTCCACTCCATTCATTAATTTATAGACCTCTATCATATCTCGCCTCAGCCGTCTCTTTTCCAGGTTGAAGAGCCCTAACCTTTGTAGACTCTCTTCATAGGAGTAGCCTTCCATACCCTTTGCCATTTTGGTGGCTCTTCTCTGTACCTTTTCTAATAACGCTATATCCTTTTTAAGATACGGCGACCAGAATTGCACACAATATTCAATGTGCGGTAGTACCATGGAATGATACAGAGGCATTATAATATCCTTTGTTTTATTTTCCATTCCTTTCCTTATGATACCTAGCATTCTATTTGCTTTCTTGGCCACCGCTGCACACTGGGCGGAGGGTTTTAACATGTTATCCATGATGACGCCTAAATCTTTTTCCTGGGTGGTGGTTCCCAATGTGGAACCTTGCATCGTGTAACCATAGTGTGGGTTGTTCTTTCTTTTCACTTGTACACATTAAATTTCATCTGCCATTTGGATGCCCAGTCTTCCAATTTATCCAGATCCTCCTGTAGTTTTCTCCAATCCCCTTGGGTTTAACAACTTTAAGCAGTTTTGTGTCATCTGCAAATTTGATAACCTCACTAGTTATTCCCTTTTCCAGGTCATTTATGAATATGTCAAAAAGCAGCGGACCCAGTACCGATCCCTGGGGTACTCCACGATTCACCTTTTTCTATTGGGAAAATTGGCCATTTAGCCCTACCCTCTGCTTTCTATCTTTTAACCAGTTCCCGATCCACAATAGTACACTGCCTCCTATCCCATGACCTTTAGTTTTTCCAAAAGTCTCTGATGAGGGACCTTGTCAAAGGCTTTCTGAAAGTTCAGATACACTATATCAACCGACTCACCTTTGTCTATCTGTTTATTCACACCTTCAAAAAAACATAACAGATTAGTAAGACAAGATCTTCCTTGTCTAAAGCCATGTTGGCTGTCTCCCATTAGGCCATGTCTATCTACATGCTGAGTAATTTTGTTTTTTTATGATGGTTTCTACCATTTTTCCAGGTACTGACGTCAGGATCACCAGTCTGTAGTTTCCCGGATCACACCTGGAACCCTTTTTAAAAATTGGCGTTACATTGGCGATCCTCCAATCTTCAGGTATTACAGATTATTTTAATGAAAGTTCACAGATTACTAATAGCAGGTCTGCAATCTCATATTTCAGTTCTTTCAACACCCTTGCATGTATACCATCTGGTCCAGGTGATTTGCTACTATTCAGTTTATCAAATAGTTGTAATACATCTTCCCAGTGTAGCAATATTTCTCTCAATTCCTCTGCAGTATCACCTTTAAATACCACTTCAGTCTTGGGTAGCATCCCTACATCTTCCTCAGTAAAGACCGAAGCAAAGAATTCATTCAATCTTTCTGCTATAGCCTTGTCTCCTCTTACTGCCCCTTTTACCCCATCTATCTTCTAACGGTCTAATTGACTCTCTAACAGACTTTTTGCTACAGATGTACTTGAAAAAGTCTTTATTTTGCGTTTTTGCTTCCATAGCAAGTTTCTTCTCAAATTCTCGCTTTGCCTGCCTTATCAATGCTTTGCATTTAATTTGCCAGTAGTTGTGCTGTTTCCAGTTTTCGTCATTTGGCTCTTTTTTCCATTTCCTGAAAGATTTATTTATTTATTGCTTTTTTGGCAGCAACAGCGTCCCTGACCTCACCTTTAAACCATGCTGGCAGGTTTTTTTACTTTCTTCCACTTTTCTTAATGCGTGGAATACAGCTAGTCTGGGATTCCAGGATAGTATTTTTAAACAACACCCAAGCTTGATGTAAGTCTTTAACCTTTGCAACTGCTGCTTTTAGTTTTTTCTTAGCTGTTTTCCTCATTTTATCATAGTATCCCTTTTGAAAGTTAAAAGGTAGTACTGTGGATTTCCTTACTATCCCTCCTCCACTAATTAAATCAAACGCGATCATGCTATGATCACTATTGCCAAGTGGCCCCAACACCCTTATCTCCTGCACCAGATCTGGTGTTCCACTAAGGACTAGGTACAATATGGCTTCCCCTCTGGTCGGTTCATGAACCAGCTGCTCCAAGAAGCAGCCATTTATTTCATCTAGGAACTTTATCTCCCTAGCATGTCCTGCCATGACACTGACCGAGTCAATACCGGGGTAATTGAAATCACCCATTAATATTACTGTGCTGTGACTTTTGTTAGCTTTCTTGATTTCTTTGAGCATTTCATCATCTATTTGTTCATTCTGGCTAGGCGGTCGATAGTACACCCCCACTACAATCACCTTCCTCTTCATACATGGAATTTCAATCAATAGAGATTCTACAGCAAATTTTGTTTCCTACAAAACTTTAATCCTTTCTGACTAAATGCCCTCTCTAACATAGAGCGCAAACCCTCCACCAATTTGATCAGTTCTATCATTATGATATAGTTTGTACCCAGGTAACACAGTTTCCACTGGTTATCCTCCTTCCACCATGTCTCTGAGATTCCAATCATATCTAGCCTCTCATTTAGTGCTATATATTCTAACTCTCCCATTTTATTGTTTAGACTTCTAGCATTTGCATGTAAGCATTTTAGAGACTGTATTTTATTAATATTAATCTGGCTATTGGTAGGCATGGGTAATTTGGAATCTTTACGCGCTGTCTGCACTATACGCAAGGGCATTTGAACTACTTTACTCTTTTTTGGAACCTCTCTGCTTTTGGTAGTATTCTTCAAGGATACCTTCTTCCGAACCATGCACTCTTGGGCGACTGTCGGCTTTCCCCTATTTTCTAGTTTAAAAGCTTGTCTATCTCCTTTTTAAAGGTTAATGCCAGCAGTCTGATTCCATCCTGGTTAAGGTGAAGCCCATCCCTTCTGAAGAGCCCCTACTTTCCCCATAATGTTCCCAAGTTCCTAACAAATCCAAAACCCTCATCCTTGCACAATTGTCTCATCCACACATTAAGACTCCGGAGCTCTGCCTGCCTTTTGGGTCCTGCACGTGGAACGGGAAGCATTTTGGAGAACGCTATGCTGGAAGTTCTGGATTTCAACTTTCTACCTAAAAGCTTAAATTTAGCCTCCAGAACATCCCTACCACATTTCCCATGTCATTGGTACCGACATGTACCAAGACAGCAGACTCCTTCCCAGTACTGTCTAAGACCTTATCTAGGTGGCGCGTGAGGTCCGCTACCTTTGCACCAGGCAGGCATGTTACCAGGCGATCCTCACGTTCACCAGCCACCCAGCTATCTACATGCCTAATGAGTGAATCCCCAACTATAACAGCTGTCCTAACCCTTCCCTCATGGGAACATGGCCCTGGAGAAACGTCCTCAGTGTGAGAGGGTTTTACATCACCTGGAGGACAGGTTCTAGTTACAGGATCACATACTGCCACACCACGGTGATGCTCTCCTGTCACGTGGCCTCTCTCCTCCATGATAACAGGGATGCTGCCAGACTGGAGGTGAGACTTCAGAACTATATCCCTGTAGGTCTCGTCCATGTACCTCTCTGTCTTTCTTATGTCTTTCAGGTCTGCTAATCTAGCCTCTAGAGAACGGACTTGTTCCCTGAGAGCAAAGAGATGCTTGCACTTAGTGCATATGTAAGACCTCTCACCAACTGGGAAAAACTCATACATGTGACACTCAATGCAAAAGACTGTAAAGTTCCCATCTCACTGCTGGACAGTTGTCTGCATCTTAGTTTAAAGCTTGTGTTTAGGTCTTTAAATTCTGTACATACTAAGGGTTGTGTGGATACTTATACTAATAAAAGTGTATCTAATACCTTTTATGTCCTTGTTCACCTAAAGCTTAATTAATCTCAGGTCCTCAAAGTATGACCGATTTGGATAAATAGATGCACCTGAGAGCAGCCCCTTTCCTCTAAGACGTATAAGTACCTATAAAGCTACAATTACCCCAGGGGTGGGTGGGTGTTGGGGAGGGAGGGAGGGAGGGAAATAAGGGCCTATTAAAAGAGGGCTGTTACAAGGAACCCTGTCCTGTAACCTCAGCAGGGGGTGTGGGGAGGGGGTTAGTCCCACAGGTAGACTAGAGCAGGAAAAAAAGTTTAAAATGCAGCACGTTCTGGGGACCGAGCAGGGAGAGATATTTAATTTAAAGTAACAGTTAACCTGGCTACCACACAAAGGCCAGATAGTTGAAAGAGGCAAGGTAAGTTATACAGCTGAGAAAGCTGAAGTGCAAAACTAAAGGGAACAGGGAGATGAAGTAGCACACCAATAAAGAAACAAATAAATAAATAGACAGCTAGAACTCACAGCAAAGTCGTCACAGGAGTTAAATATCCACCTCTATACCAGAGCACTGTGAGGGCACTGCTCTTCCCAGAGCAGAAAGAGGCATATGTAGGGAGCATATGTAACAGCTAGCATGTGACGGATAGGCTGCATGGAGGGGACACTGCAGTGTACAGTGAAGAGAAGGAAGGTTGTGTGGAGAAGGGATAAAGCTGGAGCCATTGTATGGTAAGGAGAGCAGAACAAACAAAAAGGAACCTGTGGGACCCAAACCCAGGGCCGGGCCGGCCCGTCCATTGAGCAAGAATGTTTTTTGCACAGGGCCCCGCATTTCAGGGGGCCCCACGCAAAGAACATTCTGCTTTTTTTAAAATTACATTTAAAAAAGCAAAGCTGGCTCTGGCTGCTGCCGCTGCCGCTACCACCGCGGCAGCGGCAGAATGGAGTGTCCCGCGGGGCCTCCTATGCTCGTTGAGCCCCTCTGGAAGGGCTTTCAGATTCGCGAAGGGAGAGTATCTCCCTCGCGTCTCTGTTAAGCCCGCAGGGGCTAATGGGAAATTTCCCATCAGCCCCTCGCGTCTAAAGGGGCAGATGGGAAATTTCCCATTAGCCCCTGGGGGCTTAACAGAGACGCGAGGGAGACTCTCCCTTCGCGAATCTGAAAGCCCTTGCAGAGGAGGCCCCGCGGGACACTCTATTCTGCCGCTGCTGCGGTGGTAGCAGCAACGGCAGTGGCAGCAGCCAGAGCCAGCTTTTTATTTGTTTAATTTTGCCATAAGCTGGGGGGGGGGGGTGTTTAGGACCGGTAATGGGCTGGGGGGGGCTGTCTGGAAATGGGGCTATGGGGGGTTAGGACTGATAATGGGCTGTGGGGGGGGGGGCTAGGACAGGAAATGGGCTGATGGGGAGGGGTTAGGACTGGTAATGGACGGTGGGCTGTGGGCTGTTGGGGGGATAGGACTGGTAATGGGCTATAGGGGGGGGTTAAGACTGGTAATGGGCTATGGGGGGTAAGACTGGTAATGGGCTGTGGGCTGATGGGGGCCGTCTGGAAATGGGGTGATGGGCTATGGGGGGATTATGACTGGTAATGGGATATGGGGGGGTTAGGACTTATAAAGGGCTATGGGGGCCTAGGACAGGAAATGGACTGATGGGGAGGGGTTAGGACTGGTAATGGGCTATGGGCTGTTGGGGGGGGGTTAGGACTGGTAATGGGCTGTTGGGGGGGTTAAGTCTGGTAATGGGCTGTTGGGGGGGTTAAGACTGGTAATGGGCTGTGGGCTGATGGGGGCTGTCTGGAAATGAGGTGATGGGGGGTTAGGACTGCTAATGGGCTATGGGGGGGTTAGGACTGATAATGGGCTATGGGGGGCTAGGACAGGAAATGGGCTGATGGGGAGGGGTTAGGACTTGAGGTCGGCTGATGTGGTTAGGACTGGTAATGGCTGTGGGCTGATGGGGGGGTTAGGACTGGCAATGAGCTATGGGGGGCTGACTGGAAATGGGCTGATGGGGTTAAGACTGGAAGTGGGCTGATGGGGAGTTAGGACTGGTAATGGGTTATAGGGGGGCTTAAACTGAAAATGGGGTGATGGGAGTTAGGACTGGAAGTGGTTTTTTTATTTTTATTTATTTATTTATTACAAGTTCTTATATACCGCACTATTCAGCATCAGCGCGGTTTACATTATAACATAAAGACCATAACAACAAGCTGTTTGGTTTACATCGAACAGGAGTACAAACTTGGAGAACCGGGGTAAACTATATACAAGAGATAATTACATAGAACAGAATAGAGTCTTAATAATATCAAGAACGGCATGGTGTTTGATGGGGGGCTAGGACTGGTAATGGGTTGGGGGGTTGCTATGACTGGAAATCGGCTGAGTGGAAGGGGAGGCTTGAACTGCAAATAGCTGATGGGGAGGGAGCTTGGAATGGAAATGGGCTGTGAGGGAAGGGAGCTAGGACTGAAAATGGGCTGATGGAGCAGCTAGGATAGGACTGGAAATGGGCTGTTGGGGGGAGCTAAGATTGGAAATGGGCTGTGGTGGGGGCTTGAATTGAAATGGACTCATGGAGGGGCTAGAACTGGAAGTAGGCTCCTGGGGGGCTTGGACTGGAATTGGGCTGAGTGGAGGGGAGCTAGGATTTGACATGGGCTGATGGTGGGGCTAGGAAATGACTAGAAATGGGCTGATGGGGGCTAGGATTGGAAATGAGCTGATGAAGGGACTCAGACTGAAAATGGATTGGGGAGCTAGGACTGGAAATGGGTTGATGGGGGGCTAGGACTGGAAATGGGCTGATGCAGGGACTAGAAGGGAATGGATGCTGGGTGAGACTGGAACTAGAAGGGAGCTGATGTTGGGGGAGGATTAGAATGGGATGGGGCTGGGAGAGTAAAATGGAGAGGGGAAAAATATTTTGTGTGGGAGGGATGAAAAATCTACAATTGGCCGGGTATTGGGAGAGTAAGTGGGGACTGAGGATGGAGGGGTAAAATTTGTGTGGATGAAATAGGAATGAGGAAAGAGCAAAAGGAGAAAGATTAGTATGTTAAAGCAGATGTAGAGAGAGAATGGAAAAAAAAATCTAGAAGAGAGAAGAAAGAACAAATGGACAGCAGACGATGGACAGTTAGCAGAAAACATGAAGAAACCAGAAGAAAGTGGCTGGAGCAATTGCAACTGAAAAAAATGCACAAAAGGTAGAAAGATATCTCTTTATTTTGAATTTATTAACTGGAATATGAAAGCTCTGGGAAATGTGCATCATTAATGTCTGCGCTTTGTTTAGTACAAGAGGAAATTAATTTATAGTTTTATTTCTACAGTGTTGTTGTACATTCCAAGTTTGGCTTTTGGGGTTCCCAGTTTAATTATTGCCTTCCTGTTTCTAAATTGTGATTCCTTGTTTGGTGATGGTCTATGTTCTGCATGTGTAACTGAGCTGAGGTATTCTATTTATGTAATTCCTATTTGACATTGCCACTTGTTCTCTTTCCCCAGTATTCTCTGAAATGTATTGGTTTAATATTTGCAGTGTTGCCTTTTGATAGTTAGGGTATGGTGCTTTGTGAGTCCTGGTAATGCTGTCAGGATACGGCGGGTTTGCTATGGGTTCTAAATGGGCAGCGTTTGTAGTAGTTCCTAATGTGTCTGGCGGTTGGCACTGGATTATAGTAATGTAGAAATCTTTTAGTCTTTCTTTATCCATACACTCATTAAGAGACATGTTTACTAAAAGTTAGTGTATGGTAACATTATGCAAATATTAATGCAAATAAGGCCACTTATGCAAATGAGGCCCCGCACTGAGTCTCCGCACATGGCCCCGCACCCCCCTTGGGCCGCCCCTGCCCAAACCCACAACCTATGTTGGCTTCATGCACGCCTGCAACCACTATCCCAAACAACCACAACAAGGACAATGCAAATATGTTCCACCAAGTGGTCATCATGTCTGCTATATTATGACGCAGTATTGCGACGTACGCGTGTTGCGTCTTATGCGTGTTGCGGAGAATGCGTGTAGAAGGGCGTCTGATGCGCAGCACACACAATAACTTGTGTGACATTACAGACCTTTCGACATGCCTTATGAGATACGTCTAAGCGCCTTACAATATGCGGTCAGATTATGGCGCGTAACAACACATGTCCTAAACAGACATGCTATGTTCCCACATAGTGCTATATAATATCTGTCTGTTGTGATATCTATGTGCTTCCTGTTATCAGTGGCTGAATCACCGAACCAACTGCTGGGTGTTTGTGCCATATATCCCAATTCTGGATGCACATCGTCCTTCTGTGAACATGCAATGTGGACTGTCTGCAGTTAGCATGTGCATGCTTGGAACACCTGGTGGGGTGCCATCTGACTGTGCCTACTGCTGGTGCATGTTGGACCTTGGCGGTTGACAGCTCAGGTTTTCCAGGCCTACTCCCAACATTACTGGCGGTCAGCCAGGGCCCTAGCAACGGGTACAGATATGGCCTACTACGCGGGGCCTTACATTATGCTGGGGGGAAAACACCCTAGAGGACAGCATTACTACATCATGCGAGTCTAGACACCCCTCTCCCCTGGTCATAGGTGGCCAGGGCACCTGCATTATAACATTAGGTATGCACTATCCTGGGTGGTCCTAATCAACCAGTACTAGATGGGACTTGGGCATACGGATAGATACAGGGTGACTGCAGGTTCAACTGTAGAGAATACTTCCCACACGCTGGTAGTGATGGGGATCTGCAACAGAAACCATCTCTAGCACCGCAGATACTACAGACCTGGTGCTGGGCGCCCATCCTCACCCTCAGGGTGACCACAGAAACTGTGCAGTGACATGGTTTGTAGCTGTTCTGTGCCATACTATCAGCTCTTCTTACCGAGCTGAGGTGCTGGGGAGGTTCATTCTCCATTTGGTGATCGGCTATAGACTGCTGTTCTACATGTGCATTGCATTATGGGTACTGTTGGGGCTACCCTATCCCAGCACACACAGCAGACATTCTGTGCGGTGACCTGAAGTCTTTCTGTATCCAGCCATTGCTATACAGCAAGCTGTGGAGGTATAGCCTACTGGTAAATACAATCACTCCCTAGACAGGGGTCATGGGTTCCATTCCTATTTGTTCTCTATTTTTATGCCTGTCCTATTCAGATAATTTTCATGCTTGTAACAGTCAAGTCTCTGCAGGTCTGTGCTGCCAGTCCATGACATCCTTTCCTCGGCCACCATCGGTACTTCCGCCCATCTTTCTGCCCTGTTGGCTGTTTGCAATGCTCTCCTCTTTTGTGTAGGCCACTACCCCATGACCTACACTGGTATCCTTTCCCCCACTGTACCTCTTCTTGCTCACCTCTCCTGTGCTTGATCTGCACATACCCACTACTACTCTGTCCATCTGTCTCTGCAGCCATCCTGCCGCCTCTGCCTCCACTGGGGGACACGTCATCCCCATCCCCACACTGCCATTGTGGCAGTTTACATTGGCACCATCCTGTGCATTGGCTGCTTCACATAGGCTCGTCCGCCTTACTGGCTGCCACATAGGGTGCCTACCTATTTGGCAGGTCCATCACCTCCCACTTGTCAGTCCTTCCATCACCTCTAC
This sequence comes from Ichthyophis bannanicus, assembly GCA_033557465.1. NCBI lineage: Eukaryota > Metazoa > Chordata > Amphibia > Gymnophiona > Ichthyophiidae > Ichthyophis > Ichthyophis bannanicus. The sequence continues at coordinate 1,840,451,255 of CM066032.1, forward strand.
ATTGACATTCCTTGGTGCTCTATCCAGCATTTAGGTTACAGCTGTTTTCCTGTTTCACGGTGCATGCTTGTCGCCTTAAACCACTTTGGGTCCCTTGGACGCCTTAGCCTAAGCCACCTCAGGATGCCTTAGCCCACCTCAAGGCGCCTTAGCTAAGTTTTGCAGGAAACAAAATTCACTGTAGAATCTCTATGGATTGAAATTCCATGTAAAAAGGTGAAGGGGAAGGCAATGGCAGTGGGAGTGTGCTATTGACTGCCTGGCCAATATGAACAAATGGATGATGAAATGCTCAAAGAAATCAGGGAAGCTAACAAAAGTTACAGCACAGTTATAATAATGGGTGATTTCAATTACCCAGGTATCAGCTGGGTCAGTGTCACGGCAGGACATGCTAGGGAGTTAAAGTTTCTAGAAGAAATAAATGAGCAGCTGGTTCATAAACTAACCTGAGGGGAAGTCATTTTGGACCTAGTCCTTAGTGGAACACAAGATATGGTGCAAGAGATAAGGGTGTTGGGGTCACTTGGCAATAATTATCATAGAATGATCACGTTTGATTTAATAAATGGAGGAAGGACAGTAAGGAAATCCACAGTACTACCTTTTAACTTTTGAAAGGGAGACTATGATAAAAATGAGGAAAATAGGCAAGAAAAAAACAAAAAAGAGCAGTTGTAAAGGTTAAAGATTTACATCAAGCATGGGTGTTGTTTAAAAATACTATCTTGGAAGCCCAGACCAGCTGTATTCCACACTTTAAGAAAAGTGGAAGAAAGTCCAGGAAACTGCCAGCATGGTTTAAAGGTGAAGTCAGAGAGGCTGTTGTTGATAAAAAAGCATCTTTCAGGAAATGGAAAAAGGAGCCAAATGACGAAAACTGGAAAAAGCATAAGCACTGGAAAGTTAGACATTATGTTTTTTGAAGGTGTGAATAGACAGGTGGAGGAGTAGCCTAGTGGTTAGAACACTGGCTAAGCAACCAGGGTTCAATTCCCACTAGCACTCCTTGTGGCCTTGGGCAAGTCACTTAACCCTCCATTGCCTCAGAAGAAAGGCCTGGCAATCTACTTCTGGTGACACTGCCAAGAAAACCCAGGAGCTTCTGGGTCACCAGGAATCAGGACTCAAAGGCACACATTGCATTTTTGAATAGACAGGTAGACAAAGGTGAGTTGATTGATAAAGTGTATCTGGACTTTCAGAAAGCCTTTGACAAGGTCCCTCATGAGAGACCCTTGGCGAAATTAAAAAATCAGGGGAGAGGAGGCTGTGTAGTATTGTGGATAAGGAACTGGCTAAAAAACAGAAAGCAGAGGGTAGGGCTAAATGGCCAGTTTTCGTAATGGAGAAAGGTGAATAGTGGAGTACCACAGGGATCTGTCCTGGGTCCGCTGCTTTTTAACATATTCATAAATGACCTAGAAATGGGAATAACGAGTGAGGTAATCAAATTTGCAGATCACACAAAATTATTCAAAGTTGTTAAAACCCATGAGGATTGTGAAAAATTGCAAGAGGACCTTGATAAACTGGAAGACTGGGCATCCAAAGGGCAGATGAAATTTAATGTGGACAAGTGCAAAGTTATGCACCTAGGAAAGAACAGCCCAAACTGTGATTACACATTACAAGGTTCCACATTAGGAACCACAAACCAGGAAAAAGATTTAGGTGTCATCGTTTATAACATGTTGAAACTCTCCACCTGGTGTGCAGAAGCGGGCAAGAAAGCTAATATAATGCTAGGTATCATAAGGAAAGGAATGGAAAATAAAACAAAGGATATTATAATGCCTCTATATCGTTCCACGGTGTGACAGCACCTTGAATATTGTGTGTAATTCTGGTCGCCGTATCTTAAAATGGATATAGCGTTATTAGAAAAGGTACAGAGAAGAGCCACCAAAATGGTAAAGGGGATGGAAGGCTACTCCTATGAAGAGAGGATAAAAAGGTTAGGGCTCTTCAACCTGGAAATGAGACGGCTGAGGGGAGATATGATAGAGGCCTATAAATTAATGAATGGAGTGGAACGGGTAAACGTAGATCGATTGTTTATGCAATCAAAATATAGAAAGACTAGGGGGCATGCAATGAAGCTACAGGGTAACCTATTTAAGATTAATAAGAGAAAATATTTTTTTCACTCAACGTGTAATCAAACTCTGGAATTTGTTACCGGAGAATGCAGTAAAAGCTGTTAGTGTAGCTGGGTTTAAAAAAGGTTTGCACAAGTTCCTGGAGGAAAGGTCCATACACCATTATTAAAGGGGACCCAGAATATTCACTGCTTGACCCAATACAAGCATTGTGGAACCTGTGTCTTTTGGGGAAACTGCTAGGTACGTATGACCTAGATTGGCCACTGTTGGAAACAGGATACTGGGCTTGATGGACCTTGGTCTGACCCAGTATGGCATCTCTTATGTTCTTAACATTGACTCAGTAGCACACATGATATTGCTGCCTTTTGAAAATTAAATGCCAACACAGTAAATGCCTTTTGCATACTCACTCCAATTATTAAGTCAAATGTGATCATGTTATGATCACTAGTGCCAAATGGTTCTGACATAGTTAGCTCCTTTACCAAATCATGTGTTTCACAAAGGATTAAGTCTAAACTAACTACTTCTCTAGTCGTTTTCTGAATAAGGGCTTCTTAAACTTGGTTCCTTATATTTCGAGTTGGCCTATAGTTAGTCTGGGTAATAGCACTGGAGGGTGAATATTATCTACTGAACATTGCCTATTGTCTATTGTTTATTGTCACAAATTAAGGTGCATTTTAGAACGTGCACCCAAGTGCAACCAGGACACCCAGGACAGAACATGCAGAAAAACACTGAGGATGGCTAAGTTTTGGCCCAATTTCAGAAACATAGATGCCGCTGACATAGACACTTGTGCTGGAATCCATATAGACATCTCTGCAATGAAAAGTGAGGCAGGGATGTCCATCTCAAGCAATACTGCATATGGAGATGTCCTGTAGCATGGCAAAATGAAAACATAGACCCTCATTCCCCGTCCATGTTCATTGTCAAGCTGTAAAATAAAGGGGATTTGACTGCACCTCCTTCTCCACAGCCTCCAGATGTTTGCCGGACAAAAGAGCACTTTTCCGATGACTATTCCACATGGTATCACCTTTGATGCTGCTCGGGACATACAGAGCATTTCTGCAGTCGGGTCACAATGTACGAATTCTTGCTAATGCTCCAGACATGTCTCCAGCACATACTCATTCAGATGTATTTATTTATTTTATTTTATTTATTTGGGTTTATATACCGCGCTATTTTAAATCAGTGTGGTCTACAGTATAACAACGTAATACATAAAGCAGGTTTAGAACAGGTTTACATTGAACTAGTTTACAATGAACAGTAATATAACAGAGCTTAACAATTAGAACAAAACCACAGTAGTCTTCATAGCAGGGTAATCATAGGATTAAGACACCCCTAGCAGTAAACTATTTACAAACAGTAAGGAGAGCGTGATATCGGGCATTGGAGGGAAGCGAAGCAGTAGTGGGCTATGTTATATGGCCAAAGTATTGCTGGAAGAGATGTGTTTTTATTGCTTTTCTAAAGGAGGAAAGGTCAGTGATAGTACAAATTGGAGCAGGGAGGGAGTTCCAGAGCAGAGGGGCAAATAAGTTGAAAGCTCTGTGCCTGACACTGGGGACGTTCTGACACTGGGGACGTCCTGACATTGGGGATGTCCACAGACCCAGCTTCTAAAATGTCTCTGGGGATGATTTTGTGCTTTGGGTGTCTCTATGCCTGTTTCCAAATTTCCAAAGCATGAATAGAGCTTCTAAAATAATCCCCTAAAATTTTACTCTTTTCCTTTGTTTTCAATAAATTTATATCCCGTTCCCCTATCCTTACTGATTTTAACTAACACCATACACCACCTTGATGAGCACTGTTGAAAGGAGGTTGAGCAAATATAAATTAAAATAAAAAATGAACTTATCTTCTCCTCCTCTTTCTATGTATAGCACTGAATCTTTTTTCTTCTTTTTTTGCAGTTTGTCCATCTCATTTGCCTTTTTATTTTATTTCTATTCTTTCCTCTCTTTTGTCATCCATTTTTATCAGTTATCATCTTTCCTCCTAATTCTTTCTAAGCTTTCTTGGGCGTTAAACATTTTTCATGCCTCCAGGGAAGAGGAGTTTGCAATACCCACAAGCATCAATCATCTTGCTGCTTGCACACTAAAGAAAAGTCATAAGGAATGGGTAAGAAAATATTTTACCCTGACGACACCAGTATTTTCATTCCAGTTCATAAGCTTTTGTATCCACCAACAATGGAACAACAAAAGGCCCAGCGTTAATGGAGAGAGAAGCTCCTAAACTCGGGTCTTAACAACTGCTGCTGAAATTTGCTGCTGAAAATTGTCGTGTCACTTTGACATACTTGTCATCAAGTACTGCAACTCATACAGGATCATACAAAGCACAACTGGGAGGTACGATGATTTTGGCCAAGCTTCAGTCAGTGGAAATCAACATGTTGGTTTTTCGTTTTGTGTTTCTTTAACACCCAGTCCAGTCCTCAAAGTTGATGAAAGGTAAAAATGATGAGGAATTAAGAATGAACCCCGAGTGCTATTTTTCTAACTAGAGTTCTACTCATAGAGTAAAGCTGCAAACTCAGATAGCTTTTGTTAAGTGGGGATGGTAAGGACAATCCTTGTTTGCCTACATGGGAGAAAGCTGACAGTCGCCCAAGAGTCCATGATTCAGAATGATGTATCTTTGAAGGAAGGAAGTTAGGGAATCCCGATAGAGAGGTGCCAATAAAGGTAAAAATAATCCAGTCTATGGAATGTGTATATAGTGACCTAATATTGTAAATGACACCAATATGTAGTACTGTACCCCGTGTAATGGATGCCAAGTGTATATAGCCACAGAATACCGCACATGGTCACCGAGTAAGACTATACATCCGCACCTGGGCAACCAATCTGTATATTGTTGGACAACCTGTAAATAGTTGCAATCAGACCCAGTCACCTGTGACCGAGCGCTCAGCGTATACATAGTTACCCTTGTTAGTCCCATGTTGATACACCTGTTCATTGTAAGTCCAGTGTAGGTCCGCCTGCACTGTACAAATGTTGTTGACTGTAAACCGCGCTGATTCCAAAGAGTGCAGTATAAAAAAAAAAGACATTAAATAAATAAATAAATAACCCAGGTGCTTTTAAGTAAAAATCAGACAGTTGAAAGATTCCAAGTTTCCCCTGTCATCCGATAGCCAGACTGTTAATATGAGCAATAAACAACCTTTGAAATGCCTGTATGCACATTCTAGAAATCTAAAAAATAAAATGGGAGAGTTAGACTATCTAGCCCTGACTGAAAGGTTAGATATAATTGTCATTTTAGAGACCTGGTGGATGGAGGATAACCACTGGAACACTGTGATACCAGGCTACAAATTATAACTCAGTGATAAGGTGGATCACACTGGTGGAGGGGTGGTGCTATATGTTAAAAAGAGCATTGAGTCAAACGGAATAAAGGTTTTGCAGTAAAGAAAATACACTGTAGAATCTCTATGGAGAGAAATTACATGTAAAAAGGGGAAGGGGAAGGCAGTGGGGGTGTACTACCATCCGCCTGGACAGAATGAACAGACATATGATGAAATGCTAAAGAAATTAGGAAAGCTAGCAAAGTTTACAACACAGTCATAATGGGAGATTTCAATTACATGAGCAGCTGATTCAGGAACCAACACGAAGGGAAGCTATTTTAGACCTAATCCTTAGTAGAATGCAGGATCTATTGCAAGAGGTAACAGTTTTGGGGCCACTTGGCAATAGCGATCATAACATGATGACATTTGATTTCATAAATGGCTAGCTTGATGGCGCGGTTCGATTTCTGCTTACCTGTGCTGATTAATTCTGTTTCTTCCTTCGGATGCTGTTCTTGAATCAAAAAGATTCAAAAAGAGAAGGAAATAGGAAATAGGAAATAGGAGGATAAGACATTTTTCAGATATATTAGTGAGAAGAGGAAGGGCAAAAGTGGTATTGTCAGACTCAAGGGTGCAGGGGAGGAATATGTAGAAGCTGATGAGGATAAAGCGGAATTGCTTAACAAATACTTCTGTTCTGTGTTCACAGATGAAGAACCAGGAGCAGGACCTCAGAAAACACCCACAAACAGGAACAGAAGTTAGGGGCATCTTGAGCAATTTTCAGAAGACTGTGTTCATGAGAAACTAGCTCAACTTAAAGTAGACAAAGCGATGGGACCGGATGGGATACACCCTAGAATACAGAGGAAACTTGGGGACATTCTAGCAGCTTCATTGACTGACCTTTTCGATGCTTTGTTGGAGTTAGGAGACTGGAGAGAGGCACATGCGGTCTCTTTACTCAAAAATGGAAGTAAGGATGTGGTTGAAAACTACAGGCCGGTTAGTTTAACTTCGGTGGTGAGTAAATTATTGGTAACTCTGCTGAAAGAGAAAATAGTGAGGTTTCTAGAGTCCAGCAGATTACAGGATCTGAGGCAGCATGAATTCACCAGAGGCAGGTCTTGTCAGACAAATCTGATTGATTTCTTTGACTGGGTTACCAGGGAGTTGGACCGAGGGAGAGCCCTAGATGTGGTGGTGTATTTAGATTTCAGTAAAGCCTTTGACACTGTTCCTCACAGACGACTTATAAACAAACTGAGCACCCTAGGGATGGACCCTAAAGTTACTGCTTGGGTTGGAAATTGGTTAAGTAGGAGGCAACAAAGGGTACAGGTAAATGGAGTTCACTCTGAGGTGAAGGAGGTTACCAGTGGTGTGCGGCAGGTATCTGTCCTTGGTCCAATTCTTTTTAACATCTTTGCTAGTGATATAGCAGAAGGGCTGTTGGGTAAGGTTTGCCTCTTTGCGGATGATACCAAAAACCTGCAATAGACATCCAGGAAGGTGTAGATAACATGAGGTGGTATCTAGCTAAGCATGAAGAATGGTCTAGAATTTGGCAGCTGAGATTTAATGTTAAAATATGCAAGGTCATGAATTTGGGCTGCAGCAATACAAGGGAGCAATATAGTATAGGGGGTGAAGTACTTTTGTCCACTAAAGAAGAGCGGGACCTAGGTGTGATTGTGTCTGATGATCTTAAAGTAGCTAAACAGGTAGAACAGGCGATGGCAAAAGCTAGAAGGATGCTTGGGTGCATAGGTAGAGGAATGACCAGCAGAAAAAAGGAGGTGATAATGCCTCTGTATAAGTCTTTGGTGCAACCTCATTTGGAGTATAGTGTGCAATTCTGGAGACCGCACCTTCAAAAGGATATGAACAGGATGGAGTCGGTGCAGAGGGTGGCTACTAAAATGATTAGTTGGCTTCATTATAAAGCATATGAGGACAGACTTAAGGATCTTAATATGTACACCTTAGAGGAAAGGCGGGATAGAGGTGATATGATTGAGATGTTTAAATACCTCCATGGCATAAATGTTCAGGGAGAGAGCCTCTTTCAATTGAAAGCAAGTTCTGCTACGAGGGGACATGGGATGAGGGTGAAGGAAGATAGACTCAGGAGTGATATTTATTTATTTATTTATTACAATCTCTTATATACCGCGCTATTTGGCATCAGCGCGGTTTACATTATAACACAACGACCATAACAACATGCTGTTTGGTTTTACATCGAACAGGTGATCAAACTTGGATAACAGGGGTAACTATATACATGAGATATTTACATGGTGAGGAGTAACTTGTATAACAGGGGTCAATTATGATATACATGAGATATTTACATGGTAATGAGTAAAATTATCATAGTGAACGTAGGTAATCTCTTCAGAGGGGATGTCTAGGTGCCATTGGTGGTTGGGTAGTATTGGAGGAAAAGGTGGTATTTGAGTGCCTTCCTGAACTGCGATAGGTCGGCAATAGCCCTAATGTCAGGGGGTAGAGCATTCCAGCATTTAGGTACATAGTAACTGAACGCCCTGTTTGTGGTTGATATGTTGCACTTTGATGATTCCTTTGGTATTACTAGTTGGTTTATGGCTATCGCTCTTCTAGATCTGTTAGGGGGCAACATGTGAATAAGATCTGTGAGTGAAAGGGATGAAATACCCTTGATTGCCTTGAATGCTAGGAGTAGGGTTTTAAAGATGATTCTCCCATGGATAGGTAACCAGTGAAGTTGTTTGAGAATGGGGGTCACGTGGTCGGTTCTGGAGGAATATTTCTTTACGGAAAGAGTAGTGGATCCGTGGAATAGTCTCCCAGTGGAGGTGGTAGAATTGAGGACAGTATCTGAATTTAAAGAAGCATGGGATAAACACAGAGGATCTCTAAAGGGAAAAAGGGGACTGTTGTAGTGGTTGATATGGAAGGACAGACTAGATAGACCATGTGGTCTTTTTCTGTTGTCATGTTTCTATGTTTATGGCAAAGAGGAAAGAGAAGACACCGTCCTTGCCATCAGAGTCCTGCCATAGTTCTGTTCCCTTTCTACTGAAGCAGGAGACATCTGAGAGAGCTTCAGTATGCCGGGGGGGGGGGGGGAGCTGCAGCGACCCCCCTCTCCCAGAAGGACTCCAGACCCCAGCTTGGAACTGTTTCAGTCGGCTAAGCTTCCTTGGATGGGGAGCGCTGAGCTGAAGAAGGTGACGAGCTCCAATGTTGTCGGGTTTGTCTGGCTGCTCTGCAACAGATGAAGAACTTTACACCCTGACTCAAGCCTGTGAGAAAGGAGAATTTCATCCTTCAGCATCTTGGCGACTCTCTTATAAACAGGCTTCACCCACTTTGTCTGCTTTGAACGTTGGTCTCAGTAAGATTTCTTAGATTTTTTTTCTGGGTTTAAAACTTCTCTACCTCCTTTTGCTACTATTCTTGGAGAAAGTTATCTTTTTCTTCATCCACTCGGGACAGTCCTGTCTCTTCATTGGTGCACTCATTCGGTGGTACTTCTCTGGGGAAAAGGGAATTTAAAGAAGGACCAATTTGAACCTGGCTGCCTCTCCTCCCTCAATAGATAATCTACATGAGAAGAACAAGGATCCTATTACTGTAGAGGTTCCTCTTCTGCCTCATTCCTTTTCTTCTCCACAAAGTGACTGTCTAGCTGATTCTGCAAGTTTTTGCTAGATTTGACTCTGTAGGATTAGCTAAAACAGAATTGCAACATAAACATTTTTGTAGTTTGAACAACGTATTAATCATTGTGAGAAAACGGTAGAACAGTTAGACGGAAAAGTGCTGGTATTGTATTCTGCTGTTACTTCTGTTCGCGGGGCAGAACAGACCCCATAGGGCCTGATTCCAAAGGGGGAATGTCCTGCCTGCCTGGACATCCAGGATCTGAATGGGTCGGTCTAGTCCCTGATTCTGAGCCGACGGGAGCTAGACGTTCCCACAGGATCAGAATCGGGTCTAGATGGCAAGCCTGTGCCTGGGCAGGCAGGCTGTCCCCCGATTTTGTGCTGTCGGATGTCCAATAGTTTCCCCACACAGGCCTGCCCCTGCTCCTGGATGAAGCTACGATGCCATGGCACCCAGCTCCATTAATGAGTCGTGATCTTCGGCCGCCGCCACAAAGTACATTCCCCATGGCCCAACCCCCAATGTGGCCTTCCAAAGGCAGGGTCGGGCTGCAAGAAAGCTCCTGCATCCCCTTACCCCACTGACCTGGCATTGCGCCGCCATCCCTCCGGCATCCCGGGGGACTTATTCCACCTCCGAGGTGGAATAAGTCACCCATCCATGTTGGCAACCCCGAACATACAGGGCCGATCTCAGGATCAGCCCTGAATGTCCAGTGTTGCTTCTCCACCCACCACCTGCAAGACCCATTTAGATGTGCTGGCTTGGGACACAAGTAGGGATGTGTATGGGAATTATTGGGATGGGGCATGGGGAGAGAGAGATCAGAACAATTTTAAGTGCATTTCATTTCCTTGCAAGAGTATAGTCAGAAGCAATCCCCTCTCTCTATGAGCTTCTGGGGTGCTGTTTGCCTTTAGTGATATAGGCTGAGTTCTCAACCAAGTTTATTTCAGGAGCATGTTACTGACTTCCAGGAATCCATTTGGAGCTCAGACCTCCAGATACAAACTATGGTGTGTCAGGATGTACTATGTGCCAGTCAATCACTTTTTTACAGAGGCGTACATTAATTTTTGAACAACTGGTAAAACATGATGAATGAGAACATTTTCAGTTCAAATATAGTTAAATTGAATCATTGAGGGGCTGGCACAGGATAAATCCTCATTCATTGCATTCACTTTTGGTGCGAGAGAGAGAAGGAAAGACAAACTGGAGCCAATTTGGGAGGAGGAAGATACACTTCATGAGTCATGTTGAAACTTTTGACAAGTGGCCAAAGCTGTTGATTTCATTTTTAATCAGAGCTTTAATAAGAGCATCACTGTCCCCACCATCCATGAGAATCTAATAAAATGAGGGATTAACGTAGCATTCTTAGAAGCCTTCTGCATTTGCTTTGCCAATCAAATTTCCTATTTCAATGCTTTTCGGGATACCTCAGCTGATTTGGAGATACAGTTCAAGTCATAATGTGTGATAAACTGACTAATATGTGCGAGAAGTAAATTGAAACCGAGTCTGCAACAGCAGCGTAGCAAGGACTGATTTTTTAGTGGGACTTGAGGTTGGCATGGGTAGGCACTAGGGAATATACTTCTTCTATGTACCTAACTCCTAAGGCCTCTTCAGGCCAATCGGTGGCTACTCTCCTGGTCTTCAACGGTCTTTCAAGTAACACAAGACCAGGAAAATGATTTTCAACTCTTTTATCGTAATTTGAGAAAGGCTGCTGCTATGTGCATTTGTGTCTGTTCTTTGGTTTGTATATAGTATTGTTATTTGTATAATTTTTTGATTTTTATACATAAATGCACTTTTAATTAATTTATTAGGCACATATTATCATTGTATGTGATATGAACGTTATATCATGGTTTAAAAGCATAACTAGAAACAGACTGTGAGGGCCTTTTAGTACAGTGCACTGTGATTTTGCGACTAATATGTGTTTAATGCAAAAACTAACGTGTGGTAGTTACAACTGTTGTACACTAAATACAAGGGGTGTGTCCAGTCTGTTCCCAGCAATTACCATACTGAATGGTTCCCAGGGCTGTACCAAGCTATAAATATGCCCTGTCCGACTTGCAAACCAGCACCCCCCCCCCCCCCAATAACATTCAATGTTTATCATTTGCCCCATCCCCCCATGCCCAGCATCTCCCCATCTTACCCCACTTCTTCACTTTTCCTGTTTCCTTGGCAGTACTGGTGACGGAACACCTCCAATTTTTTTTAAAAAGTAGGGGGCTTGTTTACAAAGCCGCGGTAGTGGTTCGCGATCGCGATCGCAGCCGCGGCCCCATTGAAATCAATGGGGCCGCGGCTCCGATTACGATCGCAAACCGCTACCGCGGCTTTGTAAACAAGCCCCTAGGTCTTTCTGACTCTGCACTTGCATGGCTGGTCTGATCCCTCCCTCCCTCCTCTGATGTATATGCCTGCTCGCATCAGAGGAGGGAGGAACCAGACCAGCCATGCAAGCCCGGAGTTGCAAAGACCCTTTCTTTTTTAATTGGAGGTCTGCTGCCGCCGCTAAGGGAAGAGGAAAAGCGTTGTGAGGCAAGGGCAGACCGGGCAGGCAGCGTAAGGAGGAGCAAAGGCTGGCAGTTGGCCGTTCTAAATGTGCCGCTATTTTTCTTGCGCCCTATGCTGCTGCACCGCTTGCGCAGGACGAGGTACAGCAATGATGGTACCCTAATGTATCATGGCAGCATGCACAACTCCACTTATTGCGCTGGCATTAGGTCAACCCAAGCTAATTGCTCACACACACACTTTCCGCCCTTAACCCGCCCTTTACTGCCCTAATGTACGATTCACTGTGGAAATCTCCCCACTCCGTTGGCCCCATGCTATGTTAGAGAGAGCATTGAGCCACATAGGATTAAAGTTTTGCAGGAAACAAAATACATTGTAGAATCTTTAGGAAATGAAATCCTATGTAAACAGGGGAAGGTGATGGCAGTGGGGGTATACTACCATCCACCTGGCCAGAATGAACAGATGGATGATGAAACGCTAAAAGAAATCAGGGAAGCTAACAAACGTTATGAAACAGTAATAAGGGCTGATTTCAATTACCCTGGTATTGACTAGGTCAGTGTCACAGCAGGACATGCCAGGGAGATAAAGTTTATTATGATAGAGGTCTATAAATTAATGAATGGAATGGAACGGGTAAACATAGATCGATTGTTTATGCCATCAAAAGGTAGGAAGACTAGGGGACATGCAATGAAGCCACAATGTAATCCATTTAAGAAAAATAAGAGAAAATATTTTTTTCACTCAGTGCATAATCAAACTCTGGAAGTTGTTACTGGAGGATGTAGTAGAAACTGTAAGTGTAGCTGGGTTTAAAAAATATTTAGCCAAGTTCCTGGAGGACAAGTCCATAAACCATTATTAGAGAGGACTGGGAAATCCATTGCTTGTCCCAGGACAAGCATTGTAGAGCTTGTGTACCTTTTTGAGAACCGTCCAGGTACTTGTGACCTGGAATGGCCACTGTTGGAAACAGGATACTGGTCTTGATGGACCTTGGTCTAATCCAGTATGGCATTTCTTATGTTCTTAGATGAAATAAATGACTGCTTCTTGGAGCAGCTGGTTTATGAACCGACAAAAGGGGAAACCTTTTTGGACCTAGTCCTTAGTGGAACAAAAGATCTGGTGCAAGATATAAGGGTGTTTTTGTAACTTGGCAATAGCGATCATAGTATGATTGCATTTGATTTAATAAATGGAAAAAGGACAGCAAGGATATCCACAATACTACCTTTTAACTTTCTAAAGGGAGACTGATAAAATTGGGAAAATAATTAACTACAAACTAAAAGGTGCAACTGCAAAGGTTAAACATTTACATCAAGCATGGGCATTGTTTAAAAATACTATCTTGGAAGCCCAGACTAGATGTATTCCACTCTCTAAGAAAAGTGGAAAGAAGGCCAAAAAACTGCCAGCATGGATTAAAGGTGAGGTCAGAGAGGCTGCTGTATCCAAAAAAGCATCTTTCAGGAAATGGAAAAAGGAGCCAAATGACAAAAACGGGAAACAACATAAGCATTGGCAAGTTAGATGCAAGGCATTGATAAGGCAGGTAAAGAAAGAATTTGAAATAAAAATTGCAGTGGAAGCAAATAAGCATAACAAAATTTTTTTCAAGTACATTTGTAGCAAAAAACCTGTGTGAGAGTCAGTTGGGCCATTGAATGTTAGAGGGGTAAAAAGGGCACTAAGGAAAGGACCAAGGGAGAAAGCAGAGTAGGTTTAAATGGCCAATTTTCTCAATGGATAAAGGTGAATAGTGGAATACCTCATTGATCTGTTCTGGACTCGCTGTTTTTTAACATATTCATAATATTTATCTGCATTTATATTCTGCTTTTCACTGGGTCAAAGCAGTCAATTGGGGGATACATTTAACAGGAGGGGATATGACACACATATGTTAATACTTGCAGGGAACATGGGCAATGGAGGGTTAAGTAGCTTGCCCAAGACCACAAGGAGTGCCTATGGGACTAGAAATCCCAGTCCCTCCAGCCTGAGATTGCTGTCCCCAGGTGGGACTTGAACCCCCAGCCCTCTGGCCTGAAGTACCTTGTCCTAACCACTAGACCACTCCTCCCTTATAGCAATAACTTAAACTTCAGCTTATAACAGCTTATAACAATAACTTAAATGGTGAGTATAAACTTATAATAATAACTTAAATGACATGGAAATGGGAATAATCAACAAAGTGCTCAAATTAGGAGATGACACACAATTATTCAAGTTGTTAAAACACAAGAGGATTGTGAAAAATTGCGAGAACATTGATAAATTGGAAGACTGGGTGTTGAAATGGCAGATGAAATTTAATGTGGACAAAGTTATGCACCAAGGAAAGAACAACCTAAGCTATGGTTACACGATGCAAGGTTCTACATTAGGAACCCAGGAAAAGGATTTAGGCTTCATCATGGATAATACATTGAAACCCTCCACCCAGTGTGCAGCAGCGGCCAAGAAAGCTAATAGAATGCTAGGAATCATAAGGAAAGGAATGGAGAATAAAACAAAGGCTGACATCATAATGCCTCTGTATCGTCCCATGGATAATACGTTGAAACCCTCCGCCCAGTGTGCAGCAGCAGCCAAGAAAGCTAATAGAATGCTAGGAATCATATGAAAAGGAATGGAGAATAAAACAAAGGATGACATCATAATGCCTCTGTATCGTCCCATGGATAATACGTTGAAACCCTCCGCCCAGTGTGCAGCAGCGGCCAAGAAAACTAATAGAATGCTAGGAATCATATGAAAAGGAATGGAGAACAAAACAAAAGATATTATAATGCCTCTGTATTGTTCCGTGGTGAGACCGCACCTTGAATATTGTGTGCAGTTCTGGTCACCATCTTATTTATTTACTTATTTAGCTATGTTTACATACTGCTAATCTGAGAGTCTAAGGGGTATGTTTACTAAACCGCGCCCACGTGCGCGGTGCACAGTAGCGTATGCTAATGATGCACTTAAGTGCTCTTAAGTGCCCCGTACGCGTGCACATCACATTAACGGGCCCCCGCACACGTGCGCCTCACACTGACGGGGCTGCGCAAGTGTGTGGTGCGTTGATGTGCTTTAGAGGCGTGGAAAGGCATTTCAAGGGTGGAGGAAGGCTCCCGAGGGGCGGGGGGACAGGGTCAATGGGTGGAGAGTGGGAGGGGAGAGGCTCCACGCACAGGAGCGGGGCTGGATTTTGGCAAAAAAATACCGCGAGCGAAACCCTCGCGTTAGAGCCGATTTAAAGGGAAGAGAAACCATTTCCGTCAGCAATGTACAGCAAAACCGGGGAAACCTACAAAACGTGAGCAGTGTGATATATGTGCACAGAACAAAATAGCAAATATAAATTGAAAATGACCACAACAAATTCCAAAAAAATTATAATCCAGCTGGGCAACAGTGATATTAATGGGCAACCATAAAAAACACTCCCAGGAAAGCTCCAAAAAAAAGAAATTATTTTTGGAAGGGTCTACGCTCCGTAGACTCTTTCAAAAATCACTGCATTTTAGTGGAGCTTTCCTGGGAGTGTTTTTTATGGTTGCCCATTAATATCACTGTTGCCCAGCTTGGTTTTGGTGTTCTTCCCCTTTTTTCAGAGGTCATATTTGAGGTTTATTTGCACTTTTGTCCCCATACAAGGTAAATGAGCCCACAGTAAAATTGTGCAGAGCAGGGTTTCTGACTCGAACGGCCAGGTTTCCTATCTCCAGGGACTGCACTGTCTCTGTGGCCACAGTGTGGTGCAATGGACACAGCCAGTGCCTGTAAGACCAGAGGATCACAGGTTTAAATCCCAGCTGGGGCTCCTGCCAACCCAGTCTCCATAGTTTTACCCACCACTAAACAGTGATAGTAAAGACACTCCTTTATTGCAGAGAACATAAGCATGGTTCAAACACCCATATTTTACCCTACACCACACAAAAACCATAACAATGGGCATTACCTACAGCCGAGTCCCCCAAATTCAGTCCTGGAGTGCTACAACTCAATCAGGTCATATGCTTTTTCCCAGATAGGGACATGTCTGCATGTTGGCGGAAGGGTACAGGTGGTGGAGGGGGCAGTGGCTGCAAACCACAGCAGACAGTGGCCTAGGCCTGTGCAGGCTGGCACCGTCCACCGCAACAGACAGGCTCTGTCGGATGTACAGTCATGGACTCCCCAGGGAACGCAACATATCTGTGGCAACACAGTGGTGCCGTGCACACAGACAGTGTGTGCAGGAACAGTAGGTCACAGGTTCAAAGCCCAGCTGGGGCTACTGCCAATCCAGTCCACATATTTTTCCCACAACTAAACCGTGATAGTACGGACAAACCTTTATTGCTGAGAACATACGCATGGTTCATACGCCTATATTTTACCACACCAAACACAGACACCATAAACAGCCGCATTACCTAGAGCAGAGTCTCCCAAATGCAGTCCTGGAGGGCCCCACACCATTCAGGATCCATGCTGCGTCTAATAAAGATGCCTGTGCTGCATATCTATGCACCACCCCCATGGTATGCTGATGTAGCTCATGCATATCTATGAGGGACAGCATGAAAATCCGAACAGTGTTTGGAACACCAGGACTGGAGTTGGGACACTCTGCCGTAAAGCAGCAGCCAACAGGGCCAGACACACCCAGACACACCCCCACAGGCCCCATTGGCCAATGCCTCATGGAGAGGCAGGACATTGGGCCCTGCCTGTATCTCCCAATACTAGCAGTTGCATACCTTAGCACTGCCACCCTACACCTGGGTATATGGTACACAGCTATCAAATGTTGCCCATGATAACTGGCAGATATCAATTCCTACGTTAAGCACATTTTGCTCATTGATCTCCACCATAACAATCATTGTGATGTCTGCGGTGTGTGCTGCAGGTCTGGTCTCTGACAGTGTTCACCACCCTGGGGAGTGACCCCCCAACAGTCTTGTGTACCATATCCATGCCTGTACTGTGCCCAGGACTGGTGTGGTGGGTATGGCTGCTGGACTCCTCTATAGTAGCACAATGCTGGCATAGGTGTGGGGGTGGCTGTCTGCCTATCCAGTGTGTGGTGGCTGCAAACACCTTCCACAGCCCACACTGCCAGCAATGTTGCCAGTATTGGGCTGCCAATGTGCATAATGAGGAGCAAGGTACCATGGGTATAGGCCGGACAGGGTGACCTGACCAGGGTGCAGCTGCACAGGGCATAGGGCACTGACTGGGACATTTTAGTTCCCGGCCACCACCTACACAGACAGGGTGACCTCAGTATGTCCTGCTGAGAGATCACACTCACCCTGACTGTGCAGTGACCACAGCATGGCTAGGCACCCCCATAGTACTTCTCTCATGTGATAGATATGGGTTTCCTTTTGGGGCCCAGTCACTGAGTTATCTGATTGCTGTGTATGCTGACATCCCACTTCTGGGGGCATGCATCTCCACTGGTAACATGCACTGTGGACTAACTAGCACACTGTTTGCAGCTGGTATGTGTTGTGATGGAGCAGCTTGCAGGGTGCAGTGGCTGATGACTTGCTGCAGGAGAATATCAGATGGTGGTGGGGTGCAGCTCACCATATCCAGGCCTAATATCTGTCTGCTATTGTGTTTATGGATGTGTATAGAGCTGCATTGACTGCCCTGTGGGGGTGTCTGTTCATCAGCAGGACTGGGGTTGATGGACCCCTCTACTGCCACCTTTGCAGGGAGGTAGAATGTGGATCTACTGATAGGAGACCCTGTTTGCCACCCTTGGCCCTGGGGGAAGGGGGGGTGTGGTGGTACATGGCCCACCTAGGAGTCCATGGGGGTTACACCTGACTGAGTCAGACAGAGATATCCAAGGTGTTTGTGCAGGAACTACCTATCTCACACATTAACACTGCTTTGGACCTCTGGCATGGCCTCTTTCAGCCATGGAAGGTGTTGTGGACATGGTCCTGGGCGCCTCATTGCACCCTCAGGGTGAGCACAGTACCCGCACAATGTGACGGTGTGTAGCTACTCTGTGCCAGTAAAACACACGGTCAGTACCCCCTACCAGGCCGAGGTGGTGTGTGGGTGCACATGGTCACTTCCCTCTACCGGGCCGAGGTGCTGTGGGGGTGCATTGCCCATCTTGTGTTAATCTGTGGACAGCTGATTTGCATGTGCAGTGCATCATGGGTATGGGTGGGCTAACCCTATCCTGGTGACCACAGCAGACTGTCTGTGTGGTGACGTGCATGCTCTCTGCAGCCAGCCAGGGGCTTGTTAGCAGATATAGAGCTGTTGCCCAATGGTTCCTTCACTGCCTCTGTAAGCCAGCGGTCATGGGTTCAATCCCACAGTGGGGTTGTTTGATAGGGTTGCCCAATGCTTTTTATTTAATGTACATATTTTGATGCCAGCAAAAACACCCTCAGCGTACTGTACCCATAAGGTGCCTCTGAGGGTGCTTTATAGGGCGCCCTATAGGGCACCTTATGGTTCCCATCCATATAAGGTGCACTATACAATATCCTGTGACGCAACCTATAGGGTGCCCTATAGGGGACATTTTAGGGTGCTGTGGCAGACAGTGCAATTTCTAATGTGCCCTATGGAGTGCCTTATAGGGTGCCTTATACGGCACCTTCACTTACGGCACGTGAGAGCATGTTTGTTGGCAGCAATTAATAACATAAACTTAAAGTGCTGCAGGACAAAATATGTACAATGCAAAGCTGATGCCACAGCCAGCCTTACGTATTAGGCACACTGGGGAGCAAGCTCATGACCCCTGTATCAGCAGTCAGTGCCTTAACCATTGTGCTCCACTGCTGCTTCTCCTTGCCTGTCAGCGCACCTACTTATGCTTTTCATTCCTTAAACTGCACAGTGCTGCCATAAAAAACAGTACACTGACCTTGCGGTACCTCATACGGCACCCTCTAAAGCGCCCTATAAGCAACATTCTAGGGTTCCTTGGCTGACAGTGCACTTTAAAATGTGCCTTATAGGGCACCTTATGTTAACACGCCTTGGGAGTGCGTTTGCTAGTAGTGATAATTAAAATATGAATAAAATGCCTTCTAAAGCAATCTTCCCCTTAATATGTTATGCCTCAGCCAGCCTTGTTCATTGGGCACTTTAACCCCTGATCCCTGTACCATTGGTCAGTGTCTTAACCATTGTGCTGTGACTCTGTTCCTGTGATTGCACATCAGCGTGCCACCTTATGCCGCCCAGTATTAAAAAGCCTCCTAAAACATTAGCGCACTGCCTTATACCGCCCATCATTTACATGCCTCCTAAAATAATGCCTCAGCCAGCTGTCTCCATTGGGCACTGTGGGGGATTGAACCCCTGATCCCTGCACCATTGTGCTGTGGCTCTGCTTTTCTTCCTGCACATCAGCACGCCACTTATACCGCCCAGTATTATAATGCCTCCATAAACATCAGCGCGCCGCCTTATGCTGCCCAGTATTAATATGCCGCCAAAAATATTAGCGTTCTGCCTTATGATGCCCAGTATTTCTGCATCTCATAAATTAACACCTCAGCCAGCTGTCTTCATTGGGCACTGTGGGGGATTGAACCCCTGATCCCTGCACCAGTGGTCAGTGTCTTCACCATTGTGCTGTGGCTCTGCTCTTTTTCTTGCATGTCAGCGCGCCACTTATGCCTCCCATGCAGCTATCTCATGCGCTAAGGTGCGGGGCGCACATGGGCGCCGCGCACCTTAGTGCATATGTAAATTCCAGCTTTTCCTTTTCAAGACGGAATGCCCACTCCTTATATGGCACACGCACACTACCGCGGCATGCACTTTACCGGGGTTTTAGTAAACATACCCCTAAGTGGCTTAACTAGTAACAATGCCTGGAGCGGCTTTACATGGAACAATGAACATTAGAGCATAAATTAACAGTAAACATTATACAGAACAGTAAACACAGTGGAGGGTGGAGGGGCTAGAGAGGGAAAGGAGGTGCTAGGGGACTGGTAGAAAGCGAGGAAGCTAGGGGGATGGAAGGGTTGAGTGATTCTGCGGGAGGCACACTGAGCGTTGAGTATGTTTTGTCATCAGTAAAATGCTCCAGAAATAGGTGTGTCTTTAGATTCTTTCTGAAGTCAGTAAGATCATTTGTGGCACGGAGAATGTCTGGGATTGCATTCCATAGAGTCGGGAGCGAAGACGGAAAAAGCCCTTTTCGATGTTGTGCAGTTGGACTTGGTGTTTATTGTTGGTATGTGAAGTGTTTTGAAGGAACTCATTCTTCGGTCTCTGTTGCTGGGTGTTCTCTGTATCAAACACTAGAGGCGGGTGGAGGATAAGCCTTGAGTGACTTTGAAGATTGTGAGTATACGTTCAGGAATGGGTGGCCAAGTAGCTGCTTGAGAAGTGGGGTTATGAGTTCCGCTCCTGGGGAATTGCAGAGGATGCGTGTTGTCGTATTCAAGGCCAGTTGCAGTGGATGGATTACCGATTTAGGCAAGCCTTGTACTATGATGTTACAGTATTAAAGTGGGGGAACCTGAGTGTCTGAAGAACTGTGCAGAAGTTGTGAGAATCCAGAAGTGGTCTAAGGTGCTGTACAGTTTTGAGCTTGTAGTAGATGCTTTTCGTGATGTTGCTTGTGTGAGGGGAAAGGATGAGGCGTTGATCTAAGGTGACTCCCACGTAGTGCACCTCTGATTTAACCTGGAGTTGAGTTCCAGCAATAGCTATGTGGCAGAATTAGAAAAGGTACAGAGAAGAGCCACCAAAATGGTAAAGGAGATGGAAGGATACCCCTTTGAGGAAAGGACACTTCAACTTGGAAAAAGACGGCTGAGGGGAGATATGACAGAGGTCTATAAATTAATGAATGGGGTGGAACACGTAAAGGTAGATCAGTTATTTATGCTTTCAAAAAGTAGAAAGATTATTAGGGGACACGCAATGAAGCTATAATGTAACCCATTTAAGACTAATAAGAGAAAATATTTTTTCACTCAACACGTAATCAAACTCTGGAATTTCTTACCGGAGGATGTAGTGAAAGCTGTTAGTATAGCTGGGTTTAAAAAAGATTTGGACAAGTTCC
Source organism: Ichthyophis bannanicus (assembly GCA_033557465.1). Taxonomy (NCBI): domain Eukaryota; kingdom Metazoa; phylum Chordata; class Amphibia; order Gymnophiona; family Ichthyophiidae; genus Ichthyophis; species Ichthyophis bannanicus. Next base: position 1,840,471,980 of record CM066032.1, read on the forward strand.
TGGAGGAAAGGTCCATAAACCATTATTAAAGAGGACCCAGGAAATCCACTGCTTAACCCAGGACAAGTATTTTGGAACCCGTGTACCTTTTTGGGAACCTGCCAGGTACTTGTGACCTGGATTGGTCACTGTTGAAACAGGTTATTAGGTTTGATGGACCTTGCTCTGACCCAGTATGGCAAATCTTATGTTCTTGTGTTCTTAATTCTATGCAAAAAACTGGCAGAAAGATTTTCTAATGAAATTACCTGGATTTGGCAGTTTTCCTCGTGTTTACGCAATTGCAAAGTACAGTGCAGTTTGGTGAATGGGTCTCAAAGTTCAGCAAAGTTTTAAATACCAACTCCAAATCCTTGCTTAAACTGTCCCACAAGGCATAAACTGCAAAGATAAAATGACATTATACTTATCAGGAGAGGTATTGTGAGGTCGGTTTGTGTCAATCAGGCTCATAGAACATATTACACTATATACTAAGTAACACCTGGCATGGAGGAGTATCCTGGTGGTTGCAGCAATGGCCTATTCCAAAAGCTTTGAGTTCATTTCCCACTAGCTGACCATGGACAAGTCACTCTATCCCCTATTGCCTGGCAATCTACTTCTGGTCATACCTTGCCAAGAAAACCCAGGGACTGCTGCGTTGCCAGGAGTCAGCCTTGAGTAGGTGGCATTTAGAACAAAAGGGAAAGGCGTTCTTAAAAGCAACATAAATGTCGTTTATAGGTCTTTCATGAGACATGCATGACTTTGGGACAAATCTGTCTCTGGAATTTGAGTGAGCTGTAGATTTAACATATTGTACAATTAAAGTGAGAAATTACAATATATTCAATAGTAAAGAGGAAACTAGATAGAAGGGAATGGACCAATTCAGGGACGTATGAACACACACAAGCTTTCTCATGGTTACTGCGGGGTTTCACAACATCCAGCCAGTCTAGGCTGTGTGATATGAAGAATGAATAGGCATGAAATAGATTTGCATACAATGAATGCAGTTCATGCAAATCTATCTCAAACATATTGTGGATATTGTGAAAGCCTGACTGACTTGGAGTGTCCCGAGGACTGGGTTAAGAACCACTTGGCTCAGGGAACACAAGAAAAGAACTGGGGGCAGTGGCTACTGAATCAGTTATCCCAAAATGTTCAATAGATTTCCATGAGTTAGCCTACTAAAGAGGTCGCCTCAGCTTCTACCAACCAGGGCTGGCCCCTGAGTTGGTTCAAGGTGTTAGCACCCCAGGCAAACCTTAAGCCCAAAGCCCCACCTGGCTGTCAGAATCTATTGTTTAGCTTTGAATGCCCTGCTCTTTGCCACCCCCAGAAGCTGTCACCCTAGGTGATGCCTGGTTTGCTTAGAGGTTGGGCCAGCCCTGCTCCCAACCTCACCATGTCACCTCAGTCAAAAGAATAGGGAAGAAAGATGGCATTTATCAAGTCAATATTAGCTTCTTCTCCAAAGGCCTGAGCCAACCATCCTCTGTCCCTGGGTTATTCTCTTTCCCATAAGGGCCAGTGCAGTGCATAATGAAAACCAGCTGAGTGACTCTTTATTTATTTAACAGCTTTTCTATACTGCGTTATCCTTCGGTAAAAGCGGTTTACAATGAAATAGAACATTTACATTAAGCAGGGTAGTCAACTTGGAGAACTTTGATACATGTGAGTAGAGGGTAACTATTTACCTTCATCTATTGTGGGGGCTGGGGTAGGGGGATTTAGGAGGTTTTCAAGGGAGAGGGTTGGGGTGGGGGGGGGAACTGCTGGGGGCTATGTTGATGGGGTGGGGGGGAACTGCTGGGGGCTATGTTTTTTATTTAAATTCTCTCTCTGTCTCTTTCTCCTTTGCTATCCCTTTTTGTAAATGAATTGGCGTTCTTTTCTGTTTCCGTCAGTAGTCTCCTTTATTGTATTGTACACCGCTGCATGCCTCTTGGTTTAGGCGGTATAATAAGTTTTAAATAAAGATAAAGAAAGATAAAGATAGCATTCTTTGAATATGTGGGTTTTGAGAGCTTTCCTGAAGGAAGCTAAGTCAGTTGTAGTCCTTTGCTTTTCTGGGATAGAGTTCCAAAGTACCAGTGCGTAGAGAGAGAGAGATGGCCCTCTTAGCTGTAGTGGTGTTGGTCTTTGTGATCATTGACAGTGTCTGTAGCATGTTCCTTGTGTTTGTTCATCATCCTCTGTTGTCAGGTGTGATCTGGATCAGGGTTTGTAGGTGCGCTTGAGCAGAATCATTTAGGATTTTGAAAGTTGTGAGTATGGATTTGAACTTTATATGCTCAGCCATGGGGAGCCAAAGTAGTTGCATGAGGAGAAGTGTGATATGGTCTGATCTTTTTGAATTGAAGAGAATCAGTGCAGCTATATTAAGTGCAAGTTGGAGGTGGAGGATGGTTGAGTTTGGTATGCCTTGGAAGAGGATATTACAGTAATCGAAGTAGGGGAATATTGTTGCTTGAAGGACAGATTGGAAGTCATGTTCTGTTAGGAGTGGCTTAGGATTCTTGATTGTTTTTAGCTTGAAGTATATGCTCTGTGTTATGTTTCGTATGTGTGTATTTTGAAGGTGATCTATGGTAACTCCAAGGTATCATATGCATTGTTTCCCTATAAATAGCTATGGTGGCAGGTGGTATGAAACTAGTGTCTCTGGTGATGAACACGGCCTCCATCTTTCTTAGGTTTATGTTCAGGTTCTGACTTTATAGCCATTTGCAGATTGTGGAAAAGCAGCTTATTATGGGTGTGATATTGAGGCTTGTTGTGCTGATAGGTGTGTATATCATCACATCATCTGCATAGATGTGGTACAGGGTGCTGCAGGACTTAATTATGGCACATAGTGGTTGTAGAAAGAGGTTGAACAGTGAAGCTGAGAGGGTTGAGCCTTGAGAGACTCCTTGGGTTTGGGTGCATGGGGTTGATTTTTTTTTATGGTTTATTCTGACTTGCAGTTTGCGGTCTGTTAAGTAAGATTTGAACCGGGAAAAGGGGGGGGGGGGGGTATTTGATAAGCCAATTGCTTATAGTCGTTGTATAATGAGGTTATAGGGGATAGAGTTAAATGCTGCTTTAATGTCCAGGAAAATGAGGATGAAAATGGATTTGGACTTATCAGTGCCTTTGATAAGGTTGTCAAGTAGAGCGGTCATGATTGACTCTGCTCCGTGGCATGGTCTGAAACCATATTGTTGGTGATCTAGTAGGTAGTTCATGTCTACGTTGTCCTGGAGCTGTCTGCATACAATTTTTTGCATTACCTTGGTCAAGGATGGGAGGCTGGCTATGGATCTATAGGAGGATTATTGGTTGATGTCATTGGATGTTCCTTTCCTGACAGGATGAATAGAGACTGACTTGAGTTCAGGTGGTACATATCCATGAGTTAGCGATGACTGGATGATTTTTAACATTGATGGAATGAGCTCCTTCTTGGCTGCTTTGATCCAGCTAACTGGACAAGGGTCGAGTGAAGAGGTAGTTGTGTTGATATCTGAAATGACCTTCTCTAGATATTCAGGTGTGATTTTTGGGAATGAGATCCATGTGCTTAGGTGTGTGGTTTCATTTGCTGTGGTTGTGTGTTGGCTTTTCTTGTTGGGGTGTGTTGAGGTTTGAGCTTGGAAGTAATCAGCCATTGCTCGTGATGTGAGGTTGGATTTATTCATTGCGTTTGTGTGGTCTTTGCATAGTGTTTTGACTATGTCAAAGAGTTCTCTGGGGCGATTTAAGGAGTTCTTAAGTATCTTGGTGTAATAGTCTTTTTTAGCTTAAGAGGTGGCGGCTTGGTAAGATTGTAGCTTGTTTGTACATGTCAAGGGTTTCCACTGATTTAGTCCTCCATTTTCTTTTGGTAATTCGTAGATCTCTCTTCAGGTGTATAACAATTTGCTGTGTTTTCTGGAGTACTGATTTTGATTTGGTGGTTTCATTGCAGTCTCGGCTATTGTTTTGTTCCAGTTGCTTATTAGAGTGTCTATGTCTCTAGGATCACATACCTTCTACTCTTCAGATCCCAGCGCAGATAGATCATTTCCTTAATAACTCCATTCAGGAAAACTTCAGACTTTCTCACAGCTGCCAGCTGTTCATCTTATCTTTGCAAGAGGTGAGGTTTCCATTAACAGTTATTATGGTTGTGAGGGTCAGATGCAAAAAGAAGAACTGGAAGGACATTTCTGCCAAAGCACATTTTTCTTATTAATGACAACTGGTTTATGAAGGAGGCGCTCTGGCTCTTTTGACTGCACTAGAACGAGGGAGAGATAGACAAGAAAACAAATTCTTCTGACTATGCCCTCATTTGCCTTACTGGAGGTGGGGCTGTAAATAGTTTTGTGTTGCTGAAGAAGAAAGCTTTGAATGTAGTGTTTCTATAATTTCAACAGACTCACCTTTTCAAAGTTGCCAAGTTACCCAGTTCCAGGAGTGAGATTTCAAGTCAGTCCTGGATTTCTGAAAAGCTCAGCCAGATGCATTATGGGACCTGCAGCACTGATTTCAATGGGTACAATCAGGGACAACAATTCCGTACTGCACTGCAATGCACATTTAAAACCAGAAATGGCAAAAAATCTCAGTCCTGGAACTGGGCAACCTGGCAACTCTGCCTTTTCAGATGAGATTCCTGGTCCTGGTCATGTGATACTAATAAATGAAGGTGACATTACTCCAGTGTTTTCAATTACCCTGCAGGCAGTCAGAGACTTGGAAGTTTAACTATCTAAAGAGTTTGGCTTTTATTTATTTGTAAAGGTTTTTTAGGGGCAATTTCCTATATCTCTCTAAAAGTAAAACAGATTTAAGTGCATTAAAGGGCTTTTATAAAATTACCCATGGGGTGGAGATTATTTTAGGAGCATCTCCACGTGTAAATACCATTTACACGTGTAGATATACAAAATTGCTATTAATTCTCTATTCTTTACAAAACGTTTTTTTAGGGTAAGGGGGTATTCAAAGGCTTGTATGTGATTTGCAGACCTGGATAAACAAAGGATAGTCAAAAGGATTAAAAAAAGGAGTTGAGACGTTTTCTATCAACTCTACCAAAGCCCAGCCACTGACTGCCATATCCTGTATTCATTTTATATGGCTTTCATTTTACTTGCTATGATGGCAACGTTGGTGAAAAAATGAAAGCAATCAGGCTACTGTATTGAATCTGTTCAACTTTATGAGATGTGTCGATTTAATCAATATGCAGTCGAGCAAAATACAATCCCTCAACTTAATACATTCAAATAGATACAGAGCCATGCCTTGGACTCAATTTGAGAAGAATAAGGGTTATTTTATGCAGGATTTCCTGTGCATAAACCCTGTTTTATACGTATAAAAGGCTTCTCATTAAATTACCTCAGGACAAGAAGGTGTGTATGTGTGTCTATGCGTCCTGAACATAGGCATGTTTGGTGGTGAAATTGGACAGAGTCATGAGGGATTCATCTACTGCACAAGCTGCAGACATCGCAGAAAATCGCCATGTCTACTGCGTTTTTCCCGTGTTAATGCCACATGATAATTCCACGTTAGTTAAGAGGTTTAAGAACCTATAAAGCTACGATTATCCTGGGATGGGTGAGAGTTGAGGAGGGAGGGAGGGAAAGAAGATTTATTAAAAGCTGGCTGCTACACAGTACCCTGTCCTGTGCTTCTAAGGTAATCTGTGACCAATTTCCTGGGTGATTCACACAACCCTTGCTTGGATAGAGGGAGTTGTTCAAAATGCCCCTTAGGTATTAAAGCCATGGGAGAAATCAATTTAAAACAATTTCACAGGTCTCTTGACCCCTATCTAGAAGGCCTCTTTGTAAAGGTCTCTATAAACAATTTATTGCTCAAACAAAACTGACCCTGTTTTTCCTTTTTTGCTAAGTTATACTCTGAGTTGATTTAAATTAAAGCTCTTTGCTGGTACTAGGCCCTGACTGAGTATTAAATTTAAACTAGAAGCCCTCTGCTGGGTTTTAAACTTAAACTGAAAGCTACCTGTTGAGTTTTCAATTTAACTAAAAGCTCTTTGCTGATACTAGGCCCTGACTGATTTAACAAATAAAGTGGATTCAAATTTACACAGATTAATCAGATTAAAGGATTCCCTTTTCGCCAAGATTTAGACAAAAAATCCCAGAAGTAAATACTTACAATTGCAGATCTCTCTCCAGAAGTAGCAGTCCCTTTTTCTAGTCCTTCAAGACTAGTAGACGGGCTGGCCCTGCTTCCTCCTTATCCTTCTCTTACTTCTGACTATCCTTCCTTTCCACCTAGCTTACCAAACACACTCACAGACTTTCACAAATTCACTCAAAAAAACCCTCTCTGGCAGCCCCTCCCATTCAAACTCAGTCTGTCTCTCATTTGGACACTCAGAGCATCCACCCAGTCTCTCCACCATAGGCAAAATCATTCAAAATCAGTGTCCTTTTACTAGACACACTGACATACATCCATTCACTTCACCAATCATGCTCCAACTGCCAACTCCTGTCCACCTTACTTCCAATTCCATAATCCATTCCAAAAGTGTCCTTACCTGAGCTGATATCAAATAGTTTCCTACTAACTCCCTTTAAACCCAGTAAACTTTCCCTTCAAGAAAAATCCTATCCAACTTTGTCTCAGGAACCAAAACAAATTTCTCAGCTGTCAGTTTTCAGTCCTCTGTCATTGCTCTTTTAACCTCGTCATAATCATTAGCTAAAGCCGGTGGTACAGTCTGGTAAGCAGTCAATGCCTCACCGGTGAGAGACATCGCTAACCTGATCGCCCATTGGTCTTTAGGCCAATTGATCAAGTGAGCTACTCGCTCAAATGTTTCCAGGAAATCATCCAGATTATCTCTATCAGTTAACTGTCCAAAGTTCCATGCTTCCCTGGACCAGGGTCCTAAAGCATGAGTTTGGTTTAACCGTGATGAATCTGATGAAGAAGAAACAGGATCTGGCTCCTTCTTTGTACTCTGTATCCAAGCTTCCATCATGTTGATGAGCGGCTTTTGCTGAGCTTCCATCCGGGCTGCAGCTTGCTCTTGAGCTTCTATCGCTAGCTCACGTTGTCGCTCAAACTGTGATGCCATCCAGGTGAGTACTTCTTTCGCCTCCATAGCCATTCTGAAACGATAAAGCAGACAAAGGCAACCACCCAAGTGCGGTACCACAGTATAGAAGGTAATTAACTTTTCCCACCAGCAATACCGATACCCACAGCACAAGTATCCTCAGGTAACCTTGTTAGACACCAATTACCTGATACTAGTGGTGCGTCAGGCTTGTGAACAACGTTGGTCTCCAAAGTAGCAGACATGCCTTCTCCGTCTGGAAGTAACTCTGCTAGACGTCTTCCTGTAGCTTGACTTCAATGTTTGCGCCCTTAAATCCTTTGCGTATGCATGCTTGCGCCTTAATCTGTAGCAACTACGCCAATCTGTCCTGCCCCCGCCTAGGGCCGGTGACTCAAGGGCAAGGGTGGCCTTTATTTTTGTCTTCAAGTAATGTCTTCGGCTATTGTGCCAGCAAGGGATGCTGGGACTTTGAGTCTTGATTACTATCCAACAAAGTGTTGTGACATGAGGTTTCAGGCAAACAGATAAATTTATTTGGGTTTTCCCTTTCACATTGAATTCACAGCGCAAAACATGGCATGGATTATTTTCTCCCAAAATAACAGGAAAAACAGGAGCAAATAAAGTTGAGAAATAAAGCATAGGAAAACTGTTTCATTCACAGCAGTGCTCAGGCAAAGTTAATTGTTTCAGCACAATGTCCTTCTTTCACAAAGTTAGGAAACAGCTTTGCATTCCTCTCATGCAAAGGCTGTTCAGCGTAAGTCCAGGTGATTGTTCTCACAAAAAGAGCAATCCATTTCACAAACATCATTCATATCAGGAGTATCCTCTACATCAATTATCATGTCTTCACAAGCTCCATTATCACTCTGCTCTACGGAACTTTTAAAACCAGAATTAGACTGAAGGTTATTAAGAACTTCCTTAATTTCTGCCAAACAGCTGGAACAAGAAGGACAAAAGATGGAATGAGAGTTGTGGCAAATGATCATTTCACTAGAGTTTCCCATCATTAGACTTTTTCAGCTGACGAGGTGCTAGCTTTCTATATCATGCAGGCTTTTTAGATATTTGTTGCTTTGTACTGAACACTGATGCATCTGTGATGGGGCATATCCCTCTCATGTCAAGTTCAGGCTGCCACTAAAGAAGAAAGCAGTTTTCTGTCTCAGAGGGAGGGTACGAGAGTAAAAGCCCAGGAATGCCAAGAAAAGAGAAGACTACATTTCCCAGCATTCTGAGAGACGAGGGACCACTAAAGCCCACCAAGCTGTAAACATGCATTTTAGTGCGACAACTGCCCGTGGTAACTGTTACCAGGCAGGCATAATAATGACTGCAAGCTAGATCATACGGTAACTGTATGAGCCACCACTTTTGATGGATTTGGCACAATTAGCTCTTTGTGAAAACTATTTTTGTTTTCGGGACATATTTTACAAGCAAATAAAGGGCGTAGCCATGGGCTCATCCATGGCTCCAGATATTGCAAATTTGTATGTATTTGATTTTGAGGAGAATTATATAAAGAACAACCCTTTTACAGCAAACATAAAATTGTGGATAACATACATAGATGATATATTTGTCTTGTGGGATGGATCATTGGATCGGTTATCAGCATTCAATGAATGGATTAATACGTGTGATGTTAATTTGCGTTTTCAGATGACGTTTGATTTCCATGAAATACCATATCTCTAGATTTACTCATCATAAAAACAGATGAGGGGTTCAGCGGCACACTTTATAGGAAACCCACGGATAGGAATCAATTGTTACACTTCAAGAGTTTTCATAATATGGCACTTAAAAATAACCTTCCATTCGGTCAATTTCTGAGAGCAAAAAGGGTTTGTACCTCCAATCAAGATTTTGAACAACATGCAAATATCATGAAAGATCGACTTAAAGTTAGACAATACCCCATATATCAGATCAATAAGGCATATAAAAAAGCTTGTCAGTCTTCTCGAGAACAATTGTTGCAGCCACAGACAAAGAAGAATATGGATGATAGAGTATGCCTGCTCCTTTACTCTTATCATTCTCATAGTATTGGAAATATTCAAAAAAACATTGCCATTTAATTCAAACCCTTCCAGGTTTTGCAGAAACAAACCTCACAATAGCTTATAAACGGAATGTAAATTTACGCAATATGCTTGTTCCATCTGCGTTTACTGAACGAAAATTCCTCTCAAAATACATTTCCAGTGTGGTAGATGTTCTGTGTGTGTTCATGCCCTTCCCGTTAGAAATCAGTATATTCATCCGATTAACAGATGTGTTTTTTATTTAGATGATTTTTCCAATTGTTTTACCAGTCATGTAGTGTACGTAAAACAGTGCCCCTGCAATAAATTGTATGTGGGAATGTCTACACGTCCTATTTGTCACAGAATTATTGAACACAGGAGCTGGATCAACAGAGGTCTAGTAGACAAACCCCTAGTCACTTGTTGGCTAGAGCAAAACCATAATATAACCGATTTAAAATTTTTTGTAATCAAAAAAGTAAAGCTGAATTAGAGGGGGCGATATTGCAAAAACCATTTTGCGCCTGGAGCAACGATATATTTTTAATTTGGATAGTTTATATCCTAATGGTTTGAATATGGAACATGATTTATCTGTTTTCCTTTAACAAATGTCCTACAAAACGTATAACAGAAATTACATCCTTTAGGGTGTTTACAATTCCTAATTTTCTAGAGGTTTCTATTTTTTAAAAAAATGATGGGGATTGTCTTCGGTTGGGTAGTGGTGGCGTAATTTGTGGAATATCGTGGAGGGAACCATGCCTTGCAATATTAAGTTATTAGTGACCATATATTTGCATTGAAAACAACTAGGAATCCATCTACTTTATGGGTCCTGCTGTGAACTTGTGACTTGGAATGGCTGCTCTTGGAAATAGGAGGCTGAACAAGAGGAACCTTTTATGTCCGTGACATTAAAACAAATAGAAAAGCGTACACTTACAGCGTGACCTCATGGTGGGTTTTCCCTTTCCTCCATTTGCAGACTGAGACATATCTGTGTGGGGGAATTCGTTGAAATAGCCATGGTAACAGGTGGCTCAGAAGGGTAGCAGAAGGCGTGCGAGCATGTGTCTGGCCGGGTGAGCATGGTTTGGATAGTGATTGATGGTGTATGTGTGATGTGTGTGTGGAGGGACAGCTGTGAACCAATGATGTGATGTGTATATTTATCTCCCTGGGTAGAATTTAGCTGTTTATCTGTGGGATACAAAGGTGGAATGTCAGGGGGTAGGGTATGTGCAGTTGTGTTTGTGTATGTTGGGGGTATATATCTGTTGCCAGTGTGTATTAGGGGATGTGTATAAGTATATGAGTGTCTGGGATCGAGTGGTCTGCTTGTTGGCAATGTGTGTCGGGGACAGTGCATGTGTGTGTGAGGGGGGAGGGGGGGACTGTAGGTATCTAGGATTCTCTTTCCCTTGCACTTTCCCCTGTCCTCCTGCATTCACTTTCTATCCATCCCACCCTCTTGTATGATTCCCCCTCCCTACCCACCATTCTCCCTCCTTCGTTGGCACCCAGCCATGTCCTCTCCCTCTCCTCCTGCACCTGCCACCTAAGTTGGCACCATCTCCTTTCCCTGCTGCCTACGTTTCATGCAACTGAACTATAAAACCAGATAGTCAATGCCAGGGCCGTATCCAGGCCCCAGCATTGAGTGTCCGGGTTGCCCAGATTGCCATGAGCTGCGACAATATTGAACTGCTGCCCGGTTAAATTTAGGCAAGCCTTTACTGTGCTTGAGTTTTGCTGCCTAGAGATAACCAGGCAACGGTTCGATATCACTGCTCCTGTTTATTGCCAGGTGCTGCCCCTGCAATGCCCTGATGCTAACCGGTTGGGGCAGCACCTGCAGGTATTCATGGTAGTGCTGCTTAATAGCCCGGTTTAATGGGGTATATAGTGTGATGAAGCAGAGGCCAGTGAACCTATGGAGATAGGAAAAATCACTGATCCCTTTAAAGAAAGTGACAGACCTAAAGTGCAGTTACTGCAAAGCGCCGCCAGAGGGAGCAAGCACGAAGAATCAGAGGGTAGGCTGACACACCCAAGCTTGGATGATGTAATAACTAACTCAAGGGATAATCAGACACACCTGGTCAGGGTGAGAGAAACCCTAGCTGAGAAGCAGCTTTATATGCATGGCTTAGACAGGACAGAAGCAGCAGCAGCAGACGCAGAAGAGAGAGGAAGGAGAAGGCTCAGAGGAGAGAAGGAGAGGCAGTTGGATTTGCGGTCCTTACAGAGAAGGAACAAGTTCCAAGAGAAACAGTTCCACAGTGAAAAGCTCCAGGGAGAAGTCTTCAAGGAAGACAGAGAAAGGAGAGAGACCTGGAAAGTGCCTGGTAAAGAAAGTACCAGAGAAGCACAGCTCAGAGAGCAGAGGTACCGTCATACTTCCTTTCCTGACCGTGAGCTACAAGGAGTTCAGAGGAGGGTGCACAAGACTCAGCCCAGGAGTCTGAGAAACACAACACTGAACAGGGAACTGTGGCTAAGCCCTAGAAGGGCATGGAAGTCAGAGAGCCGTAGGTGCAGTAAACACAGCTGGAGAGAGGTTTGGGAACCTGTACAAAAAGTGCTAACTAAAAGTCCTGTTACCTGTTTTCCAGACCAGGTAGAGCAAGGCTGGAGAGTTTTAGAGAGAAACTCTGAAGTGAAGCCAGAATTACATGAGGAAAGCCCAGGGCCAGCAGATATATCATCAGAACAGGAGGAGATGCAAATAGACCCTGCTGAACCCGATTCATTGCCACCTGACTGTCTCATGGATTGTACACTTTGTCTAGCCAGGAGTTTGGAATCCTTGGCAGAAGTATAGCTCGCAGGATATACGTTAAAATACAGTTTTGATAAGCTAAAAGAAGAAGCTTGCTTTTGTTTGCATGAACTGACAGTTTTGATAAGCTAAAAAAAGCTTGCTTTTGTTTGCACGAACTGCTTTGTTCTAACACCTGCATAGCTAATAAGACTGTGAAGCACGTCTAACTTTTGAATTCTGTAAATACCTTTTTGAAAATCCTGAATGAGGTGAGAATCCTGTTTTCCTTCGTTGAACCTTGGTTTGTGCATTATGGGAATAAACCTTATCCTTTACCTTACACATGGCTTTCACAACTAATTATTTCAAGAAAGGGACTACTAGTACCAGCATGCATCTGGGCTAAGAAAAGTTTCACCCTTTGATGAAAACAGTAATGTCCACCCTGACCCTTTAAGCACGTGGCTCGGGGGCTGGGGTTGTGACAATAGGTTACCCGTTCCTCTCCAAAGGGATTATCCACAGTCCACTTTAAGAGAATCTGCAGCCCAGAGTTCATGGCTGGGAGAGCATGGCTTGCAGGTAGAGATTAAGAACCCAGCAAACTGCAGGGGGGAGAGAGGCCCATGGAGCCAGGTCCTTCCAAGGCAAGCTGTGCAAAGGAGTTCTGAGGTAGGAACTTTAACTGGGACTGGAGGGAGGGCCGAGAGAACCAGCTCGTGGACGTTTAACAAGCTGGGGCAGAAGTAAAGCTGCCTGTCTTTTTCTTGAACTGCCGTTTGTTCTGGGTTTTGTTTTGTAGAGGTTTAATAAGCTGGGAAAGAATAAAACTGCTTTTGTTTCCCTGAACTGATTGCTGTCTGGCTTGTGTTGTAAAAAAAACCCCTTCCCACCCATACCACACTACCACATATTGTGGCAGCTTGGGGATTTCCTCTAACCACATGACTGAGGGCAAATCCATGTCTATCCAGGGCTGGGCCTCTACAGCAGGTCATGATTTTTTGTTTGTTTGTTTATGTGTGCTAAGAGGGCTAGCCTTGATCTAGTTAGGGAGTTTGAAGATGGTTAGTCAGTGCTAAATAGGTAGGCTTCGTTTTGGCCACTAGAGGCTGCTAAAAGTTGTTGGAGCTGGAATACTGCAGGCTTAACTCAGCTGCAAAAGAGTAAGCTGTGGTGGTGTTGAAAGAGGAAAGTGACAAACCAGGATGGAGCGGCTCCTCCAGCAGAAGGGCAGCAGCAACAGTATCAACAGCAGCAACAACAGTGTCACCAGCAACAACAGTATCAGGAGTGGTGACAACAGTTTCAACATGCCCTGCTGGAAGAGCAGCAATGACAGCTGATTCAGGCCCTCTAGAGACCACAACTCCAGCCTCCAGTACAAACACTTCTTAAAGTGATGGCAGGAGATGAACCAGACCACTTTTTGGTGAACTTTAAATGAACCTTCTGCATGTCTGGGTGGACTATTTATTTGGGGAATCTGCTGATGGGTAGAAGTCAGGCTGCATTCCAGGACACCTGGAGCTACCTATACAGCTGTCAAGGCTGCCATATTGGAACGGACCAGCTGTGTTCCAAAAGCCTACTGCCAGTGATTCTGAAAGAGGGGGTTTCAGATAAAGGAGAGCCCTCGGAGGTTCCTCTATCGATTGAAGGATCTCACATGGAAGTGGCTGAAAACGGAGGGAAAGACTGGGCCTGAGATAGTCAAGATTGGGCTACTGGAGCAGTTTTTGGAGGGCTTGACCACACCAATGACGCAATGGGTATGTCAGCACCCCAAGCTTACACTGCAGAGTGCACTGGAAATAGCTGAGGGGTATCACGAAACTCCGCCGGTGACTGGCATGGACAGTGAGAAGGGGAAGATGTCATCTGTTAGCCCAGGAGGCTAGGTACTTCAGGCCGGAAGGTCGGGGGTTCAAATCCCACTAGAGGACAGCAACCTTGGGCCGGAAGGACTGGGGTTTCTAGTCCCACAGATGCTCCTTGTGGTCTTGGGCAAGTCACTTAACCCTCCATAGCCCATGTTCCCTGTAAGTATTAGTGTATGTGTCTCATATCCCCGCGTGTTAAATGTATCCCCCAATTGTGTTGTGACCTGATTGAAGGATAAGGTGGTATACAAAAACTGTCTAAATAAATAAATAGAAGGGGAAGCCAGAACAGATGTTGGCTCCTCTGTTCTGACCTCCAAAGTCACTTGCTAGGCAAGGGCATGGCTCCAGCCACAACCCCTTCACCTGTTTTAGGTATGGAACCCGGGAACACTTTGCTCAGGAATGTCCCCTGGGTATGGAAGAATCCATGGATTTCAGTCTAACCACTCCTCACACCTGCACTTCTATGGACACTCCACACCTAGGGGTTCAGAACTTTGTGATTCCAGTGGAGATCAAGGAGACCTGCTTCCAGGTCTTGATAGACTCCAGGAATGTGCGGACCCTCATCTGCCAGGAAATCGTAACCCAATTTCAAATTGACTATGCAAAGATGGTAACACTGGCCTGTGTGCATGGAGACCAGGGGGAGTATCCCACAGCACAGGTTTCATTTAGGATTCCAGCAGGGCAAACCACGTTCAAGGTTGTGATGCTGCCCTGGCTCCTGTATCCAGTGCTGATCGACGAGACTACCCAAACTTCGGAGCGATATGGACCCGGCTAGCTGACATTTCTACTGTCAGACCAAGAAGATTTCCCAGATATTTTCCTGCTGGAAGACCCGGATCGGTACTGTATGTCAAGAATCCCAAGCCTGCTAAGTCCCAGAATTGGCGTCACTGGGAAAAGCTACGCTACCAACAGAATCTGGGGACGGTTATGGGGAGGGAGAGTCTAGGGAAGAAACCACTGGGGATAGCTCAGAGCTCAGTGGTAGTGACCCAAATACAATAGTCCCCTTCCCAGAGTGGGGACTGGAAGAAGACCCTGGAACCTTCAGGAGGGCCCAGTAAGACGATGAGTCCCTTGAACATGCCTGACAGTGGGTTTTGGAGGTAGATGGGATTCCAGCAGGTAATGGAGAGTCAGTCCCCTGTAAGAATGTTTCTCTATGTTGTGCCAAAAGGGAGATTTATTATACAGAGTGGCCAAAGGCGTCCTAGAAGAGGAAAAGGTGAAACAACTGATATTTCCCTGGCCCTGACATCAGCAGGTGTTATCGTTGGCCCATAGACTTTTATTAGGGGGACACCTGGGAGTGGAGAAAACACTGGACCATATTTTAGCCCGCTTTTTCTGGCCTGGGATCCATGCCAGCCATAACCAACCTGCCACCTTCATAAACCTGCCAGAATCTGACCTGCCCATCTAGTGCCTTTTCCTATCATTGAAACTCTATTTGATGTTTGACATCTGCGAGGTACCTCCATTGCAGATTGGAGCCCTTGCTGTGGGGGGGGGGGGGGGTAATCATGTGTCAGTTTTGTTTACTAGGATTTAATTCATCCCTTTTCATTAGTAGCTCAAAGTAAATTGCATTCAGAGGGTATGCAATTTAAGTTTGCACCTGAGGCAATGGAGGATTAAGCAACTTCCCCAAGGTAACAATGCGAGCTAGTGGGATTTGCACCCTGGTTTTTAACCCACTACAGTAACCACTAGGCTATAACTTCACCAAACACTCTTCATGTGTGTTTGATTACAGATCCAGTGTAGCCACTTCTCTATATAATCAAGTCTTTTTGCGTATGCATTAAGGATCTTGTTTACACAGACTGAAGAAAAAAAGACCCTCTTTTCAGAGAAGGCCATTCTCATGGCAAAGAGAGTTCTCTGAAATGGACTTCAATAAAACAATTGAGAAGCAGAAAAAATTTGAACAAAACATATAGCTAGGTAGTAAAGAGGACAGTGGCAGTTCTCACTTTCCTTTCTATAGTGTTGCAAGCCCTGCCGTTATTGAAATGAAGGTCTGCCTTTAGATGGTGTGGCTTGCCACCCCCTCCTGCCCTGTCGTCTTTGACTCCTCTCTCTCCTTCTCCACACACATCCAATTGATAGCTAAAACCTGCCGTTTCTTTCTCTGTAACATCAACAAAATTTGCCCATTCCTTTCTGAACACACTAGTAAGACACTTGTCCGCTCCTTAGTCACTTCCCGTCTAGACTATTGCAACCTGCTCCTTGCTGGTCTCCATCTGAATCATCTCTCTCCCCTTCAATCTGTTCAACCCTCTGCTTCACTGCTAATCTTCCTCATCACGCTCATATTACTCCTCTTCTCAAGTCACATCATTGGCTCCCAATCCATACCCACATCCAGTTCAAACTTCTCCTGCTGACCTATAAGTGCATTCACTCTGCAGCTCCTCCCTACACCCCTCCTCGGGAACTCTGCTCTTCTGGCAAATCATCTCTATCTGTGCCTTTCTCTTCTATTGCTAACTCCAGACTTTGCTCCTTTCACCTTGCTGCTCCTTATGCCTGGAACAAACTACCTGAGTCTGTACATCAGGTGCCTTCACTGACCCTTTTCAAATCCAGGCTGAAAACTCACCTCTTTGCTGCCGCTTTTGGATCTTGACTCACCTGATCTCCTTTGTGTTCCCTTACCATTCCCCCTAGATGGATCCCTGTCTGCAGCTACTGTGTTGTCTGCCTGTTCTAGATTATAAGCTCTGATGAGCAGGGACCGTCTTTTACATGTGTCTGAGCAGTGCTGCATACATCTTGTAGCGCTATAGTAGTAGTAGCAGTGGCCCTCTTTAGCTGTCTCAGCTCCTGCTTCAGGGACCTGTAATGGGTGAGCATGACAATGGCAAAGCCTCGGCCGATTAGTGCCGCTGAATATCTGTGGGTGCAGTTGCCTCAACGGGGTATGCCAGGAGTGTTCTGGGAGACTGCATCCAGTGATAACCTGGCAGTGGTGAGATTGACCTGGTGCCCGGTTATCGACGTGTGGCAAAAGTCTGGTGCAGTAAAGGCTGGTCTAACTTTCACCACGGAAGCTAACCAGACAGCGGCTGAATATCCCTGCTACCCATGAGACCTCCCGGTAAGCCAGGCAACCTGAATATTCAATGGTAGAGCCGGAATATGACCCCAGCATCGAATATCAGGGCATCGGCTCTGCTCTAACCTCTCCTAAGATACCTAAGCAGCTGAAAATGTCTTAATGAATCAAGTTGTCTATGGCTCGTGTCAACGTTTTTCTAGAATAGCTCCTTGCTGATGCTATGTCCTCATGTTGTTAAGCATGTTTCTATCAGTATAGACAGCTCTGTTTACTCCAAATTTCTGGAAAGTATAGAATGTTTATGTGCAAAATAAAAAAATATATATATTATCAAAAAAGCTCTCTGCAGAGGTCCAGCACTGTTAGTTTGAAAGTAAACTAATGGGCCATGTCTAAATCATTTTACTGGGAAGCTCTGCTCCTTTGTTTTCACTTAGGCCTAACAAGCAGATGGAAATAAATGAAAGATGCCTCCCTGGGAATTTGTTCAAGATGGACCACATTGGTTGATAAAAGAGATGAAACAGGGCTAACCAGCACCATAAATTAAATTCTGCAACATCCCAGAACCCTAAACACTTATCAGATAAACAGCAGGCGATTGCTTGATAAGTAATGTCAGCTTCAATAAACAGAACATAAACTTCTTTTAATTAAAAACTAAAGTCATAAAAAGAAGAATTCTAGGATGCTGATTTTGATGTAAATGTGTTCCTGTACTTCACTGGGATGCTACCCAACACCATCTAAGTGGCTTACGCATATTTATTCCGAGGCATTCCTGGACCGGTAGCAGAGGAGGACCTAACTTCCACTCAGCCATCCCTGCCTCATTCTAGAAGCTTCCACTTCCATACATTAGGGATTTATTTGAAGGAAGCTTCTAGGCTGTGAGTATACCCAGGGTTTAGTATGTGTACCCAGGTAGAATGGGGGCTGGGAAGAAGAGGAGGAGGGAGATGTTGGTCAGGGGTTATTACCTCTCACTCGCTCACTCTCCCACACAGCTACACAAACACACTCTTCACATTCTGCACTTTCCTTATGATCAACCTGCATCGGTTATTTGAAGGCTGGCTAAGGGTTGAGAACTGATAAGGGCAGGGAGTCACTGGGGTATGGAGAAAGAGGAGCGTACAGAGAATGTAGCCTTTCTCTCTGTCCTCTTCCTCCTGTTAGTGTAGTTGTGTTTTAAAAAGGTATGGACAGGTTCCTGGAGGAAAAGTCCAAAAACCATTATTAAAGAGGATCTGGGAAATCTACTGCTTGCCCTGGGACAAGCATTGTGCAATCTGTGTGTCTTTTTGGGAACCTGATAGGTACCTGTAACCTGGATTGGCCACTGTTGGAAACAGGAGAGTAGGCTTGATGGACCTTTGGTCTGACCCGGTATGGCATTTCTTCTGTTCTTCTGTTCTCTGTCCTGATGATCCTTGTCCTACAGCCCCTCCACTCCTTGAATTCCCTCGGTAGGCCTAGATCCCCCAAATCTCAACCCTCTGGATACTCATGAATTCCCCTTCCCAGAAAATTATCCTCTCCAGCAACTCTTCTCCCTCCTTGGCAAGTAGGGCGCAGGCCTTCTTTTCTGACTGAAATCAGAAAACTCATTTGCCTTGGGGAATGGGGTCAGAATTGCTGCATTTCCTATTCTCCTCAGCCTCCTTGGTGAGGAGTCCTGAAAATCAAAAGCAAAGGCTACTCTTTGCTTCCTTTGGAGGAGCTGAAGCAAGAAAATACCATCACAAGCATGTCTCACTCACTTTTTCCACTGGACCACGTCCAGTCAGCTAAATTGCGGAAATCCCCGTATTTCACAGCACTATCCAGAAAGTGTAACTGACCATAGAAAAGATGCCTGGTTAAAACTGGGACAGTCTCTGGGCAGATGGCAGTTATCCAGTCAGTGGTGACGTTCAGCCGTTAACGAGATAGCAAAAAATCAGATAAAGATGGGATAGCCATTGACCTGTCCTAACGTTATCCGGTTTACCTGTCTGGTTAGTGGTAAAGGGGATGGAAGGATACTCCTATGAAGAGAGGCTAAAAAGGTTAGGGCTCTTCAACCTGGAAAAGAGACGGCTGAGGGGAGATATGATAGAGGTCTATAAATTAATGAATGGAGTGGAATGGGTAAACGTAGATCGATTGTTTACGTTATCAGAATACAGAAAGACTAGGGGACATTCAATGAAGCTACAGGGTAAACTATTTAAGACAAAAGAAAATATTTTTTCACTCAACGTGTAATCAAACTCTGGAATTTGTTACTGGAGGATGTAACTGTTAGTGTAGCTGGGTTTAAAAAAGGTTTGGACAAGTTCCTGGAGGAAAGGTCCATAAACCATAATTAAAGAGGATCCAGGAAATCCACTGCTTACCCTGGGACGAGCATTGTGGAACCTGTGCACTTTTTTGGGAACCTGCCTGGTACTTGTGACCTGGATTGGCCACCTTTGGAAACAGGACACTGGGCTTGATGGACCTTGATCTAACCCAGTATGGCATATCTTATGTTCTTATGTTCTTATGAATATCGCCACTGACTGGATAGTGACTGCTCTGCCCATCAAAATCGGACATTCAGCGCTGGATGCCAAGCACTGAATATCTGGTTTAGTTACAGCTGCGGCAGTGGTCGGGTGCTTTCAATGAGCTTGGCCACCACTGCTGGATATTGGTCCCAGTTTTTTTTTTCTAAGGAGGGTTTGCTTAGAGCAGGGGTCACCAACCTGCGGCCCACGAGGTCCCTTCGTGCGGCCCGCGAGGCTCTACCCCGGTTAACATTACGTGCGGCCCGCCAAGGATTCCCGCCATTGTATCCACGTGCTCGCAGCTCACCGACAACCACCTGCAAGCGTCCCTTCTCCTGTCAGTGTCATCTGTGAAGCCGGACTTTAAGCGTTTGTCTGCTAGCATGAATCATCAGCCATCTCATTAAATTCAATAAAGGTGATCAGCCATTGTTTTCATAATTTTGCGTTTGTTGTTTTTTTTCGCGGGGGCGGGGAGAAGGGGGGTGCGGCCCACGAGGCTCCCGGTAGCCGGCTGTGCGGCCCGCGGCCCTCTGGAGGTTGGAGACCCCAGGCTTAGAGCGTCTATTATGAGGGAGGTCGAGTTACAACAGACTTGGACTTGGGGGAGAGCACTTTCTATGGCTGACCCCTTAAGACCTGATTCTATCTCGGACATACATGTCCTCTGTATACCGGGTCTGAACCACACATACAGAGGGTGTCACGATTCTGATACCGCAGGGCATGTCTAGTCCCATGGGATAAGAATCGCGATCAGGCCTGTACGTGCAGGCCGGGATTTCGATTCAGCCCAGCCTGCATGTACAAGCTCTGCCTGACAAACTCAGTCAGGGCAGTTCAATGGAGCCGCGGTACCATGGCATCCGGTTGCCATGGCACCATGACTCCATTGAAGAGAAGCGATCCCCAGCCGCCAGGACTGGCATTAATTTCCCCGCAGATCGAGCCCCAATCTAGCCTCCTAAGGCCAGGGTCGGACTGCAGGGAATGTCCTCGTCCCCCCCCCCCCACCTCATCCAGGCCCTAGGCCACCAATCCCTGAAATCTAGGGAAGTTATTCCACCTCTGAGGTGGAATAATCTCCCCATACAGGTCGCTGGTCCTGGACATACAGGGCCGACATTAGAATCGGCCCTGTACGTCCAAGGCCGACAACTGCCCACCTCCCGCCCTTACTCCGCCCCCGATCTGCACCTTCCCCGCCCCAGACTAACTTCCCCATACAACCGGCAGGGAAGTTAGCCGCTGGCGAGAAGGGGCAAATGTCCATCCCCGCTATTCGTGGGTTGGAATGACCCTGTTATTGTAGAATTGGTCGCTGGTTTCTATTTGTATTGAAAGTGATTATCCTTTTCTTTTATAAGTTGGTCAACGGTTTGCTTTGGGGATTGGCTTTTGGGGAGATAAGGGACTACTATGGCGCTGGTGTGTATTTAGAAGATTTGGGGTTCAGGGATTGGTTGAGGAATGAGGGGTTGTTCCGGGGCTTGATGTTGTATTTGATTATACTTTGTACATCATCACAGGTCTTATGATAATAGCAATACACAAATTGAAATAATAGTAAAAACAGTGTCAGTGCTCACATGCAAGGCCATCGATAAGGGTTGGGGTTTCCCTAAGCAGTACCTAGCCCTGTGTGAGTGGTGCAGCCGCACAGGGTGCAAAAGATTAGGGGCGCATTTAGAACATAAGAACATAAGAAATGCCAAGGTCCATCAAGCCCAGTCTCCTGTTCCAAAGAGTGGCCAATCCAGGGCACAAGTACCTAGCATTTCCCCAGACAGACACAGGTTCCACAATGCTTGTACTGTGGCAAGCAGTGAATTTCCCGGTTCCTCTTTAATAATGGTTTATAGACCTTTCCTCCAGGAACTTGTCCAAACCTTTTTTAAACTCAGCTACACTAACAGCTTTTACTACATCCTCCAGTAACACATTCCAGAGTTTGATTACAAGTTGAGTGAAAAAAATATTTTCTTTTATTAGTCTTAAATAGTTTACCCTGTAGCTTCATTGCATGTCCCCTAGTCTTTCTATAGTCTGATAACGTAAACAATCGATCTACGTTTACCCGTTCCACTCCGTTCATTAATTTATAGACATCTATCATATCTCCCCTCAGCCGTCTCTTTTCCAGGTTAAAGAGCCCTAACCTTTTTAGCCTCTCTTCATAGGAGTATCCTTCCATCCTCTTTACCATTTTGGTGGCTCTCCTCTGTACCTTTTCTAATAACGCTATATCCTTTTTTAAGATACAGCGACCAGAATTTCACACAATATTCAAGGTGCAGTCGCACCATGGAACGATACAGAGGTTTTATAATATCTTTTGTCTTTTGTCTTTTTCTCTATTCCTTTCCTTATGATTTCTAGCATTCTATTTGCTCTCTTGGCCTTGGCTCCCCCCATGCTGCCTATTGTTGCTCTGCCATCACCACTTTTTGTGTTTTCTTGTCGGCTGCACTGCCTACAGCGGTGGAGCAGACCTGACCTCAAATTTTAAAAAAAGAACACGCGGGTCTTTCCGACTGTGCGCTTGCCACTGGTCTGGTATCTCCTTCCCTCCCTCCTCTGAGATAGGTAGCATCAGCGGAGTGAAGGACCAGGCCAGCCATTCAATCGCGGAGCTGCAAAGAAGTTAGGCATGTGCATTAGTTTTCATGCAAATTGAAAAATCAATGAAATCATGATTTTTGGTTTGTTCTGGGTCCAACTAACCAACAACACTGGCTCAGAGATCTGGTCCTCACCCCTCCACTTTACATACTCTTTTGATCCACCTGGAGAGTTTGTGACACTCTTTATGGCTTGTACTGCTGTTCTAGATACCTGCCATCAAGTTTCAAGTAAGTTTGAGTGAAAATAGATGTCAAACCTAATAAATGCTTCACCACCTAAGACTAAACTGAACGGCTATATTCTTATGAACAAAAACGAGGACGAAAATCTTTGGCACGCACATGTCTATTAGATGTGGGGTACTTAGCTTTCAGCACGGCACAGTTCCACATGGGCAACTTATAAATCATTGAGCACTCCTGGTATGAACCTTAAAGTGACTAGATAGCTAAGAAACTGGTAAAGTGGGATGTGACAGAGGTCACTCTGAGGCTTGGAGCATTACCAGTTATGGGCCTTAAGGATAAATCCTCAGTCTGGTTCTTTTCAACATTTTCGTAGGCAATACTGCAGAAGGGCTATTGAGAGAAGTTTGCTTTTTTGCAGATGATATTGAAATCTGCAACAAAGGAGACAGTCTGGAAGGTATCGATAATATGAGAAGGGATTTAGAATTGTGACAGCTAAGATTTAATGCTATCATATCCATGGCCATGCATTTGGACTGCAAAATCTCAAGAGAGAGATACAGTATAAAGGTGAAATTCTTCCTCGCATGAAAGAAACATAGAAACACAGAAACATGACGACAGAAAAAGACGAAATGGCGTATCTAGTCTGTCCTTCCATATCAACCACTACAACAGTCCACTTTTTACCTTTAGAGATCCTCTGTGTTTGTCCCATGCTTTTTTGAATTCAGTTACTGTCCTCATCTCTACCACCTCCACTGGGAGACTATTCCATGGATTCACCACTCTTTCCGTAAAGAAATATTTCCACATATCACTCCTGAATCTATCTCCCGTCACCCTCATCCCATGTCCTCTCGTAGCAGAACTTGCTTTCAATTGAAAGAGGCTCTCCTCCTGTGCATTTATGCCATGGAGGTATTTAAACATCTCAATCATATCACCTCTATCCCGCCTTTCCTCTAAGGTGTACATATTAAGATCCTTATGTCTGTCTTCATATGCTTTATAATGAAGACCTCTAAGCATTTTAGTAGCCACCCTCTCTACGGACTCCAGCCTGTTTATATCCTTTTGAAGGTGCGGTTTCCAGAATTGCACACGATACTCCAAATGAGGTCACACCAAAGACTTACACAGAGGCACTATCACCTCCTTTCTTCTGCTGGCCATTCCTTTCCCTATGCACCCAAGAATCCTTCCAGCTTTTGCTGTCACCTTTTCTACCTGTTTAGCTACTTTAAGATCATCAGACATAATCACATCTAGGTCCCGCTCTTCTTTTGTGGACAGAAGTACTTCACCCCCCATACTATATCGCTCCCTTGGATTACTGCAGCCCAAATGCATGACCTTGCGTTTTTTAACATTAAATCTCAGCTGTGAAATTCTAGACCATTCTTCAAGCTTAGCTAGAGTGGGATCTTGTGATTGCATCATATGATCTTTAGGTAACCAAATAGATAGGTATTATGATAGCAAAATGTCAGAAGAATGCTCGGGGAGAGGATTGATCAGTAAAGTAACAGAACTTTGGCATGTTTCTGGTGAGACCTCATTTGGAATACTGTGTGCAATTCTAGAGGCCGCATCTTCATAAGGATATACACAGCATGGCGTCGGTCCAGCCGGTGGCTACCAAAAATTGTTAGCGGCCTTCATCGTGAGTTCTAAATATGTATGTTTTGGAATAAAGGGAGGAAAGGGGAGATGTGATAGAGCCATTTAAATATCTCCAAGATATAATGCAGAGGACAGAAGCTTCTTCAATGAAAAGGAAACTCTGGAATAAGGGATCATAGGAAAGGAGATAGACTCAGGAAATATTTCTGTGCTGAAAGGATCGTGGATGTATACAGCAGTCTTTCAGGGAAGGTAGTAAAGACAAGAACATTGTTATTTAGCACAGGGAAAACATTTACCATGCATTAATTGAACTGCAGATGAGGTACATGCAATAGGACCTGCCACCTATTTGGCACCTTGTCGAGCAGCCAGAACTTCAACTAAACATTTTCTATAACTTGATGAGTCTCCTACATTGCCCTTGGGGAGCGTTGGCACATGGCCTTCCTTACATGAACAGCTCACTTCAGATCTTTCCAAAACATTGCGACTTTGACTTGGTCAATCCAAAATATGAAATCTCTTCTTCAGCCAGTCTGTAGTGGATTTACTTGAACGTTTAGGGTTGTCGTCATGCTGCATGACCTGATTGCAGCTCAGCTTCAGCTCACAGGCAGATGACCTGACATTGTCCTCTGGAATTTGCTGACATCAAGCAGAATTCATGGTTCCATTGATGATGGCAAGAAGTCCAGCAAAGTAGTTCCACGCCACCATCATGCTTGACAGTCAGGATCATATTCTTACTTTGAAAGCCAGACATGTGCTTTCGCTAAACATGCAGGACCCAATATTCAAAGGATTTATGCTCCTAACTTTGAGTTATTGGGCCCGATATTCAAAGGCATTCCAATAGTTTCAACGCAATGTGTGCCCTTGAGTCAGTGCTGACTTCTGGTGACCCAGCAGCTCCTGGGTTTTTTTGGCAGTATGACTGGAAGTAGATTGTCAGGCCTTTCTTCTAAGGCAATGGATGGTAAAGTAAGTTACCCAAAACCACAAGGAGTAAATTACCCAAAACCACATGTAAATGCCTTTGAACCGTGTAAACGAGTTCATAACGAAGTTATTTGACATAGTTAATATATGTTTACTCCATGTTTTATTGCATCCTTCAGTTGATTGCAAATTGCTTTGACCCGGCAAAAAGCGGTATAAAAGCACAGCTAAATAAATAAATGCCCCTAAACGGGGTATTCAGCGGCACTAACATAGTTAGTGACACTGAATTTCCTCAGTTGGTCCCTAAGTGCCCCGACGCTATCTGACTGGTATCGGGGCGTTCTGGGGGCAGCGCGGTGGCCAGGGCCGGATTTAGCTATACGCCATGTACGCCATGGCGTAGGGCCCACAGCTGCAAAGGGCCCACAAAAATTGAAGTAGTTAGGCTTTTTTTTTTAATAAAATAAAAAAAAACCTGCTGGCTGCCGCCGCGGGGCCCCCTCTGCTGCCGCGGCAGCATGGACTGACCCGCGGGGGCCCCCTCTGTAAGCTCGGTCCCTCCCTCCGTGCCTCCGTGTCTCCCTCCGTGCAGGCTGTTAGAGACGCGAAGGCAGACTGTCTCCTTCTGCCTTCCCGTCTCTGTTAAGCCCGCAGGGTTGATGGGAAATTTCCCATCAGCCCCTGCGGGCTTAACAGAGACGCGAAGGAGACAGTCTGCCTTCGCGTCTCTAACAGCCTGCTGGGTGGGAGAACCGGTGGCACGGAGGGTGGGACCGCGATTACTGTGGGGGCCCCCGCGGGTCGGTCCATGCTGCCGCGGCCGCAGAGGGGGCCCCGCGGCGGCAGCCAGCAGGTTTTTTTTTTAAAAATAAATTTTACTTTAGGCCGGGGGAGGGGGAGGGGGTAGGACTGGTAATTGGGGGGGCTGGGACTGGGACTGGAAATGGGTTGGGGGGATTAAGGCTGGAGGTGGGCTGATGAGGAGGACTGGTAATGGGCTGTGGGCTGTTGGGGGGGGGGGTTAGAAATGGTAATGGGCTTTGGGGGGGTTAAGAATGTTAATGGTCTGTGGGCTTTTGGGGGCTGTCGGGTAGTGGGCTATGGGGGGCTAGGACTGGAAATGGGCTGGGGGGGGTTAAGACTGGAGGTGGGCTGATGGGGTTAGGACTGGTAATGGGCTGTTGGGGGGGTTAGAACTGGTAATGGGTTTTGGGGGGTTTAGACTGGTAATGGGCTGTGGGCTGATGGGGGCTGTCTGGTAATGGGCTATTGGGGGGGTTAGGACAGGACATGGGCTGTGGGGGGTAAAGAATGGAGGTGGGCTGATGGGGTTAGGACTGGTAATGGGCTGTTGGGGGGGGTTTAGAACTGGTAATGGGTTTTGGGGGGTTTAGACTGGTAATGGGCTGTGGGCTGATGGGGGCTGTCTGGTAATGGGCTATGGGGGGGCTAGGACTGGAAATGGGCTGGGGGGTTAAGACTGGAGGGGGGCTGATGGGGTTAGGACTGATAATGGGCTGTTGGGGGGGTTTAGAACTGGTAATGGGCTTTGGGGGGGGTTAAGACTGGTAATGGGCTGTGGGCTGATGGGGGCTGTCTGGTAATGGGCTATGGGGGGGGGGGTTAGGACTGGAAATGGGCTGGGGGGGGTTAAGACTGGAGGTGGGCTGATGGGGTTAGGACTGGTAATGGGCTGTGGGCTGATGGGGGGGGTTAGGACTGGCAATGGGCTATGGGGGGCTGACTGGAAATGGGTTGATGGGGTTAGGACTGGAAGTGGGCTGATGGGGGGTTAGGACTGGTAATGGGTTATAGGGGGGGCTTAAACTGAAAATGGGGTGATGGGGGGTTAGGACTGGTATTGGGTTGGGGGGTTGCTAGGACTGGAAATGGGCTGATGGGTGGCTAGGACTGGAAATGGGCTGATGCAGGGACTAGAAGGGAATGGATGCTGGGTGAGGCTGGAACTAGAAGGGAGCTGATGTTGGGGGAGGATTAGAATGGGATGGGGCTGGAAGAGTAAAATGGAGAAGGGAAAAATATTTTGTGTGGGAGGGATAAAAAAATCTACAATTGGCCGGGTATTGGGAGAGTAAGTGGGGATTGAGGATGGAGGGGTAAAATTTGACTGGATGAAATAGGAATGAGGAAAGAGCAAAAGGAGAAAGATTAGTATGTTAAAGCAGATGTAGAGAGAGAATGGAAAAAAACTAGAAGAGAGAAGAAAGGACAAATGGACAGCAGACGATGGAGAGTTAGCAGAAGACATGAAGAAACCAGAAGAAAGTGGCTGGAGCAATTGCAGCTGAAAAAAATGCACAAAAGGTAGAAAAATATCTCTTTATTTTGAATTTATTAATTGGAATATGTCAGCTCTGGTAAATGTGCATCATTAACGTCTGCGCTTTGTTTAGTACAAGAGCAAATTAATGTATAGTTTTATTTCTACAGTGTTGTACATTCCAAGTTTGGCTTTTGGGATTCCCAGTTTAATTATTGTCTTCCTGTTTCTAAAATGTGATTACTTGTTTGGTGATGGTCTATGTTCTGCATGTGTAACTGAGCTGAGGTGTTCTGTTTATATAATTCCTATTTGACATTGCCACTTGTTCTCTTTCCCCAGTAGGTCATGTATTGTTGTTCTCTGAAATGTATTGGTTTAATATTTGCAGTGTTGCCTTTTGATTGATAGAGTATGGTGCTTTGTGAGTCCTGGTAGTGCTGTTAGGATACGGCGGGTTTGCTATGGGTTCTAAATGGGCAGTGTTTGTAGTAGTTCCTAATGTGTCTGGCAGTTGGCACTGGATTATAGTAATGTAGAAATCTTTTAGTCTTTCTTTATCCATACACTCATTAAGAGGCACGTTTACTAAAAGTTAGTATATGGTAACATTATGCAAATATTTATGCAAATGAGGCCCCTTATGCAAATGAGGCCCACACCCCCCTTGGGCCGCCCCTGCTGGGGGCCCACAATTTTTGTTGGCATAGGGCCTCACTCAAGGTAAATCCGGCCCTGGCGGTGGCGGCTCCCCAAGATAACTGGCTAGCAGTGTTATTTAGCTGCTAGCCGGTTATCCTACAGCAGCTAAAGTTAGGCACTTGAAGGTCAGTAACAGAATATCCCCACTAGCCACTCTATCCAGCCAACCCGGACATTCATTGCCAGTGGTTGGATACGATCCTGGCATCGAATATCCGGGTTCAGGTTTCAGCTGCTGTCACTGAATATTCCCCTCTTAAGCTCCAAAATTAGGTTGAGCTCTCAGCTGAAAACCTTTTTTGAATCTCCAGTTTCCTAAGAGTAATTTTCCACCTTGAACACATATTTTGCATTCAGAAAATGCTTGATAACATAATCTCTAACTGATAAAATAACTTGAATCTTTGTGTTGTATAAATAATCAAAATATATCCTTTTGACTGAGTTATTAATTAAGGTTCTCTTTCTCTCTCTAATTAGGTTTTGATTAGGCTCTAATCATGTTTTCATTATAAATTGAGCTAAAATGCGGACTATTCCAGAGGAGTTCACAAACATTTTCTCAGCAGTATATGAGTGGGGGAGGGGGCTTTTAATTCTCAAAGTTATGCAGACAAATCTTTTGAAAATGAGCCCCTTTGAAGGAGGCTTGGAGGCTTCATGCCACTGTTAGTGCCTTTTGCCCCTCTTGGTTCCATGATGTCTTCATGACACTCATGATGTGTTTGGAGAGCTGTTGTCACTGGTGGTTGTGTGCTAGAAAGTTTTAAACAAGTTTGACTTGCTTCAAATGTACCTGACAATGTATTTGGCATTAGTTTTTCCTGTATGGCAAACTTCTCTTCAAAGTATTTCTTGGATATCTTGCTACTCTTTTATGTCTAACTTGCCATTCTTTTTACTTATTCCTATTTTCTTCATGAGGATCTGTTTTCCAGTTTCTAAAAGATATGCTTTTGGCTTTCAATGCCTCTTTCAACCTCACCATTAAACTGCTCTGACAGTCATTTGGTCTTTGACCTTTAAAAAACCTGGAATATATTTTATCTGGGCTTCTAAAATGGTATTTTTAATACTGTCTATACCTCATGCAAAGTTTTGACCCTGGTAACCACTTCTTTTAATTTTTTTCTTCATTATTTTCTCATTTTTGAAGGGAAGTACTGCAGCAGCATTTCTTTAGTGTCCTCCTTCCAGTGATTATGACAAATTTGATCACCTGGTGATCATTATTTCCAAGCAGCACAACCACCATTTCTATCTTGCACCAGGTCTAACATTCCAGTAAGAACTAGATCTAAAGTAGTTTCTCCTCTGTACTTTATCTAGAAACTTTACTTCCCTATCATATCCCAATGAGACATTTACCCAATCATATTAAAATAATGCAAACCTCCCATTATTATAATGTTACCAAATTTATTAGCTTTCCTTATGTCAGCATTTTTCTGTCTGTGCCTTCATCCTTTCTTGGTGAACGATACTGTACCCTCTCCACTATACTCTTCCCCAACACATGCAGAATTTTTATCCATAAAGATTCAACATTACATTTTGTTTTCTGTCTATAAGATACAGCACTATCCCTCCACCAATTTGATCTAATCAAGAATCTGATATACACCTCCACAAACACACAACCTGTATCACTGCATGAGCACACTTAAACACACTTATGATTGTTTGCTGTGAGACCGCCTTGATTGAAGGAGAAGGCAGGATAGAAATACTTTTAAATAAATAAATAATAAATAAATCTACCCCCTCTTTTTTAAAATAATTTGCACCTTGGAATTACAGTGTCCCATTGGTTGTTCTCTTTCTACCAGATCTCTGAAATAGCTGTTAGTGTAGTACCATCCCTATTTCCCAATTGGAATCCTCTGTGCATTTTGGGCTTAGAAAG
This sequence comes from Ichthyophis bannanicus, assembly GCA_033557465.1. Classification (NCBI taxonomy): domain Eukaryota; kingdom Metazoa; phylum Chordata; class Amphibia; order Gymnophiona; family Ichthyophiidae; genus Ichthyophis; species Ichthyophis bannanicus. Next base: position 1,840,501,633 of record CM066032.1, read on the forward strand.
AGTTACAGGGATAATTTCTGGCTTTGATCTAATTTGGAAAATTTGCTCCGTTACTTTATTCTTCAAGGTCGTTCTTGACTGAGCATGACTTAACAAGCTTAAGAAAATGTAACTTAAAATGAGATAAATGTTCAGAATCTCTTTCATCTGTACATAATTACTCTATAAAAACCAGAGATGGTGTGACTCTTTAGCCCTGGGTTTCCACCACTATCTCATCAAAAAGGAATTTGCTCATATGACTTTGGAAGAACCTTTCCTTCACTCTGATGTTTTGTTTATTTACAGTGTTTATAACCTAAAGTTCAAGGTAGAACAAAAACCAAATAGAATAACAAAGTACAAGCATGATCCCTTGAGCTCGGTCAGTTATTGAAGGCTGCCACTTAAGATATTTGAATATTTGTATCGTGTCTCTCCTTTTCCGTCTTTCTTCTTAAAGCAACAGAGTCATTTTCAAAAGGTCACATATTTAAGTGCCGCGAGGGGCAACCACGACGTTTAAATATCTAGTAGATATGCATCGACAGTATCCAGATCATGGCTGCCACTGAATATCCAGATTGTGTGACCACCGCTGTATCCGGATGACGGTGGCACCTATCCAGATTGTGGCAATGTTCAGCCACTATCAGGATAAGTGGCAAGCAATTTAGAACAGCTTTTTCTGCAGCCCGCTACTAGCCAGATAAGTGGCCACACTGCCGTTCCTCTACCCAGTGATGGCCGCTGCACGAACCTGATAGTGCCAAGGCCATCGGTGGAGATATCCAGCGGAACTATCTGGACAGTGCTACTACTACTATTTATCACTTATAAAGCATCACGCACAGAGCGCTGTACAGCCAACCAACAAGAGTTAGCCAGAATGCAAGAGACAGTCCCTGCCCATCAGACTCATGCCCGTCAGAGTCATGCCTGTCAGCGTCATGCTCATCGGAGCTTACAATCTAGTCAGAACATTACAGGGTAAAGGTCAGATTAATGCAAGGCACAGTAAGGTCAATACAAGGCACAGAGTGTGGCTGAATCACTCTCTCACTGCCTTATCTGGATAAAGATTTGAAAATTGACCTCATCATATTTTGCTCCTCCTCTGTGTAAGGCCTATGTTCCATTTTGCAACTCTTCCTTATCAAAATAAAAAGCATGTGGTGAACAAAATAACATAATGGACAGAATACATCTAATAATAATGAACTATAATAATTTCTCTGACTAGAAAACCATAAGATGCGCCATATTGGGTCGGATCGTAGACGCCAGCTCTCCAAGATTCTCTCAGGTACTCCTGGATCTGCAGAGCTCTGCACTGTAGTACCACAGAAGAAGGCAGGAAGGAAGCTTTATGTGCTTCTGCTTTCCTCTGCAGCTATTGGCTGGCTAAGGAATGTCTGACCAATTGGCTGCAGGGACAACAGAGCTGCTGCAGTGTAGGACGCACACAGGGCCGGCCCGTCCATTGAGCGAGAATGTTTTTTGCACAGGGCCCCGCGTTTCAGGGGGCCCCGCGCAAAAAACATTCTTTTTGAAAAGTAAAATTGAAAAAAAAAAAAAAACCTGTCTGCTGCCGCGGTCGGGGCCGCCGCGGCAGAATCGAGCGTGCCGCGGGGCCCCCCTGTGCACGGCAGAGCCTGCCCTCCTTGTAGCAGCTCTCTCTTTGGAGCTGAAGTCAGACGCGCCGGCTTGCAGAGCGCGAGGGAAGAGTTTCTCCCTCGCTGCTCTGTTAAGCCCGCGGGGGCTGATGGGAAGTTCCCATCAGCCCCCGCGGGCTTAACAGAGCAGCGAGGGAGAAACTCTTCCCTCGCGCTCTGCTCTGCAAGCCGGCGCGTCTGACTTTTCAGCTCCAAAGAGAGAGCTGCTACAAGGAGGGCAGGCTCTGCCGTGCACAGGGGGGCCCCGCGGCACGCTCGATTCTGCCGCGGCAGCCCCGACCGCGGCAGCAGACAGGTTTTCTTTTCTTTTAATTTTCGCTGGGCTGGGCTGGGCTGGGGGGGGGGTTTAGGAGTGTTGCTGGGCTGGGCTGGGCTGGGCGGGGGGGGTTTAGTAGTGTGGATGGGCTGGGATGGGCTGGGGGGGTTAGGAGTGTTGATGGGCTGGGGGGGTTAGGAGTGGTGATGGGCTTGGGGGTTTTAGGAGTGGTGATGGGCTGGGGGGGTTAGGAGTGGTGATGGGCTGGGGGGGGTATGATAGGTGATGGGCTTGGGGGGGTTTAGGAGTTCTTATGGGCTAAGGGGGAGCAAAAACTGTATATGTGCTGAAGGGATTAGGACTGAAATTGGGTTGATTGGGGGTTAGGACTGGTAATGGGCTATGGGGGGGCTTAAACTAAAAATTGGGTGATGGGGGATTAGGACTGGAAATGGGCTGGTGGGATTAGGACTGGGAGTGGGCTGATGGGGAGGTTAGGACTGGTAATGGGTTGGGGGGGGTTGCTAGGACAGGAAATGGGCTGAGTGGAAGGGGGCCTGACCTGCAAATCGCTGAGGGGGAGGCGCGCTTGGAATGGGCTCTTAGGGGAAGGAGCTAGGACAGGAAATGGGCTGATGGAGGGGCTAGGATAGGACTGGGAATTGGGTGTTGGGGGAGCTAAGATTGGAAATGGGCTGTGGTGGGGGCTTGGATTGAAATGGACTCATGGAGGGGCTAGAACTGGAAGTAGGTTCATGGGGGGCTTGGATTAGAAATGGGCTGAGTGGGGGGGCGGAGCCTGATGTCCAGCGGGTAAGACGCTTCGCGCTGAAGCTCCCGAGAGGCCTACTTAGAATCCTGACATAATACCTATACAAACTTACTATTTCGCTCCGGGCTGACCGGGGTACCTCGGGGGGGATGGCGGCCCATAAACCAGCGCGCTTGGACTTCGGGTCTCCTTCTTCTTCTCACGGAAAACGCTCCAAAACAGAGGTGTCCTCCCCACAGAAGATGGTTCCATTTCGGGAGAACCCCGAAATGCACCTGGAGATTTTAGAGGAAATACGCGGCGTGAAGGAATTGGTGCAGTCCAATGGAGAAGCGCTTCGAGCCATGCGAGAAGACTTTGGAGTGCTCCAGGACCGACTTGAAGGTCTCTCATTACGGCAGGACAATATGGCGGGGGTCCTCGACTCGCACGCGGTGCGCTTGAGCACACTGGACAAGGCTGAGCGCCAGATACAGAATCTTCAAAAGGAGTTAGAAGATAGCAATAATCGAGCCCGTCGCAACAATGTGAGGCTCATTGGAATACCGGAGGGGGTGGAAGCGGGAGATATGAGAGAATTCCTGCTCAAAACTCTTCCTTCCTTGCTGAAGATCACCTTTCATAAAGAACTGGAAATCGATCGAGCACACCGTGTTCCTACCCACATGGCGCTCAACCGAACGACCCCCCGGCCTATTATCTTTCGCTTGCTACGATATCAACAAGTGGAACAAATTTTAAATGCTGCCCGGGCGAACCATCATTTGGAATTTGAAGGTCACAAAGTCTCCTTCTTCCCTGATTTGGCAAAGCCTACAGTCGACCGACGGAAGAAACTCCTTGCTTTTCGCCCTCGACTTCAACAGCTACAGGCTCGCTTTGGCCTGTTGTATCCCGCGAAGCTCCGAGTGACTCTCCACAACCAAACCAGGACATTCAAAGATCCTGATCTACTATCAACATTTTTAGACTCCAAAGAAGCAGAGCAGATGCGCTAATCCAACGACTTGGACTTTTATTTGCCGGCTCTGTCCGCCATTTTGAAGGGCCCGATGCGGCGGTCATAGTTCAGTACAGAGACTGCCTGGACTTTCTTTTTTTTCTTTCTATGACTTTTGTTGTGTGGTCTCCTATCCCTCCATGATGTGTGCCTCGGTCGGATTCGGAGCACGCACAGTCCTACAGGTTATGTGTTTTTTCAATTTCGGCCTTCTCTGGGGCTTCTCCCCGCAGACACATGGTCGCCAGTAATTTTTGGGGTTCTGCTTCTTCTCTACCGCGCTGCGGTTTTTCTTTTTTCATGTGGGGCGCTTCATTGTATTATCTAAGCTTATTTTCTTTTCTGCCATATGTACAGCCAGATACAGTCAATATGAGGGACATTGTGAAATTATGTGCGCTATCATGCTCAGAATTTTTAACTTGTCTGAATGGCTTTATGTAAAATCTTATCACTCAACGTAAAGGGCATTAATAGTCCAATCAAGAGAAAGAAAATCCTTAGCTATCTTAGCCATGAGCATGCTGATTTAGCGTTTCTTCAGGAAACGCACTTAAACTCTGCTGAAACACTGAAACTCAATGTTAAGCCTTACATGGTGGCTGCCTATTCTCCCGCCGTTTCCAAACGGTGCGGGGTAGCCATTCTGGTTAAGAAATCTTTGCAAGCTACTGTAATTGATACTAGCGCTGACAAGGAGGGTAGATGGGCCCGCGTACATCTTAAGGTTGGAGATAGTGAATTTACATGTATTTGCATTTATGCCCCGAATGTGGACAACCCTGCTTACTATGCAAGTATTGCGCAGTTGGCACAGGCCTCTGCCAATACTCCATTAATACTTGGTGGTGATTTTAATCAAGTGTTAGACCCTCTGATAGATAGACAGCCGCCTAGAACGAGTAGTCCACCCAAGAGTCTTGCTACCCTTACAGCTCTGATGCAAGATCTTGCGCTGGTAGATATATGGAGGCTACTTCACCCCTCCGACTTAGAGTTCACTTTCTTTTCTGCCCCCCATCACTCCCAATCTAGAATAGATTTCTTTCTCATTTCCAAAGCACTGATTTCTCAAGTAGACACGACTAGGACTCATCCTCTCCATATTTCAGATCATGCTGCCATATCTTTATCATTACGTGTCACTGCGCGGGACGATTCTCCCCGAGCTTGGTTTTTTGATAGATCCCTACTGGGTCAAAAAGATTTTCAGGTTGATATAAAGGCCGCTATCCAAGATTATTTTCATTTTAACTCACCCCATGACACAGCGAGCTGGGCTTGGTGGGAGGGTTTTAAAGCATCTATCCGCGCCACTATAACTAGCTATCAAATTCGGCAGGGGAAACAAAGAAAGCAGCATTTACTGATTCTAGAGCAGCAGATACAAGCTGGGGAGCGTCTCCTCACGTCCCGTACTGACCCATGTATTTTACTCCGTTTACAACGCTTGCGTTTTCAATACAATCAGCTTTTGTACACTGCTGCTGTTAAAAATATCGAATCACAACAAGGGCTATATTATCGGGAAAATAATCGTGCTGGCAAATTATTAGCAAATGCCCTAAAAGGTCAAAAAGAAGCCAAGCGTGTTACCGCCCTCCGTAATCCGTCGGGGGGGGGCTTGGTCACTAAAGATACCGAAATCTTAGAACTCTTTCGTGATTTTTATACTCGGCTTTATCAATCTGAATGTGATTTTGAGCCAGATGTATTTGAACGCTTACTTTCAGGGGTACAAAGACCGACCCTATCTGACGAAGATAGAGTGGCCTTGGACACACCATTTACTGTCTCAGAAATTCATTCTGCTATCAAGAAATGTGCCTCAGGTCGAGCCGCAGGCCCAGACGGTCTCCCTGCTGAATTCTACAAAACTTTTCACGCTGACTTAGCTCCAGTTTTGAAAATTTATTTTTCTGCTCTGGCCGAGGAGGGTTCTCCTTCTGGGTCTTTTTCAATGGCAAATGTAGTGGTTTTTGAGAAAGAGGGGAGAGACCCGCAACTAACAGCTAATTATCGTCCAATTTCCCTTCTAAACGCGGACTATAAAATATTTGCCACCATTCTCTCTACCCGGCTCTCGGATAGGATGCCTACCTTAATACACCCAGATCAATGCGGTTTCATTCCTGGTAGATCAACTGCTGATAATGCTCGGACTCTATGCCATGTACTGACTACCGCAGTTAATCTTGATCGCCCATTTGTTGGCCTCTCACTTGATGCTGAGAAGGCCTTTGATCGCTTAGAGTGGCCCTTCCTGTTTGCAGTCCTCCGCTGGTACGGATTCGGGGAAGGTTTTCTCCGTTGTCTTCGCACCATGTACGCCCAGCCTACAGCCAGTATATGTGCCAATGCTTTAAAGTCTCAGCCTTTTCCCCTTCAACGCGGCACTCGCCAGGGATGCCCACTGTCTCCACTTCTCTTCGATCTTGCACTTGAACCCTTGGCTTTACTAATCCGGCAATCGGAGGAGATTCATGGAGTCCCCTTCACCCATAGGGAAATCAAAATTTCAGCGTATGCTGATGACCTTATGCTTTTTGTCTCTATAGACTCAGTACCGGCTGTCCTAGAGCAAATTGGTAAATACTCACAACTGTCCGGTTATAAGATAAATTGGACCAAGTCGGTAGCCTTTCCATTAAATCCTTTGCTTCATCAGGCAGATATGCAACCCTTCCCCTTTCTATGGCAACCTCGCATGGTCAAATACCTTGGGGTTCACTATTGTTCTCCTTTGGAAGACACTATCTCCTTCAATGCCAAAGACTTAACCTCTAAAGTCCGGGCGCTTACTCACCGCTGGACTCCTTTAACACTTACCTGGTGGGGTCGATTAGAAACCATAAAAATGATGATTGTTCCGAAAGTGAATTATATCTTAGAAATGTTGCCCTGTCTCTTCCCTCGACGTATATATAAAGATATAGAGGGCCTTCTGACTAGATACTTGTGGCAAAACAAGACACCTAGGATAGCGAAACATAAGCTGCAAGCAGATAAGGAAAATGGGGGTGTCAGATTCCCTGATTTCCTGAAGTATCATCAATCTTTTCTTCTCAAACAAGGCGCTCGTTGGCTGGAAGATCCAGTACCGAGTAGACCTGTGTGGCTAGACATAGAAGAGGACCTTTGCAAACCGATTCCTCTTACTTTTCTCCCTGGTATGACTCTCCCATCAGACTCCCACTTTCCACCAATGCTTTTAGACACCTTAGGTGCCTTTAATAATCTTATGCACTCTTTAGACTCCCGACTCTGTCCGTTAGACAAGCTCCCACTTTGGTATAACACTCGATTTCGAATACAAAATAAGCCGATGGCGTGGAGCCCCTGGTACACTAGGGGCATTTGGATTCCTAGTCAGTTGTTCCATGAAGGTCGCTGGAAAACTTTTAGTGAATTGCAAATTGAATTTGGTCTCCCAGCGAAACACTATTTTCAGTTGGTGCAACTTCAGCATTGCCTTCGGAGTGCTAAGGTGCTCCCGCCATCGGCCTCCCCTACACAAGGTTGGTTGGAGACTATCCGATCTATCGGTAGTTCACCGGGTGTAGCATCCAATTTTTACAAAACCTTATGTAATGCTATAATTAGAGATACCCCTATAGCGCAGAAAGCATGGGAGAGAGAATTGCATGTGACTTTGACCCCGGAGCAATGGAGCCTTGTCTGGAGTAGAGTGACACGGGTCTCCCGATCCGCCTCACTCACTCAGACACTCTTCTTTCTAGCCCACCGGTGTTTTTACACTCCTGACAGATTAGCCAAATGGAATACTACTCAGGGCAATAGTTGTTGGACATGCCATGCGGCCATTGGTTCACTACCTCATGTTATGTATGAATGCCCCGCACTACAGTATTACTGGCGTCGGGTCTGGGGTCGTATCCAGTCTATTTTGCACTTTCAAGAGCCCCTTTCTTGGAAGATAGTGGGACTTCGCTCAGCTGCGGGGATCCCCTCTCTTCCAAAGACGGCTTACTTCCTTTTGGACTTTATGCTTGGCATTGCTATTTCCCTAATCACGAAATACTGGAAAAATAGCTCTCAGCTGAGCCCCAATGAATGGTGGAATCATGTCTGTCTCTACAGTAAATATGAACAAATACCTCGTATGTTTGCTTCCCCCATTCAGACTCCTCATCATCGGTCTAAATGGAAGATGCTCAATGACTATGTACATTCTGCTCAATGCTCTCATCTGACTGTCTAAATTTGTATCTATCTTTGTCCCATGATTATTCTGTATCGCAGATACTCTTTTGATTGTTTTTGATGTATAATCACTGTTGTTTGGAAGCGCTCACATGCTGACATAATCAGCTAGAGAAGAAGCATGGGGGTGGGGGGTAATTGGGTTTGCTTTTCCTTATTGTATACTTGTTTTGTCTCCTTTGGTGTGTTGTTTCTTTTGTTTGTTGCAAAATGAAAATAAAAGTTTAAAAAAAAAAGAAATGGGCTGAGTGGAGGGGAGCTAGGATTTAACATGGGCTGATGGTGGGGCTAGGAAAGGACTAGAAATGGGCTGATGGGAGGCTGGTATTGGAAATGAGCTGATGAAGGGACTCGGATAGGACTGGAAATGGATGGGGGAGCTAGGACTGGAAATGGGCTGATGTGGGGACTAGAAGGGAGCGGATACTGGGTGGGGCTGCAACTAAAAGGGAGCTGATGTTGGGGGAGATTAGAAGGGGATGGGGCTGGGAGAGTGAAATGGAGAGGGGAAGAATATTTTGTGTGGGAGGGAAGAAAAATCTACAATTGGCCGGGTATTGGGAGACTAAGGGGCTTGTTTACAAAGCCGCGGTAGTGGTTCGCGATCGCAGCTGCGGCCGCATTGAAATCAATGGGGCCGCGGCTCCGATTACGATCGCAAACCGCTACCGCGGCTTTGTAAACAAGCCCCTAAGTGGGGATTGAGGATGGAGGGGTAAAATTTGAGTGGATGAAATAGGAATGAGGAAAGAGCAAAAGGAGAAAGATTATTATGTTAAAGCAGATGTAGAGAGAGAATGGAAAAAAACTAGAGGAGAGAAGAAAGGACAAATGGACAGCAGACGATGGAGAGTTAGCAGAAGACACAAATAAACCAGAAGAAAGTGACTGGAACAATTGCAACTGAAAAAAAATGCACAAAAGGTACAAAGATATCTCTTTATTTTGAATTTATTAACTGGAATATGTCAGCTCTGGGAAATGTGCATCATTAATGTCGGTGCTTTGTTTAGTACAAGAGGAAATTAATTTATAGTTTTATTTCAACATTGTTGTACATTCCAAGTTTGGCTTTTAGGGTTCCCAGTTTAATTATTGTCTTCCTGTTTTTAAATTGTGATTCCTTGTTTGGTGATGGTCTATGTTCTGCATGTGTAACTGAGCTGAGGTATTCTGTTTATGTAATTCCTATTTGACATTGCCACTTGTTCTCTTTCCCCAGTAGGTCATGTATTGTTATTCTCTGAAATGTATTGGTTTAATATTTGCAGTGTTGCCTTTTGATAGGTAGGGTATGGTGCTTTATGAGTCTTGGTAGTGCTGTTAGGATACGGTGGGTTTGCTATGGGTTCTAAATGGGCAGTGTTTGTAGTAGTTCCTAATGTGCCTGGCGGTTGGCACTGGATTATAGTAATGTAGAAATCTTTGTCTTTCTTTATCCATACACTCATGAAGAGGCATGTTTACTAAAAGTTAGTGTATGGTAACATTATGCAAATATTTATGCAAATGAGGCCCCTTATGCAAATGAGGCCCCGCACCGAGTCTCCGCACATGGCCCCGCACCCCCCTTGGGCCGCCCCTGGACGCACAGGCTTCCCACCTTTGGTTTAACTTGGAGCGGGCTAGGGGAGTGGGGGAAAGAGGGCCTGACAGAGGCACTGAGAAAGAGAATGAGGAGCAGAGGAAAGGAAAAAGGACTAAGAGACAGGAAGTGGACCCGTAGGGGAACGGGAGAAAGATCGAGAGACATGCTGGCAGAAGATCTGGTAGAGGGGCTGGGAGAGAAGGAAGACTAGCTAATGACTGTGAGATAGGTCTGGGAGAGGAAATGAAAAATGAAAATATTGGCTGGGTCAGGAAGAAATTTTACTCCAAGCTGTTCTGATCCCCTGAAAACCATTTCCTCTTAGTTTACCTTGTTCTCCTGTTTGTTATATTTGTCTTGAATAGATTGTTCTGGTTGTGCAGGGAAGTTAGACGGGGGCGGGGAATGGGCAGAGAGTGGGAAGGCAGTGGGCAGTCGCCAGCCCTGGAAATGCAGGGCCGATTCCAATGTTGGTCCTGTATGTCCGGGGCCAGCAAAATGTCCGGGGAAGTTATTCCACCCCGAGATTTTTTTTTAAGCTGCTGGGGCATGGATGGGGCAGGGGGGGGATGACAAGGATTTATTCCCCACAGCCCGACCCTGGCCTTAGGAGACTGGATCATGGGTCGGGCTGCGGGGAATAAATACTTTAACTGAACGGCCAGCATCGTGGTTTTTAAATGGAGCTGTGATGTCATGGCAATATGACGCTATGGTGCCACGGCTCCATTTAAAAACCCTGACTGAGTTAGTTGGGCTACTGAGGTACGTGCAGGCCGGGACTCAATCGCAGTCCTGGCCTGCACGTACATGTTGTTTGCGATTCTGATCCTGTGGGGCTAGACATGCCCCGTGGGTTCTGAATCACAATCCCCTCCTTGCGTCCGGTTCAGACCAGACGCACAGAGGGGATCTACGTATGGGACAGAATCGAGCCCTATGTATTTATGCTACTCGTACCAATGAAAAAGCACTGTGCTACGTGCACCAGCAGCCCAAGTCCAAGAACGTAGCAAAAAGAAGGAAATGCTTAAAAAAAATGTTAATTTATTTTCGACTGAAATTGCGTGCCAAGGACCCTACACAGGCTGTGTTTCGTCACTACTTCATCAGGGGTATTGGCATACTAAAATCATAAAACAAACATAATTAAAACACATATAAATACCCATAAAATTTTCTTAAAACACATATACAATAACCAAACAATTGTGTTAGAAATGGGGAGAAGGACCTTATTACTATACTGTTATACTCTCATGTTAGTATTTCCATAATAAATACATTTATATTAAAATATATTTATATTAAAAATACATTTATATTGAAGCATGATATCAAATAAAACACTTGGTATGAACAATGAGACAACAATAATAAAAGAACTATAAATAAAGACAAATACCTATCTTGGCTGTCTTGTGTGATACTTGCTATTGACACTTGAATGATTGGACGATATCTCTTTAAATGATTTATTTATTATTTATTTATTTATTACAATTTCTTATATACCGCACTTTTCGACATCAGCACGGTTTACATTAAACAAAAAGACCAGAACAACAGGCTGTTCGGTTTTACAGAGAACAGGTGTACAAACTTGGATAACATGGGTGAACTATTTACATAAAATATCTTCAAGTAGGCGTTATGACAAAGCTCTAGAAGTATCATGTAGTTACTTTCTTTGGTGGGATTATCTAGGCTTCATTGCTGACTGGGTAGTACTTGAAGAACAGGTGATATTTGAGTGCCTTCCTGAACTGGGCTAAGTCAACGATAGCACGAATGTCAGATGGTAGAGCATTCCAGCATCTTGGGGCGCAAAATTTGAAAACCCTGTTTGCCATTCTCAGGTTGCATTTTGTCAAGGCCTTCGGAATTATTGGAGCATTTAAAGCTGTTGGTCTTCTGGATCTGTTAGGTGGAACGGTGTGAATGAGCTCTGTAAGTGAGGAGGATGAGAGACCATTGAGGGCCTTGAAGGTCAGTAGTAAGGTCTTGAAAACAAGCCTTCCATGTAGTGAAGCTGCTTCAGGATAGGCGTCACATGGTCACTCCTAGAGGCTCCATGGAGGACCCTTGCTGCAGGATTCATGGCAAGCTGTAGCGAGTTCAAGGTAGATTGTGGGAGGCCTTGTAAAATGGCGTTGGCATAGTCGAAGTGGGGTAAGATTAGTGCTTGGTATATAGTCCGGAAGTCCTCTGGATCTAATAAGGAATGCAGATGCCTGAGTGTTCGGATCTTGAAGTATATTGCTTTTACTATGTTGCCTATGTGTGACTTCATATCAAGACGTTGGTCCAACGTGACCCCAAGGTATCTTATTGTGTCTTTTGTTTGCAGATCCGCTTCCTTAACTCTTACGTGGGGTGGTGGAGTGAAATTGAGGTCTCTCGTGATGAAGAGTACCTCAGTTTTCTTGTGTTGAATACGGAGGTTTTGAGATTGGAGCCATTCTGAAACTGCGTCGAAACATTCTATCAGGGGGAAAGGTCCATTTGATCCGTAGAGAACGGCATGTATAAGAGTATGTCATCTGCATATATCAAACAGTTCACCTTGAAAGATCTGATGATATTGCAGATGGGCTGCATGTATATGTTGAACATGAGTGATGACAGAGAGGAACCTTGCGGTACACCTTGTCTTTGATGGAAAGGTTTTGATTCTACAGCTCCGGATTTTACATGTTGCAATCTACCGGCCAGATATGATTTACACCATTCGAGTGCAGTGCCGCAGATGCCCTTTTCTTTCAGTCGCCCGAGGAAACGTTCATGACTTACTGAGTCAAATGCTGCAGCGATGTCTAAGAAAATAAGCACAAAACCTTACCGGATGTTGTCGATGCCTGTGATTATATTACTGAAGAGGGTGGTAAGGAGGGTTTCCATGCCATGAGACTCTCTGAACCCATGTTGGCACTGGTCTAGAGGGGCTGCGGAGTCTATATGATCTTGGATTTGTCTTTGTACCTCTTTCTCAATTATCTTAGCCATTTCTTACGAATTGAACGTGCATTTATGAGGGCACATTTTAGGCTTCGGGAATGCGGGGATTCCTCTTGTTTAGATTTCCTAGATTGTTGGATTGCGATGTGTATCAAGTGAGAGTGACGCGTGTGAGCTTCACCTCCTGGATAATGATATGGGGTCCCTGACCATCTTTTTCCATGATTCTTAAGGATTGGGATTTGATTGGATGAGGGGGAAAGGGCAAGGGAGTTCCCAAGCCAATCTGTGAGAAGGTAAAAACTGACAAAGGCAATGAAGTGGAAGGCCATTTGGACACTTTGATTGGGCGTGTTTGAAAGAGACATGTGGGTGGATCAGTTGTTTAAATAATGCTGTTTAAGCGGGCTGGTCGGTGCATCGATTTGACTGGCAGAATGAACTATAGATAATTAGCTAAGCTAAGCGTCATAGGTAGATATAGACATATGGCATGGATATAAATCAGAGAACATGTATAATTAACAGGCAATAATGTAAATTGCAAAACAAAGGTATATATATATATAATAGCAGTTCACTTAAGCAGACAATTGTCAACCATTAGTGATTACCACAATGATGAATTAGTGCTGATATGACGTTTTAGCCCGGAGACGGGCATGACATATATATAATTAGCAGGGATCCGTTGGGCAGGGTCTGACGTATATTAATGCCTAGGAAGAAGTTCCAGGGTAGAGTACCTGTTTAGCTCTTTGGATGATTATGCTATGATCTGGACTGTCTTTCTTAATTCTGCTTACTGGACTGCGTTTGGTCCCCGCCTAAGGGCCACGCCAAAGGGCCCTCTGGCGAGGTCCTCAGGCGCGGGACCGCCTGACGGCGGCTTCTTTTCATTGTGCGATGGCTCCTCCTCCTTCTCCCACAGCCCCGATTGGGCTGGAGATCCCCGAGCGGGAAAGCTGGCAGGCCCGCTCAGGGTGCTCGACCCCGATCGGGGAGCGGAAGATGGCTGCGGGCTGTTCAGCTGACCCGCCAACGGTGGCTTCTTTTCATTGATTGTGCCGATTATGCATAAGCGTCATATACTAAAATATAAAAACTATTATAAAAACAATAAAACAGCCAATCATAAGAAATATAAAAACTATAAAAACAAGGATAGAATTATAAACCATTGCAAAAATAAAAATTATAAATAATTAAAAAGATAAAAAGATAACCAGATAACAAAGGAAGCAGGAGTGAATGAACTGCAACAGTGTAAAGAGACTAAAAAATACTTGAACACCCAAACCACAAAGAGTATATATACCTATGGACTGCTAACATATTTATTTATGTCTCTCCATCAGACAGTAAACAATTGAAAAACAGGGGACCTAACTTCATGTGCATAACTTTTTCTTTGATATTTTAATACATTTATGAAAGGCTATGATATTTGCATGACCGGATGTTATGCTGTGTCAATGTATGTTTTTCTTATCTAAACTCAATCCTCGACTAGTGCATCTGTTTTGCTGTGTTTATGTCCAGCACTGTGTATGCTTTGTAGCACTATAGAAATGTCAAGTAGTAGGTAATGGGATGGAGTTTCTGCGTGTGTGTGGTTTCGGGGTGGGATGTCTGTGTGCGCTGAGTGAGGTACGTATGTGTTTGTGTGTGTAAGTAATGCAGGAGTGGCATGTTGTGGCACAGTGGTGGTGTTGAGGGATGATTATGTGGCAAAGTCAACCATTTTGAGCATGGGGGAGGTGAACAGCATAAGGAATTCACCTTAATCAAGGGGCCTCTGTTAGGTGTGCAGGGTCAAAAGGCCAGAGCCACAGTTCAAAGGCAGAAAAAACCCAGCTGGAACAAATTCCAGGAAATGCTTGACAGTGTAAGAGGGATAGATTGCAAGCACGAGGACAAAAGCCCTCACTCTAACAACTGCACTGATTATTCTGATGTCAGAAGGCAGGGGGATTACAAACACCTGGGACAGAAAGAGGTGGGGTTGGATCCCAGTGAGTATAAACCTTGGTTAAACAATGGAAAGGAGTAGGAGCAGGGGAAGGAGTGGATGCAGAAGGAGCAGAGGAAGCAGCAGAAGACAGTCTTCAGAGCAGCAAGGATGATGGAATGCTGGAGAAGCCCGAGCAGGTGCTAACTTCTGGAGACAGGCTGAGCTACCCATTGCAGAGAAAGGTGATTTCCCTGAATCACGTTTGCAACAAAGGTGGGAGCCAGGAAAGAGAGAAGCTTTCAGGCCACCAGAGAGGTTGTCAGCAGGGCACTCAGATCAACTGAGTGAGTCAGAACCTATGCAATTGGGAGAAGCAATGTCAGAGCTAGCGGCAGAAGAAGATATGTTGATGGATTGTTCTTTATGCCAAGCTCTAGAAGGGTTGAAAAGAGCCAGCCTTGAAAGAACTGTTCCTCTTGCTGAAGTAACCTCAGAGCTAAGCAGTGAGAGTAAATTCCTGTGTGTTTTGAAAGGAGGAATTTACTGCAGCATAAGCTAGTGAAGTAAGGCTGTGATTCATGCTTCTGTGTCAGCTGTGTTGAAACTCTACAACATAGAGAAAGTTAATTGGCTGCTAGAAGTGTTTGTGCTTTGCTCCTGTCTTATATGAAAAAGCCTGCTATAAGAGTTTGTGCTTTGCTCCTGTTTATATGAGAAAACCTGCTATAGGAGTCTTGAAGACACTTTCAATGCTTATTTCATAACCTAAGTTTGGTTCTTCACCTGGAAGTTGTGATAAGGAAGCTTATCATAGCTCAGGTAGGAGCTATAGAAAGGATGATGTGACTCTGAACAAGCAACCTGTCAGTTCTGGTAGAAGCAAGAAAACAGAGTTTTCACATAAAAGACTACCAGTCCCAGAATGCACCAGGTTTCCAGCAGCCATGAGGGAGGCTGAAATGAGAGAATGTGTGTGCAATCAAGAGAGCTATGAGGTAATCCCTAAGCACTCATCTCAAAGGGCAGGGCTTGATTCAACACAGCTGCGCTGTGTTAGGGAGCAGCACACATTAGGAAAGAATAAGAATAGAGATTATTCTTCAGGAAACAGTTTCAGCAACAGTTTCAAGAACAGCTTCAGGAAGAGATACAGAGGGGAGAGCTTCAGCAACGGCTACAAGCACCAGTATCACCTGGAGAAACAGAAGCCAAGCCAAGCAGATAGAGAGAGAAGGAAACTCTCTGGAAGGAAGAGAAGAAAGGCCATTGGAAGGTCTGGGAGATTCCAAGGCAGTACTCATACTGGGAGGTATTCCAAAGGCCAGCAGAGTCCATTGGACTGGATTCAGCCAGAGGAATGGAGTGGCAGAGATAGGAATCACCAGTGGCTACCTGGAAGAGAGAAGACTGCATGTGGAAGGGACTTTCAGACCAAGGCCAGAAGGTATGTGAGAGAAGATCCAGTGTCCAGGGATCAAGATTGGAAGGCTGGACATCAGAATTGGATTACATATTGGTCAGGCTATACAGAGAGGAATAATGATAGCAGGAGAGGCTCAGGTATGAACACTGATCCAGACCCTATCTATAATAGAGAATGGCAGCAAGGGAATAAGCATTCTCATGATAGTGCCTTAATGAAAGACTCATCTGTGCCAATGTATGATATTGACCCTATGATTGTTGATGCAGGGGGAAATACAGCAGATGAAACTATTTACATGGACTGTTCTTTATCTAAATGCTATTGCTAGTTTTCTATGAGCAAACACATCAGCCATCACAAAGAAACCTAACTTTGTTCTTTATTTCCACTGCAAACAGCTCTTAAAGCAGGATTTGGGCTCACACAGTAGCAGCCAGCCAGCTAAAGGCTTTCAGCTGGTCCATGGATAGTAATTAGGGCTGCACCTGATTGTGTGTGTGAGCAAGGGAGAATCACTGCTGAGATCAGCGTGGAAAATAAGCAGAAGTTAACCTAACCAGCAAAGTTTATTCTTTTCGTTGTGCCTTTGTATTTGGTAATTATTTGCTAAGAAAACATTAGCTAATTGCCTGACAAGCTAAAGGTTGTTTTCTGGTTTACTTTGTGACTTTTTGTTATCCATTTTAAACACTGCAAGCAAGTAACCTCATTTATAGTGCTATCAAGCATACATGTGCTGGGTGAATTAAACCCCATCAATAAAAGAAGTATTTTATTGATCTTACCACTTGGTTTCACAACTCAAATTATTGTCATCAGCTGTGTTTGGGAGTGAATGAACTACAATTCCCACAATACCTTGCAAGAATCATATGAATATATGCATCGTCAAGATTGTGTAAGTTCTCACCCTAGGCAGCCGTCTGACAAAGTGCAGCCTAGAGAGAATTATGGCTGAGTGAAGATAAATTGCCTTAGAAGAAGTAAAGTTTGTTTTTCTTTATGCCCTGAGTGACAAAGAACAATAAGGAAAGTGGCTTCTTCTTATATCTGAAAAGGCTAAGCTTCTGCAGTGAAGAGGACTTTAAAAGCCAATGCTGAGTTTTGTTTGTTTTGCCACCAACATGCTGAACCTTAAGCAGCCTTAAGAGTGGAGGAGTGGCCTAGTGGTTGGGGCAAGGTACTTCAGGCCAGAAGGTCAGGGGTTCAAATCCCACTAGAGGACAGCAACCTTGGGCCAGAAGGACTGGGGTTTCTAGTCCCACAGGTGCTCCTTGTGGTCTTGGGCAAGACACTTAACCCTCCATAGCCCATGTTCCCTGTAAAATAGTTATCTCCAAGTTATAATGCCCTGTTCAATGTAATTTCAGTTTGTTCAATGTGAACCGCACTGATGCAGAATAGCGCGGTATATAAGAATATAAATAAATAAAATTCTGTAAATGGTACCAGGAACCTGATCTGTTCTATTGTGTTCAAAATAAATTATTTTCTGTCATAAGCCTTACCCTTGGTTTAACACGACTACAATCCTTCTACTTAAAGCATAAATATAACAGCTGATAGAAGAAGGTTCTCAACCACCACGCCCTCAACAACTAGAAGACTAGTGGTTTTGGCGTTGTGCTTGTGACAATAGTGTGTGTGTGTCTGGTAGTAGGGTGGGATGTGTGTGTGCGTGCGTGGTACAAGGGCGGGGTGTCTGTGTGATGCAGGGGGTGGTGTGTGTGTGTGTGTGTGTGTGTGTGCGTGCGTGGTACAAGGGCGGGGTATCTGTGTGATGCAGGGGGTGGTGTGTGTGTGTGTGTGTGTGTGTGTGTGTGTGTGTGATCTGGGGTAAAAGCCCACTTCTTCAAAGCTGCCTTTGAATCCTGACCCCCTGAAACCATTTCCTTTTAGTTTACCCTGGCACCCTGTTTGTTGTGTGTGTTTTGAATATGTAGTAGTAGTAGTAGTAGTAGGGTGGGGCGTTGTGTGTGTGTGTGTGTATGTATGCATGCATGTGGTGCAGGGTGAAGTATATTTATGTGTCTGTTTATGGGTGTGTGTGTGGTTTGGGGGTGAGGTATCTGTGTGTTTGTGTATGGTATGGGATGTGTGTGTGTGTGTGCGTGTGTGTATATGTGTCATGGCCACAAGCTGTTAATGTGTATTCCAGTGCGCCTTTAGCGTTTGCCAGATCTTATGCTAACAGTTACTGCCCTTTAAAAAGGTTCCTATTTGTGCATTACACAGCAGAGCGATATCCAACAATCCTGGTGACAAAGATGTCCTGGGATACACCCCAAAAGTTGGCTTTTTATAATCGTATATTTTTGTCAGACTTAATAAATGTGAAAGCAGCAATAATAGTACTGCTATCATCTATCATAGTTCTTTTTGTTATACAGCTTTAAAAACTGGAGAGCTTTATTTAAATTTGAAACCACTTCTAATCCAGCCAACTCATGCCGACAACATTTACTGCATGGACCACACAACTGTGTTTCGAAGGTATATCATTTTCCTTCTGCCTCAGGGCTATTATGCTGTATTCATAAATTCAAGCGGCAGTTATTTCAAACTAAAATTAGCTATCACTTATCTCCATTCAGTGCATCTTCCGATATCAACATGAACTCCGCCCCCATCTCTACAACCATATTCTTCAACCGATAATTCTGTTATCCAAGGCTTCCATTTCTGCTTCTATTCAGACTTTAGAAAAATGGATATCTGCCACCTCCATTGAAATGGCCACGACGTCTCTTTTGTCTTCTAACCACTCCCACTTCACTCGCCAATCAAATCAGAGTATACCAATCGATCCGAGTGCTTAACTCTCCTGGACTCACAGCCTGCAATGAATATATCCAGAGTTGCTCCAAGTAATTCAAACGTTGCAGACGACCACCACCTCGCCGGTCTTTTAACACTACATCGAAAATACGCCATTGCAGGTCTGAAAATACATGCGCTTTTGTTGACAATGTTCAACTGGAGGTGCCCCCACTGTATTAAAATTTAATCTTGAATGATGTTCATGTAGCCTGTGAATCATTGATCTACTGGTTCATCCCACATAAATCAATAGACAAGGACACTCTATGATATAAACCATATGTGATGTTGAGCAGGTGGTAAATTGATGGGATTTAATTACTTTGTTTGAAGGATATGCGGTCCAACTGCTGCCATCTATAGTGGCCGCACAAACATCACAATGATTACACAGATAATAGCCCAAGCCAGGGCCCACTAGTTCCAATTGTTCCCTCCATATAACAGATCTACATACATAATTTGCAATGTTCTTTCCTCTGCAATCAGCCACCACAGGTCTATCAGTGAAACATGGATGCAACTCTCTCTGCCTGAAAGGGAATATTTCATTGCAGTTGAACTCTCTATCTTACTGGAAAGAGAAACTAGTGACCAGAATGCAACAGTGTGAGTGCAAGAGATGGAGGGGCCATGCAAATGCAGAGGAATGTCAGCCTGTTGGCTGTCACTTTCTCCCTATTTGAGCCCATAAGTCGCCCCCCCCCCCCCAGTCACTTCAGAGTAATGATTTTGCTTTTGACAGCAGAAGCTTCTAAGTTCCCCTACCTCAAACCAAAGTACTATTAGGTCAAGAATATAAGAACATAAGATATGCCATACTGGGTCAGACCAAGATCCATCAAGCCCAGTATCCTGTTTCCAACAGTGGCCAATCTAGGTCATACATACTGTCATGCAGCAGGGGCTGATGAAAGTAAAAATGCAGGAGAAGAAGCTGTTTTTCATGAGGAAAAAGATGTGCACAAGATGCAATATCCGCACAGAACAGCTAGAGGGAGCAGGCGTGCACTCACAGAGCCTGAGTGGACACACTTAGCTAATCGAGAGCACCTGACAGCCAGCCCGGAAAGCTCAAACATAGGAGAGCTTTATAAACGGAAGACTGGAGACTGGAGGGGGCAGAGCTGTGCTTGCAGGTGTGGAGCTGGAGGTAAAGCTGAAGGTTTATGAGAAAGAAGCACCACAAGCAAGGACCAAGCAGAAAGAAACACTTGGGAAACTAGTGCAGGGCAAAGGCAAAGCAGAGTGAAAGAAAGAAGCCTGCTTGTACCAGAGGAACCTGGGGCTAAACCGAAAGGTAACAGAAGCTTTCAGAGAGGAGACTGGTATAGGGATTGTGTTCCTGAAGAACTGCGGGAAGGAGGAAATCCCAGTTCTACATGCTGCTGGAAGCCAAGGTATGCTGACTCTGTTTCTATGAAGAAAACCTTACCTTATAAAAAGCCTTTTGAAAGTAATGCTAAACCTGTGAGAAAGGAAAGCAAAGCTACTTCTCATAAGCCAAGTAGCCAACGCCCGAGGGTAAGCCATACTCATTGGCAAACACTAGAGGAACTCTTTAAACATCCAGAGAACAGGACTAGGGCCTGGCCAGAAATTATAGCCAGTGAAACCACTGATACAGACAGAGATAATTCTGAGCCGATGCAAGTGGAACTTGTAGTGCCAAGCCTTTTATCTCAGGAAGAGATGGACTGTTCTTTGTGTAATACAGGCAGTGCAGAGTCACTGTTAAACCTGTGAATGATACATGTTATATTCAGAAGTTTATTCATTTGCTAAATGGAAGAAGAGTGCTGAAACATTTGCTTTACTCTGGAAAGCTTAACTAAGCATTGTTACAACTGAGAAGCATAACAGTTTTTCCGTTAACCTGAGTTGATTTCATTCCTGAAGTTAAGGACTTTTTCTTTAGGTTGTAACCCCAGCTGAATCTTATGCGTAAAGGGAAATAAATGCCTTGTTAACCCTCTACTCTGCATTCACAATTTTTCTTAGTTAGGAGCTGAACTGCTAAGACCAGGTTACCCCTGGCTCTTAAAAGACCCTCCTCTCATAATAAAATAATTTTTGTGTCCCACCTACCCTAACGACCACTGGCCACCAGGGCGGTGCACGACAGTACCTAGCAGTTTCCCCAAAAGACACAGGTTCTACAATGCTTATATTGTGGCAAACAGTTGACTTCCCAGGGTCCCTTTTAATAATGGTTTATGGACCTTTCCTCCAGGAACTTGTCCAAACCTTTTTTAAATCCAGCTACACTAACAGCTTTTACTACATCCTCCGGTAACAAATTCCAGTTTGATTACGCATTGAGTGATAACATATTTTCTCTTTTTAGTCTTAAATAGATTACACTGTAGCTTCATTGCATGTCCCCTATATTTCTATATTTTGATGGCGTAAACAATCGATCTATATTTACCGGTTCCACTCTATTCATTAATTTATAGACCTCTAACATATCTCCCTCAGCCGTCTCTTTTCCAGGTAGAAGAGCCCTAACCTTTTTAATCTCTCTTCATAGGGGTATCCTTCTATCCCCTTTACCATTTTGGTGGCTCTTCTCTGTACCTTTCTAATAATGCTATATCTTTTTTAAGATACGCACATGATATTGCACATGATATTCAAGGTGCAGTCGCATCATGGAACGATACAGAGGCATTATAATATCCTTTGTTTTATTCTGCATTCCTTTCCTTATGATTCCTAGCAAAAGGTTTCAATATGCTAACCATGATGATGCCTAAATCTCTTTCCTGGGTGGTGGTTCCTAATATAGAACCTTGCATCGTGTAACCATAGTTTGGGTTGTTCTTTCCTAGGTGCATAACTTTGCACTTCTCCACATTAAATTTCGTCTGCCATTTGAACATCCAGTCTTCCAATTTATCAAGGTCTTGCAATTCTTCACAATCCTCTTGGGTTTTAAAAACTTTGAATAATTTTGTGTCATCTGCAAATCTAATTACCTCACTCGTTATTCCCATTTCCAGGTCATTTACGAATATGTTAAAAAGCAGCGGACCCAGCACAGATCCCTGTGGTACTCCACTATTCACCTTTCTCCATTGGGAAAACTGGCCATTTAGCCCTACCATCTGCTTCCTATCTTTTAACCAGTTCCTGATCCACAATAATACACTGCCTCCTATCCCATGACTCTTTAGTTTTGCCAGAAGTCTCTGATGAGGGACCTTGTCAAAGGCTTTCTGAAAATCCAGATACACTATATCAATCGACTCACCTTTGTCTACCTGTTTATTCACACCTTCAAAAAAATATAACAGATTAGTAAAACAAGACCTTCCTTGGCTAAACCATGTTGGTTGTCTCCCATTAAGCCATGACTATGTACATGTTCAGTAATTTTATACTTTATAATGGTTTCTACCATTTTTCCTGGTACTGACGTCAGGCTCACTGGTCTGTAGTTTCCCAGATCACCCCTGGAACCCTTTCTAAAAATTAGCGTTACATTTAGAAACATAGAAACATGATGACAGAAAAAGACCACATGGCCTATCTAGTCTGTCCTTCCATAACAACAACTACAACAGTCCACTTTTTACCTTTAGAGATCCTCTGTGTTGGTCCCATGCTTTTTTGAATTCAGTTACTGTCCTCATCTCTACCACCTTCATTGGGAGACTATTCCATGGATCCACTACTCTTTCCGTAAAGAAATATTTCCGCATATCACTCCTGAATCTATCTCCCTTCACCCTCATCCCATGTCCCCTCGTAGCAGAACTTGCTTTCAATTGAAAGAGGCTCTCTCCCTGAACATTTATGCCACAGAGGTATTTAAACATCTCAATCATATCACCTCTATCCCGCCTTTCCTCTAAGGTGTACATATTAAGATCCTTAAGTCTGTCCTCATATGCTTTATAATGAAACCCATTAATCATTTTAGTAGCAACCCTCTGCACCGACTCCATCCTGTTCACATCCTTTTGAAGGTGCGGTCTCCAGAATTGCACACCATACTCCAAATGAGGTCGCACCAAAGACTTATACAGAGGCATTATCACCTCCTTTTTTCTGCTAGCCATTCTTCTCCGTATGCACCCAAGCATCCTTCTAGCTTTTGCCGTCGCCTTTTCTACCTGTTTAGCTACTTTAAGATCATCAGACACAACCACGTCTAGGTCCCGCTCTTCTTTAGTGGACAAAAGTACTTCACCTCCTATACTGTATTGCTCCCTTGGATTGCTACAGCCCAAATGCATGACCTTAATTTTTTTAACATTAAATCCCAGCTGCCAAATTCTAGACCATTCTTCAAGCTTAGCTAGATCCCTCCTCATGTTATCTACACCTTCCTGGGTGTCTACCATATTGCAGATTTTGGTATCATCTGCAAAGAGGCAAACCTTACCCGACAGCCCTTCCGCTATATCACTAACAAAGATGTTAAAAAGAATTGGACCAAGGACAGATCCCTGGGGCACACCACTGGTAAAATCCTTCTCCTCAGAGTGAGCTCCATTTACTTGTACTCTTTGTTGCCTCCCACCCAACCAATTTCTAACCCAAGCAGTAACTTTAGGGTCCATCCCTAGGGTGCTCAGTTTGTTTATAAGTCACCTGTGAGGAACAATGTCAAAGGCTTTACTGAAATCTAAATACACCACATCTAGAGCTCTCCCTCGGTCCAACTCCCTGGTCACCCAGTCAAAGAAATCAATCAGATTTGTCTGACAAGACCTGCCTCTGGTGAATCCATGCTGCCTCGGATCCTGTAATCCGCTGGACTCCAGAAACCTCACTATTTTCTCTTTCAGCAGCGTTTCCAATAATTTACTCACCACCGAAGTTAAACTAACCGGCCTGTAGTTTTCAACCACATCCTTACTTCCGCTTTTGTTTATTTATTTAACATTTTTTATATACCGCCTTTCAGGTTCTCAAGGCGGTTTACAATGGACATAACTTTGTTTACATGGAACTTTTCATCAAAGCTAGTTACAATGTCAAATATCAACAGTGCTTACAGATAAAATTTTAACTATTTACACGGGAGCTTGAGCTCTTACAGATGCTTAGAGATTTACCAATTGTCTGTATGCTGCTATGGCCGGTACAGTTACTTGACTTGTTTGGTATAGAAGTGTTCGGTAAACAGATGGGTTTTTAAGTTATTCTTAATAAGTTTTTAAGTTATTCTAGAATATTTTAAGTTATTCTATAGTAAGTTTTTAAGTTATGTTATTCTGAAAATTCCCATGTTCCCCAAGTTCTATTCCCTGTTTTAATGTAAACCCAATCAGTCTTCGCTGATCTGAGTATTCTTTGTTATTTGTAAACCGCGCTGATAAAAATAGTGCGGTATATAAGAGCTGTTAAATAAATAAATGTTTCCTGAAGTTTGTAATATCAGTGGTTGCTCTGAGTTGGTGTGGAAGAGAGTTCCATAGGGATGGTAGGTAGAGTTCGAACACTCTATGCAATGCATTCTGGGAGGTGCCCGTAGATATTGTCGAGGTTGCAAGGGAGTTTTGGTGCTGAGTCCTCCTTTATCTGCTGTCTTGGACTCTTCTGATTACGTTTTTTTACATTGGCCATCCTCCAATCTTCAGGTATTATAGATGATTTTAATGATAATTCACAGATTACTAATAGCAGGTGTGCAATCTCATATTTCAGTTCTTTCAACACAGTTGGATGTATACCATCCTGTCCAGGTGATTTGCTACTCTTCAGTTTATCAAATAGTTGTAATACATCTTCCCGTTGTATCAATATTTCTTTCAATTCCTCTATGAGATCACTTTTAAATACCATTTCAGTCATGGGTAACATCCCTACATCTTTCTCAGTAAAGACTGAAGCAAAGAATTCATTCAGTCTCTCCGCTATGGCGTTGTCCGCTCTTAGTGCCCCTTTTACCCCTCTATCATCTATTGGTCCAACTGACTCTCTCACAGGTTTGCTTTGCTACAAATGTCCTTGAAAAAGTCTTTATTATGCGTTTTTGCTTCCACAGCAAACTTCTTCTCAAATTCTTTCTTTGCCTGCCTTATCAATGCCTTGCATCTAACTTGCCAATACTTATATTGTTTCCAGTTTTTGTCATTTGGCTCCTTTTTCCATCAAGAGCATAAAATCCTTGGCATATTTATTTATTTATTTATTTAACAGTTTTTATATACCGTCTTTCTACAATTCAAGACGGTTTACATGTAACATAACTGATAGTATTAAACAACTGTTTACAAAGAACATAGAACAAGGTAACAGATTACATAGAACGAGAATATGTGGCTATATAAGTAACATAGGAACTGGGAAACTGATAAATAAATATGTACAAAATATTATTTACACTAATATGAATCGTTTGTTTACCTAAAAATAGCAAGGGTCACATAGGGCTATGATCTGTGCAGATCTTACCAATGTCACTCAGCTTTTCCTTTCCTGTTTATCAACCAGTGTACCTAGTGAATAGGATACTCAATGGCAGGGTGCATCATGAGTGTACATTGTACATAGCTGATTTGGTGGAAAAGTTGGTCTTCATTATGATAAACGTCCCTCTGCTGGGTTCCCAAGATTTCCATACAGGTGGCAGAAGAACTGAATAGATAGTTACATTTTCTTTTTTTTTAATTCTTTATTTTCGTTTTATAACAACAAAGGAAAAGGAAGACATACAGCTAAAAGACGGATACATAAAGTGTAATACATACACCAAAGTAAACCCCTGCCACCCCCCTCCCCCCTGCTTCTTCTCTAGAAAACTAATCATTCCCGAAGCGGGCGTGTACTTACATTATTGTGTTACAAAACCTAACGGTGATCTGAAACATGATGAGTGCACATTATACAGGCATGTTGGAGCAATGAGCAGATTGTACATAATCATTAAGCATCTGCCATTTAGACAAGCGAGAGTGAGGTTGGGCATGGGGAATAGCTCTCCGAGGTATCTGCTCATATTTACTATATAAGCAGACGAGGTTCCACCATTCATTGACAGTAAGTCGAGAGCTATCCTTCCAATTCCTCGTGATTAAGCATATGGCTATACCCAGCATGAAATCAAGGAGAAAGCGACCCTTCTTAGGAAGAGAGGGGACCTCCGCCACAGAGCGGAGTCCCACGATCTTCCAAGAGAGAGGTTCGTGAAGGTGTAAGATAAATTGAATACAACCCCAGACCCGCCCCCAATAAACCTGTAGTTGAGGACATTCATAAATAACATGAGCGAAGGTTCCCACAGCAGTATGGCAAGACCAACACTGGTCCCTAGCATTTGTGTTCCATTTGGCTATTTTTTCTGGGGTATAAAAGCATCTGTGTGCAAAAAAGAAGAGAGTTTGGGTAACAGAGGCAGACCGGGAAACCCGCACTACTTTGCTCCAGAAAACGCTCCATTGCACAGGGGTTAAAGTGGTTTGCAGTTCGCGCTCCCAGGCTTGTTGGGCTCTAAAAGTGGCCGTGTCTGTACCCTGACATAATATTTTATAAAAGTTAGAGGCTACCCCATGTGTACTACTAATAGAGTGAACTATCTCTAATAGCCCGTCCTCAGTAGGGGCAGAGGGCGGCATGATTCGAGCACTTTTGAGGCAGTGTTGAAGCTGCATCAATTGAAAGTAGTGTTTCGCTGGTAACGCAAATTCCTTTTGTAAATCAGAAAAGGTTTTCCAACGAGCTGCAGAGAAAAGCTGTTGGGGTGTCCAGATCCCCCTTGAGTACCAGGGTTTCCATGCTATCGTTCTATTTAGGACTTGAATTCTGGGGTTATTCCATAGCGGGAGTCCGTCCTGAGGACATACGTTCGGGCCCAGTGATAGAATGAGTGTGTGAGGCCTGCGCAACCTGAGCAATGGTAGCAAAAAAGGCAGGGTCATCCACATTAGGAGCGTAAAGGCATATATATGTAACTTCAAGGCTACCTATCTTGAGATGAACTCTGGACCATCTACCTTCTGTATCTGAGCTAGTCGCAATAATAGTAGCATGCAAAGATTTCCTAACCAGTATGGCAACCCCACATTTCTTAGAAACGGCTGGGGAATAGGCGGCCACCATGTAAGGTTTAATATTGAGTTTAAGAGTTTCCTTCGAATTTAAATGCGTTTCTTGGAGAAAAATCAGATCCGCAGCTTCCTGACTTAGGTAGCTTAGGATTTTCTTCCGTTTGATCGGATTATTGATTCCTTTTACGTTCAATGAGAAAATCTTACATGGTGCCATCAATCAGTAATAGACATTTTAGGTAAGGGCGCTTGAAAACATACAACATAATCAGAATCTGTGCAACAATGACATAATCACCAAGTATTCTGGCTAATACACCCCATATTGAAAAGTATGTACCAAAGTATCTTAGAGAAGAAGCAAAACCCCCAAAGAATATGGCGACCATATGTCTGCGGGAGGAGGCCCTAGAGAGGAAATAGAAAGACATGAAAAAAAAGAAAAGAAACACCAGAGTCCATAATTAACACTGTCTCTGATACTCATCGAGGCTACTGTGGGTAGATGGAGTCGGGTCACAGATATCATCAAAAGTAAGGCAACAAACTGCCCTCGCCAGACTCTTTGCTGGGCTGCGGCAGATCCAATATGGCAGGTACAGCGGATATGAGAAGACTTGCAGGAATATTCTGGAAGTCAGCGCATCAAGTCGGCTTCTTTGGAATCCAAAAACTCCGCTAGTAGATCAGGGTCCTCAAATGTTCTTGTCTGATTGTGAAGCGTGACTCGGAGCTTGGCCGGGTACATCAGGCCATAGCGTGCTTGTAGTTGTTGAAGCCGCGGCCGGAATTCCAGAAAGCGCTTTCGGCGGTCGACCGTGGGTTTAGCCAAGTCGGGATAGAAGGAGATCTTGTGGCTCTCAAACTCCATATGGCCCTTTGCCCGAGAGGCATTTAGAATTTGCTCAACGTGTTGATATCTCAAAAGTCGAAAAATGATAGGCCGCGGGGTCTTCCTGTTGAGCGTTATGCTTGTGGGTACACGATGAGCGCGATCGATCTCCAAATCTTTGGTAAAGGTGATTTGGAGCAGGGAAGGGAGGATTTTGCATAAAAACTCTTTCATGTCTCCCGATTCCGCTCCCTCCGGTATGCCCACGAGTCGTATGTTGTTGCGGCGCGCTCTATTATTGCCATCTTCCACTTCTTTCTGCAAGGCCCGCACCTGACGTTCAACTTTGTCGAGTTTGGACAACC
Organism: Ichthyophis bannanicus; assembly: GCA_033557465.1. Lineage (NCBI taxonomy): Eukaryota > Metazoa > Chordata > Amphibia > Gymnophiona > Ichthyophiidae > Ichthyophis > Ichthyophis bannanicus. Next base: position 1,840,529,486 of record CM066032.1, read on the forward strand.
GGGCCGCATGGGAGTCCAATATGCTCTCCATTTAGTCCTGACGCGAAGAAAGCCCTTCTAGCTTGCTTTGCAGCACACCAAAATCTTCCCGCAGCGCTCGGAGTGCTTCACCGTTTGACTGCACGAGGTCTTTGACCCCTCTAATCTCTGCGAGGATTTCCTGCTGCATTTCGGGGCCCTCGCGCAAGGCCAGCCCCTTCTGCGGGGACGGAGGTTCAGTTTTGGAACGTTTGCCGTGAGAAGCCGCTGGAGATCCAAATTCCAGGCGCGTGGGTTTGGTCCCCGCCATCTCACCAATGTGCCCCGGCAAGATCAGAGTAGAAGTTCCAAGTATGTACGGTGTTAATTCAGGATTCTGAGTAGGCCTCTCGGGAGCCTCAGCGTTATGCGACCATCCCGCTGGACATCAGGCTCCGCCCCTCTCAGATAGTTACATTTTCAATGAACACCAGTGACTAAACGTTTGATGGGTCATCACTTCTAAATCAATGCCCAACCTCTTCATCTTCAGCAGTTTGGTCTGCTGTGGCTGTTAACATGAATTGGACAATTTAATAAGATTATGAATATAGACACACGAGTTTATTATAAACAGTGAACAAACAAAAAAAGAACTTCACTGCAGCTTGTGCCCCTCCTTTGTGACTTGGGTGTTCATGCCACTGTTGGTGCCACTTTTCTGTTCTCATGCTTCCTTGGGGTGTTTTTGTGCTTTTTGCGTTTCACTGCCTTGATGTGTTCATGCCGCGCCTTGTGCTGCTTTGTCTCTCACAGCGCTTCGGGATATTCTTGCTATAATTTGCCCTCTTGTGGTGCCATGAGGTATTGTGCCATTCTTTAGGTTATGTTTATGAAGCTGCACTAGCTGTTAATGCAGGCTTGAGCCGGCGTAGCAAGATGAGGTACCCTAGGCAGACCTCAACACTTGTGCCCCCGCGGCAGCTATTGCCGCCGCTGTTGCTCCTCTCTGGGACCGTCAGCCATACAGCGCTTACCTTCAAGTTTCAGCACCGCGAGGCTGTTTGCTTCTACTGCTCTCCGATGCCCAACGTTGGTCCTGGAGAAGGGCGACAGCGGCTATAATGGGTGCCCCTGGGGGACCGGCACTCTAGGTGACTGCCTAATTCAGCTAGTGATAGTGCAGGACCTGGCGTGTGCTAATGGCTCACAATGCAGTGCCCGCTAAACAAACAGCATGGGGTTAATTTAGTTTAGCATGTGACAGAGAGGGGAAGAGCATGGGCACATCTGCACATCACGGTTAGTGTGCATTCACTGGCAATGTCGCAGGCTGCTCAGTGAGGGGCGTTAGTGGCTGAATCATGCTGAACATGCCTCCGACAGATACTGTGCATTAATAGCTACCCTAATGCACGACACCTGAAAAGCTCTAGCACCCCTTTTGGTCACTTTGCCCCCTCTTTGCGCCTTGGGGCGCTGTTGCCTCTGCTGCTGTCTGCAAGTTTCAGAAAGCATGGATACAATACCCGAACGTTAGCGTCAAGGAGAGGAAGAACCGCTTCCCCCACTGACTTTAATGAAAAAAGCAAAAAGTCAAAATAACTTGGAAGATGGAAAAAAAATAAAATGACAGAAAAGGGCAAACAGAACAAATACATGAAACAAAATGTTTTTCTGTGCACACTCCAACTCTGCCATTTGTTTGTGGTCTGCTTTCCTGACTCCTCGGGGCTTCTTAATAATATTATAAACGCATTGCCACGCTCAGAGCAAGCCTCTATGAGTTGCCATAATGATGAAAATGATTTCTAGTTTATTTTCTAATCAAAGGTGCACTCAGTATTTATGACAGTAAAACACAAAGATGAGGACAGCCTAAACTTGGATGACCTCTGTGGTTTTTTACTTCAGAAGTTGATGGATCTTTCTTTCATAACCATACGAGTCATTTTAAAAGGGGAAAATTGATCTCTCTTCTGTTCTTTAAAAACATGAAATTCTCAATGTGACAGGTAAAGTCATTAAAGAGAAACCGGATCACACTTCCTGCCTCCTGGCTGTGATCTGAGATCTTTAAATGGAGATAGCAGATTAGGGAGTTGGAAGGATGGGCATCCGAGACTAACATGATGCTCACATATTTAAATATGCATCAAGAGGATGCTATGGATAAAATGACTTGTGGTTTTTGAAGTGTTATTGAGGTTATAAAAACAGACTGCAGTACGTGTGGCAAGAAGGTACTCGTATATATATGCAGCCTTGTGCAAAGTGTGTTTGGTGCTTTCAAACACTTTTTAGAAATGCTTTTTAAGAGGATAGGCATCGCGATTCTGCTGAGACAGCATTTAGAGTCATTTGGATAAAGGGAGTCTTGGTTAACACATAACAGTGACATTTAACAGCCAGTCACAGGCTGTGTGTGTGGCCCCTGACTAAGGAAAGACTGTCCGTCTGTCCATGCATATATTTATGATTGTGTTTTTTGTCATACTACTTTGCTCTGCTTTTTTCTGATGGCTGTTTCTTGTTCCTCTGCTACCTTCTTTATTATCCCACCCACCCATCCCTCAGCCCACCCACCCCTGAGCTCATAGAGCTGTCCTCTGCTCATTACCACTGTTACTCACAGGTGCACCCTAATCCCCTGGGACCTCTTTCCTGCCTATTTCATCTGACTTCTACTCCCCTCTCCATCTCTTTCCTATGGCTCCCCATTACTTTTTCTTCCTATTGTTGACACTCTCTAATCTTCTCCCTTCATGTCAATGATTTCAAGCCCCCCCCCCCACTCCTTATCATCTGTTCCTTACCATCCTCACCTCTTCTATTATCTTGTCCTCTACCCCATCATCCGCTCTTGAGCTTCATCATTTTCTTTCTCGCATTCAGTCATCTCCTCTCTCTCTGAAGGAACCTCACCTTCATTATCGCTGTGCTGCCTCCTCTCCTACTCTCATCTGGGGATATCAACCCCAACCCTGCCCCCCCTAGACTTTTTTCACACTCCCAGGACAGATCCACATGCAACTACTCATCTTATTCATATCCCTCTCCTTACCCCTCCTCTCTCCCTTTCTCATGCGCCTTGTGGAACACACACTCCATGTCAAATAGCTTGCCTTTACTCATGATCTCTTTATCTCTAATGCTCTCCATCTTCTTGCTCTAACTGAGACCTGGCTCCTCCCAGAAGACTCAACTTCAGTTGCTGTTCTCTGTCAAGGCGGTTATCAGTTCTCCCACATGTCTCATCCCACTGGCCATGGTGGTGGTGTTGTGCTTATGTTCTCTCCCTCCTGCCAATTTCAACCCCTCCTTCTGCCTCCGTCTCACTCCTTTCCTTCCTCTGAAGTCTACTCCATTTGCCTTTCTACTGGACTACCTCTCTGGATAGCTGTCATTTCTTGACTCCCCTGACAAGTCCACCTCTACCTTTCTTACTGATAATGACTCGTGGCTTTCATTCTTTCTGGATGCATCTTCCCCCTCCCTTATTATTGGAGATTTTGCATTGATTTGATAACCACTATAACCCTTATGTCTTAAAGCTCCTTCCCCTTACCTCCTCATTCAACCTCCACCTATGCTTTAGTGCCCCCACTCACCAACATGGACACTGCCTTCACCTCGTCTTCTTCTTTAACTGCTTACCCTCACTTTGTACCTCAGCTCTTCTTGCATTATCTGGCCATCACCTGCTAAGCTTCACCCTCCATCACCCTCCACCTCAGTCTCACCCAATCTCCTGCAACCTCTTTAGGAATCTTTATGCTATCGAGCCATTGGCCCTCTCCACTACTATCTCATTGACTCTTTCCTCCACTATGTCATCTGAGTCTGCTCCACTGTACTCTTCTCTGCTCTGGATGTTCTTGCTCCTCCTATGCCTCGTTGTGTGAGGCATACTGTACCTCAACCCTGGCTGTCCTCTAAAACTTGCTAACTATGGTCCCTGTGCCTGCTCAGCAGAGCACATATGGCTCAAATTCTGCACTCCTGTGAACTTTCTACACTTCAAATTAATGCTAGCCTCTTTCCAATCAGCCATAGCGCTTGCCACACAAGACCTATGTCCACCTGACTAACTATCTCCTCAAAGTGCCTCTGCCTCCAACCTCTCCTTTCCTTTCTGCCCAGTCTATGACAAAATCCACAAGATTACATTTGAATCCCCCACCAAGCAATCCCCACCCCCCCTTCCCCTATCTTCACTCCCAGTTCCTCCCCTCTACCTCTGTCACCCCTTCTTCTTTTTCTAAGATCACTGAGGAGGAAACCATACATCTTTTTCCTCCTCCAAACTCACTACCAGCTCCTCTGATCCTATTCCCACCATATACTGAACTCCATTTCCTTCACTGTCCCTCCTTGCATTTGTCATATCTTCATCCTATCACGTTCCATTGCAACTCTCCTCAATAAACCCTCACTAGACCCTACCTGCCCTTTTAATTATCAACCCATATCCCTCCTCCCCTTTATTTCTAAACTACTCAAATGTGTGATTCATCACCATTGACTTGACTTTCTTTCCTCTCAAGCCACTCTGGATCCATTGCAATCTGTCTGTTGTCCTCTACATTCTATTGAAATGGCTCTTGCCAACATCTCCCATGATTTGTTCATGGCCATATCCAAGGGCCTTTACTAGATCCTCATCCTTCTTGACTTTTCTACTGCTTTTGACACTATCCACCAACACTGCCTCCTTGATAACTTGTATTTGCTTGGCTTTAAGGGCTCTGTTCTATCCGGGTTATCTTCTTATCTCTCCCATCACACTTTTAGTGCATGTTCTGGTGGATCCTCCTTTACTGCCATCCCACTCTTATCTATTCCTACACCCTTCCTCAGCAACTCTACTCTTCTGACAGATCCCTTCTATCTGTGCCCTTCTCTTCCGCTGCCAACTCCTACCTTGCTGCTCCTTATGTCTGGAATAAATGACCTGAGTCAGTACGCCAGGCTCCATCTGTGGCTGTGTTCAAACCCAGGCTAAAAACTCACTTCTTTGAAACTGTTTTTGGATCCTGATTCCCCCCCCCCCATCTCCTGTTCACTTCCTATATGTTTCCTTACCATTCCCCTAGATATATCCTTTTCCCCAGTTGTGTTGTTCGTCTTGACGAGACTGTAAGCTCTGATGAGCAGGAACCATCTCTTACATGTCTCTGTACAGTGCTGTGTCACCTTGTAGTGCTATACAAATGATTAGTAGTAATAGTAGTAGTAGTAGAAACCACATATAACTACTAAGGGAGTCTCATGGCACCATTGCCCCATAGAGGTTGGTTTCACTTGAGTTGGAAGCTCAAAAGAAGCAAAGAGAAGTGGTGGACTGAGAATAAATCTGTAAAGTGCTACCAAAATCCAGGAACGTCGACCCATCATTACTCTAAGTGGTGAAATGCTGCTCCCCTTAGCCAGCAATGGTCTATGTGCCCTACGTGCCAGGAAAACCATGCTTTCTTCTGCCAAGACCTAATCATTTTCTTTGCTTGCATCAAGTCACATTTCCTGCCTTATGTGGCATTTTGGTCTGAGCCATTATATTGAGGATCAGACTTTGGCTACAATGCTTACATATTATGATGAAAATATAATGTTGTTCTTAAAATAAATGCATCTAATCTGGAGCTGCCATAGTACGGACGTCATCCTAGAAAGGGTTTTCTGCATATAAAGCATAGAAAAGGTCTTTTCTAAAATTCTTTAGCTATATATACATTACCGGGGGAATTTCAGAAGTCTGATTCACGTCTTATATGTGGCAAAGCCAGCCCTTATACATGTAAGTGGCATCCATGTGTCCTTGGCCATTTCAGAAAGGGGACAATTTACACGTGCAAGTTTTACAGGGGCATGTTGGGGGTGTAGTTAGAGAATGACCAGGGTTTTTCACATTTCAGACAGGGAATTGATGTGTGTGGCCAAAATTGTGCACGTCAGGATTTACCCCTCCTCCCAAGCACCTATGCGTTTTTTAAAAGTGTGTATTTCAGGTAGCCCTTTACAGGAGGGATGGAGGGGTCATTCGCCTCCTTAATCCCCTCTAGTTTATTTTTCCCTCCAAATTTAACCAAGATAAAAAGTCTCTGTAGTGAAGTGGTGGCAGGGCCAGTGCAAGGAGAGGAGGCGCCCTAGGCAATCTCATCCTTTGTACCCCCCCCCCGGCTCCATCTCCCACCCCCGGCACCTCTCCAGCCTCCATTGCTGCAGTGCCGCCCTTGTCTGGGACCTACCATGAGGGCAATGGTCACAAACAGCCCCGCAGCACTTACCATCAAGCCCTGGCACTGCGAGGCTGCTTCCGTTCCGCCCCCACCGAGACCAGGTGACAACTTCCTTAGCAAGTCACTTAAATCTCCATTATCCCAGGCATAGACTTAGATCGTAGACCTCTGGGGACAAGGGAATATCTACTGTACCCGACTGTAATTCACCTTGAACTACTGCTGGAAGGGTGTGAGCTAAATACGACTAATAAAAGCATACATCCTCTAGCAATGTGAGTGAAACAACATTTTCTCCAATTATCTTTCATATGGAGGCAGCTAGTCAATACACATTTTAAGATGCCTATGTTAAGTCTATCTTATAAAGACAAGTAGGTGCCCGCTTGTTCTTATAGTATACTAGAGTAAGTGGCATAATGCATCCCTATATCGCTGGCACAGACTTTTACATCAGTCCTTGCCTGCAGCTACATTTTTCAAATATGTGCATAAATTATTGCATTTTATAATCAATGGGTGTACCTGCGTGCTCCACCCAAACTGCGCCCATGTGCATGCCATGGCGCATTACGCATCTTGAGGCGAAAGCATATACTGTTTCTCTCGTCAGTATTTTTGGGAGGTCATGTCAAAATTACTTTCTATACTTACAGCTAAGCGGTTTAATTTAGGCCAGCAAAAAGGCCTAAAAATTAAACATATAAAATTAAAGCTATAAAGATAGCTGCCGAATCGATGGAAACTGAAGTGCCCTTAAATGATAGACTTAATGCCAAATCTACTGATAATGTACCAAATAGGAAGAAAAAAAATCACAAAACAGAAAACTACTTCTCCTTGGAGATTCCATCATCAGAGGCACCAACTTGGGAACACAGCTCAAAGGAGAGAGGATGGTCAAATGCCTCCCAGGCTCTTCAGCCAGCAGGAATACAAACCAAATTGTTGGTATAGTTAGTGCAGAAAGTGAGCACTCCAAAACTGATGTTGTCATCCACTTGGGTACAAATGACCTGGCTAGAAACAGTGCCTCAGCAGTTCAAAGGGACTTCCAGACTCTGGGAGAGAAACTGAAGCCCGTTACTAACACTATAACATTCTCAGAAGTTCTACCTGTTCATGATAAGGGGCAGAAAAGCTGCATTGCATAAACAGCTTTAATACATGGCTCCAAACCTGCTGTAAACAAGAAGGATTTAGATATGTAGGTGACTGGGGAAACAGATGGATCAACAAGAGACTATACTGTGCTGATGGACTACATCTCTCCGTCACAGGGAAAAGGATCCTAAGTGAAAAATTCAGGCAGTATGTGGACAGGCATTTAAACTAGGGAAAGGGGGCGATGGATGGGGAAAGACAAGTTCAGGACGTCACTCCCAGCAAAAGAAAAACAACATTTGAAACAGCCACACACTTGAACACCACATCAATGGCAAGCGGGAAGGTGAGTTTAGAACAAAATCCATGCAAAAGACAGGCAATGAGTACAAATGAATGAAGTCTAGCCAACAAAGTTCCTGATCTGGAAGTCCTAATGATGGAAATGGACTTGGACATTGTGGCCATAACAGAAACATGGTTTAATGAGTCATATGAATGGGATATAGCCATAGTTGGCTATAATCTATTTAGGAGATAGAGAGGGTAGAAAAGAAGGAGGAGTAGCCCTGTATGCCAAAAGCAATATTAAAGCTGCTGAAATGCAGGGGACGTGGAGAAAAGAGGAAGTGCTCTAGATTGTGTTGGAAAGAGGAGATGGCACTGTCATCCATACTGGTGTGGTCTACAGGCCTCCAACTCAATCCAAAGAAATGGATAGCGAATTGATTGCTGATATTGCAAAGATAGTCATGAAGGCGGACGTGATCATATTGGGTGACTTTAATCTATCCAAAGTGGATTGGAGTGTTCCTTCTATAAATCTGGAAAGAAGTAAAAAAAATTGTGGATGCCTTCCAAGATGTGTTACTTAATCAAATGGTCATGGAACCGACCAGGGAGAGCTCCGTGCTGCATTTAGTGCTCACCAATGGAGAAGCTTTTCGAATATCCAGGTGGGTGCCCATGTGAGCATCAGCAATCATCACGCGGTGTGGTTTGAGATAAAAGCCAAGGTGGAATCCAGTCACAGCAAACTCAAAGTCTTAGACTTCAAAAACGCTGACTTCAGTAAAATGGCCAAGTACCTGAAGGAGGAGTTAGTAGGGTGGGAAAGGTTAAGGGAAGTGGAATTGCAATGGGCTAAACTAAAGAAAGCAATAAAAGGTACAACAGGTACATACGAAAGAAAAGTAAATAAAAACAAGATTAAAAGGAAACCTATTTGATTCTCCAAAAAGGTAACTGCACAAATAAAGGCAAAAAACACAGCTTTCACAAAATTCAGCAGCTCGCAAACAGAGGAACACAGAAAAGAATACAAGATCAAACTAAAAAAGACAAAAAGAGAAATAAGCACAGCAAAATCAAAGGCAGAAGAAAAGATGGCTAAAGATGTGAAGTGTGGCGACAAGACCTTTATCAGATATATTCAGAAGAGGAGGAAAATCAGAGGTGGAATTGCAGGACTCAAAAGGCTGGGAATGGATTTGTGGAAAGTAACATTGAAAAAGCAACAATGCTAAAGAAATACTTCTGCTCTGTTTTCATTAGAGAAAATCCTGGAGAAGGAGCACCTGTGATTGACAAATATACAAATGGGAACGGAGTAGATTCCACACCATTCACAAAAGATGTGTTAGAACAGCTTGCAAAGCTGAAAGTGGATAAGTCTATGGGACTAGATGAGATACACCCCAGGATACTGAAAGAGCTCAGAAAAGTTCTTTCAGGGCCTTTAAAGGATGTTTTTAATAGATCCTTGGAAACAGGAGAAATTCCACAGGATTGGTGAAGGGCTGATGTGGTACCGCTCCACAAAAGTGGTAATAGAGAAGAAGTGACAAACTACAGGCTGGTAAGCCTAACCTCGGTGGCGGGAAAAGTAATGGAGGCGCTCCTGAAAGAGCAAATAGTGGACTTCCTTGAAACCAACAGGTTGCATGATCCGAGGCAACATGGTTTTACCAAAGGACGGTCTTGCCAAACAAATCTGATTGAGTTCTTTAACAGGATGACCAGAGAACTAGATCAAGGGCATGCGATGGATGTGATGTACCTTGATTTCAGCAAAGCCTTTGATACTGTTCCTTATAGGAGGCTTATCAATAAACTCAACAGCTTGGGGATGGGTCCCAAGATGGTGAACTGGATCAGAGACTGGTTGACTGACAAACAACAGAGGGTGACGGTAAACAGAACTCACTCAGATGAAAGGAAGGTGATTAGCAGTGTGCCCCAGGGTTTAGTCTTGGTACCAGTACTGTTTAATTATTTTATTTATTTATTGAACAGCTCTTTTATACCGCTCCTTCCAGTGATCAGGGGCGGTTTACATTGAACAATAACATGAAGTTACATAGAACAATGAGCAGCTTAATGATGTCATTGGAACTAGAGAACTATATATATATATATATATATGTCAATATATTTGTGAGTGATATTGAGGAAAGGCTGAATGGAAAAGTCTGTCTTTTTGCAGATGACACCAAAATTTGCAACAGAGTGGACTCACCTCAGGGAGTAGGGAATATGAGGAAAAATCTACAAAAGCTGGAAGAATGATCTAATGCTTGGCAGTTAATTTTTACTGTGAAGAAGTGCAGTGTAATGCACTTGGGAAGCAGAAATCCAAGGGAATTGTATGTGATAGGGGGTGAGATTGATACGCAAGGACCAGGAGAAAGACCTTGGTGTGATTGTTTCTGATGATCTTGAGGTGCCGAAACAGTGTGAGAAGTGTCCCCCGCAGCCCCCTCTGGTGGCGGCGTAGTGGTTCCACGGGGCTGGGGAGCTCATAAGAATAGGGGTATTAGGGTTGACCTGTTCCGAGGGTCATGAGGTAGCGGCCCTCTGTGTCAGCCTCGTGGTCAACTTCCCAATAAAGCAACATTTAGCCAAGTGTAGGGAAAAAGAAAAGGCATTTATTTCACCTTTACGCAAACGGTTCAAAATATGCGGTTGAGAAAAATAACAGGGCTGTATCCTTTCTTGTATCAAGTGCAATTCACAAAAACATTCAAAGTAACATTGTTAATCTTCACAAACTCAAACCATAAAGCATCTTGTATTCTCTTCATACATTTGGTGCTCCAAATAACTTAAAACTTTCCTATTGTGCAATAATTACAATCCATGGGTTCCACGGCCTCATTAACCTCAGATTCCCCTGGCATCCACTCCATCTCTGAGGGGTCTGACTCTGAAACCTCAGGAAGGTTGGATTCAGGCTTTCTAAAAGCATGCCATACTGTGTTCCAATGTTGGCTTGTCAGTTTGGGGCGTCGGCTTTTAGCTATATTGTAGAACCCTGGGTTTTCTTCTGCTACAGGATTAAAAGTTCGCTTATCCCAACCTTTATTATTAGTAGCCTTTTTCCTAGAGAGATTATCTGGTATTTTTGGCATAAAAGTGTCCTTATCATACAGATAAAAGTTATTCCTTTGTTTCTCTCTTGTGCTAGGCTTAGGTAAGCACTTGCAGGCAACCACTGTTTCACCTTTTAACTTCCTGCAGTCTCTTTGATTTGGGAAAGGCTTGAGGCCTAGCCTGAATGTCCTCCACTTCTTGCAGGCTCAAGTGTTCCCTGGGGGTCTTTCCTCTTTTAGAATGGGGAGTAACTCCTCTGAGGCATGGCTGCTGCTGAGGCGCTTGTTCTCTACTTCCACCCCTGTGGCAGTTGGCTACTGGCCGCGCCCTCTCAGCACTTCCCTGTTCCCCAGGCCTCTGAGTTTTCCATTCCTCTTTCAGGTTACTTTTATAAAAACTTTTAAAAGTACCTTCTTCTCCTTGTGTATTCCTTGCAACCGGATATCTCTTCCTTAGCTTGTATCCCAGTCCTTCTCCCTGGATAGGGCTTCCTTTCAGGCTGGAAGGGAGAGCACCTCCTTCCTTGGCTGCTCTCTGCAATGCTGCTCCTTCCAGTTGTAGCTGGCCTTCCTCTAGGCCTGCTCTTGGGCCTTCACCTCGGCCTGCTCTACGAGTTATTCCTTGATCTGCTTCTCGGCCTACTCTCTGGCCTGCTCTCCAAGTTGGTTTAACTCCTTGAGCTGTTCTGGGTCTGACAGTGACTCCAACTCTCCGAGCTGCTCTTTCCAGTCCGGCTTTTACGCTCACTCTGGCTCTGTCTCTGTCTCTCCGATCTGCCCTGCATGATTCAGCTCTGTCCCTGCTTAAATCGGGACTAACTGATTCAAGGTCCTGCCCATAGAGGCGTGGTTCCTCTGCTTTCAAGCTTGCTCTCCTGCTCCCTCTATGTGGACCTTCAGGAAATTGCATGTAAATCTTGTTTTTTCCAAGATTTAAAACTTTTTTTCTTTGTGCCAGAGGGTCCGCAGTATCACAGAAGGCAGTGGCCAAAGCCAGAAGGATGCTGGGTTGCATACAGAGAGAAATTACCAGCAGAAAGGAGGAGGTACTAATGCCACTGTATAAGTCGCTGGTGAGGCCTCACTTGGAATATTGTGTTCAGTTTTGGAGACCGTAGCTCACAAAGGATATGAAAAGGCTGGAAGCAGTTCAGAGGAAGGCGACCAAAATGATTTGGAGCCTGCATTAGAAGATTTATGAGAATAGACTTGAAGACCTAAATATGTACATTCTGGAAGAGAGGAGGGACAGAGGAGTTATGATTCAGACCTTTAAATACTTAAAGAGTATTGATGGACAAACAAACCTCTTCCAAACACGGGGAAGCTGTAAAACTAGAGGGCATAACATGAAGCTGCAAGGGGGTAAACTGAAAGGCAATGTCAGGAAATACTTTTCACTGAAAGGATGGTGGATGCTTGGAATGCCCTCCCGATGGAAGTGGTGGGGACAAACACAGTGACAGAATTCAAAATGGCATGGGACAGACACAGTGGATCCCTTTAAAGCAACAGGATCAAATCAAAATAAACATATCTGAACAAATAGGGGTGGCCTGAACGGAGCGGAGGGTAAACCTCTAAACAAAGGCATGGGGAGAGGTGACCTGCACGGAGCGGCAGGTGCACCTACTCTTGCCGCCTTGCTGGGCAGACTAGATGGACCATACTGGTCTTTATCTGCCATCATATACTATGTTACTATGTTACTATATTGACTTGAGACATATAGCTAAGAAGTTATACCGAGGCACCGAATACAATGACATTTTTAAATGTCTGCGCTGGCATTTAAAGAGAACTACTGACTCTGGGGTTTAATATTGACCTGGTAATTTACACAGTTACAAAGGCGCCCTTTTTCTAAAGGGTGCTGTGCAGTCAGCATGGGTTTTGTTGCACGTTAATCGCACACTGAAGCTCATGGTAACCGAAAGCAACTGTGCTTTGTGCATTGGGGTGGTAAAGAGACAGCTTTAGGGGTGCAGAGTGGGCATGGTGGGCACTGTGCAAATAATGCACAGGTACACACCACGTGCCACCTGCACCTCATGCAATTAACGTGGGTTCACCTAACACTACATCAATAGGTGGCTTTCGGTGTAGCAGCGGTAACAGTGCCGTTCTGCGCGGCCACACCCCCAGCAGTTAACCCACTACAATTGCAACTACCGCGTGTACGTTTTAGCGCTAAAGATGCGTTAATTGCTGAACCCTAGCGCACTTTATGAAAGGGCCCCATCGTATTATTTAAAGATGCCATCAAGTTACTAAATTAACCTTTTTATGGTACTATACAAATTAGAATATTGGTCAAAGGTTAGTGACGGTGAGGGGGAAAGAAGAGGGATTAAGCCAAGCAGATTCTGCGCATTGGAGGAACTGCGACACGGGTCCTGCTAGAATATAACCCTGCTGGTATCTAGGATTCAGAGCAGATCCCTAACCAATAAATGCCCGTCTACGGCATGGTATATTTCCTCTTCAGGTGCGCTTGCTACATGCGGCTCTGCATTGCACAATTTTTGTGTGACTATGGTGTATGTTTACTAAACAGCGGTAGCGGCTTCCGTGTGATATCGGGCCACAGCTCAGATATCTCACGGAAGCCGCTACCACTGTTTAGTATACAGACACCCTATATTTTGCATTAAAGTTCCTATCGAATTCAGATGCAATTTTATTTTCAAAGGAAACCCCTTTCCCACAGTTGTACAATAACAGGACGGTGCTGGCTTTGACTGCAGTGCCCTACCTACAGTGCCGCTTCAACTCTTGTAAATCACCAGGATGGCCATCGGCAAAAGGGGAATACAGGAAAAGGGTCTGGAGATACATAAATCAAGGCTAATGTATGGTCTCTCAGACTCAAGAATAGAGTATTTGTGGATATTGTCTCCAGGCCAGGAAACCTGCAGTTAGTGATGTGACGTCTGGGACCACCTCAGAGCTGACGATTAAGCCTCAGGTCCTAAACTATCTCCCTTCACCCTATCCGTTTACAAATAATAAAGAGACTACAGTTTCTCTCACAATATAGCTCCATAATGATGTTAAGTCCTTGGTATTTGCTAATGTCACTGGTCTGTTTTTTATTGCCTTCCTGCATTCTGTGGCAAAATATTAGGCTTGACATGTGCAGACCGAGGCATTTTTACTGTCTGTAAATGTTTTGTTCTTGGGACCCGAGGAGGGGTATTGAGAGAAATCACATGCAGCTTATGCAATTTCTAGCAAAGAGCCATAAATAATGTTACAATCTGGTTTGGCATCTCGGCTTGCACATAATGTCCCCGGCCTTAAAATCAGACCAGGAATTGTTTGTTCATTCACTTAGTAAATGAACTTTGCAAACATATGGAACACAGCACAGAATATCTCCGCTCTATACAGTCGATAGCATTTTGCAAATGTAACTCTTCCATGACCAGTAGCACCGTGGTCTAATGGCATGTCCAGGGGCATTTATCCCGCTCAGGGTCTTACGCAGAAGGGGCTCTTTTCCCCTTTCTGTGCCTGTGGAGAAAAATGGTCTTGAATCAGGCCTATGTCTAGCATTGTACCAACAGAAAGGATATTAATGACTTTATTTTCAGTGTAATTAAAAGTGATCAATTGCATAATCTGCTACAGCTGTTAGATTATGCTTGCATACTTAAAACTGAACAAGGTTAAGTAACTCTTATGGACCTGAAAGCACTTGTCAAAGCACATTGGACAGGTTATTCATAAGGCTGAGAGAAAAATTCTAAAAAACTGTTTAGGCAGGCTAAGCATTACTTTAAGAAAACTCCTCTCCCAACATGGGGGTGATGTCATGAAGTTTTTCTGTGTGTAAAGCTTTATTCATAGGTAGAACATGTGTTTTTTGGTGATATAATTTTTCTGTATTTTATTTTAAATTAAGGGCCCCTTTTACTAAAGGTTTTGCAATTAATGAACCTAATAAGTACACATTAATTGCAAAGCCCCCGTGTTAGCTGTCGGGGGTGTGACCAGTATGTTCCTATCAGCTAATGCGCAATGGACAACTAGAGCGTGAACTCCATCAAGGCGAGGTCACTTAGCGACTCCCCTAGAGGAGTCCCTAGGTGCACCCACGTTAAGATCCATGTTGCAGCTGAGTGCGCGGCAATTGTCCGGGCTCCAGTGGCAAAGCACTTCCCACAGCTGTGCTCTGCCTACTCCGTACCCCATCCCGCAGTCGCCTGTTAATGAGCATTTTAGCCTGCATCTGCGGACCTGCTCACATGTTAGTGTTCCTGATGGCCTGTTGTTGCACATTAAAATGCCTGTTAACCAGCTAATGGGCTTTAGTGAAAGGGGCCTAATTATCACTCAAAAATGATATGTTTTGTAATTTTGACAAAGCTTGAGGATTTTGCATAATTCAGACCTTTTGACAGCGTTTTGAATTTTGTGTGCAGAATTCCAACAGGATGCTCACCTTTATGCCTTCTATACCTAGGTGTTCCTGGAGACACTGGGAGGATCAGAGGAAAAGTTGCAGCGTAGGTATGTGTGCATGCTATAAAATACATGGGGACATGCACTGAATACACAAGCATTGCACCTTTTTCCTTGCAGGTGTCAGTTTGTGTATGGGCAGTGGCCTAAGTTACAATGAGAAGTCCCGAAGCAAAAGTTTGCTGAGCGCCCCCCGCATTGTCATAGTGGCATCCCCTCCCCTTTGTGCAGTGGCCGTCTTCCTGTTCAGGCCCCCTAAGTGACGGTGGCTAATTTATTTCATTCTGTTTGTTGTACTGCCTTCTCACTTATTTATTTATTTATTTATTTAACATCTTTTATATACCGCGCTATTTGTTGTCAGTGCGGTTTACAATATAACAAAGTTTGCCATGGGCCCAGCAGCTGTTGCCTGCCGAGACAAAGTCTTGTGGTGTGCCTTTGGCCTGGCAAGGAACAACCATGGGGCCCACAGCAAACTTACAAGAGTGAAGGCTCCCCCAGCATTGTGAGGGCCCTTGGGCTGAATTTGTGCCACTAACAGGTGCAGCCCTGTTAGTTGCACCATTTGTGCAACTAACAGGGCTGCAGTTGGGAGCCTATTTTATAAAGACACATAAATGCCCATGTCCCCTTTATAAAAGAAAGAAATCACAAACTCTTTTCCCATCAACCACTGATCTAAAACTTAGCTATATTTATATCTATAATCTATATCCATCTACCTATCTATCTGTACAAATTTTGGAGTGATGGTTGATGGGAAGAAGGATTTACATGCACTGCCTCCTTTGTATGCAAAACTCTCTCATGCATAGTCAGTCTAGTTATCCTAAAACTCTGGCTGGTTAGGTATGTCCTGAGGCCTGCATTGAGAACCCTGTGAATGAGTCTTATCTTGACAGCTAAGCAGGCTCAGACCTGGCTTGTTCTTGGATGGGAGACCTCCTTGGACTACCAGATGCTGTAGGTTTACTACATGGAGAAAGGTCTGGAAATCTATTTCTGGTTGCATCTTGCCAAGAAAGCCCAGGGGTTGGGTCAGCATCAACGTGAGGGCCCACAACAACAAAAATATGCTCTTTACCATCTTCAAAACAGAAGCCCCACTGGAGGATAGGCATTTGGAAAAAATAGTTATGGATTTTTTCCATGTTCCTGCTTTATTGGGAAGTACTGACGTGTCGTTAATGTTGATGATGGCTTTGGTGCTTAATGTTGATTGTGAGTGGTAGTTGAAGATGTTCTTTAAGAGGCAAGATGTCTCCTTTGTGAATTTAACTGTTGCGATGTATCTGGGCATGACCAGAGAGATCCAGAGGAAGAGAAAAGAGTTTCTGCTTTTGAAGCCAGGGGTATTCCAATTAGGAGCTTTGTTTTTCCTTAATTTCCCATAAAAATGTTTGGTGAACTCTGTGAATTAAGTGTTTTTTGAACTTTCTCAATTAGCTGCTTTTATAAAAACCAAAAGAATTGTAGGACCCCTTGTGGCTGAGGCCAGATGAATTTGTTGATGTTTACGGATTGCCCAAGATGATAGCGAGCTGTTTGCCTGAGACTGCGTATTTTGGTTCTATATTTTACCTTGGGTATAGCATGGACGAATCTCTTTGAAGAAAGCTTTTATTCGATCAGCTTGAAAGCTGACATATTTTTGATCTTTATATGTTCTAATCACATAAAAAGAAAATGATGGACTAATATGATAAGGAACAGCTTATAGCAGCTTTTTGAATAATTTTAGTCTGACAAAAATAAATTTTTGTAGGAGTGAGCACTCACTTTAAGCAGGATTTTGTGTGAGTCACTTGTGAAATAGTTTAGCCTTGTGCAGATACAATTAGTATTAAGACTACATTTTACCTCAGCATATTTGACTTTGGCTCCCCCTCAATATGGTAGACTTGAGTAATATGGTTGGTGTTTTTCATTTTTCCTTTTATGTTCTTTTGTTTTGTTTTCCTTATTTTCTTTGACATATTCTGTGCTGTACAAGTTGTTTTGATTGATTGGTAATGTAAAATTATAAATGTAAAATATTAAAAAATTATATAAAATAAAAATATGCCCAGTCATTACAGATAATACATTTAACATACTTTGTGACCACAGTTGGGTCAGAAGGGGAATGCAGCTTATGCCCCATCTGGGTTCAATTACCTACAGTTTAATGCATGCAAACTCGTCTGGTAGCTTACCCTGGAAGTTAGCTTGATTAGTAGGCCAATTGCATTCACAGGCATTAATTACACTTTCTAAGTTTTCCTCTGCCCTCTATTTTCCTCATTTCAGCATTTGGAGAGTCTGATTGTTTATTTAGTATACATTTGTATACCGCTACCGCTTAGAAAGTTGAGGTGAAGATCGGTGCAGAAAATGCCAATTATGGCCCTTAGAAATGCAAAATATGAGGTTCTTTCTGCGGATCTAGTGAGCAGCCTTGGAGTCTTCTTCTGGAGCAAGGATTGCGAAGCGAAGTATTTCTGTCTCACATAACATTAATGGAGCAAAGCTCTTCAGGCGCCAAATGTCTGTTTAATATCGATGCTTTAATGATAACTTTTCATTGATGGCCATTTTTCATAACGGATGCATAATGCTTTCATTCTTATTATAATTGCTGTTTGTCTTGTAAAATGCTGATTATTTTGGTTGGGATCACGTGGTTAATATAGAATGTGAAAGCAGAACCACAATCTGTGCTAAATCATAGATCCAAATGAAAGAGAGCTAGAATTTGATTGCAACAGATCTTCTTAACTACCACTTGTACAGTAGAGATTGATTTATCCATCTTCTACAGTAGCCGTTGATTCATGTCACTTTCTAATGGAAAGTTATTAAATAACAAGTTGGAAAGTGCACACTTAATGGGTCATTTATTCATGCTTTGGACATCTGAAAACAAGTACACAAAACTTCCCCAGGGATGTCCCTGGAGCAGAGACTTCCATCTAGGATGGGAGTGTGGTGGGGAGACATATCCAGGGCATTCCTCTGAACTTAGATGTGTGCGCCCGATTTCAGAAATGCCAGACCTGTTTCCACCGTTGTCCAAGTCTACAGTACACCTGCTCTAGAATATGACTAGGCATCAGCAAAGTGCTAGTTCTGCCGGCCAAACATCTGTAGGGTGTACAGAACATAGAACTCTAACATCTTCTGTACTGCCCAAAGCTGTAAAGAGAGATGCTAGAAAATAGGGAAACTTGTTTGGGATTTTCACTGTGGCATACCAAGGGCGGGGCGGAGGGTGCAAGACTTTGGCCTGACAGGGAACAGTCGCTGGGCCTGGAGGCAGCACAGTAAGCCATCCACCATGTTAAGATAAGTTTGCCGCGCTGGGTCTGCCGTGTGGGCCTAGTGGGGCAGGGCACCTGCCGCGAGGGCGGTGCGCACTATGAAGGGGGGCATGCTGCAAGGGGGACGCTCGCTTTAGCAGCAGATGGCCCTTAGAATGCCCTGGATTTTCATATTGTTAAACTTCCCTGCCTACAGACTGGCAGACTGGGACACGTCCCCTGTTCAATATACCACTATGGGGACGTCTACGTAGGCAAATCAGAAGAGTGCACATTTCTGAAATCGTGCTTGACGTTACATGTATCAGCCTTCTTCTTTGGTCATTTTGGCCTGGATGTCCCACGATATACCTAGACATCATTTCTATAATGTGTCCTCACGGGGTAATTTTGGACTGAGCCGCCTAGATTTCAACAGCAAGAACACAGTCAGCGGATATTCAGCAGTATGAAACTGCTTAGTGTTGCTGAATATCCCCTGCTACTTGGTTTTAATGCCCTGATGCTAACTGCTTTGTGTTGGGACGTTTTGGGAGCAGAGTGGGGTGGCATCAGTGGTTAACCGACCAGCAGAGTTATTGAGCCACTGCCCTGTTCCCCTAACTGGCTAAAGTTAGGACACCTAAATGGCTGTCCTAAGTTTAGCCACTTTTGCAATCTGGCCAGTGGCTGGATATCTGGTTCTACATTAAAGCAGTGATGGCCAGCTGTTGTCATTGGGCTGGCTGCCGTCACTGAAAATCCCCCCCCCCCCATTAGTATTGTAGTCATTTACGCAGATAAGTGGGCACGCAGCCGGTGTAAATGAGCTCTTGTATGTTGGACACTCTGTTATTAGTCTGCATATAGATCTATGGTGTGCATTGTTCCTGGGCATAGGGAGTGTGTTTAAGTATGTCCTTATATTATAAAATCAAATCATTTCTGTGGGTTCTTTATCATTCTAGGTGTGGGCATTGACAGCAGCTCTAGGGCTCATGCCCCCATCCGTGCCTTGACCTACGGTGTGTTTTCCGCCACTTATGCTGCTGTTGTATTTTTAGAGTAGCCGCCTACTTTTCCTTATTAAATAGTCTTAAAGCAGGCATGTTTCGGCTGCCTTAGACTAGGTGCCTGGTTCTAAAATTACATCCTTCGAATGTGACATAATGGCATGTTTCCCTTTTCCTCCATTCACAGATTCAGTTGAACTTGCCATGGTAAATTCTGTCTCAGTAGGGTAGCACAGGATGTACTGGTGGATGTCTCGGCATCATATGCGCAGTGACTGATAGCGTATGTGAGGTGCATAGTATATATATCTGTGAATCAGTGGTATGAGGTGCATATCCATCTGCATGGGAAGATTTAAGCTTTTTATCTGTGGAGACTTATATACTGGCACTGTGTGTTGGAGGCAAAGTGTGTGCGTGTTGTATGGTGTGTTGGGGACCGTGTGTGTGTATGTATGTGTGTTAGGTGGTGTGAATTTTGCCCATGTGTGTGAATGCATGCATGCACGTGTGGGACTGTTTCTGTGTGAATATTGTACATGTACAAAACGCTTCCATCAAAAGCAAGGTGTGCCTCAAGGTTCCTCATTGTCTTCCCTACTATTTAACATATACATGCAGCCCATCTGCGACATCATAAGATCTTTCAAAGTCAACTGCTTGATATACGCAGATGACATTCTCTTATATATGCCTTTCTCTACAACTCAATTAGACCTGGCACCGTTGGTAGACTGCCTCAATTCGGTCTCAGAGTGGCTCCAATCACAAAACCTTCGCATTCAACATAAAAAAACAGAGGTGCTCTTCATCTCCAAAGACCCCAACTTCACCCCTCCAGCCCACGTCAGTGTCAAGGAAGCTGACCTACAAGCTAAAGAAACAATAAGATACCTTGGAGTTACATTGGACCAACGTCTGGATATGAAACATCACATAAATAACATAGTCAAAGCTGTATACTTCAAAATACGCTCGCTTAGGCATATGCGCTCCATGTTGGACCCTGATGACTTCCGAACCATATACCAAGCACTAATCCTGCCACACTTCGACTTTGCAAATGCCATATTACAAGGTCTCCCTCAATCCACTCTTAGCCCATTACAGATGGCCATGAATGCCGCAGCAAGAGTCCTCTACGGAGCCTCCAGAAGCGACCACGTAACTCCCATTCTTAAACAGCTTCACTGGCTCCCCATCCATGGGAGGATCATCTTTAAAACCCTAGTCCTATCATTCAAGGCAATCAAGGGTATCTCATCCTCCTCACTCACAGATCTGATTCACACTGTACCCCCCAACAGATCCAGAAGAACATCAGCCGTAAACCTACTGACAACCTCGAAGGCGTTGACAAAGTGCAACATGACAACCTCAAACAGAGCCTTCAGTTTCTATGTACCCAAATGCTGGAACGCTCTACCCTCCAACATAAGGGCCATTATTGACCTACTCCAGTTCAGGAAGGCACTCAAATACCACCTCTTCCTTCAATACTACCCTACCAGCAATTGAACCAGAGGAAGTGACCCACTCATGAACACACCATGCCGTTCTTGATATTATTAAGACTCTATTCTGTTCTATGTAATTATCTCTTGTATATAGTTTACCCCGGTTCTCCAAGTTTGTACTCCTGTTCGATGTAAACCAAACAGCTTGTTGTTATGGTCTTTATGTTATAATGTAAACCGCGCTGATGCCGAATAGTGCGGTATATAAGAACTTGTAATAAATAAATAAATGTGTATGCATGTGTGTGTGTTAGCAGCTCTGTGCAAAGTGCTTGGTCTCGGACCCTGAGGTGCAGCTAAAGTGGGGTGGCAATCAGGATGTTGGTGAGGCAGCACCTGGAAAACTACCACTCAGCTTATGCACAGAAGGAGAGTTAGAGTCACCAGGCTGATTTGGGCAACAAGGCGCCGAATATGAGGGTGCGGAGATGAATGTGGCAGGAGCTCCGTGGCTGCTTTATGGAGTTCAAAAAGGAACTTAAAAAAAGAAATTGCAAGAGTTAATAGCAAAATTAAGGAAATAGTCACTGCCCTCCGCAGGGCCTTGAATAGAAGACATGGAGCAGCAGATGGAGGGGCAGGGTGAGGCCCTTGGCACTATGCAGTGTTCAAATAAAGGGTAAACTGGAGCATCTTGAAAAGAGATCTAAACAGAGCAATCTTCGCCAAGAATTTTGCATTAGCTAGATGTACCAGCCAGGGGTGCTCACGGTCTCCACTATTACATGAGAACATAAGAAATGCCATACTGGTTCACACAAGGTACATCGAGCCCAGTATCCTGTTTTTAACAGTGACCAATCCAAGTCAAAAGAACCTGGAAGGTTCCCAAACAGGCACACAGTTTCCACGATTCTTGTCCCAGAGTAAGAAGTGGATTTCCCTGGTCCTCTTTAATAATGGTTTATGGACCTTTCCTCCAGGAACTTGTTCAAATGTCTTTTTTAAAACCAGCCACACTAACAGCTTTTACTACATCCACCGGTAACAAATTCCAGAGTTTGATTACACATTGAGTGAAAAAATATTTTCTCTTATTAGTCTTAAATGGGTTACATTGAGCTTCATTGCATGTCCCCTAGTCTTTCTACTTTTTGACGTAATAAACAACTGATCTACATTTACCTGTTCAACTCCATTCATTAATTTATAGACCTTTATCATATCTCCCCCCCCCCCCCCGCCCCAGCCATTTCTTTTTCAAGTTGAAGAGCCCTGACCGTTAAGCCTTTCCTCATAGGGGAATCTTTCCACCTCTTTTATCATTTTGGAGGCTATTCTTTGTACCTTTTCTAATTCTGCTATGTCCTTTTTAAGATATCATGACCAGAATTTACACAAAATATTCAAGGTGCATTTGTATCATTGAAGAATACAGAGGCATTATAATATCCTTGGTTTTATTCTCCATTCCCCTCCTTATGATTCCTAGCATTTTATTTGCTTTCTTGGCTGCCTCTGCACACTGGACGGAGGGTTTCAATATATTATCTATGATGACGCCTAAATCGTTTTCCTAGGTGATGGTTTCTAAGGTGGAACTTTGCATCATGTAACTGTAGTTTGCATTATTCTTTCCTAAGTGCATAACTTTGCACTCGCCCACATTAAATTAAATCTGCCATTTGGACATCCTGACTTCCAATTAATCAAGGTCCTCTTGCAATTTTTCACAATCCTCTTGGGTTTTAACAACTTTGAATAATTTTGTGTCATTTGCAAATTTTATCACCTCACTCATTATTCCCATTTCCAGGTCATTTATGAAGTTGTTAAAAAGCAGCAAGCCCAGTACAGATCCCACTTTTCACCTTTCTCCATTGAAAAAATTGCCCATTTAGCCCTACTCTCTGCTTTCTATCTTTTAATCAGTTCCTGATCCACAATAGTACACTGCCTCCTATCCCATGACTTTTTTTTAAATTTTATCTTTATCATTTTACAATAAATCCAAGCATAAACACACTTGTATAGAAATTAGGGTACAGAAAGAAATCAACATTGATACATCAATATTATAGCAAGAAAACCAAAAGAAACATATACAATCCTGCCCCTATTATAGCCCACAACAGCAAGGGGAGAACCATCAAACTTATATAACTCATAAACCTGAGAATAAAAAACCTGACGGGAACAAACAACCAGGCCAAAACTATTACAGTGATGCTGAGTCCGTCTCAGCAGGGCGGCGAGCACACAGAAAGGCAACAACTGTGATGACTCAAAAAAAAAAAAAAGAAACAGAATTCAACTTAACCATACATTTGCAAGGGAATCTGAAAAAGAATTATCGTCCCAATAAGAGCACACCTGGACGAAGCAATAGAAATTATTTCCATGGTTTCTGAGTTTCCTTAGATAAATCTGGAAAAATCCACACAGTTAGCCCATAGAATAATACATTACATTTCCTAAAAAACATACGCAGGAACATAAGAACATAAGATATGCCGTACTGGGTCAGACCAATGTCCATCAAGCCCAGTATTCTGTTTCCAACAGTGGCCAATCTAGGTCATATGTACCTAGCAGTTTCCCCAAGGGACACAGGTTCCACAATGCTTGTATTGGTTCAAGCATTGATATCCTGGGTCCTTTCTTAATAATGGTTTATGGACCTTTCCTCCAGGAACTTGTCCAAACCTTTTTTAAACCCAGCTACATTAACAGCCTTTACTACATCCTCTGGTAACAAATTCCAGAGTTTGATTACACGTTGAGTGAAAAAATATTTTCTTTTATTAGTCTTAAATAGTTTACCCTGTAGCTTCATTGCATGTCCCCTAGTCTTTCTATATTCTGATAAGGTAAACAATCGATCTACGTTTACCTGTTCCACTCCGTTCATTAATTTATAGACTTCTATCATATCTCCCCTCAATCGTCTCTTTTCCAGGTTAAAGAGCCCTAACCTTTTTAGCCTTTCTTCATAGGAATATTCTTCCATCCCCTTTATCATTTTGGTGGCTCTTCTCTGAACCTTCTATAAAATCGCTATATCCTTTTTAAGATACGGCGACCAGAATTGCACACAATATTCAAGGTGCGGTCTCACCATGGAACGATATAGAGGCATTATAATATCTTTTGTTTTATTTTCCATTCCTTTCCTTATCATACCTAGCATTCTATTTGCTCTCTTGGCCGCCGCTGCACACTGGGCCAAGGGTTTTAACATGGTATCCACAATGACTCTTAAATCTTTTTCCTGGGTGGTGGTTCCTGGTGGAAGGACATTCCTATCTGAGGAATCAATCCCTATCTGAGGAAAAAGCACATGTTACAATCAAAGTAGAAGGAGAAATAGATTCAGTTGGTGAAGTTTCCAAAATAGCAGAAATATCTAAAACATCACTTTGTTACTCCAGGGATTATCCTACCACCAACCACCTTTTTACCCAAAGGGAGATAATACATTTTAAGCAAAGGGGGATGAGACTCCAAAGGAACTCCCAAACCTTCTACCAAATATTTCTTAAACATCTCCTTTGAACTAATGCCTGAAACCTTCGGAAAATTTATAACACGAAGATTAGAGAATGTATCAAGATATTCTAACATTTCAATCCATGTCTTTAAAGCCAATGCAGGTACAAAGAGAGCAGCAGCTCTTGCAGTATCGATCAGGAAACACAAGGAGCAAGAGTGACGATGACACAAATGCTTATTCCAGATGCTTTTATTGAAGTTCCCCAACGCGTTTCGGCGGAACGCCTTCCTTAGGGGGGTAAAAAAATAATATATATCACGGGGAGAATTTCCGTATGCTGAAATGTAGAGGGCAGTCACCGTTGAACCAACAGTGAAGAAGCCTTGTACACACAGACCTCAAGGAACTGAGATAGGCTGAGGGACTTGTCGAAGTCCACAGGCAGCGCTGGTTTCTAGTCAGTGGGCGGGCCGTCGTGCTGTCGGTTGCAACAGTTCCTTGAGATCTGTGTGTACAAGGCTTCTTCACTGTTGGTTCAACGGTGACTACCCTCTACATTTCAGCATACGGAAATTCTCCCCGTGATATATATTTTTTTACCCCCCTGAGGAAGGCGTTCCGCCGAAACGCGTTGGGGAACTTCAATAAAAGCATCTGGAATAAGCATTTGTGTCATCGTCACTCTTGCTCCTTGTGTTTCCTTTAAAGCCAATGCATCCTTCAAATAGGAAGTACTGCCATCTTCATACTGGGCCACTTTCTGCTGAAGATCTGAAACCGAAGATTGTAAAGAGAAACTTCTAAAGTGTGCTACTGAAGCAAATTAGTGTGAATTTGATACTGAGCCGCCAAAGCAGAAACCTGGGGTGCAAACATTTCCCCAAGCTTTACAATGTCAGACCAAATAGTCTCCAGAGTGAATTCAACGGATCTCTCAAAAGAAAAAGTTACTGGGACTTGTACCATAACTGTGCTGTCCTCCGAGGGCCACCACTCTACTGCCGCTGTCCCAGCTGCAGATAAGGTGTCAGCCATTCTGCTAACAGCCCTCCTCGATGCAGGTACTCCCAAGTTGTCGAGGGGAGATAATCCAACTGCTCCACTACTCCTCAGCGTAGTCAGCCCTCCAGGTTTCGCACCTCCTCCCGAACTGGAAGGAGACGCTTCCTCCAACAACACTGGACTCCTCACGAGAAAAGGTCCTTGGGAGGGCGCCACTGCTCTGGCGGTGAGATCTGAGGCCCAGAGCCTCCTGGCGAGCTGTCCAACTCCAGTGGGAGGCCAGAAGGGCTCAACACCATCATTACTCCCGGCTGCCGCTGTGGCGTAAGAAAAGGATCAAGTGGACCCACCACTCGTAAAGGTAACGTATGCGAGGCCGCCGGGGTACTGGAGGGCTTCTTAACCCCCTTAGCCTTTCTTTTACCCATAGCAGAAAAATGCCACT
The DNA here is from genome assembly GCA_033557465.1 of Ichthyophis bannanicus. NCBI lineage: Eukaryota > Metazoa > Chordata > Amphibia > Gymnophiona > Ichthyophiidae > Ichthyophis > Ichthyophis bannanicus. Next base: position 1,840,555,316 of record CM066032.1, read on the forward strand.
GCAAGCCGTTGGCGTCAATCCGCCATCTTGGAACTCCTCTGAACCTATCCCATGACTTTTTAATTTTGCCAAGAAGCTCTCATGAAGGACCTTCTCAAAGGCTTTCTGAAAATTCAGATATACTATATCAAACGGCTCACCTTTATCTACCTGTTTATTCATACCTTCAAAAAGTATAACAGATTAGACAAGATCTTCTTTGGCTAAATCCATGTTGGCTTTCTACCGTTAAACTATGACTTTCTGCATGTTCAGTAATTTTATTCTTTATAATGCTTTCTACCATTTTGCGTGGTACTGACATCAGGCTCTCCAGTCTGTAATTTTCTAGATCAGTTTTCAAACCCTTTTTAAAAATTGACGTTACATTCTCCTATGATTTTAATGATAGTTCACATTATTAATAATGGATCTGCAATCTCATATTTCAGTTCTTTCAGCACCTTGAAGGTATACCATCTGGTCCAGATGATTTGCTGCCCTTTATCAAATAGTTGTAACACATCTTCCCTGTTTATAAAATTCTTCTGATACATCACCTTTAGATACCATTTCAGGCATGGGTAACCTCCTTACATGTTCTTCAGTAAAAACTGAAGCAAAGAATTCATTCAGTCTCTCTGCTCTCTTGCACTAGATCCTGTGTTCCACTAAGGACTAGGTCCCCAAAATAGCAGTCATTTATTTCATCTAGAAACTTTATTTCCATAGCATGTCATGCTGTGACATTGACCCAATCGATATTGGGGTAATAGAAATCATCCATTATTACTGTGTTGTAACTTTTGTTATCTTCCCTGATTTCTTTTAGCATTTTATCATCCATTTGTTCATTCTGGCCAGGTAAATGGTAGTATACCCCCACAGTCATTGCCTTCTCCTTTTTACATGAAATTTCTATCCATAGAGATTCTACAGTGTGTTTTGTTTCTTGCAAAACTTTTATGTTGTGTGATTCAATGTCCTCTCTAACATGGAACGCAACACCTCCACCAATTTGATCTACCCTATCATGCTGATATAGTTTGTACCCAGGTATCATGGTATCCCATTGGTTGTCCTCATTCCACCGGATTTCTGAGATGCTAATTATATCTAACCTTTCATTTAGTGCTATATATTCCAGTTCTCCTATCTTATTTTTTAGACTTCTAGCATTTTCATACAGGCATTTTAGAGGCTGTATTTAATTCATATTAATCTGGTTAAAAGTTGACAAGGGTAATTTGGTACCTTTCAGCTCTGTCTGCTCTGTACTTAAAAGGCATCTGGGTTATTTTTATCCTTCAAAAATACATCTTTCTGAACCATGTGCTCTTTGGCGACTGTCGGCTTTTATCTAGTTTAAAATCTGCTCTCTCTCCTTTTTAAGGGATTATTTATTTATGATTTTTATGTCTGCAGCCTGGTTCCACCCTGGATAAGGTGGAGACCATCCTTTTAGAAAAGCCCCCTCTCCCCTTCCCTAAAATGTTCCCCAGTTTCTAACAAATCCAAAACTCTCTTCCTTGCACCATCATCTCATCCACACAGTGAGACTCTGAAGCTCTTCCTACCTCTTGGGTCTTGTTCGTGAAAAGAGAAGCATTTCTGAGAAAGCTACCCTAGAAATTCTGGATTTCAACTTCCTACCTAACAGCCTAAATTTGACCTCTAGAACCTCCCTCCTACATCTTCCTATGTCATTGGTACCAGCATGTACCAAGACAGCAGGCTCTTCCCTAGCGCTGTCTAAATCCTTGTCAAGGTGGTGCATGAGGTCTGCTACCTTCACACCAGGCAGGCATGATACCAGGCAATCCTCACATCCACCAGCCACCCAGCTACTGTATCTACATGCCTAATGATCAAATTGCTAACTATAATGGCCATCCTAACCCTTTCCTCATGGGCAGATGGCCATGAAGAAACCACCTCAGTGGTTTTACATTATCTGGAGGACAGGTCCTAGCTACAGGATCACATCTTGCCACACTAAGGTGATGCTGTCCTGTCACGTTATCTCTCTCCTACATGACAACAGAGAGGCTTCCAGACTGGAGGTGGGACTTGTTATGGAGCCACTGGTACAGATAGTTATGAAGTCTGTGGATATTGAGGGCATCCAGGTGGGTGGAGTGGTCCATAAAATATTGATTTTTGTGGACGATATCATACTATTTCTATTCAGAATAGCACTTGTCTGAATTTGCATTACTAATGAACTTTGATGATATGGGGACATTTGGGGATTTAAAATTAATATTGATAAAACTGAGATACTAAACATTAATTAGACAGGGGAAGAACTGGAGAGATTATGGAATCATTTTCTGTTAAAATGGGCCTTGAGGTTGATTCGATACGTTGGGGTGCAGATTCTGAGTGATTTTAATCAACTACAAAACACTAAATTATGGGTCTATATTAAATTCTATATGTTCTGATTTGCAGTCTTGGCAAGACTATGAGATTTCATGGTTGGGGTGGGTGGCAAGCGTCAAAATGAATATTTTACCCCGAGTTTTATATTTCTTTCAGGCATTACCAGTAGCTTTGCCTGGCTCCTTTCTATAGTCTTTGCAATGTAAAATGTTCCATTTACAGTAATTTAGAGGAAGAGTCCATCCCAGTTCTCTAGATTGATCCTCTGTAGGAGTTTGCATGCAATGACGTGAAAAGGGATTATCCCTTTTTTTCAAAGTTCTTTGAAGAGGAAGATCTGCCGTTCTTTGAAGACCTTGTCGACGATATGGGTTGAATGGCTCACGTTATTTGCAGTACATGCAGGCAGTCCACTACCTGAAAACCTCTGGGAAATGGAGCACAGTTGAGGAGGGATGTACAGCGTTAGGGGATATCTGGAAGAGAGAATGATCCTAGGGGATTTTTGTAAGTGAATAAGTAAAGATCTACCAGAATCTTGGACTCCTTCTCACACTTCTAGTTTGACTGGTATCCATAATTCTGCATGTAGCTCCATTGCCCCATATTGCGGAATGCATTTCCAAGAGACATCCACCAGGAGGCAATATTTCCCTTTGGGAAGCCATTAAAGTCTTGACTTTGGGGATTATTCTGAGCCACAAATAGTGGGGATGGACGGCCTATTTGTGGCTTCACCTGCCCCCAAATAACTTCCCCACTGGTTATGTGAGGAAGTTAGACTGGGGTGGGGAATAGGCAGCACAGGGGCAGAGAGTGGGTGGGCAGTGGGCAGTCGCCGGCCCTGGACATACAGGGCCGAATCTAATGTTGGCCCTGTATGTCCGGGGCCGGCAAAATGGACATTTCATTTTGGAAGGCCTGGGGCAGGGGGGGCCAGGGTTTATTACCCGCAGCCCGTCACTGGCCTTAGGAGGCCAGATTGGGAGTCGGGCTGCGAGAAATAAACTCTTGTTCTAGGCAGCCGGCATAGCGGCTTTTAAATGGAGCCGCAGTGCCATGGCAACAGGATGCCATGGTGCCGCGGCTCCATTTAAAGGCTCTGACTGAGTTAGCCAGGTGCAGGCCTGCACATGCAGGTCAGACAGAATCGCGATCCCTTCTGTGTGTCCAGTTCAGACCGGACGCACAGAGGGATCTACGTCCAGGACAGAATTGGGACCTTTGTGTCCAAGCATTTGCAAAACTTGTTGAGTTCTTCTCATCTCTGGCTATTAAAGGATTTGTTGAGTAATTCTAGAGGATGAGTTTAACATGACAAAAGTAAAGAATGGAGAAGCCTTGTCACTAAGGGAGTATTTTAATGAGCAGCTTTCTACCCAAAATGCATGTTTAACGCATGGAAAAGGCTCTTTTAAAATTGTGTGGCCAACTGTGCACATACGGGTACACACACTAACAAGAATGCACCTACTAATGCTCTTTCTGCGTGTAGACATTCCCAGGGGTGCTGTTTGGATGGAACAAGGCAGAGTTACAATAGATAGATGTATTTTATAAAATGTGCATGTATACCTCTCTAACCTCTAGGCTATTCCTCCATTCCTTTGGTGTACACGCACATTTTATGTACTACTACTACTACTAATTAGCACTTGTAAAGCACCACGCACGCAGCGCTACACAGCTAACCTAAAAGAGGTGGCTAAGATACAAGAGACAATCCCTGTCCGTCAGAGTCATACTCATTGGAGCTTACAATCTAATTAGAACAGTACAGAGCATTAGTCAGTTCTGTGGAAGGTACGGTGTGGTACAGATTGGTACAGCCTGGTCTATAGCATGGTCATAAACGTTGACGGGGGTTAGGGTAGGATGAGGATGGAAGTCAGGATCTGAATGCAACGGTGAAGTGTCCATTTGCATGTACACTCCTAAAGTAAATTTGTGAAAGAGCATTTGTGCACTACTAGGGGGTCACCGTGGGTGTCTTTTTTATAAAGAGAGAAGCACCTTTCTGAGCTTTTCACATTTAATTTAATTTAATTTAATTTAATTTAATTAGCAAATTTTTATATACCGCACCTTCCATTGATCAGTTGCGGTTTACATGAAACAACAGTAAACAGGCAATGCTGTTTTTACAGGTAACAATGTGAAACTACAAAGAAATTCAATCTTATAATTAACAGTTGTAAACTATATACAAAGAACCAGATTTTAACTATATACACGGTATGTATGTTTTCAAAATCATCGGCTTGGGGTTTTCTGACTTAGGCATCAAATTAGACAATGAGCCTTCGCGAGGTGATTTTAGTAGGTTTGTACATGCAAATCAGCACATATACATATGTAATTTTAGAAGAGGTGCTACATATGCATGTAACACAGAAACATAGTATATGACGGCAGATAAAGACCAGTGTGGTCCATCTAGTCTGCCCAGCAAAGTGGCAAGAGTAGGTGCACCTGCCGCTCTGTGAAGGTCACCCCTCCCATGCCTTTATTTAGGGGTGTACCCACCACTCCGTGTAAGTCACCCCTATTTGTTGAGATATACAAGATAGTTACGTTTATTTTGATTTTATTCTGTTGCTATAAAGGGATCCACTGTGTCTGTCCCATGCCATTTTGAATTCCATCACTGTCTTTCCTCTACCGCTTCCATCGGGAGGGCATACCAAGCATCCACCACCCTTTCAGTGAAAAAGTATTTCCTGACATTGCCTCTCAGTTTAACCCTTGCAGCTTCATGTGTGTGTGCTACACACAAAAATTTGAAGGAGATATGTTCTGGTTGTGGTTTGACCAAGGGTCTGGAGGAATGACTGAGGAGGCAATTGTGCTTACCTCTCTTATGACCAACATATTGCAGTTTGGAGCTTGGCTTTCTAACTGGTTCCCCTTGGACATGCAGTCTTGCATATCTGTACTTACTCATGTTGTAAGTACCTGCACTTAGTCCTGTAGGCAGGGCCGGCCCGTCCATTGAGCGAGAATGTTTTTTGCACAGGGCCCCGCGTTTCAGGGGGCCCCGCGCAAAAAACATTCTGATGCAAAAGTTAAATTTAAAAAAAAGCAAAAAAGCTGTCTGCTGCCGCTGCCGGGGCCGCCGCGGCAGAATCGAGTGTGCCGCGGGGTCCCCACTGCCCAGCAGAGCCTGCCCTCCCCTGTATCACCTCTCTTTCAGCTGCCTGCAGTCACACGCGCCGGTTTCAGAGCGCGAGAGGAGAGTTTCTCCCTCGCTGCTCTGTTAAGCCCGCGGGGGCTGATGGGAAGTTCCCATCAGCCCCCGCGGGCTTAACAGAGCCGCGAAAGGGAAACTAGTTCCTTCGCGCTCTGAAAGCCGGTGCCTGTGACTGCAGGCAGCTGAAAGAGAGGTGATTCAGGGGAGGGCAGGCTCTGCTGAGCAGGGGGGCCCCTGTGGCACACTCGATTCTGCCGCAGCAGCCCCGGCAGCGGCAGCAGACAGCTTTCTTTTAAAAACATTTTTCCCTGGGCTGGGCTGGGCTGGGGGGGGGGGGTAGGAGTGGAGATGGGCTATGGGGGGCTGGGGGGGTTAGGAGTGGTGATGGGCTGGGGGGGTTAAGAGTGGTGATGGGCTGGGGGGAGCTAAGTCTGTATATGGGCTGATGGAATTAGGACTGGAAGTGGGTTGATGGGGGGTTAGGACTGGTAATGGGCTATGGGGGGGGCTTAAACTAAAAATTTGGTGATGGGGATTAGGACTGGAAATGGGCTGGTGGGATTAGGACTGGGAGTGGGCTATGGGGGGCTAGGACTGGTAATGGGTTGGGGGAGTTGCTAGGACTGAAATGGGCTGGGGGGATTAAGACTGGAGGTGGGCTGATGGGGTTAGGACTGGTAATGGGCTATGGGGGACTAGGGCAGGAAATGGGCTGATGGAGAGGGGTTAGGACTTGAGGTGGGCTGTTTGGTGGGGTTAGGACTGGTAATGGGCTATGGGGGGCTAGGACTGGAAATGGGCTGATGGGGGGGTTAAGACTGGAGGTGGGCTGATGGGGTTAGGACGGGTAGTGGGCTGTGGGGTGGGGGGGGGTACAGCCTGGTAATGGGCTATGGGGGGGCTAGGACTGGAAATGGGCTGATGGGGGGTTAACACTGGAGGTGGACTGATGGGGTTAGGACTGGTAATGGGCTATGGGGGGTTAGGACTGATAATGGGCTATGGGGGGCTAGGACAGGAAATGGGCTGATGGGGAGGGGTTAGGACTTGAGGTGGGCTGATGGGGTTAGGACTGGTAATGGGCTGTGGGCTGTTGGGGGGGGGTTACAACTGGTAATGGGCTATGGGGGGTTAAGACTGGTAATGGGCTGTTGGCTGATGGGGGCTGTCTGGTAATGGGCTATGGGGGGGTTAGGACTGATAATGGGCTATGGGGGGGCTAGGACAGGAAATGGGCTGATGGGGAGGGGTTAGGACTTGAGGTGGGCTGATGGGGTTAGGACTGGTAATGGGCTGTGGGCTGATGGGGGGTTAGGACTGGCAATGGGCTATGGCTGACTGGAAATGGGTTGATGGGGTTAGGACTGGAAGTGGGCTGATGGGGGTGTTAGGACTGGTAATGGGTTATAGGGGGGCTTAAACTGAAAATGGGGTGATGGGGGGTTAGGACTGGAAGTGGGTTGATGGGGGGGCTAGGACTGGTATTGGGTTTGGGGGGCTAGGACTGGTATTGGGTTGGGGGGTTGCTAGGACTGGAAATGGGCTGATGGGGGGCTAGGACTGGAAATGGGCTGATGCAGGGACTAGAAGGGAATGGATGTAGGGTGAGGCTGGAACTAGAAGGGAGCTGATGTTGGGGGAGGATTAGAATGGGATGGGGCTGGGAGAGTAAAATGGAGAGGGGAAAAAATATTTTGTGTGGGAGGGATAAAAAATCTACAATTGGCCGGATATTGGGAGAGTAAGTGGGGATTGAGGATGGAGGGGTAAAATTTGAGTGGATGAAACAGGAATGAGGAAAGAGCAAAAGGAGAAAGATTAGTATGTTAAAGCAGATGTAGAGAGAGAATGGAAAAAAACTAGAAGAGAGAAGAAAGGACAAATGGACAGCAGACGATGGAGAGTTAGCAGAAGACACGAAGAAACCAGAAGAAAGTGGCTGGAGCAATTGCAGCTGAAAAAAAAATGCACAAAAGGTAGAAAAATATCTCTTTATTTTGAATTTATTAATTGGAATATGTCAGCTCTGGGAAATGTGCATCATTAACGTCTGCGCTTTGTTTAGTACAAGAGCAAATTAATGTATAGTTTTATTTCTACAGTGTTGTACATTCCAAGTTTGGCTTTTGGGATTCCCAGTTTAATTATTGTCTTCCTGTTTCTAAATTGTGATTCCTTGTTTGGTGATCTATGTTCTGCATGTGTAACTGAGCTGAGGTATTCTGTTTATGTAATTCCTATTTTACATTGCCACTTGTTCTCTTTCCCCAGTAGGTCATGTATTGTTGTTCTCTGAAATGTATTGGTTTAATATTTGCAGCGTTTCCTTTTGATAGGTAGGGTATGGTGCTTTGTGAGTCCTGGTAGTGCTGTTAGGATACGGCGGGTTTTCTATGGGTTCTAAATGGGCAGTGTTTGTAGTAGTTCCTAATGTGTCTGGTGGTTGGCACTGGATTATAGTAATGTAGAAATCTTTTAGTCTTTCTTTATCCATACACTCATTAAGAGGCATGTTTACTAAAAGTTAGTGTATGGTAACATTATGCAAATATTTATGCAAATGAGGCACCTTATGCAAATGAGGCCCCGCACCGAGTCTCCGCACATGGCCCCGCACCCCCCTTGGGCCGCCCCTGCCTGTAGGTAACAATCTTTTGTAAAATGGTTGGTCCCACTGTATGTGCCACAAAATGCATGTTTTTCCTGCAACCTTTTGCAAATTTTACAGCCTGGACAACCTATACAACATTTAGCTTTAGATGTAAAATTCAGTGACAAAATCCTATGGTCTGAATACAGAAGTATTACAGTCGAAGTGGAAAGCAAGGTTGCTCTTTAGTTGGCAGCGGTGATATGTTTGGAAAAGCTGTGGTGCAAATTTCTAATACAATTGTGAAGTTATGACGTTGTCCATTTCAGAACTACAAAACAACCTTTTACATCACTGTGTAAATAATTGGTTTTAAGTGAGCAAACTAGATAGGCCATACAGTTCGTGGCTGCTGTCACCTTCTCAGTTTCACTATATGAGAATTTTGAAATGTGCCACTTCACGTTTAAACAAAAAAACCTGTTTTCCAGGACTTTCGTGTGTGTTTTCTTTTTCTTTTTTTCATTTGACCTTAAATCGAAGTTCAGCTTTCTAAAAAGGAGGAAGTACTTTATATCGAATAACTCAAAACGCTATTTTGAAGACACTGTAAACTGACTCCATCCTTCTTGCCTCTTTCATAAAATATGGCTAATTTTTTTCGCAGGCAAAGACCTCTTGAACAGGATATCCATCTGCTCGGGCATCCATCATGGCAAATTGCAGGAAGATTGGGGTTGCATTCCAAAGAGGTCTGCGGGGACTCTCTCCATCTTAAGAAGGTCTATTTCTCTGATATATAATAAAATTCCTGCGTGGTCCAAAATGAGAAAGTTCACTGAGCCAAAGGAAAGCAAACCTGCATAAAAATAAATTAAGCCTACAGGGAGATGCAGAAATACAGCCCATCCATTCATTCATACTAGGCTTATGGGGAGAACGTACTGGGCATAAATGATACATAAGGCAACATTTAGTCTTTCAGTTATCACGCAAAATAATAGAACAAACAGTGCATTACGTGAGGATTCAGTTCTAGAGAAGGGAAAAGGTTTATTAACTAAGCTTGTAAATAACACTTGGAATTGGAGCTGATATACTTTTTCCCTCGCATGAGCTGGAAACACGTTCCATTCCAGTTATGATGTGAGCACCTGTATTTATACCTCATCGAAGACAAATGGGAAATAAGCACTCTTGAGCATGAGACCTTAAAACTAAGGCATGGAGACACATCTGCATAATGGTAGCAAGTGCTTTTCGCTATAGGAATATAGTTTTTTCGCACTAAGGATGCGTATTCGTTAGCACACATCTGCATGGTGACAGAGTAACATAGTAAACAATGGCAGATAAAGATTACATCAACATCCACGATGCTCCTCCCAAAGCAAATATTGCCTATTACAAACTATCAGAGCTACTAAAATTATACATTTAAACAATTAATAAAATTAGTCATTTTTTCAAAAAAATTAAATAAAACAAATGAAATAAAACATTTTTAGGAGAATTTCTTTAAAATAATTGCTCAGAATGAGCCATGTTGGTAGGGGATAATTTTGCTAATATGACTAATATGAATACAAATAAAACAAAATACTGCCCTAACCTAAGGGATGAGGCTTTAGCTCTCAAAACCCTGTCAAGAAATGCATTTGGTCCAATAAAAAGGTCTCACGTGTTCTTTTTCTGTTTGTTTTCATTTACATTGTCCTAGGAGTCCTTTTCAGGTGCCTTGTTAATGATATAACCACTGGCCTGTGCCTCACTCTCCAACTTGGCCATAAGGAGACCCCAGCCACTCTAATGTTTGGGATGTCTACAATGCATATGCTGGAAATACATTTGCATATGATGAAGGTGATGAATAAATATTAATTGTGGATCGATACAATATGGATGCTACTCTCTTGACTAAAGACCGCACACAGTTTAGGATTATGCATAGGGTTACCATGAGTCAACATCAACTCAACAGCACAACAACAATCTTGAAAGTCCGACTGGCTAGGGATCCTTTAGGATGGGGTTGTGATCGACTCAGGGCCAGTGCTACCATTATGTGAACCAGGTGGTTGTCTAGAGCTCAGCCCCCTGGGAGGGGGGATGCACCTGCTGCTGTTGTCCCTCTCCGGAGACAGCAGCAATGGCAATGGCCCCCAAACCTTGACCTAGAACTTACCTGCCATCTCTGGGACTGCATCACGAAGGGGTGCGGAAGTGGTAGATTTTGTAAGAGAGAGAAACTGCAACACAGCACCAGAGATGATGGATAAGTGCAGCAAAACACAATCAGTTTTTATCGCAAAAGTATTTATTGATTCACTTGCTTTATTTGCATTTAGCTCTCATCTTTTTATTGTTAGCTCAAGACAAATTTACATTCAGGCACTGCATCTCCTGTATTTACTAAACTGTAGAATAAGAATGCACTTTGCATTGTTGCAACTGGAATATTGCACATTCCTGGCTGCAGCACTGCTAATGCTGGACCCAAGTTGGGCTGGTGGTCAGGACTGGCCCATCCACTAGGTGGACTAGGCAGCTGCCTAGAGAGACACACCTCTGTGTGTGGTACAGTGCCTGTGGCAGGCCACGTGCTTCGGCACACATGGCCTGCCACTTCTGACCCCCTCCGACAGGCCTCTGGCACTGCAGCGCCAAGCTGAGCCACCCCTGCTGACAATCAGTGGCAGTGGAGGCAGCAGTACGGTACGGCTCAGAAGGGGGGGGGGGCAACACAGCTGAGGTTTCTGCCTGGGGCAGCAGAAACTCCTGAGCCATCCCTGCTGGTTGTATGCTAATTCCTATGATCAACCCCAGGAAAGGCCCTTTAGAGACCCCACAGCAAACCCCCAACTGATACTTCAAAAGCTCTCTGAAACATGCCCCCAGACCCACAAGGAGACCTTCTTGCTCCTGAGGCTATGGGCCTAGCATCGAGGGGCAAGAATAATCCCTGGTTGCTCCTTCTCTACAGGTTGCTTGCATCAAAATGGAACCATTGACCCCTACTGGTAGACTCATGGTACTACCACTGGGGAGTCAAGCTTCCTCATTTGCTGGTGATAAGCAATGAATATATATTATCAAGTAAAATGAAGGTAAATTTTATTGCAAAAGTAGTGAAAATAAATTGAATGAAGGCTTAGTGATAGCTCAGATCCTTCAGGGGAAGATGACTAATTTTATTTAGCAATACTTGCATACTGCTTTTCACTGTGTCAAAGTGATATACATTTCCCTTGTCCTGGAAGGATTCATAATCTATGTTTTTGTATTTGAGGCAACAGAAGGTTGAGTGGCTTACCCAAGGTGCAGCTGGGGGATTAGAAGCCCCAGTTCCTCCACTCCAAGGTTACTGTCCTCCAGTGAGATTTGAACCCCTAGCTTGCTGGCTTAAGGCAACTTGCCCCAACCACTAGGCCACTCCTCCCTAGTTTAGCTTTTGGCCATGGTGAACTTGTTCATGGATCCACTGCACAATACAGGTATATATTTTAACATTTCTTATATCTATTTCTTATATATATATATATATATATGTAAATGTATAGGCATACATTTACATTTTGTTTTATTTCCTATGTCATTTGCAGGGTTTTTTATTTAGTTTTGCTTTTTTAATTTCTTTTCATTTTTGGGCAATGTCGTCAACAGTGTGCACTGTTGCACATTGGAGCACACTATTGAATACACAGGAAAAATAAATGTGGCTTTTTTCTGTCCCTTTAGTTTGAAAACGAAATGAAAAGGCATGGAAAATGTTGTTTTCATTTCCCAAGTTATTTCAAGTGAATTCACACTCCTACTGCCACAGCTAACAGATTAGAGGGACTAACCACAGTTAGGTGGACTTCCGAAGATAAACAGGGGATAAAGTAAATGACACATATAGGTGGTCTTTACGTGTGCAAAGCGTTAGTTCCCATATGTCAGTGGGTATACACGTGTAAAGAGTAATTTTAGAAAAGCCGGAATCGAAACGTGATCTTTTCAATATGCACAAATTTCAGTGAGGCATGTTCTCCCGTGGGCAGACTTTCTTCTTTTAATCTAATAATGCAGCAAACATAGGACAACAAACAAATCAATACAACGGCCATGTCTATAACGCATGAATGATGTGCAGCCATGATAGCTAATTCCTTAGGTGAGAGCGACAAAAACATCCAACGGTTCGCACATCTTCCTGCACCAGTCTAGTCTCTGCACGCGCCATTTCATATTTGCGGAGGATACAGGCCGTACGCCACTAAAAATTAAAATCTAGTTGCATGTTGTCTTTCCAATTAGACAGGAGTAATTTAAGGGCCACCAGTAATAAGAAATCTAGTAGGTCAGCCTTCTCCTTGTTATCAGTGATTGAACTGCCAAGGAATTGCAAATTAAAATGTAATAGGAAAAAAGCTCCTGAATCTCTGGAGTAATGTGTTCTTTGTAAGAGAGACCAGTAATTGATTGAGCAGCAGAATTCTGTGATAGTTTTAAAGCTTTAATTGCGTTGGCTGGCAGAGTAATCAAAATCACATTACGGTAATCAATGGATGATAATATTAAAGTGTTTAGCACCATCCATACATCATCTGCGCTCAAGAATTTTGCTTACTTTGCAAAACAGCAGCAGTTTATAATTGACTGATTTTTCTATCTGTTTGACACGTCCTCACAGATTTAATTCTTTATCTGGCACAACTAGATACATCACATTTTATTTGTATACTTTCATCATCAACAAACCAAGTTCTTATATCATCACAGTTCAACGACTTGGGAATTATTATTAGCTAAGCTTTTATTATAATTCAAGGGCAGACCCTTTTTCTTTTAAGCATGAGGAGCATATAGTTCTGCAAGTTCTGCCAGTCTGGGAGTCCCTCGGAGCGGCTGTGCACAGCTATTTAGCGGACTGGGAGCACAATGTCAGAGAGACAACACTGTCCTTGCAAGCTTAACTTGCTGGTAATCGTAAGCAAGGGGAGAGAGAAAAGTAATACTGAGTATAAAACAATTCACATACACAGAATTCTGTTAAAAACACAGTACTCTTAAGGTCTTAAGGGGAAGGGCCCCACAGTCCTGCAAACGTGCACGGTTCCTGTAAATCGCCTCCTTCTCGCTAGGCTAAAGTGCTTCATTTATTGAGAGAAAACTGAGCTATCAGCACCACTTTTGTTTGTCTATGAGTTACAAGTTATGTTATAGTTCCAAGTAAGCACAGACATTCTCCGCTCCAGTATTTTAAAAGAAAAGCCTTCTGTCTCGTCCTCACAATGTCATCCCAAAGTACAACCTGTGCTTTTATAACTCATCTCTCTGCGGGCTGCTAGGCTTCAGACTGTCTGCAGCATTCTAAGCCATTCTCCATATCAACCCTTTCAGGGGGCCCTGGGACCTCATTTCAAGTTACTATGAGCAGCAATCAGGGGTGGCCCATCCACATGGCGGACTAGCAGACTTCAGGGGTGGCGGCAGTACAGCACCAGGAAAGCTAATATGACACCGTGTCAGCATGACGGTGGATCTTCGAGCACCTCTGCATGCATGCTCAAGGACCCTCTGACAGGATTTTTGTGACGGCCAAACCTGCAGGTCATGAGTGCTCGTGCAGTGCCCCAAGGCCCGCCTTCACACTGCTTTTCTTTTCTGTGTGGGTTTGAGTATGGAGTTATGCTGGCAGGGGAAGGCAATGAGATGCTGGGCACCTTGTAGAGGTGGGAGAGGGAAAATGGGGAGGAGAGATGCTGGACACCTAATGGACAGTAGCGAAGGGAAGTAGTGATGCTGGACATCTGAGTGAGAGGGATAGGGAAGGGAGGAGGGGAAGAGCCATGGGTCACTTTAGGAGGGGGGGGGGGAATATTGCTGAAAGTTCACCTAGGAAAGCAGATACTCTTGAGCCAGCCCTGCTCATAAGGGGACAGACCACGATATCCAGACTGTGTCACTGAATACCTCAACAGACCCTCCTGCACTGTCTGGGTACTTCAGGGGTGGTTCAAGGTCACAACAGAGATGGTATCGACACTTACTGGGTAAGTGCCAACCCTTATCCAGTTAGTCCGATTTTCAGTGGCTTCTGTCCACACAACTTGGGCTGCATGAAAAGATGGGCGAGAGTCAGATGAAAATCAGACTAACTGGGCACTCATTCGGGTAGCACCGCTGAGTCCCGATATTTAGTGGCAGCTCCTCTGCAGATATGGCTGCTGATTAGCTCGCTCATATTTAAGCACCGTGGCTAAGTTAAGTTCTATGAGGAAATATTCTCTGCACTCATTATTGGGAGAAGGGTTTCTTTAGATGTAGAATATACGTTCAAAATTAAAAAGTGAGAAGCACGGCAGAGTTTATAACATCAAAATAAAATTAGCTGTGCTTCTCGTTTTTTCATTTTGCTCCTTGGTTTGTAATTTCCTGACATCTCCTTTGTTTTTGCTGAATACAGTTACATTTAATAGCATGTCAATCCAGTCTGCATTGTCAGGGGTCAGTACGTTTTACATTAGATTCCCAGATTAGATAATGAAGCTGCTACAATTTTTGCTGCAGTAACCAGTGTACTCCCCAGAAATGTTTGCCAGCCAGGTGGCACGAAGGAGTAGCCGAGCGCGCGTCATTATAAGCTAGCTGGCAGCACACAACATAATTAGTTGTCTTTCATTTTTATGTCCCTGCTCATTTTATTGCTACGTCGATTCATCAGATTAAATTAGCAGGGTGGTCAGTAAAATCAGCCAGGTAGCGCCCATTCAAGAGGTCCTGGGAAGAACACTGTCAACATACACAAAATGTATTGCTTTACTTGTCTGGTTTTCTATACCGCTTTATCTATAAGTCAAAGCGGTATACAGGGGACAATTTTCATGTAATTTTACATGGGATAGTTACATGGAACTGTTTTTAACAATAACTGATAGTTGCGTGGAGGCCAGTTGCACACCCTGCACGTCCGGGCCGTCCAGACGTGCAGAAAATGAAAGCAGCTGAGTTGTACCAGATTCTGCAACCACGGGAGCATGTTTGCAGAATCAGGGCCCTTGGATGGGCTGGTGTGCACAACATTCTGCACCTGTCCACGTCCAAGGGCCTGCCCATCTCCACCGCACATTGCTCCTGCTGGGAGCCGGTGCCAGTGCCGTGGCTTTCTGTTGCCATGGCACCGGGATGTCCAGCAGGAGCAAGTAAGGCCCAACAGTGGTCCTGATCTCCTTTCCCAGCTACCCAATCCTCGGCAGGGGTAGCCAAGGCTGGGATCAAGCAGCAGAGACTTAACTGCAGCTGCTCGGTGACTTGGGGGGGGGGGTCTGCGTGCCCCGATCGCTGCCGTCCCTGAGACTTATTCCACCTCCGAGGTGGAATAAGTCTGACATCCATCTTGCATCCAGAGGATTACAGGGCCATGATCAAATAGGCCCACCCATGCTCCACAAACTCTCTGTCTACATACCGCCCAGTTCCACCCCATCCAGCCCTCCCTGCACAAGCCCTCTATACATGCAGGGAGGGCTGGACATGGAATAGTGTGTCGGGCCTGTTTGGGGGTTGGACGTCAATCCAACCCCGCTATTCGGAGGTCAGAATTGGGCTCATGCTGTAAACCATTTTTAACAATAACTGGATTAAGAGAGGAGATATAAAAAAATGTTAGCCAAAATAATTTATAATTCTGGTGTCATGCCAGTATCAGCAATATAAACTCTCACTAGTCATGGACATATTATGAGCTAACAGAAAACCTTTCAGAAATAACTCAGGACCTATAAAGAAAATCTACCATTCCATACCAGCATCCTCTTTCAAAACTCACAAGGAGTCTACCCAGAAAAGAGCAGCACTCTAAGGGGGGCCTGAGTTGCAAAAGTGTATGTTGTTTATTGGGGCACACACAGCATTTCCCCAGCACATCATGCACTGACATTGCAGAGAGCTTTCCCCGGCAGCACCATGGATGCACATGATGCCACCCATTAAGGTGGTGCTGTGGGCACCTGCGTTGTTTGCAGTGCTGTTGACACCCATGGTAACCGTGCATTGCACACACACCAACTCTCCGCCCATTTCCTCCCCGCTCTTACAGATAACACATTTTTTGCAAATAAAGCAGAAAATCACAGTGTTATATCCAGTTTCCTGTGTTATCCGTAACGTACCCAGATAGCATGCACTTTCTGCCATGGTAACTGTTATCCCAGCTTAGCAAACATCCTGCTAAATACTTTTTATTGCGTTGAGCTCTAGAACATCCATACACCTAGGGGCATGTTTACTAAAAAGCGCTAATTTGCGTGCCGCAAAATAGTGCACTAAAAGCAGCACTTAAGTGCTCTTAAACGCCCCGCAAACGTGCGATGAAGCCCCGCACACTGGGGCATCACAGTAACGGGTGCCGCACAAGTACGGGCCCGCAAATGTCCGATAGAGGCGTGGAAAGGCTAACGGAGGGCGGAGGAAGGCCCCGGAGGGGCGGAGAGAAGGGGTTAATGGGCGGGGAAGGGGAGGGGAGGGGAGAGGCGCCCCGCACATTATCGGTGCTGAATTTCCAAAAAAAAATAGCGCGAGTGAATCACTCTCGGTAGAATGCATTTAAAGGGAAGAGAAACCATTTCCGTCAGCAATGTACAGCAAAACCGGGGAAACCTGCAAAACGTGAGCAGTGTGATACATGTGCACAGCCCAAAAGTGGAAATAAAAATAGAAAAGGACCACAACAAAAATTGTAAAAATAGGAAGTCAGCTGGGGAACAGTTATAGTAATGGGCAAAACCAACAAACACACCCAGGAAAGCTCCAGCAAAAAGAAATGTTTTTTGGAAAGGTGTACGGAGCGGAGACTCTTCCAAAAACATTTCCTTTTTGTTGGAGCTTTCCTGGGAGTGTCTTCTATGGTTGCCCATTAATATCACTGTTGCCCAGCGTGGTGATATTGTGTCCCCCATTTGCCGTGGTCATTTCCGGGGTTTATGTGCACGTTTGTCACCAGACAGGGTGCATGTGCCCACAGTAAAAATGCGTACAGCAGGGTTTGTGACTCCATCCTGCCAGGTTTACTACCTCCAGGGGCTACACTGTCTCTGTGGCCATAGTGTGGTGCAGCGGACAGAGCCATTACCTCTAGGACTAGAGGACCAGAAGTTCACATCCCAGCTGGGGCACTTGCCAGCCCAATCCCTATATTTTACCCACCACTAAACAAAGATAGCACAATCAGGTCATCTTCTTTTTCTGAGAGAAGCTCATGCCAGCATGTTGGCGGACGAGTACATGTGGTGCAGGGGGCAGTGGCTGCTAGCCACAGAAGACAGAGGCCTAGCCATGTGCAGGCTGGCACAGTCCACTGCAACAGACAGGCCCTGCCGGATCCACAGGCATGGACATTCCATGGACATTCCAGGAAATCCAGCCAATCTGTGGCTACACGGTGGTGCAGTGCACACACACAGACAGTACATGCAAAAACAGAAGGTCACAGGTTCAAAGCCCAGCTGGGGCTACCACCAATCTTGCCCATGTATTTTTCCCACAACTACACAGTGATAGTAAGGACAAACCTTTCGTGGCGAGGACATATGCAATGGTACTACGTCTATCTTTTACCCCACTGAGCACAGACACCATGTACAGGGGAAGTACCTAGAGCACAATCTCCCAAATGCAGTCCTGGTGGGCCACACACCAGTCAGGTTCCATGCTGCCACTCATACAAATGCCTGTGCTGTATATCTATGCACCACCCCCATGGCATGTAGATGTAGCTCATGCATATTCATGAGGAACAGCAGGAAAACCCGAACAGTGTGATGGAAACCTGGACTGGAGTTGGGAATCTCTGCCGTAAAGCAGCAGCCAACAGGGCCAGACACACCCACACACACACCCACAGGCCCCATTGGCCAATGTCTTCTGGAGAGGCAGAACATTAGACCCTGCGTGCATCTCCCAATACTAGCACCTGCATACCTTAGCAATGTCACCTTACACCTCAGGTATACAGTACACAGCTCTGAGACGCTTGCTAGGAGTACTGGCAGATAGATATCCATACGTTACGCACATACTGCTAGTTGACCCCATCCGAACAATCTGTTCGGTGTTTGCGGTGCGTGCTCCAGCCCTTGCCTCTGACGGTGTTTACCACCCTGGGGAGTGACCCCCGGCAGTACTGCGTAGCATATCCATGCCTTGCCGTGCCCAGCACTGGTTTGGTGGGCAAGGCTAATTACCTCCTCAATAGTAGCACCATGATGGCATAGGTGTGGAATTGTGTGTCTGTCTATACCAGGGGTGGGCACCTCCGGTCCTGGAGGGCCGCAGACCAGTCAGGTTTTCGGGATATCCCTAATGAACATGCATGAGATATATATGCATTAGAGATATCCTGCCAACCTGACTGGTTTGTGGCCCTCCAGGGCTGGATTTGGAGACCCCTGCCTTACACCTCTGTCATTTAAGATCGTGAGTGGGCAAGGTACAGATGTCCTAGACATCGAAAGGGTATATAGAATGTGTCACATTCCTCCTCGATTCTCACCACCACCAAAAAGTTGTCTAATAGACAATTTTTTGGTGGTGGTGAGAAGTGAGGAGGACTGTGACAAATTCGATCTAACCTTTATCTCTAATGCATTTCCCATCCTGTGTTCAATTCATGGACAGCTGATTTGCATGTGCAGTGCATCATGGGTACGGGTGGTTCACAACAGCAGACTGTCAGTGAGGTGACGTACAGGCTATCTGCAGCCAGCCAGGGGCTGCTTACAGCTATAGAGCTGTAGTCCATGGTTATGTCACTGCCTGTGCAGCCAGATGTCATGGGTTCAAACCCACAGTGGTGTTCTGTGATAGGGATGTCCAAAGAGTTATCTAAATTTACTGTACATATGTTGCTGCCAGCAATAACACCCTTAGCGTACTGTACCCATAAGGTGCCTCTGAGGGTGCTTTATGGGGTGCCCTATAGGGCACGTTAGGGTTGCCAGCCATATAGGGTGCACTATACATTATCCTGTGTTGCAACATACATGCTGCCCTATAGGGGACATTCTAGGGTGCCTTGGCAGACGGTGCACTGTAACATGTGCCTTATGGGCTGCCTTATATTAATATGCTGTGAGAGTGCGTTTGCTAGTAGTTATCACAAAATAAAATGCCTCCTACAGCACTCCACAACATATAATATACTGCTTCAGCTAGCCTTTTTCACTGGCCATTGTGAGGGATTGAACCCCTGGTCCCTGCACCATTGCTCAGTGTCTTCACCATTGTGCTGTGGCTCTGGTCCTGTGTTTGTGCAGCAGCGCGCAGCCTTGTAGCCATCGGCGCGCCGTCTTGTGGCGCACAAAATTAACAGCGCGCCGCCATCTACCGCCCACAATGAACAGTGCGCCGCCTCATGCCGTATAAAAAAAGAGTGCACCGCCTTCTGCCGCCCATAATCAATATGCCTCCTACACCACTTTTGCCCATAAAAGTTGATGCCTTAGCTGGTCTTTTTCATTGAGGGCAATGGGGGTTTGAACTCATGGCCCCTGCACCATAGGTCAGTGTCTTCACCATTGTACTACGGCTCTGTTGTTTGGTTGCACAGCATCGCCCCACTTAGCCTTTCCACGCGCTAATGTGGGCCCTGCACATTAGCGCGACGCACACACGCGTTTTTTTTCCTTTTTCTGCCTGAACCGCCCACTCCTTATATGGCACACGCACACTAATGGGGACCCGCACAGCAACGGAGTTTAGTAAACATACCACCTAGTCTGATGATACCAAACAAGCTGGATTGCTAGTGATCGTTACTCGAAACTCCATGCTAACAGAATAAGTACCATACAAGGGAACACCTATACTTTTACAGCTGGGCTGTGCACCGATTCATGAGAAGTGTGGGAGAAGCTGGGGAGCACTGGGCTGTTGGCATTCCTGATAATAAAAGAAAAGGTGGTTTTCATAAAAGACGCTGGCTATGTCACGTCGGTATTAGGTGCAAGCGATGAGGAGTGATGACACCCCAGGGACTCCCATTGCATGGTGGAGATGGTCAGGCCCTTGGACCTGGACGGGTAAATACAAGCTCACTGCCTGAAAGCTCTTAAAGCGGTTTTGGTTTTCATTTTTAAAAGCTAATTCTTTTTCTATACTGCAAAGGGTGAACTTTTTGTGGTGCTGAGCAAAGCTCTATCAGTTAGAGTTCATTGATTTTGTTCCAGCTACCCATTCACAGCTAGCTCTTTGAAGTCACTGACCTTATCAGGTATTAGATCCCTCCGTACCCACCCAGCTTCCACCCACCCTATGTAAGCATTCTTGCATTAAAGGACATTCTCCAATTAGCTATACACAAGAACATAAAACAGCACTGTTAGAGCACACTTAAAAGAGGGTAACTGCTTTTTTCTCTTAAGAGACAGCTGAGGAACAGGTAGGGACTTTGGTAGGTCTCTATCTTTTACTTCAACAGGTAGCAAAGCTCTATGAACTGAACAATGGCTGGGAAAAATCATATTGCCAAAGTCCCCGTTACAGTTTCTGCCTCGGTCCAGACAGAGATCCCAATGCCAGTTGAAGGACCGGTTCCATGTGCAGGGTGCCTGCATGCTAAAGCTCTCAGGAAACAAGTGGAGGAGCTTAGAGAAGAGGTGGCGAGGCTGAGAAGTATTTGAGACAGACAGTGAGACATTCATTGATGAGATGATTCTTGAAACATCCATGCTCTCTGACAGAGGTGAAGATGGGAGGCTACAGAATGAAGAAAGTTGGACACAGGTTACCAGAGCCTGAAGAATCAATATTCCAGCCCTTAAATTGAAGAACCAGTACACAGCCCTGAAGTGGAGGAGGTGGACGCCTCCCAGGAAAGGGATGAACCAGAGTTTAAGCACCCCAAAGTTGCAGAATCAGTGACCAGAAAGAAGCAACGGGTAGTGGTGGTTGGTGACTCTCTACTGAGGAGTCCATCTGCCAACAAGACTTGCTAAAATCTGCAGGGCTACGGAGAGTTTGCCGAGACTTATCAAGCCCACTGACTATTATCCAATGTTGCTCGTCTATGTCGGCACAAATGATACTGCTAGGTAGCTCTCTGAGAATATCAAAAGTGACTTCCTGGCTCTGGGACAGAGGGTGAAGCAGATAGGGGTGCAGGTGGTTGCTTGTTACAGGAAGGATCCATGTCACATAAGAGAAAATAAACAATATTAAGCCTCATGACTCTGGACACAAAATAAGAACATTCTATTGTTCACTAGCCCACCACTAAGGGGAGAGGCCAAAACTATCATCAAAGGAAAATATATAAGTAATAAGGCAGATACTGGTGCACATATCCACTTTAACGGTCTACTAGCCCCCTGCGTGTTATAATGATGGTGGTGCAGCAAAAGCAGTTTGTTTTTGAAGTGTTTCAGTGGTGGTATTTTATTTATTTATTTAACCTGTTTTGTATACCACCTTATCCTTCAATCAAAGTGGTCAGCAACATAAATTGTGGGTCTACATTCAACAGGAGGGGGGATAACAGGACATACAGATAGACTATCGGCAGTTAGTTCTCAGTTCTCAGTCGGGTGTGCAGGCTGTTGGTTGTCCGTATGCAGCAGAGTTGTGGTGTTTGACAATTATGCTACTTGTCCATAGAAATCCATTAACAGAAAAGGAGGAGAGGGTAGCAGAGGTAGAGGGGGAAAGATGCCCAGTCAAGAGTAGGTCATGCAAAGAGATTCTTTCAGTGTGGACATCCAAGCTGGATTCTAAAACTAGAACACACTTCTTTTCAGCTTAGAAGTTTCATCCTGTAATTTCTATTTATTTTTTGAGGGAGGAAGTGATTTTCTCAGTTGAATTGGGCCTGCCTTCTGGCTAGCTATGACACCATAAGCAGTGGTAGGATCCGGCCAGTTCATGCAAACCGATTCCTTCCATGGGCCAGGTTCGCCAAACCAGGCTGAAAACAGCATCCCAATGCCGGCACTGCACTGGCGGGAATCCCCCTACCCTCTAGTGATGTGATGGCATGAACGGACTGTGACAGGAGGGAAGTCCCTGATGCCATCAAACCACTGGCAGGTGGGGGGATTGGGTTGCTGGGCAACCAGGGAGTTTCTGCCCTGCGGTGACTGCCAGCAGGCTGAGCATAGAGCTCCGGCTATGCAAAGGCATACCATACTGCCACTCATTCAGCTCTTTCAGTGGCAGGATCGATCTGAACTGATTCCTGGTCAGATCAAATCCCACCACTGACCCTAAGCTTTCATTTGTAACTAACCATGGCTTTCCTCTCATTTTATAATTCCCCTTCCAGCTCAACCCAGTTTACGAGTGAAGATACTTAGCAAGGGGCCAGAGAGACCATAGCCCTCTATGTGATCCAGCTAACCCAGACCCTGAGCCTGACCATTGACGTTGCTGTTTCACGATGACTGGGGCTTCCTTACACAATGCCCGGGCCTCTGCAGCTTGGCCCATCCAGGTCAGTTTGAGAAGAATTTGTGCCCTCAGTATGAACCAAGGTCTTTCATGCAGGTAGTGTACAACACAGCTCAGCCCAGGATGTTATTTTTATTAGCAGAAACCTCTGAACATCTTATTTCCATAAATGTTTCTAAATCTCAAACCTGAGTGAATCAAGCCCTTTGTTATTATGTTCCTATACCACCTTATCCATAGTCTTAATGTGATAATGGTCCTAAGCTATAGAGTTGTATAAGCTGTTTTCATATCCGAGTGATGTCAGTTATACTGAAATGAAAAAGAAAAACTTTCAGAATGAATAGCTATCACTCACTGACATCTGTTCGCTAAGGATACTATGATATATTATTCACTCAGGTAGATTTAATTCTTGGGACCCATAAATCTTGATGTTCACTAAAACCAAAATCCGACCTGCCTCATTATTCCTTATGCTGAAATTCAGTCATATGTTTTTACTGTATTTAGACAGATATTTCTTGAAGGCAATTTCTCCTGTCTTTCCCTTGTTTTATTTTTCAACCCCTGGTAAGGCAAAGAGAAATATTTTCAAGGGGAAACTGATCAAAACTGCAAAGAGCCCCACAGAATTCCTTGGAGGTACATTAGCAGGCTGAAACAACTCGACTACAGTCTCTGCTTAGTAAAAGCCAGAGTCGTCTACAGTGGGAAAAACAATCAACATTTATGGAAAAGAGGAATCCAAAAAAAAAAGCTTTTACAATCTGAAATCGTGGGACTTTTCATAGCGCTAGAAAAACAAGAGGAGATTTATAACTTCGGCAAACGTCTTGTGGCATTGCCTTCCTGCAAAGCCTCCTGCTCTATATTTGACTTCCTATGGCATATCCTTCTAGTTCACCCTCCCTGCCACCACTAGGTTATTTTGCCCATTTTCTGCCTGCCAGTCAATCTAGCCTCAAAAAATTCATGCAACCCACTTCTTTTTATAGATCTGTAGTGCCAAAAACATTCTTCCTCTGTGCTCTTACTGCTCACCCCTTGAACACTTCACACAACAGTCATGTCTTAAGCCCCTTGTGAAAACGTATATAATTTGCTTCAGTTTGTACCTCTTCTGGGAGGCTATTCCACAGCTCCAATGCCAAGCAAAGAAAGCTGAACCGCCGAGTCAAGTTAAATGACTGAGGGAATCAGGATACCGCCAAGGCCCCACGCTCACTCATTTGCAAGAAAAGCATAGACCTGAAGGAAAGCAACAGCTCAGTTAACTATACTGCAACATCCATCTCCCAGCATTTGAACACCACAGACGGAACTTTAATCTTAGCCCTTTGCCTCACTGGAAACCAACGTAATTCCTGTAACAGGGGGGAGGGGGGGAGTGGTTACATTTTCCTGCTTCTCCTTAGCATAAATCGCCCTGGCTGCCAATTCTGCATGTATTGAAGTCTCAGTACCTGATTACCTGACAGACCAGCAACTGCTCCAGTACAGTAATCAATGTGTGCTGTTACCAAGGCATATGTCACCATATTCCATATTGTCCTGCTAGACCAGTCTAGACAAGTCAGCTATGTTCTCCTACCAGCAGATTGGTGGAGACAGAATGAAATGCCCAGGTTTCAATAATATCACTCCACATCCACCGCAGCTGATCTTTCAGCCCCGATCAGCATCGGGGAAGGGAGCAGGCAGGCAAACCCCTCCCTGCTTCCCACTGCCAAGGCCAATCGGGCCGAAGAGGATCACAGACTTTTAAATTTAAAAGAACAAGCACCAATAGGCGCGCCCTGAGACCTGAGGAACAACCAATTCCTTTGGAAACCTTACAATAGAAGACTTCAATCGCATACACACCAATACAAAATCCAAAATGCTCGGCATATACTTAACATTATATGCCATACTTGCCCTCCTCCTCCTCCTGTTAACATCTGCACATACTACCCTTCCCCTATAAACATACCCCTCTAGCACACTCCACCCATACCATCCAGCATACATGCCATCTAACACCCCTACAGATGCCTCATAACCATACCAAATCACAACCACATCATTCCTACTGCAACCCCCCCTCCCCCCAAATAACAACACGGTTACTGCAATGTCCACTGATTAATGCCAGGTCAGTGAGAAACAAAATCCATACTATTACAGACTTACTCACAGAATATAAGCTAGACATATTAAGCATCACAGAAACATGTCTCTAACATCCTTCTCAATCAACTAAAAACAGAAGGTACTACTACTACTACTATTTAGCACTTATATAGCGCCGAGCAAAAGATATACATATAATAGACAGTCTCTGCTCGTCAGAGTCATGCTCATCTGAGCTTACAATCTAATACTCATCCGAGTTTACAATTTAATACAACAATACAAAGGAATAGTCAGTTTGGTGCAAAGCATAATATGGTCTGTGTAATTCGGTCATGGGAGATTGATGGGAATCAGATTAGGATAAGGATAAGGGTGGAAGTCAGAATCTGAAGGCAACAGTGAAGAGGTGGGTTTTCAACTTGGATTTGAAGAGGGCCAGTGAGGGTGCTTGGCATATACACATAGGTAGGTTGTTCCAGGCGTAGGGTGCGGTGAGGTGAAAGGAGCGAAGGCGAGAGTTAGCTGTGCGAGTGAAAGGCCGAAATAGAAGTAATTTGTTAGCTGAGCGAAGTTCCTGAGAGGGGATGTAGGGGGAGATAAGGGATGAGAGGTATTGAGGGGCTGCCGAGTGGATGCATTTATAGGTCAGTATGAGAAGTTTGAACTGTATACGGAATTGGATGGGGAGCCAATGAAGTGACTTGAGAAGAGGAGTAATGTGGGCATGGCGAGACTGGCGGAATATTAGTCGAGCAGCATAATTTTGTATAGATTGAAGGGGAAGGAGATGATTCGCGGGGAGACCGGCAAGGAGCAGGTTACAGTAATCTAGGTGAGAGGAAATTAAGGAGTGGATAAGCGTTTTGGTAGTGTGTTCAGAAAGGAAGGGCGGATTTTGCTAATGTTGAAGAGGAAGAAGCGGCAGGTCTTAGCTACGAGCTGGATGTATGTGGAGAAGGAGAGAGAGGTGTCAAAGATAACCCCCAGATTGCGGGTTGAGGGAACAGGGAGGATCGTAGATCCATCCACTGAGACTGAGAAAGGGGAAAGACGAGGGGAGGAGTTGGGGGGAAAGATGAGGAGTTCAGTCTTGGCCATGTTCAGTTTCAAGCGGCGATGGAACATCCAGGCAGCAATGTTGGAAAGGCAGGCTGAGACCTTGGTCTGGATTGCTGGAGAGATATTAGGTGTAGAGAGGTAGATTGGGAGTCGCCGGCGTAGAGATGGTACTGAAAGCCATGGGAGGAGATAAGTGCGCCAAGGGATTGGGTATAGAGGGAGAAAAGGAGGGGGCCCCAAGACAGATCCCTGCGGAACACCAACATGGAACAGGGTGGGGGAGGAGGAGGAGCCCCCAGAGTATACACTAAAGGAGCGATGGGAGAAGTAGGAGGAGAACCAGGATAGCACGGAGTCCTTGAAGCCAAGCGAGGAGAGGGTGTTAAGGAGAAGATTGTGGTCAACAGTGTCAAAGGCTGCGGAGAGGTCGAGATGGATGAAGTGGAGGAGAGGAGGAGTGGAGGAGTAGCCTAGTGGTTGGGGCAAGGTACTTCAGGCCGGAAGGTCGGGGGTTCAAATCCCACTAGAGGACAGCAACCTTGGGCCAGAAGGACTAGGGTTTCTAGTCCCACAGGTGTTCCTTGTGGTCTTGGGCAAGCCACTTAACCCTCCATAGCCCATGTTCCCTGTAAATTAGTTATCTCCAAGTTATAATACCTTGTTCAATATAAACCACACTGATGCAGAATAGCACGGTATATAAGAGAATATAAATAAATAAGATAGAGTAGAGTCCCTTAGATTTAGCCAGGAGCAAGTTGTTGGAGACTTTTGTAAGGGCCGTTTCAGTGGAATTAGGGGTCGTAAGCCTGATTGTAGTGGGTCCACTATTCCATTGCCTACAAAATAATCAGCGAGGAGAAGGGGTATTATTAATAGCCAAGTCAAACCTCAATTTCTGCCCCCTTTCATCCAGAAGCACCGGCGAAATAGACTTAATCACAATCACAATCATTTGACCATCTGCCTCAACTACAGAACCCCCTCCTCTATCTCCAATGACTTATCCGGCATAAACAACCACATCATTGAAAATGCCAACACCAAGAAGGACCTTCTGATCCTGGGAGACTTCAACCTCCCCCCCCCCCACCCACTAATGTGGCTAACTCATTCCTCACAGCAATGGATTCAATGGACGTCACTCAAAATGTACCATCTCCTATATACATCAAAGGCAACACCCTCAACCTAATCTTCACTCCCACCCTCCCAATCCATATCAGCCCCCCATATGCATTTCAAACCCAACCAGTACCATGGTCGGACCAAAGCCTCATCACTTTCTCACTCACCGTAAAATCCTCAATAATACAAACTGAGCAACAACTAACATCACAATGATTCAGACACTAACAAAGAAGAATTCCTGGACCACATCACAACAAAAATACAAATGGATACATCAGATACAACAATACCTATTGACATCTCAAACAAAGTACTTGGAGACACAGCGAAAATGCCACCCAATCAACACAACCAAACCAAAAAACACAATACCCCCAAAACACCATGGTACACCCATACCTTACGACAACTAAAATCCAAGCTAAGAGAACTGGAACGAAGATGGTGTAAAACCACAGAGATCGAAGACTGCAACAAATACCTAACTCTACTCCAAACCTACCACACATCTTCAGATAAGGCCAAGAAGGAATATCACACCAAGATCATCAACACCTCTGTCAATTGCCCACATAAACTATTTGACATAGTCAAGTGCCTTACACAACCTCCTACCAACCCCAACCAATAACTGGCTATCAACCACCAACAACTAGCTACACACTACAAACAGCTACAACCTCATCAAGACCTCAACACCTTCATGCCTACCATTTTTCCACCTGATATCAGACACTGGTCATCCTTTCGAAGCATCACTAACAAAGAGATCGAAAATATTCTATCAATGACACAGGTCTGCAAAAAAATTTTTTTCGAGAGCTGTTTTGGTTATTCCACGTAATCTTTATGTTTTTTGGTGTGCTGAATCCGAAAATGACCTCCATTTTGTCATAGACATCACGTTTCCTGACAATTTAGGTAACTATGTTAAATAAGGCAATACCTCAAAATAAATGGAAATAGACTTATAAAATTAAAGTTTTATTACAATATTTTCATGAAAATCCTTTTTTGAACTGAAATGAGCTCACCTACACACACTAAACTCGATTCTTCTTCCTTGTGAGGCTCCTCTTGGTGCATTTACGCTTGTGAGTAGCATCTGGAATGTCTCTCTGAAGCATCCAACAGTAGTCTGCCATCATTGTAATGCTCCATTTTCCCTGGTATCTCCTTTCCATCTCTTTAATGTCTTGGTGGAATCGTTCACCTTGTTCCTCACTCACAGCTCCCAAATTTTCAGGAAAGTAGTCAAGGTGGGACTGGAGGAAATGCACTTTCAAACTCATCAGGCAACCTAAAGCTTGAAATGCTTTCAGCATTCGTCCGACGATCTTTTTGTAGCGAGGATCTTTGTTATTGCCTAAAAATTTCTGTATGACTTCTTTAAATGCAATCCACCCTTCCTTTTGAGGATCCGTCATGGTATTGACAAACTTTTGATCAACTATAAGCCTTCTAATGTCTGGTCTGACGAACACACCTTCCTTCAATTTTGCCTCCAACAGGCTTGGAAACTTGGTAACCAAGTATTTGAAGCATTCTCCATCTCTTGGAAGTGATTTTACGAATTGCTTCATCAATCCCAATTTTATATGGAGAGGTGGTAGAAGAACTTTATGGGAAGGTACCAAAGTTTCTCGGAGAACATTTTTTTCATCGACTGTTAGCACCCTCGGCTGTCAACTCTTCTTGGTCCAGTGATTTTATCGGTCTCGACTGTCCCATAGACACAGAAAACAAGGATATTTGGTATACCCAGCTTGTTGCCCGAGCAGCATGCACAAGACCTTCAAGTCCACACACACTTTCCAACCATGGTCTTCATATTTAAGTTTACGAAGAACCAATTCCAAGTTCTCGTAGGTTTCCTTCAAGTGTACGGAATGACCTACAGGTATGGAAGCGTAAAAAATGTTGTGGAGTAAAACTGCTTTGAGACTTCTTTTTGAAGAATCTATAAAAAGACGCCATTGCTCTGAATCATATTGGATTTTAAATTGACCCATCAGACCTTCGACATCGATGCAATAAACCAACTTGTCTTCCTGGGTGAAGTAAGGAACGAACTCCTTTTCATGATGTCTGAACCATGAAGATGACACTCCTGGCAACAATAAATTCCTGCTTTTCAGTCTTGATCCGAGTAACTCAGCGGAATCTTTGGGAAGATTCAAGTCTCTTACCAAATCATTCATCTCCTCCTGAGAAAACAATTTTGGTATTGTATCATCTTCAAAGTCAGAACTTGATTCGTCATCTGGTTCAGGTATGATTTCACCTTCATCGGAGCTAGGTATCTCTTCCAAGGTAGCAGGGGGCTTAGGTACTGGTATATCTGTGCCATGGGGGATGGGACAAATTGCTGAGTGAAGATTGGGGTATGAAATGGAATGCTTCCATTTGGAATTAAACCCTTTCACATCGCATGAACAAAAGTAACAGTCATCGCTATGGTTCTTTTGCTCTCGCCATACCATAGGAATCCCATAACGGAAAGATTTTTTCTTACCCTTGAACCAGTTTTGGAGGTCCTCAACACACCATTTGCACACTTTATGAGGTGCCCAGACTTTATCTTGATCTCCAATTTTTAGTCCAAAGTATGCAAAGTATACTTTTTTCACAAAGTCTGTAATATTCTGCTGTTGCTTCAACACTGTATATTCACCACAGATGAAACAGAAACTGTCTGGCGAATTAATACACTTTCGCGGAGCCATAACATAACGGTTGAAGAATGACCAGCTAACACGAATTGCGATGAAAAAAGTGTGAACAGCCTAGAACCAAGAACCTGATGATGATTCGTGCACAAGTGTGGCATGCAGGAGAGAGCAGCTCTGTGTCTGTACACGAGAAGTCACAGTGCTGGCCACGTCCCCCTGCACTGACCGGAGCTGCTGCTATCTGCCCTGTGCCTCCCTCCCACTGGATTCTTCAGGAAAGATTAACCCCTTCTACCATTAGAAGCACGGACTTAAAACTTGCTTAGCTTATGTATATATTGCTGACCATCAGATTTGCAGTGCTATATATTTTTTTACATAACTCGGACAACCCCTTTAAGGTGTTTTTGGCATTTTATGTTTATGTTTATGTTTATGTTTATTAAAATTTGATATACCGCTCATTCAGAAAGATCAGAGCGGTGTACAATATAAAAACAAATAAAAACTTATAAAAACAATCAATACAATAGCTAGAAAGAAGGAAAAGAAGTTACAATTTCAAAATATAAAGCGGGGGAGTTAAAGGACACAACACAACAGTTAAAAGGAAGAAGATGACACAAAAGGGGAGGGAAGGTCCAGAGCAAGAGAGAAGAGGTGGGTTTTCAGGTTACACTTAAAGGTGCTGTGGTGAGGCTCGAGACGGAGGGCGGGAGGGAGAGAGTTCCAGAGGGCAGGGGCTGTGAAAAAAAAGGCAGAGGAGCGGGTAGACTGTAGGTGGGCTAGAGAGGGAGAGGGAAGTGTGAGGCGGTTGACTTATGTGAATTAATTAATAGTAATTTGAATTAAATAATAGTAATTTGAAACAATTTTATAAATTTGAAGACAATTTTGCATGTTGTGGCAAATCATGACGTCTAGGAGTTTTTTCAATATTTTATTTGTTTTCAGCACGCATGGCCTTGTCTACGCTCAGTTTTGCAAGCTGTTAAAAACATCATCTTTTGTGAATAGAGTGGTATCTACTCCATTCCTATTTGTGTATTTGTCAATCATATGTGGTCCTTCTCCAGGATTCTCTTTAGTGAATATAGAACAGAAGTATTTGTCTAACATTTACGCTTTTGCAATGTCACTTTCCTCGAATCTGTCCTTGGAACCTTTGAGTCCTGCAATTCCACCTCTGGTCTTTCTGTTCTCCCGGATATACCTGAAAAACGTTTTGTCCCCACGCTTCACATCTTTAGCCATTTTTCTTTTGCCTTTGTTTTTACTATCCTTATTTCTCTCTGTCTCTTTTAGCTTTATCCTGTATTCTTTTCTGTGTTCCTCTTTTTGTGATCTTCTGAATTTTGTGAAAGCTGTGTTTTTTGCCTTTATTTGTGCAGCCACTTCTTTGGAGAACCATAAAGGCTTCTTTTTATTCACTTTCCTTACATATATATCTGTTGCCCCTTTTATTACCTCTTTTCAGTTTAGCTCTCTGCAATTCCACTTCCGTTATCGTCTCCCACCCTGCCAACTCCTCCTTGAGGCACTTTCTGATTTTACTGAAGTCAGCATTTTTGAAATCTAGGACTTTGAGTTTGCAGTAATTGGACTCAGACCACAGTGTGATGATCGCTGATGCTCATGTGGGCACCCACCTGGACATTCAACCTGCTATCCCAATTGGTGAGTACTAGATACAGTGTTGAACTTTCCCTGGTTGTTTCCATCGCCATTTGTGTGAGCAATGCTTCCTGAAAGGCATCCACAATCTTTGTAATGCTTTACAGATTTGTAGAAAGAATACTCTAATCCACGTCTGGTAAATTAAAGTCACCCAATATGATCTACCAGGTAGAAATAACTATAGGTATCAATTTTCAAAGTGGGGAGGGGGGGGTTTACGAGTGTATGGGTGTTTGTGTATAAAGCACCCTTCAAATTAACCCGGGCAACACTGGAAGTAAGGTTGGGGGAGGTATTTAGGACCATCCTACCAAGGGTCATCCCTACTGGAGAATGGATTGCCAAAGGGAAATTTGTTGGGAGGTTTCTCTTTGAAACTGAGCTTGCAGACCCAGGGTGGGAGGTCTGAAAATTCTCCTCACAATGACCCAATATCACAAATAACTTTTCACCATAAACATTTCAGAGCCCTGCATTAGGAATGGACGTTGAATTGAAGTCAAACTGAATATTTCACTCCGCACATCTTTGATGTTTTTCCTCTAACCTTTGGTAGAGATTTAAGGCTTCCTTTCTTCCATTAATTCTTATGTGGGCCAGTCGTTGACTTACTATTACAAATGTAAACTTATTGGGTCTAATATTCAGTGCCAACGGCTAACACGCCTACAGTGACTAGCCACAAGCAGTGAACTTATACCTGGATACGCAATGCCGGGAACATATTCGGGCTATACGGCATTGAATATCCAGGTTACCCACAAAGCTAATTAGGCAACGGTGATATTGAGCCACTGCCAGTTTAGCTTCTGTGGCGAAAGTTAGGCCAGTGTTTACCATTCCTGACCTTTGCCATATGTCACTAACCGGGCAATGGCTCAATATCACCGCTGCCCAGTTAGTGATGGATGCCAGCCCGGAATGCCCCCAGCTAGCATTGGGGAGTGCAGCAGCGGGTATCTGGAGATATTCAGCGGCACTAGAATATCCCACTGAGCACCTACTGGGGAGGCTCCTTCCGTCCATGTGTCGTTTGCCTGTCTGCCTCTATGCATCTGTTTCATTGTGCACGGGGGTTTTTAGCACAGAGATCATACGTACCTTTTAGCACAGCACGCAAACTGAGCAGCAATCCCGCGAGACTCGGGTAAAATGGTTTAATAAACATGCCCCTTTGTGCAGGAAGACGGCAGGAAAGCTCAATGGAGAGAGAAGGCTACATACCCAGAGCCACACCCACTGCCCTCCACTGCAGCACACATACAGCCCCATGTACACGTACACACACACATACACTCCCTGAGACACAGTAATGACATGTACATCTCCGACACCCTCATATACACACCCCAGCACAAGCATCCATTCACGATGGCAGACACACCCTTGACACAGCCCGTGATACACACCAGCATCTGATACGCACATATCCCCCACTGTCTGACATCCCACACTCACATCCCCACTGATAAGCTCTTCCCATGGGGACAGATACACACATTGTACTAGTGGCTCACACACCGACAGGCAGCTGGTATACACCATCGGCTTACTCACTCACTCATGTATGCTCTCATCTCCCACACCGACATGCTTGAGCCTGCACACGGAGGAGAGTGCAAATGTCTCATTCTGTCTCAGTTTTCAGCTTGTTTTAAATAGCCAAAAAGAAGTTTGCTGACTTATTTTTTTCAGATGAGCTGAGCTGCCACAAACTGGTCTTCTCAGGATTACGACTAGCCAGCAGCCAGCTGCTTGTTTCTTTGCACTCAGGAATTTAAATGTAATTTCGGTTCAATCAGTAAACTATTTCTTTCCCAAATAATGATTCGGCTTCATTTTTTTCTGCGCCAATCATTCGTTCTTTTTCTTTTCTCAACTGAGGATTCTTCAGCAGCACATACAAAAAGGGGAGGGGAAAATAAATCTCCTCTCCACACTTTCCCTTCCTTTCCTTTTCTCATCAGCAAATCTTTCCACAAACCTTTAAATAGCGGCTTCGCAGACACCGTCCTGGCGGCACTCTCAGAGATCCCTGGCCGTCTGTTGTCCAGCCCCTCGCTGCCGGCAGTTGCCTTGCACAGTTGAGCTATTGCTGCCGCAGCTTTGCACGAGCTCTCTAGCACATGCTCGTGCTGTCTACAGGGCCGGCCCAAGCGTATGAAGCGCCTTTGGAAAACCTCTGTTCCAGCCCTCACGCCCATCGCCACCGCTGCTGCTCTGGCGCCACAGTGCTGTTCGTGCTTCCGTCCCCCCCCCCTCCAATTCCACTTCCTTTAACGAAAAGTGGAATGGGAGCACGAACGATGGAAGCGCACATGGCGCAGCGGCGCTGGAAGAGAAGGTGACTCCGGTGCCTTTTTAAACATATACCGCTGATGCATGTCTGAGAGAGGCAGAAGCGGCGGCAATGTGCACCTTCTGACTGTTGGTGCCCTAGGCAACCGCCTAGTTCACCTGATGGTTGCACCAGCCCTGGCTGTCAACAGCAGCGGCTTTGCAGATTACTCCTCCCCCCCATCCCCCCCAGTATTCTTCCCAGATCCCTGCTGCGCGCATCTTCCACACACATGTTCACCCCTCTCACTACCTGGCATTGGGGGTTTATTCAGTGTCGGAGGCTAGTGTTTGTAAAACACATAGCTGTCACCGCTGAAGACTAACCGTGGATGTTTAATGACAGGGCCGTATCTGGCCACCAGCACTGACGATCTGGGGTAGCCACAGAATCTGGACGCTAACTGGGGAGTGGCGATATTGAGCCGCCGCCCGGTTACCTTCCGCAGGTAAAGTTCCGCAGCCTTTGCTGCACCTGACTTCTTTATTTTATATACCGTCTTTCAGCAAAATCAAAGCGGTTTGCAAGTATCTAGTAAAGAACCATTACATCTTAGCACGTTTCAACAGCAAACATCAGAGAGAGATAAGCATACGTTAGAAAGTTTGTAACTGATGAGTGGCATGAAAACAGGGCTGAGCCCAGCATAGCTACCTTACCATGAGCGTAACCAGTAAGGCAAAAGGCAGGTGGGGAGTATAGGGGAGGGAGGAGGTCTGTATCGTGTACTTGGGGGAATGGTAAGTTGGTGTTATGAAGGGAAGAGGAAGACTTTACCCGCAGGTCAGTGATCGGAGCCACTGCCCGGTTAGTGATGGGTGCTGCCTCTGCTCTACCCTGGAATTGCCCAGAACACATCCCTCGTAGCATCAAGGCATTTAGTGTCAGCACTCGTGGATATTCAGTGGCATTAAGCATGTTAGTGCTGCTGAATAGGGCCGTACCAAGGCTTAAATGCACCATGTGTGACTTGCAAACCTGGTGCCCCTCCCATTGACATCAGACTTATGTCATTTGCCCCATCCCCCGCATGCCCAGCATCTTCCCATCTTACCCCACCTCTTCATGCCCAGCCGGCTCCCCACCGTGCTGCCTGCCAGCTGCCCTGCACTTTTCCTGTACCCTGGGTGGCAGCGGCGGCATCTGCAAAGGACCTCCAATTAAAATATATATATATATATATGGATGTTTGCGACGCTGCACTTCCATGCTGATCTGATTACGCTCGCATCAGAGGAGGGAGAGACCACACCAGCCATTCAAGCATGGAGTTTCAAAGAACCACATTTACTTTTTTTAAATTGGAGGTTCTTTGCAGATGCCGCTGCTGCCACCAAGGGAACAGCGGAGCAAGGGCAGGCAGTCCTGGGGGAAGCAGAGCCCGGCGGTCGGCAACCCTAAATGTGCCCCTATTTGTGCCCTGTGCTGCAGCAGCACTCACACAGGCCTAGGTATGGCATTTACACAATTTACAGGACTGCAAACCGCGGAAATGCCTTTGAATACTTCCCCCCCCCCCCCAGGTTTATATATTTTTTAATTTTACAGCTCCTTTTTTTTTTTTAAGTTTATTTTCATTTTATACACCAATACATCCACTACAATTGTACAGTCACAGAATCTTAACCACAGCTTCCCATTCAACCATCCCTCCCCCTAGTCCCTCCCTCCACCTATCCACACCCCCCCCCCCCCCGGCTCCTTATGGTACACAACTGCATGCTAACATTTAGACCTAGCGACAAAGTCATCTATACATTGCCATTTGTTCGCATTGTTCTTTCCCTTCGGCGCTGCCCGAAAACGTGTATTTTGACAGTAGGTAAATGTTCTAACGATCCTGGACCGGCCTTGTCCTTTCTCAAAACTAATATACAAACACAAAAGATTCCACCATTGATTAAAGTCCAGCTTGGAGAGATCTTTCCAGCAGGTGAAAATCAACTTTAGTGCAACGTCCATCATAAAGTCAAACAAATAAAGCTTGTCATTGGTTAAGCCTACCGTATCATCAGCAGAGCGTAGTAAAATTGTCAGCCAGCGCAAAGGGGTCTGAAATTCTAAAATGTATTGTATCCTATCCCATATCCGCACCCAATAAACGTGAACGTGAGGGCATTCAAATAACATGTGCTTCAGTGTGGCCGGGATAGTTTTACACGTCCAACATGCATTCATGACATTACTATCCCATTTAGATAATTTTACCGGGGTAATGTGAGTTCTATGGGTCAAAAAGAAAAGGGATTGCAGGATAGTAGCACCATGCGCCGCTCTATTTGCCTTGATCCAGATCCTTTTCCAATCTATCGGTTGGAGTGGAGTGCCCAGTTCTTTTTCCCAGACCTTTTCAAGCCCCACTAAATGGTTCGGGGAGGCATCATGCAAAAGAGCGTAGAAACGGGAGGCTACTCCCTTCCCCAAGCCACCAAGTTCCACCCATTTCAGCAATTCCCACTCCGCACTCAGTTTACCCACTTGCACCTCGGCCTTGGATAAACAATTAATTAATTGCATCCATTGAAAAAAGGAGGAAGCGGGGAGTTGGAACTCACTTTGCAGTTCCTGGAAGGTCTTCCAGTACTGCAACGTCGCTAATTGCCCTAACGTCCAGATCCCTTTATTTTGCCAACTTTTCCAAGAGATTACCTTATGCCCAATTTTAAACCTGATGTTGTACCAAAGGGGGACCTCCCGCGATTGCGGTGAGTCGCCACATACTGCCCGCTCGAACCGGCGGGATGCTTCCTGAGTGGCAGAGACAATTCTACCAGAAGGGAAGGAGTCTGGCCACTCCATGCCCTTCAACAATCCTAATGGGATCGGATGAGCTATCCGCCTCTCCACCTCTAGCCAGACAGGAGATCCCGCCTGCTCGGACTCAATCAACCATAACGCCCCTTGCTTAAGGCGGAAGGCGATATGATAATTCTGAAAATCCTGAAATTGGACTCCCCCCACCTCCTTCTTTGCCTTCAGCTTACGGGTAGCGATTCTGGGGGGTTTACCCTGCCAAAGAAAGTTGATTAGACATCTCTCTATGGAGCGATATACCTGAGGGGGAAAGCTCAACGGCAACATTTCTAATATATAATTAATCTTGGGAGCCAGTACCATTTTGATTGATTCCACTCTACCCCACCAGGATATGTGTAAAGGTGACCATCGTTTTGTAAACTCCTGGACCATCTCACTCAGGACTTTCCCATTCAATGCAATGGTGTCATCCAGATCCCTCATATACCAAACCCCAAGATATTTAACATCCTCGGTAGCCCAAACAAAGGGATGGAGTTCTATCAAAGACTTAAAAGCATACTTATTTAATGGGAATGCAACCGATTTCGACCAGTTAATTTTGTATCCTGACAAACCAGAGTATTTACTGATCATATCCATAAGGGTATCCAACGAAGAAAGCCGTACATACAACAACAAATCAACTGCATACACTGATATTTTAACCTCCAGATCCCCCGGGGTGAGAACGAACAAGCAGCAAAAGGGGTTTGAGGGCCAAATCAAATAATAGAGGTGATAGGGGACATCCCTGTCTCGTTCCCCTATGTAAGGCTACAGAAGAAGACAGGGCCCCATTAGCTAGGATACGTACAGAGGGGTTGGCATACAAAATTTGGATAAGGCGCAAAAAGGTATCTCCAAAACCAAACCACTGTAGGGTGCGAGACAACAAAGCCCACTCCAATCGGTCGAAGGCTTTCTCTGCGTCTAAAGCAAGGCCCACCATCGGGCTCTCTTGATCTTCCACCACCGCCAGTACATCCAATAGGAGCCGCGCATTATCCGAGGTGGCTCTACAAGCGATGAAACCACATTGAGTAGGGTGAATCAGATCAACAACAACCCTGGAGAGCCTTCGAGACAAGATAGAAGCAAATAACTTATAGTCCGCATTTAATAATGAGATGGGGCGATAGTTCTCCACCTTTTGCGGGTCCCTGCCTGGTTTGGGAAGAACTATTACAGTGGCTTCATTGAATGAACCGACTAAAGGAGATTGGGCCATAAGAAGACTGTAGTACTCCAACAATTGAGGTGATAGTTCATTCATGAACGCTTGATAAAATTCACAAGGGATTCCGTTGGGCCCTACCGCCTTCCCAGTCTTCCCCGCCTTTATAGCCTCTTGGATCTCACCTATTGTTATATCTGCGTCTAGCTCACGTTGCTGGCCCTCCGTAAGTCGCGGGTGAGCTAACTGCCCCAGCAGACCCTGAAAATCAGATTCCCTCAGCTCCCCTTCAGAGGAGTACAAATTTTCATAAAAGAGACGAAACGCCTCCACTATATCTGAATTCTTCGAGAAAGATTCCTGGTTCTTCCCTTTGATCACCTCAATTCTAGCCTTAAATGCCCGGGGGGTCAATACATTAGCCAACAGATTACCGGATTTGTTAGACTCCAAATAGTTTCTAGTCTGCTGCCGGCTTAATATCTGCTGAGCTTCCGAAGTTAATATTTGATTATACTGAAATCTAAGCCTCTGTAGCCGTAGCAGAATACTGGGGTCGGACCTAGTAGCCAAAAGTCGCTCTCCAGCCTTAATTTGTAGGTCCAGATCACAAAGCTTCCCCTTCTGCAGTTTAGCCAGAGATATTGTATAGCTAGTTATCTTGGCTCGGATGGTTGCCTTGAAACCCTCCCACCAGGCCCAACCAGAAGTCTCTCCGGGCAAATTTATGGAAAAATACTCTTGGGTGGCCTTCCACATAGTATCACAAAACCCTGGATCACCCAGTAGTCCTTTATTAAAGTAAAAAGTCCGGGTAATGTCCTCCCTTTCTCCCATCATCACCGAGAATGTTATAGCCGCGTGATCAGAAATCTGGATGGGATTTATAGTGGCCTCCTCCACTGTGGGAATGAGAGATTTAGAGACGAGAAAGTAATCAATCCGTGAATGCGATTTATGGGGGAGAGAGAAAAAAGTAAAATCCTTCTCCTCGGGGTGTAGAAGCCTCCAGATATCTGATAAGCCTATTTCTTGCATAATGGACGTGATCACTGGGGCAGCCGAGTGAGAACGATGAGAACGGTAAGGGGTACAATCAATCAAAGGATCTAACACCATATTGAAGTCCCCTCCGACTACTATATCATGGGCAGTAAGTGATAACAGCTCAGCCGCAATCCCGTGGAAGAAGGCAGCGTCACTGATATTAGGAGCATATAAATTTAAAATAGCCAGCTTCCTCCCATTTATGCGTACTACCACTGAGGCCCATCTGCCCTCCAAATCCGAGTGGCAGAGCTCAATTGCTGGAAGAAGTGCCCTCCTGGCTAAAATTGCCACCCCATTTTTGTTTTTCACTGCTGCAGAGTGGGCTACTAAGGTGTACTTCCCCAACCCCAACTTTTGGGTTTCTTTAGAAGTTAGACGAGTCTCTTGAATTAGAACCATATCTGCCTGTTCCCTAGCACAGTATACTAATATCTTCTTACATTTGATGGGATTGTTTATACCCTTCACATTCAGCGATAGGAACTTAAGAGAGCTCATGGGACAGGATACTTATACAAAACTTCAGTGCATTACAAGAGTGGCATACAACTAGGAAATGAAGATAGACTCTGAAACTAGGACCTAACAAAACCTTGGAAAAAACCCCAATACCACAAGGAGCCAGCACATATCCCCAAAAGAGGGGCCCGCACGGGTGAGCCGGCATGCCCAAGTGTTACCCACGCCTCGAACCAGAACATACCTACTTTCTCCCAGCGCCGCCCACCCGGCCTACCCCCAGGTTGACCTAAGCCACTGCTATCCAGCGCCAACACCCCCATTACAATCTAACATCAGTAAGTGAACCACACACAAATAACAATTATCCATCTTCGATGGGAGCAGCTACTTCAGTGTCCCACGCCAGGTCTACTAAAGCCAGATCTCCAGTGCTTGCAACAGTCAATGCATACGGGCCGCCTCGTGCTCCTCAATAAACGCTTTAAGTGCATCCGAGTCCTCAAATGTGCGCATTTGATTGTGCAGAGTCACCCGCATCCGTGCAGGAAACATGAGGCCGTACCGAACCTCAAGAGCCTGGAGTCTAGGGCGGAAGGCGAGCATCTGCTTCCTTCTGTCCACCGTCGCTTTGTGGAAGTCTGGAAAAAAGGCCACCTTCTGGCCATCCACCTGGAGAGAGGGGCTCACTCGGGCTACTGCAAGGATCCTGGTAACATGAGAATGTCGCAGCGCACAAAAGATGATAGGGCGAGGCTGCCGCACATTATGGCCCGGGTGCGAGGGGATCCTGTGCGCCCGCTCAATCTCAAACGGTGTATCAAAGGCGATATTCAGCAGTTTTGGCACCATTGATATTATATAAGCAGTTATGTCCAGTCCCTCAGCTCCCTCCGGGACTCCCACGATTCTCACTTTATTTCTTCGGGTTCTGTTATTTAAGTCCTCTAAGTTCCGTTCCAACATAGCTATGCGCTTGGAGTTGGAGTTAACCAGACTCAGGTGGTCTTCATGCGCAGCTACGGCCTCCTCCACGCGAGTAAGTTTTTCCGCTACTGCAGCCACTTGTGCTTTCATTTCTCTGAGTTCCAGCATGTCGGCTTGAAGCACACTGAGGGTCTCCCTGTTCGCTGCAACCATGTCTCGCACAGCGCGGATTTCATCAAGGACCGCCTGTAGGCCCGCTGGTGACTCTCCCCCATGCGCCATCTTCTGTGGAGAGGGAGAATCTGATTTGGCCCGTTTGACACCAGAACCAGTGGGAGCAGGATAATCCAGTCTAGTGGGCTTACCCGAAGGCATTCCAACACCACTTAGGTCTGTTCCGACCGCTGTATTAGTCGCCTGGGGGGCACAGAGAGCAATATTCTTCACAGTATAGGGCAGCTCGAGATCTAGGCAACCATCTTGGATCCTGCTAGCTCCGCCTCGCCAATTTTACAGCTCCTTTAAAGTTCTCTATAAACTTGTCTGCCAACAAATTTTTTCAGTTTTGCTCCCAGTGCTGGATCTCAGCTGCTCTCCTGTAGCCAGATCTGAATCATTGTCCGTGGCAGCCAGCCCTGAATTTTAGGAATCATCATCAACACCT
This sequence comes from Ichthyophis bannanicus, assembly GCA_033557465.1. NCBI lineage: Eukaryota > Metazoa > Chordata > Amphibia > Gymnophiona > Ichthyophiidae > Ichthyophis > Ichthyophis bannanicus. The sequence continues at coordinate 1,840,595,952 of CM066032.1, forward strand.
GGCCCAAAACCCTCCAGCGCAACAGGGACCCAGGTGCATATCATCCAGACATCACCCCGACCTAACACTGCCTTCCCCATTCGGGCTCACTTACTTCTGGGTTGGTTGCAGAACCGGGTTGCAGCACTGCCTCCACCAGTTGTCAGCAGCACCCAGAGTCACTCTCCCCATCACGGCTGATCTGCAATCACAGCAGTCATGGCCCTACTCTACAGTTTAAAACAAACCCTATTTCTCTGTCTTATTACATAACCAATGCTTTCAGGACTTGGATCGTGCAGGCTGCGTTAAAGCTGAGAGATTCCTCATGATTTTATTCCTACTCAGCTCAGCGCTTGGACACGTTCGTCCTAGCAATAGCTCTTAAGTCTTTTCACAGCTCTCCTGGGAGTCTCCTCTCTGGCTCTGCAGGTTTATTTCATCTTGAGCCAAGTGTTTGTATTGATGGAGTAGCTATGTTCGGCAGAACCTTGTCAGGCAGCAGCTTGTGCCTCACCCTGCAGTTGGACTTCTTCCATGGGCTTGCGGGCATCTTCAGCCTTTAAAGGAGGTGGAGGGGAAACCGATACCCTTTGGTCATATGCGAGCTCACATTCAGGAGCTCATCTCAGCATTAGCATCAATCTTTTTTTTTTTTTTTTTTACATATTTTTCTTTGCAGTATGTTGTCTTGTTGCTTGGCAGAAAACTGAAAACTCTACAAATTGCTTTGATTTGTATGTGACCATTTTTCAACCCATGCGGCCACAAATCATTAATCTAAGTATGCTAATGATGTAATGGTGCCGTAATTCTGCCTTCAGCCTAGAAGTATGGACCTGGAGGACAACTTCGATTGAGTTCATTTGGATGCGACACAGCTTTGATTGTTTCGAGTACTTTTTCAATATGATTCCAAAAGCCATTTTCCTATTGTTTCTGTTGTCAATTCACGGTAATCAGATGAATTGTTACCATATGCTTTTTTAACATTTAAGAGGAAGAACAAAATATATGTAATATGTAATGCAAATACGGATTTTATGGTCAGTGTGAAACATTTTGCTTGTTGCCAGAGTAAAGCTTTATTGGCATTCTGGAATCTTTCTTCAGGAAACTTGAGCAGTTCTGTCGAGATCCCTTAGGAGAAGCGTCACCAACAATGACTTGCTCACTTACCGGTTATAAAGATGCTTTTATTTAGCAAGGACTGGCTTTCTTGCTAGAGGCTGCATTAGCTCAAGGGCACCACTAAGGTTTTGCACATAACGTGCGATACAAACGGAGTACCTTAATATGTGGCACACTTAATGCAGGCGCACCTACTCCAAAAAAAGGTTAACCTCCTGGACACCACAGCTTCTATCAGCAATGGCAATAAGCAGACATCTCTATACAGGAAACCATCTGACAGATGCAGCTACTTTCACAACTCTAGCTTTCATCCCTCATCTACAAAAAAGGCCATCATACGCAGCCAAGCAACATGGTATCACGGCATACGCTCTAACGCAAAAGACAGGGATAAACCCTTCCAAATCCTGGCGGAATCCTTCAGAGGAAAAAAGACGACAGTCCCCAAAATCACCTCCATCTTCATTCAAAACTCCCAGAGAGAAGCTACTATGATACAGAGAAAAAGCAACCTCAAAGTGAGTCCTCCTTGTAGAGACACATGAGCCAGAGCTGGAAAAATAGGGCCTGATTTTCAAAGGCCTTTGCACGAGTAAAATCCTTATCCGGGATTTTCAAAGGGCACCTACAAGGTAGTGCCCTTCGAAAATCCCGGATATGTCCCTAACACACCCAAATGCTATCCGCAGAGCATTGGGGACTGTTGGGGGTGGGCCATTGCACTATCCATATACACGGTTAGTGCTCTGCACCTTAAAGATAGGCATGGGAAAACCTACCCTATTTTTAAGATGCTGGGGTTAACCATGTAGCATTGAAAATCAGTGCTACACAGGTAGCTCCTGCGGCTTCTTGTTTGTGTGACGACATGGGCCGCATATGACCCCAGCATGGAAAATCCAGGTTAGGCAGGTGGTGGGCGGGCTATGCGCCAACGCGGCGCATAGCACCACCCAACTGAAATTCGGGCCCATAAGACTTATGACTACTACCCCAGGAAGATGAATTACTGTGAGAGATATTCCACCAATGTTGGCCTTCCGACAACCACTGAATGTGAAGCAAAAACTAGTGAGAAGCAGGCGCCCAATAAATGCCCAACAAGGAATGAATGACACAAGTCCTTGCAATATACCAAGCTGCAAATTATGCCAACACATATCACAGGACCCCACAGTCACCGACATGGAAAAAAGATTCAACAAAACGTGATCCCAAGCACGTTGTTCCTCTAATGTGGTATATAGTATTCAATGCTTAAAATGTGCAAAGGGAGACTGTACTGGAGAACAAGCCAAATGTTGAAGACCAGATTGAATTCGCACAGACGTAAGATCACATGGCATAGAACAGACACCTCAGCTGTTGGAGAGCATTTCCCAGGTCCAGAACGCAGCATCAGTGATTTTATGGTGAGGATCCTGAAAAGGAAATGTAAATCAATCCAAGACCTTGCATAAGGAGATGAGTGATGATAAAATATGGGGTGAAATACTGGCATTTCTATACTATGGTGTATGTCCTCTCCTTATCCTCTTTAAATTAAAAATTACGAGGCCAATGTGCAAAAGGGATTATCCAATTACAGCATCTGCTAACCGGATAAGTCCGGGCGGGTCTAATATTCATCAGAACTACCTTAGCACCAGGGTAGTCTATGGGAGGAGCTAGGAAGGAGCAAGAACTTATCTGCAGAAAAGAGAAAAAAGGGAAATATCTGAAATGCTCATAGTATGCAAGATGAAGTTCCAGATTTGGAAACTTTAATGGAAGAGTCTGACTTGGATATAGTGGCAGTCACAGAGTTATGGTACATGGAAAACAAGGACTGGGATGTAGTTATATCAATCTATAATCTCTTCAGTAAAGAAAGAGTAGGAAGAAGGGGAGAAGGAGTGGCATTATATGTAAAAAATGATATTACAGCCACTGATCTGCAGGGCTTACAAGAGAAGGAAGAGGAATTATGGGTTAGTCTGGAAAGAGGGAATGGAAAATCTATTTTCATTGGTGTGATATACAGACCTCCCTCACAGGCAGAACAAATATAGATTTAATTGAAAGGGGAAATATTATTGGTAGGAGATTTCAAGTTGCCAGATATTGATTGGTTTATCCCTGCTGTGGTGTAATTTAGAAGTAGAGAGATCCTGGATTCTCTACAGAGACAACTTCTCAGCAACTGGTAATCAAACCCACATGGGAGGAGGTATACTGGACTTGGTGCTTACTAATGGGGAGAGTGGCTTTGATGTTTTAGTGGGTGATCACTGGATGGTATGCTTCAATATTAGGACAAAGATGGAGAACTACCTCAAGGAGTTGGTAGATGGATGGGAACATCTGCGGGAAATAGAACAACGGTGAGAAAAACTCAAAGGAGGTAGTTTAATGGCAATGAAACACCAATATCAGGATAAGCTAAGGGCAGCAGGGAAAGTAGTCATGAAAGCAAAGATGCAAATGGAAGAGAAAATAGCCAATACGGTAAAACATGCAGACGATAATTTTATTTTAGATATGTTAGTGACAGGAGAACGTGCAAAGGTGGCTCAAGGTTGATGGGGAGGAATATGTAGAGGCTAATGAGGATAAAGTGGAATTTCTTAACAAAAATTGCTGTTCTGTATTCACAGATGAAGGACCAGGAATGGGAACTCAGAAAGCAAACACAAACAAGAATGGAAATGAGCTAGAACACAAACTATTTTCTAAAGACTGTGTTTGCAAGCAGCTAGCAAAACTAAAAGTGGATAAAGCCATGAGGCCAGATGAGATTCATCAGAGGGTATTGAAAGAACTTAGGGCAGTACTGGTGGCTCCGCTGGCTGATCTTTTCAATGCTTCTTTAGAGTTGGGTATGATCCCGAGTATGGTTTCTGTCTACAAAAGTGGAATTAAGGAAGAGGATGGTAAGTACAGATTAGTTAGTTTGACACCTTTGGTGAGCAAATGAATGTAAATGCTGCTAAAGCAGAAGACAATATGGTTTCTAGAATCCAAGGGATTGCAGGCTCTGAGACAACATGGCTTTACTAGAGGTAGATCTTGTCAGAAGAATCTGATTGATTTTTGACGGGGTGACCAGAGAATTGGATAGGGGGAGCACGTTAGATGTGATATACTTGGATTTCAGCAAGGTCTTTGACACTATCCCGCATTGGAGACATATAAATAAAGTAAGGGTCCGTTATTCAAAGGCATTTACACGTTTTACAGAGTTGAAAACTGCGTAAATGCCACCGCTGAATATCTCTGAGTAATGCTGCTATACGCCCTGATGCTATCCGCTTATCATTGGGGTGTGTTGGGAGTATTCCGGGGCAGTACCCGGGGATAACCATGATGCAGCGATATTCAGCCACTGCCCAGTTCTCCCTCAGTGGCGCAGGTTAGGCACAGCAAAAGCTGTCCTAACCTTCGCTGCTGGAGCTAACCGTGCAGTGGATGAATATCGCCGTTGCACGGTTAGCTTCTGCGCCATGTGCTGCTGTACGGCGACCATGGATAATCAATGCCGGTGGCCAGATATGACCTGGATTGAATATCCGAGGTTAAAGATCAGTGGCAACCAGTTGTAAATGAATATCGTGCCCCAAGGGCCCTTCAGTTGGGATGGCTATGCGTCACTACAATGCATAGCCGTCGCCGCCAACTTCTAACCCTGGATATTCAATGCCGGGGTCATATGAGGCCCTGGCATTGAATATCCAGGGTCACCACACAGCAGAAGCTAACCACATAGTGGCAATATTGCACTGTTACCTGCTTAGCTCCCGCAGCTCAAATTAGTCCAGCTTTACCCATGGATCACAGTAGAATATCGCTGCTACCTGGTTAGTGACTGTCTCCACACACAGCACCCAGGTGCTAAGCAGTCAGCATTGGGGCATTAGTTGGGGACATTGAGTGCAGTTGAACATCCCAGTCTATGGCATTTACATGTCTATTTTATTTTTAAGCACTGTCAAGTCAATGCTGACACCTAGCAACCCAGCAGCTCCTGGGTTTGTTTGGCAAGGTATGACTGGAAGTAGGCTGCCAGGCCTTTTTTTTCCTGAAGAAATGGAAGGTAAAATGACTTGCCCAAGGAGCATCAGTGAGGATCAAACCCAGATCTCTTGGATGCTAGGCTGTTACTTTAACCAGTAGGTTAATCCTTCATGCTACAAAGTGTGTAAATGCCTTTAGAATTCAGGCCCTAAGTATCTTTGAGATAGTTGATTCTTTTGAGAACTATAGTGGCCTCCTTTTTCTTTTACATTTATTTACCTAACAAAAAGGTTTGTTGCCCTTAAAATATCTGCTTCCAGTTTTGCCTGCAGCTGTTCCTATCCCACTAACGACTCCCTGAGGTATTGTCCATCTTTGCAAAGTTAGTTTTCCTAAAGTCTAAGACCCCCACTTTTGAATGAACTTTATCAACCCTAGTCCTAATACTGAACCACACCATCTGGTGATCACTGGATGCAAAATGATCTCCCAATATAGCATCAGGAACACTTTCCCCATTGCTAAGCACCAAGTCCAGTATGGCCCCTTCACGTGTGGGTTCTGTTACCAGTTGCTGAAAGACAGGGGCGGCCCAAGGGGGGTGCGGGGCCATGTGCGGAGACTTGGTGCAAGGCCTCATTTGCATAAATATTAGCATAATGTTACCATACACTAACTTGTAGTAAACATGCCTCTTAATGAGTGTATGGATAAAGAAAGACTAAAAGATTTCTACATTACTATAATCCAGTGCCAACCACCAGGCACATTAGGAACTACTACAAACACTGCCCATTTAGAACCCATAGCAAACCCGCCATGCATATGGAGAGGAATGGCTAACAGAAAAAAGGAGGTGATAATGCCTCTGTATAAGTCTTTGGTGTGACCTCATTTGGAGTATGGTGTGCAATTCTGGAGACCACACCTTCAAAAGGATGTGAACAGGATAGAGTCGGTGCAGAGGGTTGCTACTAAAATGATTAATGGACTTCATTATAAAGCATATGAGGACAGACTTAAGGATCTTAATATGTACACCTTAGAGGAAAGGCGGGATAGAGGTGATATGATTGAGATGTTTAAATACCTCCGTGGCATAAATGTTCAGGGAGAGAGCCTCTTTCAATTGAAAGTAAGTTCTGCTATGAGGGGACATGGGATGAGGGTGAAGGGAGATAGATTCAGGAGTGATATGCGGAAATATTTCTTTACAGAAAGAGTAGTGGATCCATGGAATAGTCTCCCAGTGGAGGTGGTAGAGATGAGGACAGTAACTGAATTCAGAAAAGCATGGGACCAACACAGAGGATCTCCAAAGGTAAAAAGTGGACTGTTGTAGTTGTTGTTATGGAAGGACCGACTAGATAGGCCATGTGGTCTTTTTCTGTCATCATGTTTCTATGTTTCTATGTATCCTAACAGCACTACCAGGACTCACAAAGCACCATACTACCTATCAAAAGGCAACACTGCAAATATTAAACCAATACATTTCAGAGAATAACAATACCTCACCTACTGGGGAAAAAGAACAAGTGGCAATGTCAAATAGAAACTAGATGAACAGAATACCTCAGCTCAGTTACACATGCAGAACATAGACCATCACCAAACAAGGAATCACAATTTAGAAACAGGAAGACAATAATTAAACTGGGAACCCCAAAAGCCAGACTTGGAATGTACAACAACACTGGAGAAATAAAACTATAAATTAGTTTCCTCTTATACTAAACAAAGCGCAGACGTTAATGATGCACATTTCCCAGAGCTGACATATTCCAGTTAATAAATTCAAAATAAAGAGATATTTTTCTACCTTTTGTGCATTTCTTTTTCAGTTGCAATTGCTCCAGCCACTTTCTTCTGGTTTCTTCGTGTCTTCTGCTAACTCTCCATCGTCTGCTGTCCATTTGTCCTTTCTACTCTCTTCTATTATTTTTCCATTCTCTCCCTACATTTGCTTTAACATACTAATCTTTCTCCTTTTGCTCTTTCCTCATTCCTATTTCATCCATTCAAATTGTACCCCTCCATCCTCAATCCCCACTTATTCTCCTAATACCCGGCCAACTGTAGATTTTTCTTCCCTCCCACACAAAATATTTTCCCCTCTCCATTTCACTCTCCCAGCCCCATCCCATTCTAATCCTCCCCCAACATCAGCTCCCTTCTAGTTCCAGCCCCACCCAGCATCCACTCAATTCTAGTCCCCGCATCAGCCCATTTCCAGTCCTATCCTAGCCCCCCCATCAGCCTATTTCCGGTCCTAGCCCCCCCATAGTCCATTACCAGTCCTAACCCCCCATCTGCCCACTTCCAGTCCTAACCATCCATCAGCCCATTTGGAGTCTTAGCCCTCCCCAAAGCCCATTACAAGTCCTAACTTCCCATCAGCCCACCTCCAGTCCTAACCCTCCCCCATCAGCCCATTTCTAGTCCTAGCCCCCCCATAGCCCATTACCAGTCCTAACCCCCCATCAGTTCACTTCCAGTCCTAGCCCCCCATCAGCCCATTTCCAGTCTTAGCCCCCCCATAGCCCATTACCAGACCTAACCCCCCCATCAGCCCACCTCCAATCCTAACCCTCCCCATCAGCCCATTTCCAGTTCTAGCCCCCCCCCCCATAGGAGTCCACCAAAGCAGCACGGTACCATGTAAACAGAAGAAACCCAGTACTAGTTTGTGGTATTAAAGAAGGAGATCTTTATTTCACACAATTTGCCCAAACGTTTGGGCAAATTGTGTGAAATAAAGATCTCCTTCTTTAATACCACGAATTAGTACTGGTTTTTTTCTAGCCCCCCATAGCCCATTACCAGTCCTAACTCCCCATCAGCCTACTTCCAGTCCTAACCCCCCATCACCCCATTTTCAATCTTAGCCCCCCCATAGCCCATTACCAGTCCTAACCCCCCCCTCAGCCCATAGCCCATTACCAGTCCTAACCCCCTCCCCCCATCAACCCAGGGAAAATTTAAAAAAAAACCTGGTTGCTGCCGCTGCCGCTGCTGCCACAGCAGCAGCAGAATCAAGTGTCTCATGGCCCCCCTCCTCTGCCTGCCTGGTAGAGCCCTCCACGCCAGCTTTCAGAGCCGCGAAGAGAGTTTCCCATCAGCCCCGGCGGGCTTAACAGAGCCATGAGAGAGAAACTCTCTATTTGCGTCTCTGAAAGCTGCCTCCGAGAGGACTGATTCAATGAGGGCTCTGCCGGGCAGGCGGGGGGGGGGGGGGAGGGGGGCCGCAGGACACTTGATTCTGCTGCTGCTGCGGCAACAGCAGCAGCAGTCAGTTTTTTGTTTTAATTTACTTGGGCTTTCAATTAAGAATGTTGTTTGTGCGGGGCCCCCTGAAACGCAGGGCCCTATGCAAACAACATTCTTGCACAATGGACGGGCCGGCCCTGCTGAAAGAGTTCCTCCTGTAGAGAATCCAGGCTCTCCTTACTCCTAGATGACACCCCAGCAGGGATGTGCCAGTCAACATCCGGCATATTGAAATCGTCAATCAGTAGCACTTCTCCTTTCATGGCAATACTGTGTATGTCTTCTATTAAATCTCTGTCCACTTTTTCTCCCTGTGAAGATCTATATATCACACCAATGCAAATGGATTCCCCTTTCCCTCTTTCTAGTTTAACCCACAGTGCCTCCTTGCTTCCTTTTAAACCCTGTAATTCTATAGCATTAATATTATTTTTACATATAGTGCCACTTCTCCTCCTCTTCTTACTACCCTTTCCTCCTGAATAAAGTAAAGCCTGGTATAATTATATCCCAATCATGATTATCCGTGAATCATGTCTCCATAACCGCCACAAAATCCAAGTCAGCCTCTTCCATTAAAGCCTCAACATCTAGGATCTTATTTCCCCTACTATGGGCATTTATGCATACCACTTCCACATATTGCGCCTTTTACCCATTTCAACAGAGGTATTTAATGTTTGACAGGCATCTATATTTATAAAAACTTAGGGGTATGTTTACTAAACCGTCTTAACGTGCGCCGGTGATAGTGTGCAGGCTGCCATAAAAGGAGTGGGCGTTTCAGTCTTAAAGTAGCAAAATGGGATTATCGCGCGATAACGCGCGCTGCTGCGCACATTATCGGGCAAAGCACCGCTAAGCGCGTTAACATGCGGTAATCTTAAGTAGGCGCCCAGACATACAAACATAGAAACAGAGGTGTAGCACAATGGTTAATACACTGACTGATGCTACAGGAGTCATGAGTTTGATCCTCCAGTGTGCCTAATGCATAAGGCTGGCTGAGGCATCAGCTTTGACTTGTAAGTATTGTTTCTTGTGGCATTTTATTTGTATTTTAATTATTGCAAACACACCCACACATGCCGTAACCTAAGGTGTCGCATAAGGCACCCTATAAGGCACTCCATAGGGCACATTATAAAGTGCACTGTCCGCCACGGCACCCTATAATGTCCCCTATAGGGCACCCTATAAGGCGCTCCATAGGACATCTTATAAGGCACCTTATATGGACTGTAACCATAAGGTGCCTCAGAAGGCGCTTTATAGGGCACCTTCTGAGGCACCTTATGGTTACAGTACTCTGAGGGTGTTTTTGGTGGCAGCACTAATGTACATAAAAAATAGACAATGCTTCAGACAGTCCTATCAAATAACCCCACTGTGGGTTTGAACCCATGACCTCTGGCTCCATAGGCAGTGACGTAGCCAGTGGGCTACAGCTGCTAACAAACCCCTGACTGGCTGCAGAAGGACTGCACGTCACCACACAAACAGTCTGCTATGATCACCAGGATAGGGTTAACCCACCCGTACCCATGATGCACTGCACATGCAAATCAGCAGTCTACAGATGATCACAAGATGGGGTATGCACCCCCACAGCACCTCGGCCTGGTAGGGAGAACTGACCGTGTGTGTTACTGGCACAGAGTAGCTACACACCGTCACATTGTGCGGGTACTGTGCTCACCCTGAGGGTGAGGTGGGGCACCCAGAACCAGGTCCACAGCACCTTCCATGGCAGAAATAGGCCATGCTGCAGGTCCCCAGCAATGCTATTGTGTGTGATAGGTAGTTCCTGCAGACACACTTTGGATACATCTGTATTTCTCAATCAGGTTTAGCCCGTATAGACCCATAGGCAGATTATGTACCACCACCCAACCCACCCTCTGGGGCTGAGGGTGGGAAACAGGGTCTCCCACCAACAGATCCACATTCTACCTCCCTGCAATGGTGGCAGTAGAGGGGACCATCAACCCCAGTCCTGCTGGGGAACAGACACCTTACAGGGCAGTCAATGCAGCTCTGTACACATCCATAAAGCAATAGCAAACAGACATTAGGCCTGGAAATGCTCATCTGCACCCCACCACTACCTGATATTCGCCTGCAGCCACTGCACCCTGCAAGGTGTTCCAGGAAGACACATACTAGCTGCAGACAGTCTGCTAGCTAATCCATAGCGCATGTTCCTGGGGGAGAAGCATACACACCAAGCAGATAAGTCAGTGATTGGGCCCCAAAAGGGAACCCACAAATATCACATGAGAAAAATACTATATGGCACTATGGGGGAACCTAGCCATGCCGTGGTCACTGCTCAGTCAGGGTGAGAGTGATCTCCCAGCAGGACATGCTGTGGCCACCCTGTCTGTGCAGGTGGTGGCCGGGCACTACAATGTCCCAGCCATTGCCCTATGTCCTGTGCAGATGCAGCCTGGCCAGGCCACCCTGTCTGGGCTATACCAATGGTACCTTGCTCTTCATTATGCACATTGGCAGGCCAATACTGGCAACAGTGCTGGCAGTGTGGGCTGTGGAGGGTGTTTGCAGCCACCACACACTGGATAGACAGACACACACACCCACACCTATGCCAGCATTGTGCAACTATAGAGGTGTTTGGCAGCCCTGGCCACCGCTCCAGTCCTGGGCACAGTGCAATACTGTTGGGGTCACTCCCCAGGGTGGTAAACACTGTCAGACACAAGACCTGTAGCACACTCCACAGACATCAGAAAGGTTGCCATGATGCAGCTCAATCAGAAAATTGTACTTAACTTTGGAATTGCTACCTGCCAGTAATCATAGCAACCTTTTCATAGCTGTGTACTGTATTCCCAGGTTTAGGGTAACATTGCTAAGGTATGCAAGTGCTAGTATTGGGAGATGCACACAGGGCCCAATGTTCTGCCTCTCCAGGAGGCATTGGATAATGGAGCCTGTGGGTGCAGGTGTGTCTGCCCGTTGGCTACTGCTTTGCGGCAGAGATTCCCAACTCCAGTCCTGGTGTGCCAAAAACTGTTCAGGTTTTCATGCTGTCCCCAATTTCATGCTGAATATTGTAAACGGGGGCGCTGGGCGTGAATGTCCACAGTCTTGGCAAAGGCAAAATACTATTATGACTTGCAAAGGATTGTGGGGAATGTAGCCCATTCATACCAGAATCAGCCGTTCACAAAATAATGAGTTGTGTTGCTCGAGTGTAAGCAAAGAAAAATATATTTTATTCATGGGGTTAATTCTCCCACACAGATTTACTTGCTAACACAAAAGGATACTTGCTTTCAGTATTGTACTTAGGAAAAACAAATCATGATATCAGCAACTGAACTTCTTAAGCAATCAATCAAACAATAAAGACCTTGGTGGGAAACAGAAAAGGTCTTTCTGAGGGCTCCTGCTAATACCTTTTAGCAGTGCTCCAAAAGCAAAACAAAACCCAAAAGTAACCAAAAACTGTTATTTTTTCAAGGATAACTTTCTTCTATTTTCACACACAAACAGTAGTTTCCTTTCAGAGCTCACGTGCAACTGTGCATGGCTTAATTACCAATAATTAGCCAGCTGCAAACCCCTTTGCTGGTTCACTTTCTCTATGTGGCTCAAATCCTACCCTAAAGCTTTCTTGTAAACTTTTCTGGGTAGATAAAAGAACAAGTTATATTTCCTTTTGATGGTTGTTGTATTTGTGAAAGTATTTTACCACAGCAGCCTAGACAGAGAGCAATCCATGCATTCATTCGGATCATTTAAAATATCTCCTTCTTCTTCAAATATCATAGAATCAATATCATGGTCTGGCTCAGAGGAATTCCTTAAGGGAACACTCTCAGGATAATGTTTGATTCTCTGCTGTCTCCCAGGTGAAGAGCTAGGGCATAGATCAGTGTTCATACCTGAGCTTCCTTTGCTGTTAGGTTTCCTCTCCAGATATCCTGGCCAGTATGTAGTCCAGCTTTTATGTCCAGCCTTCCAATCAAGATCCATGGACACTGGGTCTCTCTTCACATACCTTCTTGCACTGGTCTTAGGGCCCCTTCCAAATGCAGCCGTCTCCTTCACAGGTGCCGTCCGGGAATTCCTGGCTCTGTAACCCCACTCCTCTGGCTTCCTCCAGTCCAATGGAGTATGCTTGCCTCTGGAATGACTCCCAACACACGTACTGCTATGGGCTCCTTCTTTAGACCTCCAAGATGTTTTCCTCTCCTTCCTTCCACGTTGATGCTGCTGCTTCCTCTCTCTGTCCTTGAACTCTGAGTTCCTCAACTGATTCTGTGTAGAATATGTTTTACTTTTAACTTGTTTAGAGGGATACTCCACCCTAGCACAGCTCAGCTGTGCTGAATCAAACCCTGCCCTTGGAGATGAGTGATTGGGGATTACCTCATAGCTCTCCTGATTGAACACACGTTTCCCCACTTCAGCTCTTCTAGAGGCTGTTTGAAACCTGGTGCATTCTGGGACTGGTAGTCTTTTATGAAAAGATTCTGTTTTAGTATTTCTACCAGCAAAGACAGGTTGCTTGTTCAGAGCCAATTCACCTCTATTATAGCTCCTTCCTGAACTATGATAAGCTTCCTTATCACATACCCCCCTGCTTAAGTTATTACGGACTGGTGCAACTGGTGAAACTTCTTTCCTACAGTCCGTAATACCTACGAGAGTATCATCTTTTTGACGCTCACCTACTTCTTGGCTGGCTTCAGGGTCATTATTATTTATAGGCCTCTCCTTCCAAGACTTAAGTACATTAATGTGGTAGGTCTGTCTACGACCTCTTGCATTTTCTACCACATAAGATACTGGGCTCACTTGTCTAACAACCTTCCATGGCCCTTTCCACTGTACTTCAAATTTTGGGGCTGTACCTGCTACTTGAACCAAAACCTTTTCACCAATGCTTAATTGGCGGCTTTTGGCCTTCCTATCATACCACCCTTTCTGGCGCACTTGACTGTCCTGCAGGTTTTTCTCAGCAACCTGCGAGGTCCTTTTTAAACGTGCTCTCAAGTCACGTAAAAACTGTGGCCCCTCCTGACTTCCTGGTTCAGGATCAATCCATTGTTCCCTCAAAATATCTAACAAACCACGGGGAGCCCTACCAAACATCAATTCATATGGAGTTACACCTAGGGACACCTGAATTCTTTCCCTGCAGGCATATAACGCAAAGGGCAATAACATATCCCATTCTTTTACCTCCCCTGCTAATCCCCTTCTCAACATTTGTTTGAGAGTTTGGTTGAATCTCTCCACCAAACCGTTTGATTGTGGATGGTAGACTGAGGTTTTCACGTGATGAATGCCAAAGGCATCCCAGACCTGGGCCAAATATTTGGATACAAAATTGGACCCTCGGTCAGTCAACACCTCTCTTGGGAATCCCACTTCGCAAAACAATTTGACTAGCTCTAAAGCTATTGTTTTTGCAGAAACATTCCTCAATGGTATGGCCCAGGGAAACCTTGTTGCCTGATCTACCATAACTAGGATGTATTGGAAACCTTGGGGCGTTTTGACTAATGGGCCTACAATATCCATAGCAATGTGACCAATTGGGTCTGTGATAATTGGCATGGGAATCAAAGGCACCACCGGTGGGTGAGTCGCCGTAACACGCTGACACGCTGGACATGCAGCACAAAACTGGGCAGTTTCTTTGAAAATACCTGGCCAGTAAAAACGCATAAGTATTTGATCCAGCGTTCCTTGCATCCCTTTATGACCTCCAACTGGATGATCATGTGCTAATCTAAGTACTAGTCCTTTGAAAGTTGTGGGTACCACCAATTGTTTACATATGGTCCCATTTCGGGGGTCCTGACTCTCTCTATATAATATTTCATTATCTAGTCTGAATCTGGGCAACTCCTCCCTGACCTCCTGAGCATACTTAAAAGCTCGGGTGAGAGCTTGATCATCTCGCTGTTCTTGTGGAAAGTTAGGAAACTTTGCCACTAACTCAACTGGCACCCAGGGTAAATTTTGACCAGCCAACATCTCAGCCCTACCCTGTGCTCTGCAAAGTCTCTCACGACGCTTTTGTGCTTTCAACTTTCTTACTTTCCCAGATGGTGGAGTTATTAAATCATCATGAGAGGGTAAGTCTCCTAATAACCCTGCTTGCTCCCCCTCCTCCTTCTGGCTCTCTATCTTAGCCTGTGAGCGGGTGGATACAAGGTCCCTCTTCTTACCTATTTCCTTCCTTATAGTTTGGCCTTCTGGAAGCTTAACCATCTTTTTAGCTAGGGACTTAGGACTTCCAAACAAAGGCCCGGGAGCTATTACCATCATTCCTTCTCCCTCCTTCTTTCCTAGCCCTTTCACTAGTCCCTGCTTAAATCTTGGCCAGTCCCTTCCTAGAACCAAATCAAAGGGAAGCCTAGGCACCACTGCTAAAAGAGCTTCCTCTTGTTCCCCCAGGCACTTAATCATTAGCCTATAGGTGGGATATGATGTTGCAGCACCATGAAAGCATCTGATGTGAACCTGGCTTTCAGGGGTTCTAGGCACAAGCCTCTATCCTCTTCCAAAGCCTCTTTGACAGCATACTCTGGTCTGCCCCAGAGTCTAACAGAGCATTTGTGGTAATTCCCTGCACATCAACCACCAAAAGGAATCCTTCTTTGGGCTGTTTTAAATCAACACCCATCAAGGTAGTGTGTATCTGGCATCCCCTTTCCAAATGTCCCCATTTTCCACATTTGAAACATTTCTTTTTACTCCACTGTGTAATCTGGGTTGGCATAGTACAATTATTCTCAGAAACATTTTTAACCACTTTCTTTCTGATACAGCACAGCTTGCCTCAGCACCAACCTTCAGAGGGCCACCCATTCTATGGCAAGCCTGCGTGGCTTCCAAGAATCTCTCTGCTAGCATGGTTGCCTCTCCAAGATTCTGGCAATTTTGCTGTATAAGGAAAGTGTGCAAATCTTTAGGCACAGCAGACATAAATTGTTCAAGCATAATAATGTCTAATAACATTTCCACAGTCTTTCCCTCAGGCTCCAACCATTTTACAGCCAATCCTCTGATTCTCTGACTCAGAGCCCTGGGTGTTTCACCCACTCTTAATGCAGTAGCTCTAAACATTCGCCTATACTCTGAAATAGACAACCCTAGGCGATCTCTTATAGCAGCCTTTGCATCTTTATAATTCAAAGCCTGAGCTGCTGGCATTGCTCTATAAGCTGCAAGCGCCTCCCCAGTTAATGAGGCTGCCAGCCTTACTGCCCACTGGGTCTCTGGCCATGCTAATGCTTGTGCCACTCTCTCAAAAGATTCAAGGAAATCATCAACATTATCATCTGGAGTTAGCTTCCCAAAACTAAATGCCCCAATTCCCTGATTGAGTCCCACATTGTCCACATGTGGTATACCAGTTGTTACTGCTGGTCTTGCATCCGGTCCACTTTGGTTACGAAGAGCAACTAAGGCTTCCACCAGATCAAGCACTGGCTTCTGCTGGTCCCTTAATGCTTTAATTGCAGTGTCCTGAGCCTGCTGCGCTAGCTCCTGTTGCCTGCTAAACTGGGCTGCCATCCAGCTGGCCAGTTCCCTCGGATCCATCTTGAATCCCTGCAAGAAAACAAAAGAAAAAAAAACCCACAGAGCAGCACCCTCCAAACAGGTGTTTTTCTCCTATTTTTTTTTCAATTACCCCTGTGTCTTACTCCCATCCACCACTAGACATGCCCAGGTACTTATAACCTTATGCCAGTGATGAATCCAGCTTACACGGGGTCTTTTCCTCCTGGGACAGCCACCTGGAACAGCTACCTCTTTTTTCTCCAAAGTGTTGTTAAGGGAAAATCCTTTTTCCAGCTTTTAACTTGAACTTTCTTTTTTCCTTCAGATTTCAGTTGTAATCCTTATATCATGTAAATCCTTTGCGCAAAAGCAATCCGAAAAACTATGCCAACTGTAAATGGGAGCGCAAGGGAATGAATGTCCACAGTCAAGGCAAAGGCAAAATACTATTATGACAAGCAAGGGATTGTGGGGAATGTAGTCCATTCATACCAGAATCAGCCGTTCACAAAATAATGAGTTGTGTTGCTCGAGTGTAAGCAAAGAAAAATATATTTTATTCATGGGGTTAATTCTCCCACACAGATTTACTTGCTAACACAAAAGTATACTTGCTTTCAGTATTGTACTTAGGAAAAACAAATCATGATATCAGCAACTGAACTTCTTAAGCAATCAATCAAACAATAAAGACCTTGATGGGAAACAGAAAAGGTCTTTCTGAGGGCTCCTGCTAATACCTTTTAGCAGTGCTCCAAAAGCAAAACAAAACCCAAAAGTAACCAAAAACTGTTCTTTTTTCAAGGATAACTCTTCTATTTTCACACACAAACAGTAGTTTCCTTTCAGAGCTCACGTGCAACTGTGCATGGCTTAATTACCAATAATTAGCCAGCTGCAAACCCCTTTGCTGGTTCACTTTCTCTATGTGGCTCAAATCCTACCCTAAAGCTTTCTTGTAAACTTTTCTGGGTAGATAAAAGCACAAGTTATATTTCTTTTTGATGGTTGTTGTATTTGTGAAAGTATTTTACCACAGCAGCCTAGACAGAGAGCAATCCATGTATTCATTTGGATCATTTAAAATATCTCCTTCTTCTTCAAATATCATGGAATCAATATCATGGTCTGGCTCAGAGGAATTCCTTAATGGAACACTCTCAGGATAATTTTTGATTCCCTGCTGTCTCCCAGGTGAAGAGCTAGGGCATAGATCAGTGTTCATACCTGAGCTTCCTTTGCTGTTAGGTTTCCTCTCCAGATATCCTGGCCAGTATGTAGTCCAGCTTTTATGTCCAGCCTTCCAATCAAGATCCATGGACACTGGGTCTCTCTTCACATACCTTCTTGCACTGGTCTTAGGGCCCCTTCCAAATGCAGCCATCTCCCTCACAGGTGCCGTCCGGGAATTCCTGGCTCTGTAACCCCACTCCTCTGGCTTCCTCCAGTCCAATGGAGTATGCTTGCCTCTGGAATGACTCCCAACACACGTACTGCTATGGGCTCCTTCTTTAGACCTCCAAGATGTTTTCCTCTCCTTCCTTCCACGTTGATGCTGCTGCTTCCTCTCTCTGTCCTTGAGCTCTGAGTTCCTCAACTGATTCTGTGTAGAATATGTTTTACTTTTAACTTGTTTAGAGGGATACTCCACCCTAGCACAGCTCAGCTGTGCTGAATCAAGCCCTGCCCTTGGAGATGAGTGATTGGGGATTACCTCATAGCTCTCCTGATTGAACACACGTTTCCCCACTTCAGCTCTTCTAGAGGCTGTTTGAAACCTGGTGCATTCTGGGACTGGTAGTCTTTTATGAAAACATTCTGTTTTAGTATTTCTACCAGCAAAGACAGGTTGCTTGTTCAGAGCCAATTCACCTCTATTATAGCTCCTTCCTGAACTATGATAAGCTTCCTTATCACAATATGCATGAGATACATCTGCATACCATGGGGGCGGCACATAGAAATGCAGCACAGACATATTTATTAGAGGCAGCATGGAACCTGAATGGTGTTTGGCCCTCCAGGACTGCTTTGGGAGACTCTGCTCTAGGTAATGCGCCTGTTTATGGTGTCTGTGCTCTGTAGGGTAAAATGCAGGTGTTTTGGGCATGTTTATGTCATCTGCAATAAAGGTTCTGTCTGTATTATCATGTTTTAGTAGTGGGTAAAATATGGGGACTTGAACCTGTGACCTTCTGCCTCTGAACACACTGGATGTGTGCACTGCACCACTGTGTTGCCACAGAGACAGGGCATTCCATGGTGATACCATGACTGTTCGTCCGTCAGGGCCTGTCTGTTGCAGTGCATGGCACCCACCTAGACAGGGCTAGGCCATGGTCTGCTCTTTGCAGCTGCCATTGCCCCCCTCCACCACCAGTACCCCTCTGCCACCATGCTGACATGCCCTTCTTCTGGTGGTGCGCAGTCTCAGACCATCCAGTGTGCAGGTAGGCGGCTGCCTATGGTGCGTGTTCTGGGGTAGGGGTGCCTGCATAGACGTCCACGCTTCCCCCCCCCAACACCGCCTGCCACTGTGAGACTGTGATAAACACCCTCGTGCCCATGTTGGGTCCTCATCAGTTGCTGTCTGGCTGCTGTACAGTTTCAGCATTTCTAAGTGCCACCTAGGCATCTGCCTAGTCCGCACTGTGCCCCAGTTGCACCACAGCATGTGCCGCCTGCAGCCCTCTGTATCCCATTTTCAAGCATCTGTCCAGTTGGCCATTCCGACATGCCCGCCCTGCTGTTGCCGCACATGTGCACGCCATAGGAAACCTGCCCGAAGGAGAGGAAAATCCTGCACAGCGCAATTTCACTGTGGGCTCATTCACCTTGTATGGGGACGGAGCATGGACCCCTCCAGAATTCATATCCTTTTTTTGGTTCTTTCTTGGGAGTGTTTTTTTATTTTTCCCATTGAGATCACTATTGCCCATCTTGGTTATTTTATTTTTCCATTTTCTTCTGTTCATTTTCACTGTTTATTTGCCCTTTTGTTCCGTGCACATGTATCACACTTATTACATTGCTGACAGAAATGGTTTCTCTTCCCTTTAAATCAGCTCTAACGCCAGGGTTTCACTGGCATTAGTTTTCAGACTCGGATTTCACAGCGTTAGTGTGCGGGGAGCCTCTCCCCTCCCACTTTCCACCCATTGACCCCTTCTCTCTGCCCCGGGGGAGCCTTCCTCTGCCCTCCGGGAGCCTTTCTCCGCCTTCAGCGCTCGTTTGCGCCGCTGCACGCGTTATCCCGCGCTAAGGTACCTCTGTGCCCGATAAAGTGCCATTATCGCGTGATAAGGTACCTTATCGCGTGATAACGTCATATAGCGCACATTAAGACGGTTTAGTAAACATAACCCTTAGAGAAGCTAACAAAGTAGTCAGGAAAGCAATGATACAAAAAGAAGAAGGAAAAAAACAATGCAATAAAGTATGGGGATAAGACATTTTTCAGATATGTTAGTGAAAGAAGGAAGGGCAAAAGTGATATTGTCAGACTCAAGGGTTCAGGGGAGGAATATGCAGAAATTGAAGAGGATAAAGCAGAATTGCTTAAGAAATTTTTCTGTTGGGGGCGGAGCCTGATGTCCAGCGGGTAGGACGCTTTGCGTTGAAGCTCCCGAGAGGCCTACTTAGAATCCTGACTTAATACCTACACAAATTTACTATTTCGCTCCGAGCTGACCGGGGCACCTCGGGGGGAATGGCGGCCCATAAACCAGCGCGCTTGGACTTCGGGTCTCCTTCTTCTTCTCACGGAAACGCTCCAAAACAGAGGTGTCCTCCCCACAGAAGATGGTTCCATTTCGTGAAACCCCGAGATGCACCTGGAGATTTTGGAAGAAATACGCGGCGTGAAGGAATTGGTGCAGTCCAATGGAGAAGCGCTTCGAGCCATGCGAGAAGACTTTGGAGTGCTCCAAGACCGACTTGAAAGTCTCTCATTACGGCAGGACAACATGGCGGGGGTCCTCGACTCGCACGAGGTGCGCTTGGGCAAACTGGACGAGGCTGAGCGTCAGATACAGAATCTTCAAAAGGAGTTAGAAGATAGCAATAATCGAGCCCGTCGCAACAATGTGAGGCTCCTCGGAGTGCCGGAGGGGGTGGAAGCAGGAGATATAAGAGAATTCTTGCTCAAAACTCTTCCCTCCTTGCTGAAGATCACCTTTCATAAAGAACTGGAAATCGATCGTGCACACCGTGTTCCTGCTCATATGGCGCTCACCGCACGACCCCCCGGCCTATTATCTTTAGCTTGCTACGATATCAACAAGTGGAACAAATTTTACATGCTGCCCGAGCGAATCATCATTTGGAATTTGAAGGTCGTAAGGTCTCCTTCTTTCCTGATTTGGCAAAGCCTACCGTTGACCGTCGGAAGAAACTCCTTGCTTTTCGCCCCTCGACTTCAAACAGCTACAGGCTCGCTTTGGCCTGTTGTATCCAGCGAAGCTCCGAGTGACTCTCCATAACCAAACCAGGACGTTCGAAGATCCTGATCTACTATCAACATTTTTAGACTCCAAAGAAGCAGAGCAGATGCGCTAATCCCAAAGTTTGGACTCTTATTTGCCGGCTCTATCCGCCATTTTGAAGGGCCCGATGCGGCGGTCATAGCCAAGCACAGAAATAGCCTGGACTTTCTTTCTTTCTCTATATGACTTTTGTTTTTTGGTCTCCTATCCCTTCATGATGTGTGCCTCGGTCGGATTCGGAGCACGCACAGTCCTACAGGTTATGTGTTTTTTCAATTTTGGCCTTCTCTGGGGTTTCTCCCCGCAGACACATGGTCGCCAGTAATTTTGGGGTTTTGCTTCTCCTCTACCGTACTGCGGTTTTCTTTGTTAATGTGGGGCGCTTCATTGTATTATATTAGTTTATTTTTCCTATGTCATGTGTACAGCCAGATACAGTCAGTTTGAGGGACACAGTGAAATTATGTGTGCTATCATGCTCAGAATTTTTAACTTTTCTGTATGGCCTTATGTAAAATCTTATCATTCACCGTCAAGGCATTAATGGTCCACTCAAAGGAAAGAAAATCCTTAGCTATCTTAGCCATGAGCATGTTGATTTAGTGTTTCTTCAGGAAACGCATTTAAACTCTGCTGAAACACTGAAACTCAATGCTAAACCTCACATGGTAGCTGCCTATTCTCCCACCGTTTTCAAATGGTAGGGATAGCCACTTTGGTTAAGAAGTCTTAGCACGCTACTGTACCTGATATTAGCGCTGACAAGAAGGGTAATGGGCCCGTGTACACCTTGAGGTTGGAGATAGTTAATTCACGTGTATTTGCATTATGCCCCGAATGTGGACAACCCTGCTTACTATGCAAGTATTGCGCAGTTGGCCTAGGCCTCTGCCAATGCTCCATTAATACTTGGTGGCGATTTACTCAAGTGTTCCCTCAATCTTTTCTTCTCAAACAAGGTGCTCGTTGGTTGGAAGAGCCAGTACCGAGTAGACCTGTGTGGCTAGATACAGAAGCGGGCCTTCGCGAACCGATTCCTCTTACCTTTCTCCCTGGTATGACTCTCCCATCAGACTCCCACTATCCACCAATGCTTTTAGACACTTTAGGTGCCTTTACTACTCTTATGCAATCTTTAGACTCCCGACTCTGGTCAGTGCAACTTCAGCATCGTCTTTGATCCACTAGAGTACTCCCGCCATCGGCATTCTCTATATAAGGTTGATTGGAGACTTTCCGACCTCTCGGTAATTCACCGGGTGTAGCATCCAATTTTACTAAACCTTCTGTAATGCTATACCTAGCGATACCCCTATAGCGCAGAAAGTATGGGAGAGAGAATTGCATGTGACTTTGATATCGGAGCAATAGAGCCTTATCAGGAGTAGAGGGACACGGGTTCCCGATCCGCCTCACTCATTCAGACCCTCTCCTTTCTAGCCCACCGGTGTTTTTATACTTCTCACAGATTAGACAAATGGAACACTACTTAGGGCAATGGTTGCTGGACACGTCCTGCGGCCATTGGTTCATTGCCTCATGTTATGCATGAATATCCCGCACTACAGTATTACTGGCGTTGGGTCTGGGGTCGTATTTAGTCTATCTCGCACTCTCAGGAGCCCCTTTCTTGGGGGATAGTGGGACTTCGCCCAGTTACGGGGATCCCCTCTCTCCCAAAAATGGCTTATCTCCTTTCGAACTTTATGCTTAGCATTGCTATTTCCCTAATTAAGTATTTCCCTAATTAAGTAATACTGGAAACTTAGCTCCCATTTGAGCCCCAATGACTGGTGGAATCATGCCTGTCTTTACAGTAAATATGAACAAATACCTCGTCTGTTCGCTTTCTCCGTTCAGACTCCTTCTCATTGGTCTCAATGGAAGCTGCTCAATGACTATGTACATTTTGCTAAATGCTCTCATTTGACTGTCTGACTTTGTATATATCTTTGTCCCATGATCATGCTGTATTGTAGATACTCTTTTGATCGTTTGATGTATAATCACTGTTAATTGGAAGCGCTCACATGCTGATATAATCGGGTATAGAAGAAGCATCGGGGTGGGGGGTAATGGGTTTACTTTTCCTTATTGTATGCTTGTTTTGTCTCTTTTGGTGTGTTGTTTCTTTTGTTTGTTGCAAAATGAAAATAAAAGTTTAAAAAAAAAAAAAGAAATTTTTCTGTTCTGTGTTCACAGATGAAAGGCCATGAGTACACCCACAAATAGTAACACAAGTAACGGGAATCTTGAACAATTTTCAGAAGACTTTGTTTGTGAGGAACTACCTAAATTAAAAGTAGTCTGGATGGGATATATCCAAGAATACTGAGGGAACTTGTGGATGTTCTAGAGGCTCCACTGTCTGACCTTTTCAATGCCTCTTTGGAGTCAGGAGTGGTGCCAGAGGACTGGAGAAAGGCACATATGATCCCTTTAGACAAAAGCAGATGTAAGGATGACATTGATACCTACAGGCTAGTTAGTCTAACCTCTGTAGTTAGTAAATTATTGGAAAGGCTACTAAAAGAAAGAATAGTGAGGATTATGGAGTCCAATGGATTGCATGATCCGAGGCAGCATGGATTCACCAGAGGTAAGTCTGGTCAGACAAACCTGATTGATTTCTTTGACTGGATAACCAGGGAGTTGGATCGAGGGAGAGCCCTAGATGCCCTAGTAATGTTTTTGACACCGTTCCGCACAGCAACTTATAAACAAACTGAACATCCTAGGGATGGCTCCTAAAGTTACTGATTGGGTTAGAAGTTGATTGAATGGGAGATAACAAAGGGAAGGGCAAAGGTAAATGGAGTTCACTCTGAGGAAAAGGAGGTTACCAGTGGTGTGCCGCCGGGATCTGTCCTTGGTCTGATTCTTTTTAACATCTGTTAGTGATATTGTGGAAGGGTTTCCCGGTAAGGTTTGCTTGTTTGCCGATGATACCAAAATCTGCATTAGAGTAGACACACAGGAAGGAGTAGATAGCATGAGGAGGGATCTAGTTATGTTTGAAGAATGGTCTAGAATTTGGCAGCTGAAGTTTAATGCTAATAAATGCAGGGTCATGCGTTTGGACTGCAAAAATCCAAAGGAGTGGTAGAGTGTATGGGGTGGGGTACTTCTAGCCACAAAAGAAGAGCGGGACCTGGGCATGATTGTGTCTGACAGTCCTAAAGTAGCTTAACAAGTAGAAAAGGCAACTGTGAAAGCCAGAAGGATGTTTGAGTGTATACCGTATAGGGACAGGAATGGCCAGCAGAAAAAAGGAGGTGATAGTGCCTCTCTATAAGTCTCTGGTGTGTCCTAATTTGGAGTATTGTGTGCAATTCTGGAGACCGCACCTTCAAAAGGATAGAAGCATGTTGGAGTCTGTGCAGAGGGTGGCTACTAAAATAGTTAGTGGTCTTTGTTATGTAGCATATGAGGACAGAGTTATAGATGTTAATATTTATATATTTTAGAGGAAAGGTGGGATGGGGCGATATGATGGAGACATTTAAATATCTCCATGGCATAAATGCACAGGAGAACCTTTTTTGATTGAAAGTAAGCTGTGCGATGAGGGGGCATAGGACGAACATGAAGGGGGATAGACTCAGGAGTAATACGTGGAAATATTTCTTTACCGAAAGAGTGGTAGATGTGTGGACGAGTCTCCCAGTGGAGGTGATAGAGATTAGGTCAGTATCTGAATTTAAAAAAGCATAGGACAAACACAGAGGATCTCTAAAGGAAAAAAAGGGGACTGTTGTAGTAGTTGATATGGAAGGACAGACTAGATAGGCCATGTGGTCTGTTTCTACCATCATGTTTCTATGTTTCTACTTATCTGAGGGCTTTCACTTAGCTGAGGGCTTTCTTCGCCCATCCCCAACAAACCTAGTTAAAGCCCTGTTCAGTAGGCATATTTTAAAAAGTGAGGCAGGATGTTATCCAGGCAAAGTTCAGTATTACCTATGTTTGTGAATCTGTGGAAAAGATATTCAGATCAGGCTGTTTATTTTAATTTTTTATTTATGAAATTTCAATTAACCATGCAAGAACAACTTGCACGGAAAAGAGCATAAGGTCCAGAAACGTTCCACACGTTACAGAATAAGCAACTAATAATAAGAATCAAAACACAAGGACCTAACCCACAAGCCCTCAACATATGAGGGGGACAGAAGAGATGAGAAATCACAGGAAAGTATCGGAGAAAAAATATCATGTACATCACCGCTAAGTGACCCTCGGATCAGGCTGTTAAGAATTCACTCTAGATATTATGAAGCGATTAGAGTTCTGAAATCTTTTCCCATGTTGTTTTTCTCAGCAACGATATAGTTCTATCCCTTTGCTTTTCAAATATGTTAGGGATCATGCCATAAAATCCCCCCAAAGAGGAGCTATAACCAGTCATACAATGGTAGTCCGGCTTTTGCTTGATCCACCCATAATGCTAAATGTCCTGGCTGTCAGATACTTATCTGAAAAATTATAGCATTACGGTATCCCACAAGCTCATTGATAAATTCAGTAATAATAATAATAGTACATTTATCAAACCTTCCTATTTATACCGATGTTACGGACGTGCAGTAGAGCCAAAGTTTTCACATCAGTGTCGTTTCTCAGGATTTTTCTGTCTTATAAAATTTAATCAGCAATTAAGCAAACCATTCCTCTTGTGATCCCCCTCCCCTTTCACCAATCTGATAATCTTCATTGGAATCTCTTAATTAAGATGGTGCCTTGCCGTCCTCAGCATCCACCTTCTCAGCACTGCTGTGACTGCTGTCAGCCATGGACGGGACTCACACTGCCTGGGAACAAGTACAATAACAGTTAATCCTTTCGCCGTTCCATCTCAGCTTAATGAGATTTTGATTAATTTAAATTGCATTTTTCTATTTAGCCTTTGGGAGCTTGTTCAGTTCTCCACATCCGGTCGGTAAATGAAAGGTAGGCTTACTGAGAGCAGTTTTCCCAGGTAAGACCTTTCCTCCTTAATCGCCCAGCCATCCTTCCTCTTTTCTTGCCAGCTTGGTAAGAGCTTGAGTTTCTGCACGTACGCTAGCTTCCTGATTTAATAAAACTTGTGTACTAGTGATAGGCTAGTAAAATCACATTTTGAGATTGGAGGCACCAGTCCTCCTATCACAGGCGGTCACGCACAGATGAGCTTTACAAGATGTTCAGGCGTTAT
Organism: Ichthyophis bannanicus; assembly: GCA_033557465.1. Classification (NCBI taxonomy): domain Eukaryota; kingdom Metazoa; phylum Chordata; class Amphibia; order Gymnophiona; family Ichthyophiidae; genus Ichthyophis; species Ichthyophis bannanicus. Next base: position 1,840,621,554 of record CM066032.1, read on the forward strand.
TTACTACTAGATCATGACAGCAGATCACTTCCAAAGGAGACTGGTCAAAAGTGACAAAGTGCCCAATTTTATCAATATCATAACTATAGTTCCAAGAGGTCCAAGGAATAGAACTTGGAGGTGGATTGCAGATCTCCTGCAAGGCATTCATACATTACTAGGCCGTCAAGTTTGACCTGGAGATGATCTATCTTCCACCTACCACATTACAATAAATCATTTTTTTCTAAACATCTGTGAACAAAAAGAACATTGTCTCATACCAATGCTTTCCATAGATCATGGTAACTTTTTTTAGGGGAAGATAACAATAATCAAATGATATTGAAGGTCATACTCTTTCAGTATCAAATCTGTGTCTTTTCTAGATGAACAATTCATAGGGTCGTTGCAGGGATATGAGGTACCCTGGGTGAACCTTATTCTTGACGCCCTTCTTCCTGCTTCTAGCTCTGCCCTGGCTGCCACCCCTCTCCAGGACCCATAGCAGTGGCAATGCCATTAAAGCAAAGTAGTGCTAACTCGAAACCTCCAATGCTGCCTGCTGTTGGTCCTTCTGTCCCCTGTGATGCAGAATTCCTGTTTGCATTCGGGCAGAAGTGTCTGGACCAAAGTTTGGGGCTTAGAGCACGTTTGATGAAGGGCAGGGCATCATTACAATTTTGAATAAATGAGAATGTTTTCAAAAGAGATTCAACCTAAATCTTCATTTGCTGTCTTGGGGAGGCAGAGAGAGAAGAGAAGGGGGAGCCTATTCCCCAGACTTATGAAAATCCTTCTACCTTGAGCATTTCTGAAGTTCAGTGTTAATGATCTTACAGCCATATTTTTTAAGTTTTGGGCAAAATTAAGGCAACACTTGCTGCACAGTTCTCTAATATACAATATTTTGCTCCAGACTTTCATTTCTCACATCTTCTGGAATACTAATAATAATATTCCCACAAAAGTCATGCAAGTGAAAATATGTGCAAAGAGCAGGATAGGTCTTTTGTTCTGGAGAGCTAAATTTAAGAACTAGGAAAATCTCATCAAGATTTTTCCATAAAGTTTTGATTTTGGTGGACGTGACCTCTCCATGGTGAATCAAACCCATGGCTCCCATGAGATTGTGCAATACCACTAGGCCATCAGACTGAATCCATCAGGCCTCTACTTGGGGTCCAGCAATCCCCCGTTTGCACTTTGGTCCTCTTTCTGGTGTCTCTGACCAAACCTTTTTCTCTTTCTATTGTATTTCAAGACTCATTTTGTCTCTATCCCACTCAGTCTGATAGTTCCATCCTTTAATTTCTCCTCTCTACATCACATCTAAAAAGAAGGGCCTTGTCTGCCTGATTTCCTTCCATAACTAGTTTCTTCTTCCTCTTTCTTTAATATGCATGGGCTTCTTTAACTTCCTTCATTGTTCATCAGTTCCACCAAACTTCAACAATCTCCTCTCCCCTGTCTCACCAGACCATCAAAAGTACTTCTGAAAGCTTAATAAAATTGTCACTCTTTAAATCCAGGCCTTCATCTTTGATAACCTCCCCTGCCATGTCCTCACTTTGCATGAGGCATTATATTTCATAGGACTGGCTGAAGTCCTAACCTATTTCTTCTGCACTCTGGCAATTGGCCCCAATCTGTTCTAAAGAGGAGGGTATCTACTTTCAGGCTCCGGAGGCCATTGGATGGTCTCTCACTCCAAAAACATCACTCTTCATACAAAGAGTACTTTTTCAACATTAATTTTACTCAGAAAGCAGATTTTTCAATAGGAAAGATTCAACACATTACACATGTGGGAGATGTGACTATGATTAGAAGATTTTTTAGGTTTTCTGGCTGAATGGCCATGTGGGTTCCAGACTTTTGGGAAAACTCTAGTACCTGCAATCTAAGTACTAACAGATTTCTTCTTATGTCTCCTGGTTGTACTGGATGGGCACACGCTCCTTCCTTGAACTCCTCTGGATAGATACTGGATGGGCGCGCTCCTCTTCTCCTAAATAACCCTGGGTAGCAATGGGAGTTGCTAGATGCCCAACCTGAGGATGAAGCTGCAAGCTCCTTGTTCTTTAACTGAGAAACTTCCAACAGCATGAGAACTCCAAAACTCTAAACAAGACTGTTTCTCTCAAGTGCCAAGAAGCCCTAAGATTAAAGACTATCATCTATTCTTGGGAAACATTTACTCCTTAAACCGAGTTCCAGATCTTATCACAATTGACCGCCATTTGAAAGAGTGGAAAGGTGTAGTGCCTACTTTCCTTGAGTAGTAGTCAAAAAAATAAAGGGACAAACTGCCCAATCCCTTTTTTGGGTCAGTGACCTGCCCCTTTAGAGAAAATTAGCAGATCCAACATTATAGAGGTTCATTCTGCAAACTATCTGCAGGGGTGAGGCAAAGGCTGTTTCCAGTCCTCTGTCTTCCTTTCATCTTTTTTTCTCTTGGATATGTTCTGGAAAACTCTAGGGGTCGCTATATTATACTGCTGCAATGAACTATGCCAGCAGCCTCCTGGTATCCTGGTTCTTGACAGCACACAGATCCCTAGGCTATAACAAGGTCCAATTTTTCTCTCTGCCAAATTGCTCAGAATTAACCAATCTGCAGAAATCAGACCCAGTGCCACTGTAACTGGATGTACATGAATCTGAATCTTCAACCAATGTGGTTATGGTGTTATGTTCAATATTTCAGACCACAATAGTGCAGAGAGCTCTTATAGCACATTTTCATGGTCCCTGAAGCTGACAATATGGGGGTAAATTTATAAGAAGTTGCCTAAATTTAGCAAGCAGAAACGCACATAAATCTTGGTATTTTAGTCATTTACATTCTTTTATGCTGGGTACCATTTCACTTCGTAAAGATGCACTTAGATCCAAAGGTGTGCACTTTCATTGTGAGTGTGCACATGGGAGGTGTTTGGGCAGAACATGGACACAGCACACAAATACATGCGTACAAGGTGTGATCAGAAAGTATCGAGACTTGTTCCATAACACAAGAAGCATAACACTGACAGTTATTGCACTCAGTCCCGTCCGATAAAACCCACTTCCTCCAGCGTTCCTGCCACTGCTGGGAACAATTTTGAAATGCCTCTTTCGTTATGCTGCGAAGCTGCTGTGTCAAATTTTGCTTAATGGTCTCCAAGTCATTGAACCTTCTTCCTTTCAGTGGTGATTTCATTTTTTGAAACAAGAAAAAGTCACGGGGTGTGAGGTCAGGTGAGAATGGAGGCTGCTGGAGTTGCTCGATTTGGTGTTTGGTAAAAAACTGCTGCACAAGATGTGATGCGTGAGCTGGGATGTTATCGTGACTCCATTTACCATTCCTGTGCAACACTAGCCTCTTACGATGAACTGCATCTCTCAAACGAGTCAGAACTTGGATATAATACTCCTTATTGATGGTTTGGCCTTTTGGAGTATACTCATGATGAACGATACCCTGGTAATCAAAGAAAACTGTGAGCACGACCTTGACATTGCTCCTTACCTGACAGGTCTCTTGGGTCTGGGAGAGTTTGGAGTCTTCCATTGTGAGCATTGAGCCTTAGTTTCTGGGTCATAACCATAAACCCATGATTCATCACTAGTAATAACCTTTTTGATGAAATCTGAATCATTTTCAACACATTTCAATAACTCCCTGGCTGCACGAATTTTGCAGACATACATTTCATCCACAAATTGACAGTAAGAATGGACTGTACTGACCAAAACTGATGTCTATGTCCTCAGCAAGCTCCCTGATATTCAATTGGCAATTTGAGAGTATTGCAGCATGCACTGTTTCAACTTCTTCTTAATTCCTGCTAGTCAACAGCCTTCCAGAACGTTCATCACTGTCAACACTTTGGCGACCCTCTTGGAAATTTTATACCAGTCATAAATTCGAGCACGATTCATGCATTCATTGCCATATACTTGCTGTAACATGTCATAAGTCTCTTTGCACAAATCCCCAAGTTTCTTGCTGAATTTAATGCAAATTTGCTGTTCAATTTTTTCACTCTTCGTAAATGTGATGAACTGCTTTTACACAATACCAAACATCACATGATTTAAAATAATACAGGTGTGCTAAAGCCATGCTATGCTGAACACATGGAGAGCACATAACTAGGTCACTGCATGCTTAATAGCATTGTGGTGCGATGTATCGTTATATAGCTACACAACAAGTCTCGATATTTTTTGATCACACCTCGTACATTCTAAAATCGTATAATTTGCATGTGTTCTTTATAAAACTAGGTGTCGGCATTTACGCCAGCTCTAAGTCTGGTGTAAATGAAGGCACGTATTCGACCAATTGCACTTTCTAAAATAGGCTTAATGTAGGCGCATTATGGCTGCCTTTAATTATCTGCCTGGTTATAAAATTACTTTTCACAAGACCAAAATATTGTTGGGAGGGAAGAGAAGACAGGGAAGAAAGAAGGAATCTTCCAGGAACAAAAGAGAGGAGGAACTGGGGAGAGAGACAGACTAGCTCAAGAAAATTATTTTTGAGGACCTGGACTTGATTCTCACGTGCAGAGACGTATCTCAGCATACAAAGATTTGACTTGTGAAGGCCATGGTATGTTCAGTTCAGCACAAAAGAGGAAGGATGGCAATGCAATGGATTGATACAATAACAGAAACTATGGATACGACTCTATGAATATCACTCTATCCTGTTAAAGGAAGTGGAATCGGAGTGGGGCAGAAGCGTACTACAGCCCCGGAGAGAAGTGACAATGGGCGCCTCCTGGCCATTGGTGCACTAAGTGGTTTACGTGATGGTTTCACCAGCTCTGACTGGAAAAGCCTTTTTTATTTTTGAAAGTGAGATTGTCACTTGTGGAACCGTCTTCAGTTTCGCTTTTTAGGAACAGTAGAAACCCAAAACACTAGGCAGAAGTCCCACAGTGCTTTTGCATACATTTTCCTCACAGGAGTTTTCTCTGCATAATTGTTTTCCCTCCTGGAGGCTGTAGAAATCAAATCCTTGAGCCAAGGACGGTCAGTTTCAAAACCGCTCAAGCACATAGACTTGTAGGCTTCCCCCTTCCCCTTTTGATTTTATTTTATTTAAAATGTAATTGAGCCACAGGTCTTCAAGGAATAATAAAGATTCTTATTCTCTATAGGCAAGGAATGGGAAAAAGTCCTGGCTCCAGTATATCACTGTGGGTCGTAAAATATCTAGGCATTTCAAAAGAATGTTTTCCTTTCACATCTGCATTTAGATTTACATTTAAAACCAAACTGAAAATGTTTATCAAAGCCTCTTCTGTTTATACAAATGACACAAGAAAGGGAACTATTTTCTGCAAAGCCCCTGATTTACTAGAAATGTTACTTACATAGAACGGAATTCACTCTTCTTACAGTTAGAGTAATCTTCAGATGTAAAATAATTGTTCAGATAATCTCTGATCATTCTTTATTTAAATCAGCTTTCCTTTACATTAGATAATTTTACTAAGACAGCAGTAAATACTGGAGGGAATGTTTATAAAACCTCAGTGATTTCCCACGTTATCTGAATTTCGCCTGGTAGATAGAGGGGGGGGGGGGGCGGCAGAGAGAAGACATGACGATAGGAGGCAGCCAGCGTGTGAGCAATTGTTGCACACTGGCTTTCCAAATCGCTGATAGAGGTAAGAGTGAGGCTATCTGCAGCCAAGCCATTTTGATGCTGCTACGTGACTGCTGCCGATCGGCACGGGCGAGAGCATGCCATCACCCTCCACAGCCCACCTTGGGAGTTCCCGATGGAAAAAGGGTGCTGTGCCACAGATGGGAAGATCTGCGGCACAAATACATGGTCAGGAAACGCTTCAGAACCTATCCACTCCCCGACAGCTCCCAAGCCCTATGGATATGCTGTCCAGGGGCGTCTTTGGGGCTGTCCCTCTCCAGCATCAAATATCCCAGCTAGTCAGTCAGGCCTCTCCATATTCACTCCCTCCCCAACACCCAGCCCTTACCGTTCCTCTCCATTATGGTCCAGCAGCTATTTGTGTCTCGGAATAACCCCTATAGTCCAGGGGGCAGGACTATGGATGTCCCAACGGGACATCCATCCCAGCTTTTCGTGCCTTTTCCCAGTCCCGTCTACCTTCCCTATATCTAGTATGGGGAAGGTAGACGGGAGCAGAAAAGGAGCAGATCACTGGCGGTGTTAGGACAGGCAGTGGGCGGTCATCGGCCCCAGACTTACAGGGCCGATTCCAATATCAGCCCTGCATGTCTGGGGCTGGAAACTTGCACAGGGAACTTATTCCAACCCCAAGGTGGAATAAGTTCTCCTAGTCACCAGGGATTGGCGGACCCGGGGTGCGGATGGGGCAGGGGGAGCCGAGGACATTCTCCACAGCCCGACCCCGGTCTTAGGAGGCCAGATCGGGGGTTGGGCTGCAGGGAAATCACTGCTGGAGCTGATGACCGGGGATCACAGCTCTTCAATGGAGCCGCGGTGCCATGGCAACCAGACACCATGGCGCCATGGCTCCATTGAAGAGCCCGGACTGAGTTAGCTGGAGAAGGCCTGTATGCACAGGCCAGAAGGAATCGGAGTCCCGGCCTGCACATACAGGCCTGTTCACGATTCTGATCCCGTGGGGCTAGACATGACCCATGAGATCAGAATCATGACTCCCTCTGTGTGTCCAGTTCCGGACGGACGCACAGAGGGCCTAGATGTGTGGGATGGAATTGGGCTCTATGGGGTATGTTTACTAAACTGCGGTAATCGTAAATAACGTGCGTTATGTAACGTTAACGATCGTAAGCGCGTCATAACACGTGTTATGACGCACTTACGATCGTTAACATTACATAACGCGGGGGTGGAGCTAGCCACTGAACAGAATGGACGCCTGAATTTTTGCTCCCGTTGCTGCCCAAGAATCCTGAACATATCCCGGTATTCCATTAAAGTTTGTACCCCCTACCTACATCAATAACACCGCAATACAGCTGGATGGCATCCCTGAAGCCTGCCCGGCTGGAATTTCCACAGGGATCCGGCTCAGCAGCGAAACGATCCAAACCCGAAGTGGGCTCCCCGCAGAAAATGGCCGCGGGAGAGAAGGAGGGAGTGACTGCCGGTGGCCTACGTGAAGTGCTACAGGAATTGAAATGCGTTAAAGAAATGATTGCAGCCAATTCTAGTTCACTGAACATGATTCAAGAAGACTTGCTGGAGGTAAAAGAGAAACTCCTCACCATCACCACTCGACTTAATGCAGTTGAATTACAAACCCAGAAGCATGGCGTTGCATTAGAACAGCTGGGCCCTTTGGCCAAACGAGTCCGACACATAGAAAATCTGATTGAAGATCAAAATAACCATTCCCGTAGAAATAATATCCGCCTTGTTGGAGTCCCTGAAGGCGCTGAAGGTACCGATCCGATTGGATTTCTGGAAAAAACCATACCGGAGATGCTGCAGCTTGTCTTTGCAAGGCCTTTTGAACTAGAACGGGCCCATCGAATCCCAACACACAAAGCTGAAAACACACGATACCCGCGCCCACTCATAATGAAGGTACTGAGATACCCACAGGTCCTACAGATCTTTCAAGCTGCACGGAAGGCCGGATCACTGCAAATCCAGGGACACAAAGTAGCACTTTATCCGGATTTGAGCAAGCAAACGGTAGATCGGAGAAAAGCGTTGCTGGCCTGTAGACCCATGCTACAAAGTGCACAGGCAAGATACGGGCTATACTACCCAGGAACCATGAGGGTCACGCTGCATAATGAAACGAGGAATTTTGTTGATGCTGAAAAACTGAAAACTTTCCTACAAGAAAAATGCGGTATGGAAACCTGAGGTCAATATTCTGATCTCTCACGCAGTGTAGAGAACTCAGCATATACTCAGGGGGTGCGGCCGTGCGTTCTCACAAATTTTAGAACGCCTTAAGCCTTGTTAAACACCTCATTGATTGTATTTCTGTTGTTCTAAATAGTTTTAATTAAACAGATATTTCTGCTTGAAATGTAGGGGTGGCAACGGGAGGTCGGGGTTGGTTACTGTTTCAGTGGATTGTGTTCACCTTAGCGATACAATGTTTGCCAGTTATGCAGTTGTTTGTGTCAGTCCAGTCCAGTACAAAACCCTCCACATACACGCAAATGCAATGTACGCGGCAGGCCTATCCATAGGATAGCTTTCACCTATAAGACAGCTTATCCCAACGTTGATGTCTAGTGATCTTTTAATGCTTTCATTAAATGTAAAAGGTATTACTGGCCCTGTCAAGCGAAAGAAGATTTTAGCGTACTGCCAGCAAAAAAAAGCAGATATTGCCCTCTTACAAGAGACACATTTAACAGATACTGAATCGCAGAAAGTAACCTCTAAATACTTCCTGGTGGCGGCCGCGGCCACACACACTCAACGCAAAGGGGGGGTTAATAATATAAGTTCGCAAATTCCTGCAATCCGCCATTACCGACACACGGATTGATCCGCTAGGTCGATGGGCCAGAGTGACGGTGAAAATAAATCAACAGCTTTACACATTCTTCAATATTTACGCGCCCAACCTCGATGACCCTAACTTTTTCAAACTGATAGCTAAAGAAGTTACAGCCGCGGCTCACACCAATATCATATTAGGGGGCGATTTCAATGTCATCTTGGATCCACTGTTAGATCGCACGCCCTATCGGGTTGTAGACAAAGTCAAATCGCAGGCGATTCTTAAAGGCATCATAACAGAGCTACACTTGGTAGACCCCTGGCGCCTACTTCATCCCCAAGAAAGAGACTACACATTTTATTCCATCCCACATAATACCCAAACAAGGATCGATTTCTTCCTACTGTCCACAGAGCTGATGCCCCAAGTGTTGTCCGCAGAGATATATGCTACAACGGTATCAGATCACGCCGCTGTCTCCCTAGTGTTGAATACCAACGTTACACAGCATGTTCCGCCAAGATGGACATTTGATAAATCCCTACTAGCAGATGACTCCTTTGTACAGCTACTGTCAGGGGAAATTGAGACCTATTTTAAATATAATACACCCACTGATACCTCCATCTGGAGCTGGTGGGAAGGTTTTAAAGCGACCATGCGAGCTCATATTACCACCTACACCATTAGACGGCGTAAAGCCAGGAAAAAAGAAAAAGATGAATTGGAACTCCAAATAAAAGCTGGGGAAAGGTTACTAGCCAAAAGAGCTGACTCAATGATATTGATTAGACTCCAAAAATTGCGATACCAATATAATGCTCTCCTCAACAAAGAAGCACTGAGTAGCATCCAGCTACAACGTAGTATATACTACTATGACAGCAACCGCTCAGGATCCCTCTTAGCTCGGCAGCTCAGACCAAAAACCAGCAAGACCGCTATAGCGGCGTTGCAGGACAATTCCGGGGGCCTTCTCCTGAGATCTGACAAAATACTAGACCGCTGCAAAGAATTCTATGAGGAACTATATCGCTCAGATACCCAATGTAGTGACAGAGCCTTTGAAGATTTTGTCTCCAAGATAGTAGGACCCACATTAACCAGTCATCAAAGTCGAACGCTGGAACAAGAGATCTCAGTAACTGAAATACAAGATGCGATCAAACAGATGGCTCGTGGCAAAGCCGCCGGTCCAGATGGTATCCCGCTGGAATTCTATAATAAATATTGCATTCAATTGGCTCCCATGCTACAGATCTACTACAGTGGCCTGCAAGATGAATCTCCAGAGATTGGAGCCCTGGCAGAGGCTGTGGTGGTAATTCACCCGAAACCGGGCAGGGATACACAAAAGATAGAGAATTACAGACCCATCTCTCTCCTAAACTCTGATTATAAAATCTATGCTAAAGTGCTTGCTAACCGCTTAGGACGGATCTTAAAAGATTTGATACATGAGGATCAATGTGGATTTATACAAAACAGATCCACTACAGATAATGGAAGATTATTGGCACATGTACTGGCATCTGCCAAGACCAAGACCGAGCCCCTGATAGGGCTAGCATTGGATGCCGAAAAAGCCTTCGATCGACTGGAATGGTCCTTTCTATTTCGATCCCTACGGTGGTTTGGGATAGGAGAAAAGTTCCTAAAACGCGTTGAATTGTTATATACCAAACCCACAGCTCGAATAGCGGTCAACTCACACCTCTCAGCCCCTTTTCAGTTGCAAAGAGGGACCAGACAGGGTTGCCCCCTGTCACCGATGCTTTTTAATTTAGCCCTGGAACCCTTATTAATAGCGCTCCGACAGAAGGAAAACATAAAAGGAATTGAGTTAGCTGATGGTCCCTGTAAATTGTCAGCATATGCCGATGACCTGCTCATTTTTCTACAACCATCAGACCTTCCTGAAACACTGCAACTCATAGATGCATACTCAGCGATATCCGGATATAAAGTAAATTTGAATAAAACAACAATTATTCCTCTGAATGAACAGGTCAGCGAAGAAATGATGCGTGGATACCCCTTTCAATATGAGAAGTCATCCTTTAGATACCTGGGCGTGACCTATGGCACCACCTTGGAAGAGACTGTCGCAATCAACATTAAGATGTGTCAAGAAATTGTACATGATAACATCTGCAAGTGGACCCCCCTTCATTTGAGCTGGTGGGGCAGGCTAGAAACGATAAAAATGATGTTGGTACCAAAACTCAGCTATATATTAAGTATGATACCCTTACGTTTCCCGTCAGCCTTCTATAAGAAAATGAATAGTCAACTGATAGCCTTTCTATGGAACAACCGAGTACCCCGAATAGCTGCCTGGAAACTGAAGTTACCTAATACACAAGGAGGTGTCCATTTCCCAGATCTCGGCTGGCTACACACTGCCTCTCTTTTAAAGCAGGGTGCTCAATGGGTCGACTCTGACGACACGGATAAAGGACCTAGATGGCTGAGTGTGGAGCGGGCCCTACATTCCCCCCTGCCCACATGGCTACTGGTAGGCACAGTAGTAGACCAGACTGCACCACATAATGCTATTATCCGAGAAACACAGCATGCCTGTCGATTATTGGCATCATGTATCGATGGAGGGGATGACTTTGCCGCAGATATGCCCATATGGCTGAACCCGCGCCTTATCATCGGAGGGAAGCCTGTCTTATGGAAAAAATGGGTGGAACATGATCTTATCACCATTGGACAACTGATCAATGGAAGTGCATTTAAAACCTTTGACAGATTAAGAACGGAATTCCGATTGCCTAATACATGCTATTTCCAATGGTGTCAGCTCCGATCCTGCATGAGCAAAGCGGGTGTGTCACCTGTCTTGATACGTACAGGATGGCCACTGCGACAGAAACTTCAAGAATTACAAACAGATGCTAAAGCTGTTTCAAGATGTGTTGCGATTCTCCGATCCAAAAGTGACAAGACATGTTCTAAGATACAGTCGGTGTGGGCTACTGAAACCGGTCAAGATCTACCTCCGGAACATTGGGACACTTTTTGGGGAACTCAAATACGTGCCACGAGAGCAGCGTCTCTCACACAATCTATGTACTTTATAGCACATCGAGCGCATATTACACCGGCTAAGAAAATGAAATGGACACTACAGGAGGGAAATCGATGTTGGTCCTGTAACATGGAAATTGGGACACTGGCACATATGTTGTTCCATTGTAAATCCCTGGAAATATATTGGAACAGAGTTTGGGAACGCATATCACAGATCCTCAACTTACAAACTCCTATCACTTATCGGATAGTGATATATAAATCCATAGCTCTGGAACCTACTCTGATGAAATGGGATGGTAAACTACTGGACTTAATGCTCGGGATAGCGCTTAAAATAGTTCTAATACACTGGAAGAATCTCGACAAAGCTTGTTTCGAGCATTGGTGGAGTCTCTTAATCCTACATAAGACCTACGAAGAGATCTATATAGCCAAGAACCCATGGTCTGGTAAATTAAGTAAGAAATGGTCAGCTTTACAAAATTATGTTTGATGAAAATGATTGCTGGAGGCTGCCTTGTGGAATGGTCTCTGCTGTAACCACATTGAACGGAGAGAGGGAGGGTGGCGTGCTGGCATGGACTGATACTAGTTCTTGTTAACGTTATTGTACTGTCTTGTTCAAGTTATTATATTCTTTTGCTATTTTGATCAATAACATCTGCTTGTATCCTGCTATATCACGATCGTTTGTATTGTTATTTTATATGTTAAAACTGAATAAAAACTACTATTAAAAAAAAAAAAAAAAACATTACATAACGCGCGTTAACCGTAGTTAACGATCGTAAACTCCCGCGGCGCGGTAAAACACCGCAGAAGGTGGAGAGAGGGCGGAGAGAAGGGGTTAATGGGCGGAGAGTGGACGGGGAGAGGCTCCCTTCACACTAACGCGCTGATCTGAAGAGCTCAATTCCAACGCGACTGAAAACCTGCCGTTAAATGCACATTACAGGGGAGAGAAACAATTTCAGTGTCAGCAATGTACAGCCCAGGCAGGGAAACCTAAAAAAAGTGATAAGTGTGATACATGTGCACAGAACAAAAGGGCACATAAACACTGAAAATGACCCCAACAAACTGGAAAAAGACCATAACCAAGCTGGCCAATAGTGGTAGCAATGAGAAACATCAACCCCTCCCCCCTCCCCCGAGTAAGCTCCATAGAACAGATATAAATCGTGGAAGGGTCTATACTCCGCCCCCATACAAGGTGAAAGAGCCCACAGTGATATAGCGCTGCTCAGGTTTTCCCCACCACCCCACCATCGGACAGGGTTCGTATGGTGTGCACATGTCCCGCAACATCAGGGCGGGCATGTCGGAACGGCAACTGGATAGATGCTGGAGAAGGGGATACAGAGGGCCGCAGGCGGCACATGCTGTGGTGCAGCTGGGCCACAGTGCGGACTAGGGCGATGCCTAGGTGGCCCATATGAATGCTGAAGCAGCAGAGCAGCCAGACAGCAAATGCTGAAGGCCCAACATGGGCACGACTGTGTTTCCCACAGTCTCACAGGGGATAGTACCCAGCAGCTACCCCCAAGGGCACGGAACATTGGCAGGCGGTGCTGGGGGGAAGCGTGGACACCTATGCAGGCACCCCTACCCCAGAACCCACACCATAGGCAGCCGCCTACCTGCACACTGGATGGCCTGAGACTGCGCACCACCAGCACCACCAGCAGAAAGGCATGTCAGCATGGTGGCTGAGGGATACTGGTGGTGGAGGGGGCAGGGGCAACTGCCCAGAGCAGACCGTGGCCTAGCCCTGTGTAGGTGGGTGCCGTGTACTGCAACAGACGGGCCCTGTCTGACGAACAGTCATGGTATCACCGAGGAATGTACTGACTCTGTGACAACAAGGTGGTGCAGTGCACATAACCAGTGTATTCAGAAGCAGAGGGTCACAGATTCAAGTCCCAGCTGTGGTTCCTGCCAACCCAGTCCCCATATTTTACCCACTACTACAACGTGCTAATACAGACAGCACCTTTATTGCAGATGACGTAAACATGCCCAAGACACCTACATTTTACCCTACAGAGCACAGACACCATAAACATGCACATTACCTAGAGCAGAGCCTCCCAACTGCAGTCCTGGAGGGCCAAACACCATCCCGGTTCCATGCTGCCTCTGGTAAAGATGCCTGTGCTGCATTTCTTTGTGCCACCCCCATGGTATGCAGATGTATCTCATGCATATTCATGAGGGACAGCATAAAAACCCGAACAGTGTTTGGCACCGCAGGACTGGAGTTGGGAACCTCTGCCGTAAAGCAGCAGCCAACAGGGGCAGACACACCCACACCCTCAGGCCCCATTATCCAAAGCCTCCTGGAGAGGCAGGACTTTGGGCTCTGCGTGCATCTCCCAATACTAGCACTTGCATACCTTAGTAATGCCACCCTAAACCTGGGAATATGGTACACATCTATCAAAAGGTTGCTATGAGTACTGGCAGATAGCAATTCCTAGGTTAAGTATACTTTTCTGAGTGAGCTGCATCATAGCAACTTTTCTGATGTCTGTGGAGTGTGCTACAGGTCTTGTGTCTGACAGTGTTTACCAACCTGGGGAGTGACCTACAGTATTGCGTACCATAGCCATGCCTGCACTGTGCCCAGGACTGGTGTGGTGGCCTGGGCTGCCCAACACCTCTATAGTTGCACAATGCTGGCATAGGTGTGGGGAGTGTGTGTCTGTCTATCCAGTGTGTGGTGGCTGCCAACACCCTCCACAGCCCACACTGCTAGCACTGTTGCCAGTATTGGCCTGCCAATGTGCATAATGAGGAGCAAGGTACCGTGGGAATAGCCTGGATAGGGTGGCCTGGCCTGGATGCATCTGCACACGGCATAGGGCAATGGCTCGGACATTGTAGTGCCTGGCCACCACCTGCATGGACAGGGTGGCCATAGCATGTCCTGCTGGGAGATCACTCTCACCCTGACTGAGCAGTGACCATGGCATGGCTAGGTTCCCCCATAGTGTTGTGTAGCATTTTTCTCATGTGTTATTTATGGGTTTTCTTTTGGGGCCCAATCACTGACTTATCTGCTTGTTGTGTATGCTGATATCCCCGTTCTGGGTACATGCATCTTTTCCAGGACCGTGCACTATGGACTAGCTGGTGGACTGTCTGCAGCTAGTATGTGTCTTGCTGGAACACCTTGCAGGGTGCAGCGGCTGGAGGCTTGCTGCTGGAGAATGTCAGATAATGGTGGGGGGCAGCTGAGCATTTACAGGCCTGCCGTCTGTCTGCTATTGCGTTATGGCTGTGTACCGCTTTCTCTGTTCCCCAGCAGGACTGGGGTTGCTGGTTCCCTCTACTGCTGCCATTGCAGGGAGGTAGACTGTGGATCTATTGGTGGGTGATCCTGTTTCCCACCCTGAGCCCCAGAGGGTGGTTTGTGTGGTGGTACATAATCTGCCTCTGGGTCCATATACCCCCTCCCCTTCACCTACAGCAGGTAACCGTGGCACCAACACAGGATATGCACTATTCTGGGTGCATCATCGCCCATAAGGACTAGACATGACCGAGACATACAGCAGGACACAGATGTATCCTAGGTGTGTCTAACGGAACTACCTATCACACACTGATGGGGACCTGCAGCATGGTGTATTTCAGCCATGAAAGGTGCTGTGGACTTGGTGCTGGGCGCCCCACCTCAACCTCAGGGTGGGCACCGTACCCGCACAATGTGACTGTCTGTGGCTACTCTGTGGCAGTGCCACACATGGTCTGTTCCCCCTACAAGGCCGAGGTGCTGTGGGGGTGCATACCCGATCTTGTGCCCATCTCTCGACTGCTGATTTGCATGTGCAGTGCATCATGGGTACGGGTGGGTTACCCCTATCCTGGTAACCACAGCAGACAGTTTGTGTGGTGACGTGCAGTCCTGCAGCCAGCCAGGGCTTTGTTCACATCCTTATAAGGTGTCCTATAGGGGACATTATAGGGTGCCTTGGCGGACAGTACACTTTATAATGTGCCCTATGGAGTGCCTTATGCGGCACCTTAGGTTATGCCACCGTGAGGGTGTGTTTGCTGGCAGCACTAATTAAAATACATGTCACATGCCTCACCAATTGCTACTTAAATGTAAAGGGTGCTGCCTCAGCCAGCCTTATACATTAGGCCCACTGGGGAATCGAACCCATGACCCCGTACCATCAGTCAGTGTTGTAACCATTGTGCTACAGCTCTGTTGTTGTGCTTGTATGCCTGCGCGCCTTCTTAAGATTAACGCGCAGTAACGTGCCCTGTAGCGCTCGTTCATTTATGACGCCTTGTAACGCGTGTTCTCGGCGCGTTCTCGGAAACGATGTACCGCCCATGTCCTTATTTGGAGTTTCTGTCTCTACCGCAGCTCCTAACGCGAATCGCACTAAAACAGTTTAGTAAACATACCCCTATGTGTTTTGTCTTGATTAGACTGTAAGCTTTGATGAGCAGGAACTCATCATGTCTTACATCTATATGTACAGCATTGTTTTCACCTTGTAGCGCTATACAAATGATTAATAGTAGTAGCAGTAGAAGCAATCCCCCTCTGCTCCTGTCTCTATCTCCGGCATCCATAAAAATGGTGCTAGTCTCGCGGTGCAGCCCCCTAGAGATAAGAAATTAACACAAGGTTGATTAAAAATGTATGGGAGATCCCAATGCTAAAGTGCAAAATTGCTTGCTCCATTGATTTTAAGAGACTTGAATGATCAGAATAACTCGGAATCCAAAAAAGAACTGAACAAGTGGTTGAACTAAACATGAACCAAAGAGAAAATGTTTACCATGCATAATCCTATAAAAACATCTATGTAATGTTATCTAAAAACATAAGAGCATAAGAAATGCCATACTGGGTCACACTAAAGATCCATCAAGTCCAGTATCCTGTTTCCAATAGTGGCCAATCCAGGTCTCAAGTACCTGTCAGGTTCCCAAAAGGTAGACAGATTCCATGTTGCTTGTCCCATGGGTAAGCAGTGCAATCTCTGGTCCACTTTAAAAATGGTTTATGGATTTTTCCTCCAGGAACTTGTCCAAACCTCTGTTAAACCCAGCTACAGTACACTAACAATTATTATCACATCTTCCAGCAACAAATTCCAGTTTGACTACATGCTAAGTGAAAAAATATTTTCTCTGATTAATCTTAAATGTGCTACATTGTAGCTTTATTGTGTGTCCATTGGGTATTCATTGTCTTTTTACTTTTTAAAGGAGTAAACAACTGATTTGCGTTCACTCGTTCCACTGTATTCATTATTTTATAGACCTCTATCATATCTCCTCTCAGGCATCTTTTTTCAAAGTTGAAGAGCCCTAACCTTTTAAGCCTTTCCTTGTATGGGTATCCATTCATCGCTTTTACCATTTTTGTTGCTCTTCTCTGTACCTTTTTTAATTACGCTATATTACTACTACTATTAACTATTAATCATTTATATAGCGCTACAAAGCATACGCAGCACTGTACAAATACCTGTAAAAAGATGGTCCCTGCTTGTCAGAGCTTACAATCTAATCAAGACAGACAATGCAATAGCTGAAAGCAAGGGGACAAACAGGGAAAGGTAAGGAGACACGTGTAGAACAAGGGATCAGGATTCAAAAGCAGCCTCAAGGAGGTGAGCTTTTAGCATGGATTTGAAAAGGAGGAGAGATGAGACCTGACGTATAGATTCAGGAAGTTTGGTGAAAAGATTGGAGTTGGCAGTGAAAGAAAAGGACATAAATAGAAGAAAACCAGAAGAAGAGCGGGGTTCATGAGGAGGGTTGTAGGGAGAGAGGAGAGAGGAAAAGTAATGAGGGGCAGTAGATTGAATGCATTTATAGGTCAAAAGGAGACATTTGAATTGGATACGGAAACGTAAGAGGAGCCAATGAAATGATCTGAGAAGAGGGGTTATATAAGGATAACGAGGCTGGCGGAAGATTAGCCGCGCAGCAGATTTCTGAACAGATTGAAGGGGAGAGAGATGATTCAGAGGGAGACCAGCAAGGAGGACGTTGAAATTGTCTAGACAGGAGGTGACTAAAGAGTGGATAAGTGTTTTAGTACGAGTAGCGTGTTAAGAAAGGAAAGGGCAAATTTTGTTAATGTTATAGATAAAGAAACGACAGGTTTTAGCAATCAGTTGTATGTGTGTTGAGAAGGAGAGGGAGGAGTCAAAGATGACCCCAAAGTTGCAGACTGAGGAAACAGAAATATAAGAGTGCTATCTACAGAGAAAGAGAAAGGAGGAGAGGGGTAGGGTTAAAATAAGAAGTTTGGTTTTGCCAATGTTCAATTTTAAATGGCGGTGAGACATCCAGGTAGCAATGTCAGAAAGACAGGCAGAGATATGGGCCTGGACTGTCGGAGAGACATCAGGTCTAGAGAGATTTGAGGGTCATCAGTGTAAAAATGATACCGAAAGCCATGGGAGGAGATGAGAACAACAAGGAACTGGGTATAGAGAGAGAAAAGGAGAAAGCCCAAAACAGAGAGAAGGATAGCAGTAGAGGAGGAACCACCAGAACAAACACTGAAAGAGCGATGGGAGAGATAAGAAGAGAACCAGAACAGCACAGAGTCCTTAAAACCAAGTGAGGACAATCTATGGAGGAGAACGTGGTGGTCAATAGTTGTCAAAAGCAGCAGAAAGGTCAAGAGGAATGAGGATTGAGTAAAAGCCCTTAGATTTTGCCAGGAACAAGTCGCTGGAGACTTTGGCAAGAGCCGTCTCAGTAGAATGTAAGGGATAAAAGCCAGATTGTAGTGGATTGAGGAGGGCTTGAGAGGAGAGAAAGTCAAGGCAATGGCAGTGAACCCACATTTAAGTAGTTTAGAAATGAAGGGGAGGAGGGAGATGGGTTGATAGTTAGAAGGACAGGTAGGGTCTAGTGAGGCTTTCTTGAGGAGAGGCGTGAAGGCTGCTGGGACAGTTGCAGTGGAGAACGATAGGTTGAGAATATGAGAGGGAAGGGATGACAGAGGAAGAGATGGTGTTAAGGAGAAGGGTGGGAATAGGATCAGAGGAACAGGTAATGAGTTTAGAGGAAGAAAGAAGATGAGGGATATCCTTTTTAAGATATGGTGACCAGAATTGCGCACAATATTTAAGGTGTGGTCGCATCTTGGAGGGATACAGAAGCATTATAATATCCTTTGTTTTATTCTCTATTCCTTTCTTTATGATTCCTAGCATTCTATTTGCTTTCTTGGCCCCATCGCACACTGGGCAGAGGGTTTCAAGGTATTATTAGTGGAGGAGTAGCCTAGTGGTTGGGGCAAGGTACTTCAGGCCGGAAGGTCAGTGGTTCAAATCCCACTAGAGGACAGCAACCTTGGGCCGGAAGGACTGGGGTTTCTAGTCCCACAGGTGCTCCTTGTGGTCTTGGGCAAGCCACTTAACCCTCCATAGCCCATGTTCCCTGTAAAATAGTTATCTCCAAGTTATAATGCCCTGTTCAATGTAATTTCAGTTTGTTCAATGTAAACCGCACTGATGCAGAATAGCGCGGTATATAAGAGAATGTAAATAAATAAATTATCCATGATGACACCTAAATCCTTTTCCTGGGTGGTGATTCCTAATGTGGAACCTCGCATCGTGTAACCATAGTTTGGATTGTTCTTCCCTAAATGCATAACTTTGCTCATGTCCACCTTAAATTTCATCTACCATTTGGCTGCCCAATCATGGTCCCTGAAGCTGACAATATGGTGGTAATTTTATAAGAAGTTGCCTAAATTTAGGAAGCAGAAATGCATGTATCCTTAGGTGATCTCTTCAGCCAGGAAGAATGACAATATATATATGAGAATTCAGAGTGTAATGCTGACTAAAACAATTCCTATACCTACCCATGTACCTATTAACCCAGCCAACCTTCTATCACATCTCAACCTCTATAGAGGGCTTGGGAGACGTTAGAGATTTCTTATTTTCTAGAAAATGAAGAGATAACAAAAGAATTAGCAGCTGGGTTTATATGACAGTCTTCATTTTCCTTATACTCCTCCTCCGCTGCTATTTAAATGTCTATGAATGGCAGCCATTTTTGTAGGGGGACGTAGGCCTGCCCTTAGTCAATTGACTAAAAGTACATTTGGGGAGTCATGGAGTGTATGGAATTAAGGGGAGTCATCATTCCTGGGTATGTTTTGAAGGAGATTGCAAAATAGAGTATTAATTTGCATAGATATTTTGTCCAGAAAAAAAAAAAAACATGGTCAAGAGTCTACAAGTGTGATGTATCCATAGCAGTTGCGACGTTTTTCCATTAAAAAGGCAGTGTAGGATCCTTGTGGGCCTTGCTCCTAGGCAGTCAGTTTGAAATTTACCTCAACATGAGAGACGCCTTTGAAGAAAATTCTCAAAATTGCCCGCAGTAGTCCATAGTTGGCAGGTACTTCTCCCTGTGAACCTTTCATCAGTTTGCAAAGGGAAAATAGTTTTGATCATATCTCAGAAGATCTCTTGAAACTAATCAGGTGACTCATTTTCCCCTACCCGTACCGTAATATTCAGAAAGAACAACCATAAACCTCTGGCTGTGTCCTCAAAACAGTGCAGTCTTATGAAGCCGACTAGATATGGTAATGCATTCTGCAAAACCTCAAACGTCAAGTCTGAGAAGGACTACATCACTGCAAAGCTGGGGCCAAGAACGCAAAGGTAAATATTGTTCATTTTTCTGTTCTTTCTACAAGCATTGTGGTAAGCAAACTCGGCTAATCTTTTGTTTTACTAAAAATGGCTGACAACCAAATTGCAAATCTAAATAGAAGGGAGCTGGCTCATCAGCTTTGATGTTGATGCGTAAATTCCTACAGTACATCATGAAGTAATCTGTTTAAGTTTTCTTCTTACGTTTTCCACAATGTGCTCTGAATTAAATGACTTTTCTCTTTCATCTAATAGCCTTGTAAACTTGGGAAGTGGCAAGGTTAAAGGATGCAGGTAGAATGGGGGGTATTTCGCTCCATTGTTATGGAATAGAGGTCTGCAGGCAAACAAATTCCTTCTTGTTTCATTTGGGGGAATTGGTGTGGGGGGGGGGAGGTTCGTTTTAAGAAATTTTCACTTCAGGGCAATTTTGTTAATTAAAGAGGTCGCTATGGCTGCTGACTAAACAAAATCATAGCTAAATGTTTACTAGAGGTTTCAGGCAAATAAAAAATTATGCTGGCTGAGTGAGACTGAGTATCTGTTGGTGTCATGGCTGGACGCTTTAATGCTAAGTGATTAGCACTGGGACGTTCCAGAGGCGACACCTGACGATACCTGGGCAGTGGAGATATTGGGCTGCAGCACGGTTATTGCAATATGGCAAAAGTCCGGTGCAGTAAAGGCCAGCCTAAGGTTCACTGCTGAAGCTAACTGGGCAGCAGCTGAATATCACTGCTATCCGTTTAGCTTCATGGCAATCTGGGCAACTGGATATTCAATGCTGGGGCCCAGATACGGCCCTGGCATTGAATATCTGGGCCTAGTGTTCAGCGGTGGTGGCAGCGGTTAACAGTTTTAGCTGCACTGACTGTTGCCACTGAATAGAGGGCCCTGTGTTTTTAATAGAAGTGCTTGATGCTGTCCTGAAAAGAACACATGAATATATAGCAGCCTAGAGGTGGGTCCTAAGATGGTAGACTGGGTTCGCCATGGACAATTGAGCCTGTAGGTAAACAGAGCTGATGCTGATGAAAAAAGGAGATGACGTCGGGAGCTCAGGCCAGTTCCATTCAGTAATGTTGCAAAGAGGTAGAAAGGAACATTTCTCTTTTTGCAGTTTACGCACAGCATTAAATGACTAGCCTCATATTTGCAACAACACTTCATGGCAGTAAGTGTTAAGGTTGTTAGGTCTTATGATTTTCAATTCCTGCATGATTTTCCTCGGGGATCTGTTTCGTCTCCTGTGCTATTTAATTTACAATTAGTACTGATCATTGGTATAGTGCTACAAGACATACATAGTGCTGTATGAAGACATGTAAAAGAAGATCCCTGCCCATCAGTGCTTACACTCTAGTCAAGACAGACCACACAGCAGCTGGGGACTAGGATATGTCTAGGTGAATGGCAAGGAGTCAGAGCAAAACAATCAATCCTGATGACCACACAAACTCTAAGCCATCAGCACATTCTCTTACGTGCAGAGAGATGAGGGGCGCACACACATACCAAGCAAAGTTTAATATTGAACAGTATAGAAACATAGAAACATAGAAACATGACGACAGAAAAAGACCACATGGCCTATCTAGTCTGTCCTTCCATAACAACTACAACAGTCCACTTTTTGCCTTTAGAGATCCTCTGTGTTGGTCCCATGCTTATTTGAATTCAGATACTGTCCTCATTTCTACCACCTCCACTGGGAGACTATTCCACGGATCCACTACTCTTTCCGTAAAGAAATATTTCCGCATATCACTCCTGAATCTATCTCCCTTCACCCTCATCCCATGTCCCCTCGTAGCAGAACTTGCTTTCAATTGAAAGAGGCTCTCTCCCTGAACATTTATGCCACGGAGGTATTTAAACATCTCAATCATATCACCTCTATCCCGCCTTTCCTCTAAGGTGTACATATTAAGATCCTTAAGTCTGTCCTCATATGCTTTATAATGAAGCCCATTAATCATTTTGGTAGCAACCCTCTGCACCGACTCCATCCTGTTCACATCCTTTTGAAGGTGCGGTCTCCAGAATTGCACACCATACTCCAAATGAGGTCGCACCAAAGACTTATACAGAGGCATTATCACCTCCTTTTTTCTGCTAGCCATTCCTCTCCGTATGCACCCAAGCATCCTTCTAGCTTTTGCTGTCGCCTTTTCCACCTGTTTAGCTACTTTAAGATCATCAGACACAACCACGCCTAGGTCCCGCTCTTCTTTAGTGGACAAAAGTACTTCACCTCCTATACTGTATTGCTCCCTTGGATTGCTGCAGCCCAAATGCATGACCTTACATTTTTTAACATTAAATCCCAGCTGCCAAATTCTAGACCATTCTTCAAGCTTAGCTAGATCCCTCCTCATGTTATCTACCCCTTCCTGGGTGTCTACTCTATTGCAGATTTTGGTATCATCCGCAAAGAGGCAAACCTTACCCGACAGCCCTTCTGCTATATCACTAACAAAGATGTTAAAAAGAATTGGACCAAGGACAGATCCCTGGGGCACACCACTGGTAACATCCTTCTCCTCAGAGTGAGCTCCATTTAATTGTACTCTTTGTCGCCTCCCACCCAACCAATTTCTAACCCAAGCAGTAACTTTAGGGTCCATCCCTAGGGTGCTCAGTTTGTTTATAAGTCGCCTTTGAGGAACAGTGTCAAAGGCTTTACGGAAATCTAAATACACCACATCTAGAGCTCTCCCTCGGTCCAACTCCCTGGTCACCCAGTCAAAAAAATCAATCAGATTTGTCTGACAAGACCTGCCTCTGGTGAATCCATGCTGCCTCGGATCCTGTAATCCGCTGGACTCCAGAAACCTCACTATTTTCTCTTTCAGCAGCGTTTCCAATAATTTACTCACCACCGAAGTTAAACTAACCGGCCTGTAGTTTTCAACCACTTCCTTACTTCCGCTTTTGTGTAAAGGCACCACATGAGCCTCTCTCCAGTCCTTTGGCACCACTCCTGGAGTCCGATATTCAAAGACATTTATACGGTTTCCTTAATGCCGCTGAATATCCATTGGGTAGTGCTGCTAAACACCCCAATGCTAACTGGTCAGCATTGGGGCGTTCCAGGGGTGTCCCATGGATGGTACCCGGGAATAATAGCTTCCTGCTTTGGCGGCTGAGCCGGATTCTCAATGCCAGTGGCCGGATATGACCCCGGCATTGAACATCCAGGTTGAATGTTCAGCACTGGTGGCTAGCCGCTGCCATTGAATATTGGTCCCATGTCCAGTTATACATTTTTACAGGAATGTTGCAGAAGGGAGGAGGGCATCAGTGATCTTTAGAGGGAAGGGGGGGGGAGGCATTCGGCTGAAGGCTCACCTAGGGCGCACAGTACTCTTGCACTAGCCCTGATGATACTCAAATTATTTTTCTCATAGATAAGAGCAGAAACCAGGCACAATTTCATCTTAATCAGGGATTTAGGATTTGGATTGGCTGCTGAACAAAAAGGTCATTCTGAATTTACAAAAGGCAGACGTTCTGCAGATAGGAAAAGCCAAGCACGGGATTTAGGCAGTTTCTCTAATGTTGGATGCTACGGAAACCTTGCCTGCAAAGTTCTTGAAGAGTTAGGAATAACTATTGAGTCCGATTTTGCTATATCTCAGACTGTAAGTTCTGCATTTTTAAAGTGGCTACTTAAATTCCTCCAAGAGAAGGGGTACAGTATTTTCTCGATAGGTGTGCTATCAAACATTTTCAAAGTAAATAAATGATGCTGTTTTCTAGATGTTGGGTCTCTTCCAAATGACTTTAATGATGTCCCATTTAGATCCCTGTAAGGACTTCAAGGGGTCTAGAATGTGGCATCATTGGCTTGCTCTAGGGAGGTGTCTGTAATCCCGCGGTTAAAGCTTGGTTGAGAAACAAATTGGAATGTGCACTCTCCAGTGTCAGAAGCATTCTACCTTAAGAGCTTTGCTCTTTCCTCTGATGTGGGAAGCAGAAAGGGGACTGAAAATACAGTCGTGGATTATTTTCAGTGGTGGGTCTGATGATGTGGAATAACTTATCAGTGGAGATTAAGAAGGAGCAGAATGATTTATTAGGGTATTCATTCATTACTACTACAGCTACAACTGCTAAAGAAGTGGAGGAGTAGTGTAGTGACTGGAGCAACTGTCTAGTACCCAACGGATGAAGGGTTTGAGTCCCACTAGTACTCCTTGAACAAGTCACTTTACCCTCCATTGCCTTGGAAGGAAAGGCCTGGCAACCTATTTCTGACAAAACATTGCCAAGAAAACCCAGAGGCGACTGGGCTGCCAGGAGTAAGCACTGATTTAAAAAAACTGCTACCAATCATTTGTATAGCACTACAAGGTGTAGGCAGCACTAAACATAGGCAGTCGTTGCTCATCAGAGCTCAGTCTAATTAAGACAAACAAAACTGGGGACCAGAATGTGGAATGTGGCAACTGCTACCAGGTGTACCCAATGCTGCACAGCGACAACACATGAGAGGTGAAGAAGTGAGTGAGGGGCATCAGGATCCAATAGCACCCTTGAAGATGTGGGATTTTAGCCTGGATTTGAAAGGGGGGGGGGGGTCAGAGAAGGAGCTTGATGTACTGACTCATTTATTTATTTATTTAACAATTTTTATATACCGCGCTATTTGTTATCAGTGCGGTTTACATATAACAAAGTTTGCACAGTCAGAAGACTGTTCTGTGCTTACATTGAACAGGAGTTTAAACTTGGATCAACAGGGTAACTATATACATATGTACATCAAACATAATTAGATCAGGTTGGTATATTCAAGAAGTAGTTCGTTCCAGGCATAAGGAGCAGTACAGTGGAATAAACAAAGTCTGGAGTTGGCAGGGAAGAGCATTAGAAGACCTTAAACATGTCAGTGTGTGCTAATTGATTTAACATGCACTTAAGTGACATAGCATGCTTGAATTCATCACTTGGTGCACATTTATTTAACAGTTTTTATATACCGCTTTATCATTTCAATCAAAGCGGTTTACATCGAAACTTAAACTTGGTAATGTACATTAAACAGGGACATTAATAACTTGGATTTTTCTGGGGCAATGGAGGGTTAAGTGACTTGCCCAAGGCCACAAGGAGTGCTAGTGGGAATTGAGGACTTTTATAGCCCACATAATGGTAAGTCATGGTTTGATCATTGAAGGTTAACTAGGTGGAATAACCACAACTGACACAGTACTTTTTGCCTCATGTGTGACTGCATGCTGAGATTTATGTTCTAATTGCTAAGTGCCATTAAGTTGATATCAACTCATGGTAACCATTTGGGTAGTTGTCCTAAACTGTGTTTTGTCTTCAGACAGGGGGCTTATTGTTGAAAGAGTGGCATCCATAGCTGCTGCTACTGCAGCTAAACTAAAAGTAGAAAAAGTGATGGGGCCGGATGGGATACATCCCAGAGTATTGAAGGAACTTGGGGAAGTTCTAGCGGCTCCACTGTGTGATCTTTTCAATGCTTCTTTTGAGTCGGGACTGATCCCAGAAGAGTGGAGAAAGGCATATGTGGTCCCTTTATATGAAAGCGGAAGTAAGGATGAGGTTAAGAACTACAGACTGGTTAGTCTGATCTCTGTAGTGAGTAAATTAATGGAAACGCTGCTAAAGCATAGTGAGGTTTCTGAAGTCCAATGGATTGCAGTATCTGAGGCAGCATGTGTTTACTAGGGACAGGTCTTGTCAGATAGTTGGACCAAGGGAGAGCCCTAGATGTGGTGTGCTTAGATTTCAGTAAAGCCTTTGACACCGTTCCGCACAGACGACTTATAAATAAATTGAACACCCTAGGGATAGACCCTAAAGTGACTGACTGGGTTAGAAATTGGTTGGGTGGGAGGCGACAAAGAGTGCAAGTAAATGGAGCTCACTCTGAGGAGAAGAATGTTACCAGTGGCATGCCCCAGGGATCTGTCCTTGGTCTGATACTTTTTAACATCTTTGTTAGTGATATAGCGGAAGGACTGTCGGGTAAGGTTTGCCTCTTTGCGGATGATACCAAAATCTGCAATAGAGTAGACACCCAGGAAGGAGTAGATAACATGAGGAGGGATCTAACTAAGCTTGAAGAATGGTTCAGAATTTAGCAGCTGAGATTTTTTTTAAACTTTTTATTTATGCATTTAAAAAAAAATACATCAAGAATCAATCTTGAACAGAAAGGGAGCCACCAAAGCAACTATACAAATGCAAAATATAGATAAAAAAAGAAAAAAAAAGACACTACATGGCAATACTCCCACAAGCCCCCAAGTGTTAAAGGAGAAGGATACACAATACAAAGGATAATTAAATAAGTCAAGAAATCACAACATTTGTGAGTAGATTGAAGAGCTACCTAACAAAACCAGCATTTACCCCACAATAGCAGGGCTCACACTCAAGAGGCCTAAACCGCAAGTTGGGTACCAGTATTTTTTAAGGAAATAAAGGCTGACAACTGTTGGGGTTCAAAAAGAACATAACTATTAACCAGGCATTTTCAGGGAAAACGAAGAAACCCCCCCACACCCAACTGAAGCACCCCATGTTTAAGAAGCATGAACTGCCGCCTCCTCTTCTGTGTTGCCCTAGATACATCAGGAAAACACCTAATAGAGAAACCCATAAACTCTTTTACTGATGCACGAAAAAACATTTTAAGAAGCCAATCCCGGTCTATGTCTAATGCCAAAGTGACTAGCAATGTTTCGGCCACACCAGAATCAGACACAGATCTTTCCAGATAACCCATCAAGTCTAGGCTACCTTCAGGGAAGGCCAGGGTAGAGAGCATACCCTAACCCAAACCACCCACTGCCTTAAACTTAGCTGAAGATAAATAGAAGGCACGAGATATTGGCAGAATAGCATCCACCGAAATCTTTAAAACTGCAGTCAAGAACTTTTTAAACAAAACCAATGGTGGTACTGAAGGACGTTTAGGAAAATTCAAAACTCTCAAGTTCCTGCTCCTGGACATATTCTCCAGCAACTCTGTTTTCCTTTGCAAATTCTCCGTATCCCACATTACAGCTTGCACCGAGTCCTGGATTTGATCCGCCCGCTGCTCCAAAGAAGTAACCTTCACTGGCAAGTCCAACAAAAGAGTATCATGCACCCCTACTTGTTGAACAACAGAATTAAACCAGCTAGCAATAGCCTGCAATTGAGCCGATAGACTGCTCCTGTTCATTCATGGCTTTCCACATAGGCTCCAGGGAAAAGACTTTGGGCCATGGTAAAGCAGCTCCATCAGCTGCAGGAACCACCGACCACCGGAATGGTCATCTGAGACAGGGAAGCTGCACTGCTAGTGAGGAATGAGCAGCTGGACAAGCTGCAAACACCTCACTTGCTGCGGCATGATCACTCATATCTGCTGGCTGTGCAGGAAGAACGCAGAGCTCTGGACTCAACGAAATGTCCAGCCCAAGGCTAAACGGGGATCTTTCTTCTACCCCTGTCTCCGCCAGCAAGACGCCCGAAGCACTTGCTCCACCTTCAGGCCGAAGGAAAGCATCCATTGCCCAGATTGCCTGGTAAGCTCAAACTGAAGTTTTGCCTAATGTTTTCGCACCGTATCCGGCATATGGGAAAGACTGAAATGAAAGTAATCCAGCAAACTTCACCAGAGCAAACCTCAGTATCTACTTGCAGTGCCACCATTTTCCTCCTCCCAGCTGAGATTTAATGCTAAAAATTGCAGGGTCATGCATTTGGACTGCAAAAATCTAAGGGCGCTGTAAAGTATAGGGAGTGAAGTACTTCTGTTTATGAAAGAAGAGCAGGACCTGGGCATGATTGTTTCTGATGATCTTGAGGTAGCTAAACAGGTAGAAAAGTTGATAGCGAAAGCCAGAAGGATACTTGGATGCCTAGGGATAGGAATGGCCAGCAAAAAAAAAGGAGGTGATAGTGCCTCTGTGCTTCATTTGGAGCATTGTGTGCAATTCTGGAGACTACACCTTCAAAGGGATATAAACAGGATGGAGTCAGTGCAGAGGGTGGCTACCAAAATGGTCAGTGGACTTCATTATAAGGTATATGGTGACAGACTTTGTATATTTTGGAGGAAAGGCGGGAGAGAGTTGATATGATAGAGATATTTAAATACCTCCATGACAAAAATGCACAGGAGGAAAGGCTCTTTCAATTGAAAAAAGGCTCTGCAATGAGGGGGCATAAGATGAAGGTGAAAGGGGATAGATTCAGGAGTAATATGCGGAAATATTTATTTTTGGAAAGAGTGGTAAATGCATACAATAAGAACATAAGAACATAGGATATTCCATGCTGGGTCAGACCATGTCCATCAAGCCCAATATCCTGTTTCCAACAGAGGCCAATACAGGTAACAAGCACCTGGCAGGTTCCCAAAAAGGCACACAGATTTCACAAAGCTTTTCCACAATGCAAGCAGTGGATTTCCCGGGTCCTCTTTAATAGTGGTTTATGGACTTTTCCTACAGGAACTTCTCCTAAACCTTTTTTAAACCCAGCTACACTAACAGCTTTTACTACATCCTCCAGTAACAAATTCCAGAGTTTGGGCTGACATCTCTTCAGTTATTCATGGTTCTTTTGTCTTCAGACATGCTTCTCCAATGATTTTCTCTGCATATAAATTGGGGAAAGTATGGGGCTCTGTCATACATTTTGTCAATTTTAAATCATTCTGTTTCTCTTTGTTCCATTTGAATTGTTGCTTCTTGATCAATGTACAGGTGTGAATGAGATCTAACAGGTGTTCTGGTATATTTATGCAATCAAAGGCCTTGCTATAATCAATAAAACATCCTTTTGGTATTCTTTTGTCTTTTCAAGCATCCATCTCACATCCACGATGATGTCCCTTGTTCCTTGTCCTTACCTGAAATATATTTGCACTTCAGGTAGATCTTATTCCAGGTATGGTTGTAGACTTCACTGAATGATCTTTAGAATCTTGATGGCGTGTGGGGGTCAGAGTGATTGCGCAATAATGTCCACAGTCAGTCAGATCACCAATCTTCAGTATTGATACATACAGATCTTTTCCAGCGATTCAACCATGATGTTGTCTTCCAAATTTCCTGCCAGAGCCTTGTAAATATTGTAACTGCTGCATCTGATTGCTATAATATTTCCATGAGTATGAAATCAGTGCCTGCTTTGTTTATTTACTTATTTTATTTAACCTGTTTTTTATACCGCTTTATCCTGAAATCAAAGCGGTTTACATTAAACTCAGAACATGAACAGGATACATTATAATTAAAATTGAGGTAAACAGGGGGAGAAACTATTTAAAACTTGATCAACATATTTACACAATAACATGTGGTTGTGGTTGTTTGGATAAGATTATGTATTTGTGTCCATACATGATTCTGGTCCATGATTCTTTAATCATTTGTGTCTATATGGGTCAGTCCGGATCAGTCAAGTTGGGGGCGGAGAAATTGTATGTTTAGGTTATGTGACCATAGTGTTCTGTGAACAGGAAGGTTTTAAGTTTTTTACGGAAGTCTTTAATGTCTCCAGTTCCACGTATATCTTCAGGGAGGGAATTCCAGTGTTGTGTTGCGGCTAGGGAGAATGCTTTTTTGGAGGTTTCTGTAGTCAGGAGGGATGTTGATAGTGTGTTTGTTTCTGGTTCTTTTAGAGCAGGGGGAGGCTTATTTTATGATTAGTGAGTCTAGCACATCTGCTGAAAGGTGATGAATGATTTTAAAGACGTTTAGTATGATCTTGAATTTGGTCCGTGATTGAATTGGTAGCTAGTGTAGTTGATGCAATACTGGTGTGATGTGGTTGGTTTTGCTGGTTCCGTTGATGATTCGTGCTGCTGTATTTTGAACCATCTGCAGTGGGTGTATGACTTGTTTTGTTAGACCCTGGTATATTGAGTTTCCATAGTCCAGGATTGGTGTGATGATGGTTTGGCAAACAGTTTGGAAATGGTCTTTTTGTAGGAGTGGTTTGAGTCTTCTTATAAGGTTCAATTTACGGTATGCTTTTGTTGCAGTTAGGTTTATGTTTGACTGAAGGCTGAAGTTTTTGTCTATTATAATGCCAAGATAGCACACTTCTTCTTTTTACAGGAATGGTTTGGTTTAGAATTTGGATTTGTTGAGGAGGGTTGAAGTTTGCGTCATCACTGATGTAAAATGCTTCTCTTTTTTTATAATTCAGTGATAGGTTGTTTTTGTTGCATCAGAGGGTTACATCTTCTATGCATTTTGTTATGGTTGTAAGGTTTGGTGCTCCAAGATCAATTGGGGTGTATAGCATGAGGTCATCAGCATATAGGTGAAATAATATTCTGTGTTTTTCAATGATGTTACAAATAGGGTGTATGTATATGTTGAAGAGTATTGATGATAGTGCTGATCCTTGTGGGACACCTTGTGGTATAGTGCAGGGTTGTGAAAAGTTTGTTCCACATTTAACTTGTTGTATTCTATTGGTTAGATATGAAGTGAACCATTTTAATGTGGTATTGCAAATGCCAATTTCTTGGAGGCGTCTGATTAGGATGGGATGTGAAACAGAGTCAAATGCAGAGGATATATCCATAAAGATGAGGAGAAAGCCATTTTTTGTTGTCAATTCCTTTTAGGATGTTATCTAAGAGTAATGTTAGGAGAGTCTCTACATTGTGGCTTGGTTTGAAACCATGTTGTTGTGGGTTGAGTGGTGCGTTGAAGTCTATATGTTGTTGGAGTTGTAATTGTACTGTTTTTTCTATGATCTTAACAAGGAAAGGTAGACTGGAAATTGGTCTATACGAGCGTAAGTTGCAGGATCGGTTTTGCAGAGTGTGGTGTTTTTTAGGATTGGTCGTATGGAGGCTTGTTTTAGATGAGGAGGCATGTATCCTTCAGATAGGGATAGTTTGACTATTTTTTGTATGTAAGGACTGAGTTGTTCTTTGGTGGTTTTTATCCATTGCACTGGACATGGGTCGTTCGGAGAAGTGGTGGTTTGTTCTTCGATTAAACTTTCACTGCTGCTTTGACTTGTTCTTTCATCACAATGGTTCCTAATCATCAGTTCAGGTTGAAATGTCTGTTGATTCACGTGGAGGCCAGTTCCATATGATGCACGCATGGGCCTCAGGGACACCCAAAACTTGAATGTCTGTAACTGTGGGAGCTAGACACGCCCGTGATTGTGGAATCGGGCATCTAGACAAGTCAGTGTGCACTGTATTCTACCATGGGAGATGTCTCCTGGGCTGCCCATTCAGCCCACAAAATGATCTGGCTGGTGTGCTGGTGCAGTGGCATCCCATCACCATGGCACCGGCACATCCAGCCGAAGCCACAGAATGACCAACACATAGTGGCCCTGGCACACCACCGCCCGATCCTCTGCAGAGGCTTCCAAGGCCTGGATTGGGCAGTGGGAGCTCCCCTGTGGCTGCACGATGGGGTAGGGCAGCTGCAGTATTTGAACACAGCAGTGCTCGGGACTTATTCCACCATCAGGGTGGAATAAGCCGAGCATCCATCTCTGTGCCGGGGGGACATATAGAGGCTCAACCTGTATAGCCTCTGTAATCCTGACACCTGGCCATACCCCCTCTCCATCCCCACTTTGCCGCAACAGTGCCTTCTCCTACCCACATCCAGCACTCCCCACATAAGCTCTCTGTATGTGTGGGGAGCACTGGGTACAGAATTGGGTTCGGAGGCTGAGCACGGGTTGGACGCCTAGACCATACGTCCAACCCCACTATTCGCATAACAGAATCTCTACCTTAATCTTTATGGTATAATAGCATAAGGTGGGATTTTGGAAGGGTCATCTAGGAAGAATCTGGGATGTCTAGGGCACCACATCCAAAATTCTGGGGGTATGCCAGAAGTAAAGGGAGCATTTAAGTGCCTATGGAAATCACTCCATCTCCAACCCCAAAAGATACACATCCACATAACTGGTTCTGATGACAGGTCCATGCAGATAGCAAGGCTGTGTATGTGCATGGTTATAAGCCATTTCAAAAATGTGGACATCCCTGAAATGCATGGCTACAAAATCAGGTACTTGGACAGCTGGTGTATTTCAGAATTTGGGTGTCTATGTTATGAGACATACACATGTGGCTTTGGGGCAGTAAAATGATTGAACTGATGGTGTGGTTCAGTATTAGAAGGTTGACAAAATCCATTCAAAAGTGAGTGTCTTAGACTTTAGGAAAACTAACTTTGCCAAGATGGGTCAATACCTCAAGGAGTCATTAGCGGGATGGGAACAGCAGGGGGCTGTAGAAAGAACAGTGGACAAAACTGAAAGCGGATATTTTAAAGGCAACAAATCTTTATGTTAGAAATGTAAATAAATGTAAAAGGAAAAGGAGGCCGCTACGGTTCTGAAAAGAAATAGCTGAAAAGCTGAAGAAAAAGAGGGAGGCCTTCATGAAATACAAGAGATCACAGAGAAAGGAAGACAGGCATATGTATTTGGAAAAACTTAGAGAACTAGCAAAGTAGTCAGGAAAGCAAAGATTCAAAAAGAAGAGAAAATAGTCAATGCAATAAAATGGGGGATAAGACATTTTTCAGATATGTTAGTGGGAAGAGGAAGAGCAAAAGTGGTATTGTCAGACTCAAGGGTGAAGTGGTGGAATATGTAGAAGCTCAAGAGGATAAAGCAGACTTGCTTAACAAATATTTCTGTTCTATGTTCACAGATGAAACACTAGGACCAGAACCTCATAAAACACCCATAAACAGAAACAGAAGCAAGAGGCATCTTGAACGATTTTCAGAAGACTGTGTTCGTGAGAAACTAGCTAAACTAAATGTAGACAAAGCGATGGGATTGAGAATACTAAGGGAACTTAGAGATGTTTGTCCCATGCTTTTTTGAATTCAGTTACTGTCCTCATCTCTACCAGTGGAGGTGATACTGTAGAGATGAGGACAGTAACTGAATTCAAAAAAGCATGGGACAAACACAGAGGATCTCTAAAGGAAAAAAGGGGACTGTTGTAGTTGTTGATATGGAAGGACAGACTAGATAGGCCATGTGGTCTTTTTCTGTCATCATATTTCTATGTTTCTATGTTCTAGCAGCAACACTGACTGACCTTTTCAAGCCTCTTTGAAGTTGGGAGTGGTGCCAGAGGACTGGAGAGAGGCATATGTAGTCCCTTTACACAAAAGCGTAAGTAAGGATGTGGTTGAAAACCACATGCTGATTAGTTTAACCTTGGTGGTGAGTAAATGATTGGAAGTGCTGCTGAAAGAGAAAATAGTGAGGTTTCTGGAGTCCAATAGTTACTGGATCCGAGGCAGCATGGATTCACCAGAGGCAGCAGGGGCGGCTCAAGGCAATCTGCTGCCTGAGGCGAGGGATGAGATGGTGCCCCCTCCCCTGTGTGCGCCCCCCCCCCCCCCCCCCACCGCCAGGTAGGGATCTTTCTCAAAACTCCAGTCAGGGACTGAACCAAATCAAAAAGTCAATTAGATAATGTGGAGCAAATACAAGATGTTCACACACCAAGGAACTGAAAGAAAGAGCGAGAACCACAGCAGTTTATAACTCCAAATTATAATTCATTTGTATTTTGTTATAAACTGCATTATGGTGCTTGCTTTTTCTTTTTGAACATACATTTTGCATTCACAGAACCCTCCTCCCTCCCCTCAACAATGGGTGCAGAGCAGAGGTAGGACATTCACCCACAGAATTCAATATATTTAAAAAAAAAAAAAAAAAAGCTGATTCTGGTCATCTCACCAACAACAAATTCTCCAGTACTAGGCATATTGGGAACTAATATAAAACCCTACTAAAGTCACTAAGATCTGCAAGGCCAATCTACCATACCTTACCAGCATACACTTCCAAAACTCATATAATAAGGGGCCTACCAAGAAAAAAGCAGCACTATAAACACTGCAAGGGCCCCTCAACATCTATACACTTATTTGAAAAGCTGAACAAGTCAAACTACTACAGTACAGATCCCTACGTACAAATTCCATGTTAACAGAACACCTGGCCTTGGTCACACACTCAGAACACAGACCCTCACCAAGTAAAGAATAAGTGACCTAAAGTAAAAATAAAAGTATGTAGACAAAAATTAAAATGAAACCCCAAGAAGCCAGACTCCGCATGCGGTGCCAGACGAGATAAGAGATGCAGTTCCCCATACTGTGTGAAATATAGATAGCACAAAGTCCAATCACTAAACTGAAAATAAAATTATTTTTTCTACCTTTGTTGTCTGATGATTTTTGATCATGCTGGTCCCGATCTGAGGTTTCCGTTTTCCTCTGTCTTCTCTTAGCTCTTTCTATGGTCTATAGTCCATCTGCTATTTCTTGTCTCTCGTTTTGATTTCTTCATTTTCTTCTATCAGCCTTTTTTCAGTCCCAGTAACTCTCCCTAGTATCAGCCCCCTTTACAGCCTCCCCTCCCAGTACCAACCCCCTTGCCTTTCCAGTACCGCCACTGGTGTCTGTTCTCTTCCAGTCCCCCTCCTTCCCCATCATCCAGCTCTTTCTAGTTAAAATACCATCCCAGGTATCAGCGAACGTCCAGTCCCAGTGCCCCCTCCCATGTCAGCTCCCTTCCAGCTCCACTTCTGCCCTGTCCATCCACCTTTCAGTGCCATCCCCGGGTGTCAGCTCCCTTCCAGCTCCCCCCCCCCATGTCTGCTTCCTTCCATCTCCCCTCCCCCCCGGTCTGTTCCCCTCCAGGCCCCCTCTTGACTGCTCCCCTCCAGGCCCCCCCTTGTCTGCTCCCTTCCAGTCCCCCCCCTGGTCTGCTCCCTTCCATGCCCCCCTTGACTGCTCCCTTCCAAGCCCCCCCCCCGGTCTGTTCTCCTCCAAGCCCCCCCTGGTCTGCTCCCTTCCAGGCCCCCCCTTGACTGCTCCCTTCCAGGCCCACCCTTGACTGCTCCCTTCCAGGCCCCTCCTTGACTGCTCCCCTGAAGGCCCCCTCTTGACTGCTCCCCTGAAGGCTGCCATTTGTCTGCCCCCCTCCAGCCCCCCTGTCTTCTCCCCTCCAGGCCCCCCCTGGTCTGCTCCCCTCCAGGCCCCCCCCATCTGCTCCCCTCCAGGCCCCCCCTTGACTGCTCCCTTCCAGGCCCCCTTTGTCTGCTCTCCTCCAGGCCCCCCCTGGATGTGCTCCCTTCCAGGCTCTCCTTGACTGCTCCCTTCCAGGTCCCCCCTTGACTGCTCCCCTGAAGGCCCCCCTCGTCTGCTTCCCCCCCACCTCACCTCACCGATCCTTTAAAATGAAATGAAAGCAACCATGGGAACATTTCTCCGTTCCCGCGGCTCTGCTTTCAAACTGTTTGGCCCGTCAATCTTCGTGGAGCTGGCGGAGGGGCTGAGGTCGTCGCTTTCACCACCCTTCTGCTTCTGCTGGCTGCTTCCTCCAAAACAAAAGCAGCTCTGTTCCCGTGGCTGCTTTCATTTCATTTTAAAAGATGAATCTTTGCAGACGGGCGGTTCTATCATAGGCAGTTTCTAAGGAGCGACAAATAGTGCCACCCCCTAAAATCTGCTGCCTGAGGTGACTGCCTCAGGTCACCTAATGATAGAACCGCCCCTGAGAGGCAGGTCTTAGCAAACAAATCTGATTGATTTCTTTGAATGGGCGACCAGGGAGTTGGACCGAGGGAGAGCCCTGGATGTGGTGTATTTAGATTTCAGTAATGTTTTTTGACACTGTTCTGCACAGGCGACTTATAAACAAACTGAACACCCTAGGGATGGACCCTAAAGTTACTTCTTGGGTTAGAAATTGGTTGAGTGGGAGGTGCCAAAGGATACAGGTAAATGGAGCTCACTCTGAGGAGAAGAATGTTACCAGAGGTGTGTTGTAAGGATCTGTCCTTGGTCCGATTCTTTTTAACATCTTTGTTAGTGATATAGCGGAAGGGCTGTCAGGTAAGGTTTGCCTCTTTGTGGATGATACCAAAATCTGCAATAGAGTAGATACCCAGGAAGGTGTAAATAACATGAGGAGGGATCTAGCTAAGCTTGAGGAATGGTCTAGAATTTGGCAGCTGAGATTTAATGTTAAAAAATGCAAGGTCATGTATTTGGGATGAAACAATCCAAGAGAGTGATATAGTATAGGAGGTGAAGTACTTCTGTCCACAAAAAAGGAGCTGGACCTAGGCGTGATTGTGTCTGATGATCTTAAAGTAGCTATACAGGTAGAAAAGGTGATGGTGAAAGCTAGAAGGATGCTTGGGTGCATAGGGAGAGGAATGACTAGCAGAAGAAAGGAGGTAATGGGGCATCTGTATAAATCTTTGTGGGACCTCATTTGGAGTATTGTATGCAATTCTGGAGACAGCACCTTCAAAAGGATATAACCAGCTTGGTGTTGGTGCAGAGGGTGGCTACTAAAATGGTTAGTGGTCTTAGTTATAAAGCATATGAGGACAGACCTAAGGATCTTAATATGTATACTTTAGAGGAAAGGAGGGATAGAGTGATATGACTGAGACATTTAAATACCTCTGTGGTATAAATGCACAAGAGGACAGACGCTTTTGATTGAAAGCAAGCTGTGCTACGAGGGGACATAGGATGAAG
The DNA here is from genome assembly GCA_033557465.1 of Ichthyophis bannanicus. Lineage (NCBI taxonomy): Eukaryota > Metazoa > Chordata > Amphibia > Gymnophiona > Ichthyophiidae > Ichthyophis > Ichthyophis bannanicus. Next base: position 1,840,658,256 of record CM066032.1, read on the forward strand.
GTAAAAGGGGATATATTCAGGAGTGATTTGCGGAAACATTTCTTTACAGAAAGAGTAGTAGTTGAGAGGAATAGTCTCCCAGTGGAGGTAGTAGAGACAAGGACAGTATCTGAATTCAAAAAAGCGTGGGACAAACACAGAGGATCTCTAAAGGAAAAAAGGGGACTGTTGTAGTGGTTGATATGGAAGTGCAGACTAGATAGGCCATGAGTTTTTTTTCTTCCATCATGTTTCTATGTTTCTATGACTGAAAATTTACATACATGTTTTTTTGGAATGGCAAAATTTACCATGGTGGTAAGAGTGCATTTAGCTCTTCCCCTTGCAAGTGTTGTCTCAATGAAACAAGTACTTTTTTGCATGTTAGTTGTAGTCAGGAGCAAGTATAGGTATGAATGCATCAACAGTCAGGGCCAAATGTGTTTGATCCATTCCGAAAATGCATGGCAATGTGCATCTTCATTACACCACTCATTCCACCCCTCCACCATGCTCCATGTATCTAGCTTTTGTAAAATCGGTACAGAGACGTCTCTATAATTTGAATGTCTGAATGCCCATTTCAGATATCCAAATCAGGAAAATGCTCCCGTTGGTGTATTCTTTCCACTTTTCTTGATATTCTCAGCATCGTTCATTTAGATACCTGAGCGTCTTTTAGCATTCCTTTTTGAAACTGAGTTAAGAACTGGTTGACTGGGAGGCAGCCACGGGCTACCAGAAGTGTGCTGCAGGGGTCAGTCCTTGGTTTGGTTATTTCAACGTTTTTGTAATGGACATAATGGGTTATTGGGAAAAGGGAGACATTTTTGTGGAAAATGCCCAAATCTGCAATAGAGCAGACACCCTGGAAAGTATGAAGAACATGAAGAGTGATTTAGTGAAGCTTGGGGAATGATCTGGAGTGTGGCAGCTATAATTTAACACTAATAAATGCAGGGTCATGCATTTGGGCTTCAATATCTCTAGGCCTGGAAATGCTCAGCTGCCCCCCACCACCATCTGACATTCTCCAGCAGCAAGCACAGTGAGTCTCCAGCCGCTGCACCCTGCAATGTGTTCCAACCATACACATACTAACTGCATACAGTCTGATAGCTAGTCCATAGTGCATGTTCCTGGTGAAGATGTGTGCACCCAAAACTGGGATGTGAGCACACAAACCAAGCAGATAAGTCAGTGATTGGGCCCCAGAAAAAAAACATACACATATCACTTGAAAAAGATACTACATAGCACTATGGGGGAACCTAGCCATGCTGTGGTCACTGCTCAGTCAGGGTGAGAGTGACCTCCCAGCAGAACCTGCTGTGGCCACCCTGTACGTGCAGGTGGTGGTCGGGCACTACAATGTCCCAGCCATTGCCCTATGCCCTGTTCAGATGCATCCTGCCCAGGCCGCCCTGTCCGGGCCATACCCACAGTACCTTGCTCCTCATTATGCACATTGGCAGGCTAACACTGGAAACAGTGCAAGCAGTGTGAGCTGAGTAAGGTGTAGGCAGCCACAACACACTGGATAGACAGACACACACTCCCACACCTATGCCAGCATTTTACAAATATAGAGGCTTTTGGCAGCCCTGGCCACGACACCAGTCCTGGGCACAGTGCAGGCATGGCTATGATACGCAATACTGTTGGGGTCACTCTCAGGAGTGGTAAACACTGTCAGAAACCAAAACTGAAACACGCTCCACAGATATCAGAAAGGTTGCTACGATGCAGCTATATCAGCAAATTGTGCTTAACTTAGGAATTGCTATCTGCCATTAATCATAGCAACCTTTTGATATATGTGTAACGTATTCCCAGGTTTAGGGCGGCATTGCTAAGTTATGCAAGTGCTAGTATTGGGAGATGCTGCTGCACGCAGGGCCCAACAGCCTGACCCTCCATGAGGCTTTGGATAGTGGAGCCTGTGGGTGCGGATGTTTCTGCCCCTGTTGGCCGCTGTTCTAGGGCAGAGGTTCCCGACTCCGGTCCTGGTGGGCCAAACACTGTTCGGGTTTTCATGCTGTCCCTAATGAATATGCATGAGATACATTTGCATACCATGGGGGTGGCGCATAGAAATGCAGCACAGGCATCTTTATTAGAGACAGCATGAAACCTGAATGGTGTTTGGCCCTCCAGGACTGGAGTAGGGAAACTCTCCTCTAGGTATTGCACATGTTTATGCTGTCTGTGCTCTGTAGGGTAAAATATAGGCGTTTCAGGCATGTTTATGTTATCTGCAATAAAGGTTCCGTCTTTATTACCATGGTTTAGTACTGGGTAAAATATGAGGACTGGGTTGGTGGGAGCCACAGCTGGGACTTGAACCTGTGACCTTCTGCTCCTGAACATACTGGCTGTGTGTACTGCACAACACTGCTGCCACAGGGACAGTTCATGCCCTGGGGATACCATGACTGTTTGTCAGACAGCCCCTGTCTGTTGCAGTGCACAGCACCCACCTAAACGGGGCTAGACCATGGTCTGCTGTGGGCAGATGTCACTGCCCCCTCCACCACCAGTACCCCTTCGCCACCATGCTGACATGCCCTTATGCTGGTGGTGCTGGTGGTGCGCAGTCTCAGGCCATCCAGTGTGCCGGTAGATGGCTGCCTATGGTGTGGGATCTGGGGTAGGGGTGCCTGCATAGACATCCACGCTTCCCCCCCCCCACCACCGCCTGCCAATGTTCTGTGCCCTTGGGGGTACCTGCAGGGTACTATCCCCTGTGACACTGTGAGAAACACACTCGTGCCCATGTTGGGCCCTCATCAGTTGCTGTCTGGCTGCTTTACTGTTTCAGCATTCCTATGGGCCACCTAGGCATCTCCCTAGTCCGCACTGTGCCCCAGCTATACCACAGCATGTGCCGCTTGCAGCCCTCTGTATCCCATTTCCAGCATCTGTACAGTTGCCCTTTCTGACATGCCCACCCTGCTGTTGCAGGACATGTGCACACCATAAGAAACCTGTCCAATAAAAAGGGAAAACCCTGATCAGCGCTATTTCAATGTTGGATCATTCACCTTGTAGGGGGACAGAGCATAGACCCTTCCACAAATTATATCTTTTTTTTGGAGCTTTCTCAGTAGTGTTTTTTTTATTTTTTTATTTTTCCATTAATATCACTATTGGCCAGCTTGGTTATGGTAATTTTAAATTTTGTTCAGGTCATTTTCCATGTTTATTTGCCCTTTTGTTCCGTGCACATGTATCGCAACTATCACTTTTTTTAGGTTTGCCTGGCTTTGCTATACATTGCTGATGGAAATGGTTTCTCTTTTCTGCAAATGTGCCTTAACGCAAGGGTTTCACTGGCGTTAGTGGTCAGACCCGGATTCCACAGCGTTAGTGTGCCTGGAGCCTCTGCCCTCCTACTCTCCATCCACTGACTCCTTCTCTCCACCCTCTGGGGAGCCTTCCTTCGCCCTTCAGCGCCGGATTTCACAACGTTAGGGTGCCTTAACGCCGCAGGCGCATTATCGCACGATAAGGTACGTTATCGCTCGATAACGCTCCTTGATCGCCTGATAACGTACCTTATCGCACACTAATTCCGCCACTGCAATGTTAGCGCCCTTTAGTAAACATACCCCTAAGTCTCTCCCCATATGCTTTAAGATGAAAAACACTGACCATTTCAGTAGCCAGCCTCTGAACCAACTTCATCTATCTAAAGATCTCTTGCTCTCTTTATATTGAAAAGCATTAAACAGGATGGATATGTATGTAAAATACCACACCGCACAGGCAAATAGAAAAAGAACAAAAAAATTGTTCTATAAATGAACTCATCGACCATCTCTGATATTCTAAGGAGATTAAGAAAAGTAATAGATACTTATCAGGTATTCCCAGAGATATCTAATAACGCTTTTCTCTGGTGTTCTGACTTTAATCCTGTCCTCTGATTTAATCCTGATGGTGTATGCCAGAAAGCCATTCACTTCTTCGTTGAGAACCATGCCAAACCTCCAGGTACAAAGTGATTGTTTTCTGTGGAATGCACTCTGCTTTTTTGGATGTGGTTCACATTGCTCACAGGTCTGGAAGAACTCCATTCCGCTTCTCTTGAACCAGGCTGAGCCTGGATTCCTTGGCTCCAAACAGGCATGAGTATGGTTGGCTAGTCTTCACTAGTGATAACTACTCCGGACTTTGTTCCCTTCCAGGTCCTCCTTGAAGTATTTCAGAAATATAATAGCACAGAAGAGGCTTGAAAAGAACGAAAGAAAATACCGGAATCCTGGTCAACTGTTTGCATAATTTTTTTTTTAATGTACTGACACAGCGGAGGGTTTGGCTTTCTTTTCCTTTCTTCTGGATCGATGCTTCTGCATCTACTGCATGTGTTAGCATGGAAGGTGTAGTAGTAGAGCTGCTCGATGTGAAAGAGAAGCTTATATTTTACTTTAGGTCATTAAAATATTATTAAACTGGGACTCAATTTTATTTCCCAAATCACAGCCTAAGAGGGTCTTTTACAAATGGGCGCTACATGACAGCATGTGTTCTGGCACATGCTAAAGGCATGCTGGGACACACATTGCCAGGCAGTGCAGGGTGATTCCCATGATAACTGTGAACCCGTGTTAGAGGCTCAAGTGAGCGGAATAGGGTCGGAGAGTGGACATGGTGAGCTTGGCACAGTTAGCACTGTCTTAACCTCAATAGAAGGCTTTGGTGCATCCGCGATAATGCAGCGCACGCTATATGCCCCCGACAGTTAATGTGGGGATGTTGCATATAAGGCATGCCGTGATTTTGGTGCTAATCACATGCTGTATGCAACACCTTAGTGCCCATTTGTAAAAAAAACACTAAGGGGTATGTTTACTAAACCGTCTTAACGTAGCAGCGGCGACATTATCGTGCGATACGTAACGTTATCGTGCTATAATGTCACGTATTGCGCGATAACGTTGGCAGCGGCGTTAAGGCACACTAACGCTGTGAAATCCGGCTCTGAAGGATGGAGTAAGGCCTCCCAGAGGGCAGAGATAGGGGTCAATGGGCAGAGAGTGGGCGGGGAGAGGCTCCAGGCATACTAACACTGTGAAATCCGGGTCTGAACACTAACGCCAGTGAAACCCTCGCGTTAGAGGCACATTTGCAGGAGAGAGAAACCATTTCAGTCAGCAATGTACAGCAAAGGCAGGGAAACCCAGAAAAAGTGATAGTAATGATACATGTGCAGGAACGAAAAAGGCAAATAAACATATAAAATGACCAGAACCACATCTGAAATCCCAATAACCAAGCTGGCCAATAGTGATATTAATGATAAACATAAGCGTAAAAAGAAAGCTATCATGTGTGGAAGGGTCTATGCTTTGTCTCCCTACAAAGTGAATAATCCCACATTGAAATAGCAGTGATCAGGGTTTTTGTCATTTATATTGGGCAGGTTTGTTAGGGCGTGCACATGTGCAGCAACATCAGAGTGGGCAAGTAGGAAAGGGCAACTGTACTGTTGCTGTAAATGGGATACAGGGGGCTGCAGGTGGCACATGCTGTGGTCCAGCTGGGGCACAGTGCAGACTAGGCAGATGCTTAGGTGGCACATAGGAATGCCAAAACTGTAAAGCAGCAAGACAGCAACTGACGAGGGACCAACATGGGCACGAGTGTGTGCCCCACAGTGTCACAGGGGATATTACCCAGCAGGTACCCCCAGGGCACATAACATTGGCAGGCAGTGCCGGGGGGAAGCGTGCATGTTCCTGTAGGCACCCCTACCCGAGAACCCACACTATAGGCAGCTGCCTCCCGGCACACTGGATGGCATGGGACTGCGCACAACCAGCACCTCCGGCATAAGGGCATGTCAGCATGGTGCCAGAGGGGTGCTGGTGGCGGAGGGGGCAGTGGCATCTGCCCACAGCAGACTATGGCCAAGCCCTGTTTAAGTGGGTGCCGTGCACTTCAACAGACAAGGTCTGTCTGACGAACAGTCATGGTATCCCCAGGGAATGATCTGCCCCTGTGGCAACAGTTTGGTGCAGTACACACAGCCAGTGTGTACAGGGGCAGAAGGTCACAAGTTCAAGTTCCAGCTGTGGCTCCTGCCAACCTTGTCCCCATATTTTACCCAGTACTAAACCATGGTAATAAAGATGGAACCTTCATTGCGGATAAGTCAAATATGCTTCTAACGCCTATATTTTACCCTACAGAGCACAGACACCATAAACATGTGCAATCCCTATAGCAGAGTTTCCCAACTGCAGTCCTGGAGGGCCAAACACCATTCAGGTTTGATGCTGTCCCTAATAAATATGCCTGTGCTGCATTTGTATGCATTGCCCCCATTGTATGCAAATGTATCTCATGCATATTCATTAGGGACAGCTTGAAAACCTGAACAGTGTTTGGCCCACCGGGACCAGAGTTGGGAACCTCTGTCCTAGAGCAGTGGCTAACAGGGGCAGAAACACCTACAACCACAGGCTCCACTATCCAAAGCCTCATGGAGAGTCAGGGTGTTGGGCCCTGCGCGGAGCAGCATCTCCCAATACTGGCACCTGCATACCTTAGCAATGCCGTCCTAAACTTGGGAACACGTCCCACATATATCAAAAGGTTGCTACGATTAATGTCAGCTAACAAATCCTAAGTTAAACATGATTTGTTGATAGAGATTCATCATAGCAACCTTTCTGATATCTGAGGAGTGTGTTTCAGTTATTGCTTCTGACAGTGTTTACCACCCCGGGGAGTGACCCCAACAGTATTGCATACCATAGCAATGCCTGCACTGTGCCCAGGACTGGTGAGGCGGCCAAGGCTGCCACAAACCTCCATATTTGCACAATGCTGGCATAGGTGTGGGAGTGTGTGTATGTCTATCCAGTGTGTTGTGTGGCTGCCCACACCTTACTGAGCCCACACTGCTTGCACTGTTTCCAGTGTTAGCCTGCCAATGTGCATAATGAGGAGCAAGGTACTGTGGGTATGGCCCGGACAGGGTGGCCTGGGCAGGATGCATCTGCAAAGTGTATAGGGCAATGGCTGGGACATTGTAGTGCTCAACCACCACCTGCATGGACAGGGTGGCCACAGCATGTCATGCTGGGAGGTCACTCTCACCCTGACTGAGCAGTGACCACGGCATGGCTAGGTTCCCCCATAGTGCTTTGCAGCATTTCTTTCATGTGATATTTATGGGTTCTCGTTTCTGGGGTCCAATCACTGACATACCTGCTTGGTGTGTGTTCTCACATCCCATTTTTGGGTGCACACAGTTCCTCCAGGAACATGCACTATGTACTAGCTAGCAGACTGTCTGCAGTTAGCATGTGTATGGCTTGAACACCTTGCAGGGTGGAGACTGACTGTGCTCTCTGCTGGTGAATGTCAGATAATAGTTGGGGGTTGGGGGTTGGGGGGGGGGGTGGCAGCTGAGCTTTTCCAGTGTTCTGCTTGTCTCCCATTTCCTTATGTGATGTGTACAGATCTGCATCGATTGCCCTGTAGGGTGCCTGTTCCCCAGCAGGACTGGGGTTGATGGTCCTCTCTACTGCCACCATTGCAGAGATGTACAATGTAGATCTGTTGGTGGGAGATCCTGTCCCCCCCCCCTCCCGAGCCACAGAGAGTAGGTTGGGTGGTGCTACATTATCCACTTTTGGGTCCAAACACCCCCCTTCACCTATAACACGTGATCATGGCACCCACACAGGATATGCACTATTCTGGATGCATCATAGTCCACAAGGGCTAGACATGACTGGGAATTACAGATGGACACAGGTGTATCTGCAAGAACTATCTATCACACACTGGAACTAATGGAGACCTGCAGCATAGCCTATCGCATCCAAGCCAGGTGCTGCTGACCTGGTGCTGGGTGCCCCACCTCACCCTTAGGGTGAGCACAGGACCCGCACAATGTCACGGTCTGTAGCTACTCTGTGCCAGTAACACACATGGTCAGTTCCCCCTACCAGGCCTAGGTGCTGTGGGGGTGCATACTCCATTATGTAATCAGCTGTAGACTGCTCATCTGCATGTGCAGTGCATCATGGTTACGGGTGGGTTTACCCTATTCTGGTAACCACAGCAGACAGTTTGTGTGGTGACCTGCAGTCTTTCTGTAGCCAGCCAGCAGTGTGATAGCAGCTATAGAGATGTAGCCTACTGGTTACACCAATGACTGTGGAGGCAGAGATCATGGGTTCAATCCTGCAGTGGTGTAATCTAAAAAGGCTGTCTGAGGCATTTTCATTTAAATTAAATCAGTGCTGTCAGCAGAAACACCCTCGCAGTGCTGTAGACTAAGGTGCCTCATAGGCACCCTATAGGGTACATTATAGGATGCCTTGGCAGACAGGGCACTTTATAATGTGACCTATGGGGCGCCTTATGAGGTACTTTAAGTTACAGCACTGTGAGGGTGTTTTTGCTGGCAGCACTGATTTAAATTAAAAGAAAATGCCTCAGACAGCCTTTTAAGATTACACCACTGCAGAATCAAACCCATGACCTCTGCCTCCACAGTCATTGGCATAACCAGTGGGCTACATCATTATAGCTTCTAATACTGCGCTGGCATGTACTTAGGGTTAACGCGCATTAACGTGCCACAGCGCCCACTATTGCGCGATATAGATTCTTGCTACCTTAGGACTGGAACGCCCACTCATTATATGACATTCTTCACATTATCGCTGCAACTAGCGCCGGTAACATTAGGACGGTTTAGTAAACATACTCCTAAGTCTTTTATCTCTTCATTCACAACTTCACGTCCCCTTCCTTGAGTTTTCTTGTTCAATTCCACCTTTATGAGAAGCTGAACATATCAGTGCAACTAATGACCAAACTAATTATCCAAAAGTGAGATTGAAACAATTATTAAGCATTTTTGTAAATGCAATCAAAGTTTTATTAAGCATTTCCCAAAAATAAGATAGCAAAGCACTACATGGTTGATGGTTTACACTCATCTTAAAATTTGATATACCGCCCTTCCCATGGTCTCAGGGCTGTTACAGAATAAAATCCAACATCCCTGTGAAGATAAGGTACCATCAAGATGTAAATCGGCTCCTAAACCCAGATAATTTTGATTTTACATTTTTCCAGTTAAAGCCCTCAAAAAAAACTAGCAAAAAGAAAAAAGAGTGAAAAAGAAGGGAGAAATTAGCGGAACAATTCAGAAAGTATGGTTAAGGAACAAAAATGATCAGACTGAAGGACATCAACTCTGCAAAAGCTCCAAGATCACTCAACAAACTCCATTAATAAGATTCCAGAATAGGAAATAAGATCTCAGATGTTGAGGCTTTGATGGAAGAAGCTGACTTGGATTTTGTGGCGGTTACGGAGACATGGTTCATGGACAACCTTAACTGAGAAGTAATTATACTGGGCTATACTTTATTCAGGAAGCACAGGGTAGGAAGAAGGGGAGCAGGAGTAGCACTATATGTAAAAAATAATATTAAAGCTATATAATTACAGGGCTTAAAAGGGAGTGAGCAGGCCCTGTGGGCTAAACTAGATAGAGGGAATGGGAAATCCAATTTGCATTGGTATGACATATAGATCTCCTTCACAGGGAGAAGAAGTGGGCGGAGATTTAATAGAAGACATATGCAGTATTGCCATGAAAGAAGAGGTGTTACGGATAGGTGATTTCAATATGCAGGATGTTGATTGGCACATCCCTGCTGCAGTGTCATCTAGAAGTAAGGAGATCCTAAATTCTCTACAGGGAGAACCCACACATGAAGGGGCCATACTGGACTTGGTCCTTACAAATGGGGAAAGTGTTTTGGATGTTATAATGGGAGATCATCTTGCATCCAGTGATCACCAGATGTTGTGGTTCAATATTAGGACTAGGGCTAATAAAATCCATTCAAAAGTGAGGGTCCTAGACTTTAAGAAAACTAACTTTGCCAAGATGGAACAGCTGGGGAGTCATTAGCAGGATGGAAACAGCTGGGGGAAGTAGAAAAAAATGGGCAAAACTGAAAGGTGAGATTTTAATGGCAACAAACATTTTGGTTAGGTAAATAAATGTAAAAGAAAAAGGAGGTTGTTATGGTTCTCAAAAGACGTAGCCGAAAAGCTGAAGAAAAAGAGATCACAGAGAGAGGAAGACAAGCATCAATATTTGGGAAAACTCAGAGAAGCTAGGAAAGTAGCCACAAAAGCAAAGATACAAAAAGAAAAAGAGATAGCCAATGAAATAAAATGGGGGGGGGGGGGGGCACAAGACATTTTTCAGATATGTTAGTGAGAGAAGGAAGTACAAATATGGTATTATCAGACTCAAGGGAGAAAGGGAGGAATATGTAGATGCTGATGAGGATAAAGCAGATTTTCTTAACAAATAATATTTTTCTGTGTTCACAGAGGAAGGGCCAGGAGAAAGACCTCAGAAAACATCCACAAGCAGGAGAAGTGAAGGGGATCTTGAACAATTTTCAGATGACTGTGTTCATGAAGAATTAGCTAAACTAAAAGTAGACAAAGTGATGGGGCCAGATGGGATCCAAAAGTATTTGAAGGAACTTGGACACATTCTATCTGATCCACTGACTGACCTTTTCAGTGCTTCTTTAGAATCAGGAGTTGTCCCAGAGGACTGGAGAACAGTACATGTGGTCACCTTATAAAAAAGTGAAAGTAAGGATGAGGTTGAGAACTACAGGTTGGTTAGTCTGACTTCTGTGGTGAGTAAATTATTGGAAATGCTGCTAAAACAGAGCATAGTGAGGTTTCTAAAGTCCAATGGATTGCAGGATTCGAGGCAGCATGGGTTTACTAGGGACAGGTCTTGTCAGACAGTTGGACCAAGGGAGAGCCCTAGATGTGGTAACAGATCTAGATAAGCTTGAAAAATGGTCCAGAATTTGGCAGCTGAGATTTAATGCTAAAAACTGCAGGTTCATGCATTTGGGCTGCAAAAATCCAAAGGAGCGGTACAGTGTTGTGGGTGAAGTACTTTTGTCCATGAAAGAAGAGGGGGACCTGGCCGTAATTGTTTCTGATGATCTTAAAGTGGCTAAACAGGTAAAAAAAGGTGATGGTGAAAGCCAGAAGGATGCTTGGGTGCATAGGGAGAGGAATGGCCAGCAGAAAAAAGGAGGTGATAGTGCCTCGGTAAAAGTTTCTGATGTAACTTCATTTGGAGTATTGTGTGAAATTCTGGAGACAACACCTTCAAAAGGATATAAGCAGGTTGGAGTCGGTGCAGAGGATGGCTACTAAAATGGTTAAAGGTCTTCGCTATGAAGCATATGAGGACAGACTTAAAGATCTTATTATGTATAGTTTAGAAGAAACAGTTTAGGGGGATTCTGACTTAGAGGTGTTCAGTCATAATCCCACAGATGGTAGCTTCGCCCCATTGGCTCCTCAGCCAAGCACATACACCAAATGTCTGAACCTGCGGTTCCTCTCGTGAGACAGGTTAGTTTTCCCTACTGATGATGGGTCGTTGCGATAGTTTAGAAGAAAGGCAGGATAGGGGTGATATGTTAGAGACATTTAAATACCTTCATGACATAAATGCACAGGAGGGTCTCTTTCAATTAAAGACAAGCTCTGCTATGAGGGGAAATAGGATGAGAGTGAAAGGGGACAGACTCAGGAGTATTATGCGGAAATATTTCTTTACGGAAAGAGCAGTAGATGCGTGGAATAGTCTCCCAGTGGAGATGATTGAGACAAGGAAAATATTTGAATTCAAAAAAGCATGGGACAAACAAAGAGGATCTCTAAAAGTAAAAAGAGGACTTTTGTAGTAGTTGATATGGAAGGGCAGACTAGATTGGCCATGTGGTCTTTTTCTACGTCATGTTTCCACACAGTATTCAAAACCCTCCAAACAGAAACACCAAACTGCCTGAAGACACTTATTCGAACCACCTCGGAAAACAGACCACGGAGAAACAGAAACAAAAACTCACTTGTGGTACCCACTGAATTCAGGATATGTAAGTCCTCCACATCAAAGAGAGCCTTCTTCCTCTACTCACCAATTCTGTGGAACTCACTGCCTTAAGACTTAAAAAACTCTAAGACCCAAACACTTTCCGCAAGCTACTAAAAACATATCTGTTCAAGGAACATTTCGGGGAGACAATTACTTAAAAAAATGTACTAATGACTAGTTGTAATACCAATCAATTAAAAAAAAAACTCCAACTCCTCACCAAAATTACTAGTCACAATCCACAATATTATTCATCTCATTGTAATCAAAAGTTCATATATCACTCCCTAGATATGATCTTACTTCTTTCCTTGTATTTAATTCAAAGCTGAACACAGCATATTGGGAGTTCAATATTTTACTTCCTTCAATCCCCATCATTCCTCTTGCCAATGATTCCTGTATAATGTGATACATGTGTTAATCATTTTTAATCTTGTTACTATTGTTAAATTGTTAAATGCACTATATTAAGCTTTGTTCTATGTAAACTACTAAATTTTGAGTTCCTTGTAAACCACTTTGATTCACGAAAAGCGCTTAGCACCTGATTGAATGGTGCTTCTTCTTCCTTTGCACTGGGGTCTTTAAACATCAGTTTGCACCATGGTACACAATCAAAGTTGTATGGCCGCTGGCATGTGCCCAAAGGGGCGTAACCCAAGGCGCAGGTTTTGCCCCTTGGGAGCCCCTGAGGAGCGTCAAAGAATCACCCTAGTCCTCACACACCTCCAGTCATGGTTAAGCAGAAAGTGAAGAGTACTTGTGAGTACTCCCCTGCCTGGGGTATCAACTGTGTGAGAGAATAGTGTGGGGTTAACATCTGACATTTCCTTAAGTTTGAGGTTTCGTACCCCTCTCCTCAACCTAGTTTGACAGTCTCTGCTCAATCCCCGACAGACTGTTTGACAGGGGTAGGAGGGATGTCGCCCACCCTTACCCCTGCACTCAGTACTGGCCTCCAGATGAGTGGTATGATAGGGGAGACTAGTTTGCCATATCCGCTGCTAGTATCTTTGCCACCGCATGATTCTTTGTCAGTGGGCCCTGATACTGTGTCATCTGACATCTGACATCTCATTGAAAGATGTGTTGGCTGCAGGTCACTGGGTGGAAAGAACACTTTTGAGTCCTCTCTTGCAGCTGTGTGACTTCACCCATGATACCGCTGCAGTTGTGCATGGCCATGGAGATCGCAGTGCAGCAGTGGGGGAGAAGATTCAAAGGTTACAAGGATCCAAGGTGATCCGGGGAACTACAGACTGGTGAGCCTGACGTCAGTACCGGGAAAAATGGTAGAAACCATCATAAAGAATAAAATTACTCAGCATGTAGATAGTCATGGCCTAATGGGAGACAGCCAACATGGCTTTAGACAAGTAAGATCTTGTCTTACTAATCTGTTATGTTTTTTTGAAGGTGTGAATAAACAGGTGGACAAAGGTGAGCCGGTTGATATAGTGTATCTGGACTTTCAGAAAGCCTTTGACAAAGTCCCTCATCAGAGACTTGCCAAACTAAAGAGTCATGGGATAGGAGGCAGTGTACTACTGTGGATCAGGAACTGGTTAAAAGATAGAAAGCAGAGGGTAGGGCTAAATGGCCAATTTTCCCAATGGAGAAAGGTGAATAGTGGTGTACCACAGGGATCTTTGCTGGGTCTGCTGCTTTTTGACATATTCATAAATGACCTGGAAAGTGGAATAACGAGTGAGGTTATCAAATTTGCAGATGACACAAAACTATTTAAAGTTGTTAAAACCCAAGAGGATTGTGGAAAATTGCAAAAAGATCTTGATAAATTGGAAGACTGGGCATCAAAATGGCAGATGAAATTTAATGTGTACAAGTGCAAAGTTATGCACCTAGGGAAGAACAACCCAAACTATGGTTACACGATGCAAGGTTCCACATTAGGAACCACCACCCAGGAAAAAGATTTTGGCGTCATTGTGGATAACATGTTAAAACCCTTGGCCCAGTGTGCAGTGGCAGCCAAGAGAGCAAATAGAATACTAGGTATCATAAGGAAAGGAATGTAAAATAAAACAAAACATATTATAATGCCTCTCTATCGTTCCATGGTGAGACTGCACCTTGAATACTGTGTGCAATTCTGGTGGCCGTATCTTAAAAAGGATATAGCATTATTAGAAAAGGTTCAGAGAAGAGCCACCAAAATGGTGAAGGGGATGGAAGGATACTCCTATGAAGAAAGGCTAAAAAGGTTAGGGCTCTTTAACCTGGAAAAGAGATGGCTGAGGGGAGATATGATAGAACATAAGAACATAAGAACATAAGATATGCCATACTGGGTCAGACCAAGGTCCATCAAGCCCAGTATTCTGTTTCCAACAGTGGCCAATCTAGGTCATACGTACCTAGCAGTTTCCCCAAGGGACACAGGTTCCACAATGCTTGTATTGGTTCAAGCATTGATATCCTGGGTCCCTTCTTAATAATGGCTAATGGACCTTTCCTCCAGGAACTTGTCCAAACCTTTTTTAAACCCAGCTACACTAACAGCCTTTACTACATCCTCCGGTAACAAATTCCAGAGTTTGATTACACGTTGAGTGAAAAAATATTTTCTTTTATTAGTCTTAAATAGTTTACCCTGTAGCTTCATTGCATGTCCCCTAGTCTTTCTATATTCTGATAAGGTAAACAATCGATCTACGTTTACCCGTTCCACTCCGCTCATTAATTTATAGACTTCTATCATATCTCCCCTCAGCCGTCTCTTTTCCAGGTTAAAGAGCCCTAACCTTTTTAGCCTTTCTTCATAGGAGTATCCTTCCATCCCCTTTACCATTTTGGTGGCTCTTCTCTGAACCTTTTCTAATAACTCTATATCCTTTTTAAGATACGGCGACCAGAATTGCACACAATATTCAAGGTGCGGTCTCACCATTGAACGATATAGAGGCATTATAATATCCTTTGTTTTATTTTCCATTCCTTTCCTTATCATACCTAGCATTCTATTTGCTCTCTTGGCCGCCGCTGCACACTGGGCCGAGGGTTTTAACATGGTATCCACAATGACGCCTAAATCTTTTTCCTGGGTGGTGGTTCCTAATGTGGAACCTTGCATCGTGTAACCATAGTTTGGGTTGTTCTTCCCTAGGTGCATAACCTTGCACTTGTCCACATTAAATTTCATCTGCCATTTTGATGCCCAGTCTTCCAATTTATCAAGATCCTCTTGCAATTTTCCACAATCCTCTTGGGTTTTAACAACTTTAAATAGTTTTGTGTCATCTGCAAATTTGATAACCTCACTCGTTATTCCACTTTCCAGGTCATTTATGAATATATCAAAAAGCAGCGGACCCAGCACAGATCCCTGGGGTACACCACTATTCACCTTTCTCCATTGGGAAAATTGGCCATTTAGCCCTACCCTCTGCTTTCTATCTTTTAACCAGTTTCTGATCCACAATAGTACACTGCCTCCTATCCCATGACTCTTTAGTTTTGCCAAAAGTCTCTCATGAGGGACCTTGTCAAAGGCTTTCTGAAAGTCCAGATACACAATATCAACCGACTCACCTTTGTCCACCTGATTATTCACTCCTTCAAAAAAATATAACAGATTAGTAAGACAAGATCTTCCTTGTCTAAAGCCATGTTGGCTGTCTCTCATTAGTTCATGACTATCTACATGCTGAGTAATTTTATTCTTTATGATGGTTTCTATCATTTTTCCCGGTATTGACGTCAGGCTCACCGGTCTGTAGTTTCCCGGATCACCCCTGGAACCCTTCTTAAAAATTGGTGTTACAATGAACGGAGTGGAACGGGTAAACTTAGATCAATTGTTTATGTTATCAGAATATAGAAAGACTAGGGGACATGCAATGAAGCTACAGGGAAACTATTTAAGACTGATAAAAGAAAATATTTTTTTCACTCAACGTGCAATCAAACTCTGGAATTTGTTAACGGAGGATGTAGTAAAGGCTGTTAGTGTAGCTGGGTTTAAAAAAGATTTGGACAAGTTCCTGGAGGAAAGGTCCATAAACCATTATTAAGAAGGGACCCAGGATATCAATGCTTGAGCCAGAACAAACATTGTGGAACCTTTGTCTTTTGGGGAAACAGCTAGGAACGTATGACCTAGATTGGCCACTGTTGGAAACAGGATACTGGGCTTGATGGACCTTGGTCTGACCCAGTATGGCATATCTTATGTTCTTATGTTATTATGGGATGTGGCGAATGCTCAAGTGGTGGGTGCCTCTTGTGTTAAAGACAACCTTTTGCTATATAATAGATTAGAAGCCTTGGAAAATTTCTCACACTTGAGATACCTTAGGGTTTTGAATTTTCTGGTTGTTCAACTTGTCTTCTCTTAAGTTGTTCAAAAAATATGTGAAAGAGATTTTGTTATGTAATGCCTTTGATGAATTTTGTATTTCCTCTTTAGTTTATGTAACTCATTCTGTTGCTGTTAAACCTCAGGAGGAAGAGACTGATCAACCAGTGAGAACAGACTTTAGGGAGACTAACTTTGACAGGATGGGCCAATACCTCAGGGAGTTGTTAGCGGGATGGGAACAGCCCAGGGATGTAGAAAAACAGTGGGCAAAACTGAAAGGGGATATTTTAAGAGCTACAAACCTTTTTGTTAAAATAGTAAATAAAGGTAAAAGGAAAAGGAGACCTCTATGGCTTTTGAAAGAAGTAGCTGAAAAAGTGAAGAAAAAGAGGGAGGCCTTCATGAAATACAAGAGATTACAGAGAGAGAAAGACAGGCATCTATATTTGGAAAAACTTACAGAAGCTAGCAAAGTAATCAGGAAAGCAAAGATTCAAAAAGAGGAGGAAATAGCCAAAGCAATAAAATAGGGGGATAAGACATTTTTCAGACATGTTAGTGAGAAGAGGAAGGGCAAAAGTGGTATTGTCAGACTCAAGGGTGAAGGGGAGGAATATGTAGAAACTGATGAGGATAACGCGGAATTGCTTAACAAATATTTTTGTTCTGTGTTCACAGATGAAGAACCAGGAGCAGGACCTCAGAAAACACCCACAGATAGGAACAGAAACGAGAGACATCTTGAACAATTTTCAGAAGACTGTGTTTGTGAGAAACTAGCTCAACTTAAAGTAGAAAAAGCGATGGACTGGATGGGATACACGCTAGAATACTGAGGGAACTTGGGGACATTCTAGCACCTCCACTGACTGACCTATTCAATGCCTCATTGGAGTCGGGAGTGGTGCCAAAGTACTGGAGAGAGGCTCATGAGGTGCCTTTACACAAAAGCGGATGTGGTTGAAAACTGCAGGCCGGTTAGTTTAACTTGGGTGATGAGTAAATTATTGGAAACGCTTCTGAAAGAGAAAATAGTGAGGTGTCTGGATTCCAGCGGATTACAGAATCCGAGGCAGCATGGATTCACCAGAGGCAGGTCTTGTTAGACAAATCTGATTGATTTCTTTGACTGGGTGACCAGGGAGTTGGACCGAGGGAGAACCCTAGATGTGGTGTATTTATATTTCAGTAGAAGCCTTTGACACTGTTCCTCACAGGCGACTTATAAACAAACTGAGCACCGTAGGGATGGACCCTAAAGTAACTGCTTGGGTTAGAAATTGGTTGGGTGGGAGGCGACAAAGAGTAAATGGAGTTCACTCTGAGAAGAAGGATGTTACCAGTGGTGTGCCCCAGGGATCTCTCCTTGGTCCGATTCTTTTTAACATCTTTGTTAATGATATAGCAGAAGGGCTGTTGGGTAAGGTTTGCCTCTTTGTGGATGATACCAAAATCTGCAATAGAGTAGACACCCAGGAAGGTGTAGATAACATGAGGAGGGATCTAGCTAAGCATGAAGAATGGTTTAGAATTTGGCAGCTGGGATTTAATGTTAAAAAATGTAAGGTCATGCATTTGGGCTGCAGCAATCCAAGGGAGCAATATAGTATAGGGGGTGAAGTACTTTTGTCCACTAAAGAAGAGCGGGACCTAGGTGTGGTTGTGTCTGATGATCTTAAAGTAGCTAAAAGGTGATGGCAAAAGCTAGAAGGATGCTTGGGTATATACAGAGAGGAATGGCTAGCAGAAAAAAGGAGGTGATAGTGCCTCTGTATAAGTCTTTGGTGCGACCTCATTTGGAGTATAGTGTGCAATTCTGGAGACCGCACCTTCAAAAGGATGTGAACAGAATGGAGTCGGTGCAGAAGGTGGCTACTAAAATGGTAGTGATCTTCATTATAAAGCATATGAGGACAGACTTAAGGATCTTAATATGTACACCTTAGTGGAAAGGCGAGATAGAGGTGATATGATTGAGATGTTTAAATACCTCCGTGGCATAAATGTTCAGGGGGAGAGCCTCTTTCAATTGGAAGCAAGTTCTGCTATGAGGGGACATGGGATGAGGGTGACAGGGAATAGATTCAGGAGTGATATGCGGAAATATTTCTTTACAGAAAGAGTGGTAGATCTGTGGAACAGTCCCCCAGTGGAGGTGGTAGAGATGAGGACAGTAACAGAATTCAAAAAAGCATGGGACAAACACAGAGGATCTCTAAAGGTAAAAAGGGAACTGTTGTAGTTGTTGATATTTATTTATTTATTTTATTTATTTAAAAGTTTTTCTATACCGCCTTATCCTTTAATCAAGGCGGTTTCCACAGCAAACAATCATAATGGTGGTTCAAATGTGTTTATGCAGTGATGCAGGTTGTGTGTATGTGTCGGTGTATATTAGATTCTTTTGAGCTATATACATTCTTATGTACAGGGCTATTTACATTATAAGCTATATACATTCTTATGTACAAGGGACAGGGGAGGGGGTTGGTCTTTTGTTCCTGCTTTTTGAGTAGATACTGTGATGTGTCCAAAGTGTTCAAAGAACAGTGTTGTCTTGAGCTGCTTCCGAAAGTCTGTGAGGTCTGTTGTTAGTCTTATTTCATCTGGGAGGGTGTTCCAAATTGCTGGTGCAGCCAGGGAAAGGGATCGTTCTGTTGTGTCCTTGCGGACCTTGGTGATGTCTTTTGGGGTGTTAACGCGATTGGAAGTACCTCTCCTCCTTGGTCGTGTGCTGCTGTCTGGTTGTATGAGTGTTTGTAGGCTGAGAGCTGATGACTGTTGTTTGATCTTGGAGATGTTTATGACCATTTTGTATTAGATGCGTGATATGATTGGGAGCCAGTGGAGGTCTTTCAGTATGGGTGTGATGTGTTCATGTCTTGTTGTGTCAGATATTATGTGGTAAGGATATGGAAGGACAGACTAGATAGGCCATGTGGTCTTTTTCTGTCATCATATTTCTATGTTTCTACAGATGAAGTAGATTTAACACATTTTTTAGAGACCTATTTAGAGATGGTCTTGAGGCGTGAAACCTTACTGATAGCGTTCGATTCTGAAAGAGAGACGATTTTGATTATGTGACTTTATTTTTCAAAAAAGGATGACCTTTTTTGTGGTCAGTCCTTGACTATGTTTTCTGATGTTGCTAAAGTGACACAGTTGCGACAGAAATTTTTCCGCAATTAAAACCTAAGATCGTAGCGTGTAGTGAAAAATTGTATTTAAAGTTTCCTTGCAAATGTTTTATTTCATATTCAGGCAATAGATATATCTTTACTGAGGTTTCCCAGCTGGAACAATTTTTGATGGGGTGTGGTATTATGGGCGTGCTGGGATGTAAATTGGATGTAAAGATTCTGGGATGTAAAGATTCTGTTTTGAGATGGATTCTTTTTCATTGTTTCTCTTTGATTGTAATCTCCATTTATGTGGATTTTGGTGCTCTTATATTATTTGTAATGTGATTTGTTTTTCCTGATGGAGTTATAGTTGTCACTTCTTTGATTATTTGAATATAATCATGATTGAAAACTTTAAGAAAAAAAAAAACTACATTGATTTTTTTGGTAGCTCACAAGGCAATGAGAATGTTGACAAAGTTTTCACTTCTCCTGTCTTTTAACTGATGGGATGAACCTGGCACAAACCTGGCACAACCCTTGGCTAAGTTCCTACTATAAAACAAAATGATAAAATATAAAATCAATCTCTTAGAAGAAACATTTCTCATACTACCCACCCCCTACATCACAATTGACCATTCTCTAGATCTCCTCTCACCATCCCAATAATTAATCTGGAAACAAAAGGTTTTAGCTTCTTAAGGAACAGCTCCCCCCCCTCCCCCCAATTTAACTCCTACTTCAACTCACAGGGGAGTTTATTCCATACCTAACGGATAGACAGATCCAGGTCAAGACTGGCCCCAGCACCTCCCGACCTATAAAAATCGAGCAAAGCATCCTAAAAGGATCCACCCTATCAGCGCTATTATTTAACCTCTACATTCAACCGATCTGCAACATCATGAAAGAACACAAGATACAATACACAATCTTTGCCGACGACATCATGATATATATTCCAGTCAACCTCGACAACCCAGACTACACCAAAATAACAGACTGTCTTAAACATATGACCAGCTGGTTTCAAGACAACAACCTGACCATAAACTACAACAAGACTGAGGCACTACTCATCACCCGAAACACTAGCTTTGTCCCTCCACCCTCCATCAAGGTCAACACAACAATACCCATAAAACCCTCCATAAAGGTCAACACAACAATACCCAAAACCCTCCATCAAGGTCAACACAACAATACCCATAAAACCGGAAGTGAAATACCTCGGAGTGACTCTCAACAAAGAACTAAACCTACAGTCACACATCAGCAGAACCACCAAATATGCATACCTCAAGATGAGACTAATCCGACGCCTCAAGCCCCTCCTCTCTCAGGATCATTTCCGCACAGTCTGTCAAGCACTAATAACTCCCATCCTAGACTTCTGCAACCCATAAGAACATAAGAACATAAGATATGCCATACTGGGTCAGACCAAGGTCCATCAAGCCCAGTATTCTGTTTCCAACAGTGGCCAATCTAGGTCATATGTACCTAGCAGTTTCCCCAAGAGACACAAGTTCCACAATGCTTGTACTGGGTCAAGCATTGATATCTTCGGTCCCTTCTTAATAATGGTTTATGGACCTTTCCTCCAGGAACTTGTCCAAACCTTTTTTAAACCCAGCTACACTAACAGCCTTTGCTACATCCTCCGGTAACAAATTCCAGAGTCTGATTACACGTTGAGTGAAAAAATATTTTCTTTTATTAGTCTTAAATAGTTTACCCTGTAGCTTCATTGCATGTCCCCTAGTCTTTCTATATTCTGATAACGTAAACAATCGATCTACGTTTACCCGTTCCACTCCGTTCATTAATTTATAGACTTCTATCATATCTCCCCTCAGCCGTCTCTTTTCCAGGTTAAAGAGCCCTAACCTTTTTAGCCTTTCTTCATAGGAGTATCCTTCCATCCCCTTTACCATTTTGGTGGCTCTTCTCTGAACCTTTTCTAAAATCGCTATATCCTTTTTAAGATACGGCGACCAGAATTGCACACAATATTCAAGGTGCGGTCTCACCATGGAACGATATAGAGGCATTATAATATCTTTTGTTTTATTTTCCATTCCTTTCCTTATCATACCTAGCATTCTATTTGCTCTCTTGGCCGCCGCTGCACACTGGGCTGAGGGTTTTAACATGGTATCCTTCAAGACAATCTATCTTGGCCTAACAAAGCAGACACTCCGGCCACTGCAAATGGCTCAAAACACAGCAGCATGCATAATATCTGGCTCATCAAGACATGATCACATCACCCCCATTCTAAAACACCTCCACTGGCTCCCAATCAGCTCCCGCATCAGACAGTCCTAAACATATTCAAAATCAAACACCGGACCTCAGCACTTAGCCTACAACCACTCATACAACCCGACATCAGCACAAGACTGAGGAGGAGAGGCACCTCTGACATCATCAATACACCAAAAGATTTCACCAAGGTACGTAAGAACACCGCAAGAAGTGCTCTATCGCTGGCGGCACCTGCAATATGGAATGCCCTCACTGATGACCTACGATCGACGAAAGACATCAAGGACTTTCGGAAACAGCTCAAGATGACGCTCTTCATTGAGCACTACGGTGAAATCACATAATGCTGCCCGCCAGCTCCCGGGCTACATACCAAGCCCCCTCCCTTTCTCATTCATGTACATAGGCTTGTAAAGTAGCGTATGCTGTAAATAGCCCACCACGAATCAACGCCAACTTACACACACACGCATTCACTGTATAACACTGCATGCACACACAAATGTCATTATACTTTGATTGGTTGCTGTGTAAACCGCCTTGATTACAGGAGAAGGCAGTATATAAATCCTTTTAAATAAATAAATAAGATAACTTCTTAAAATCACACTTCTCTTGAAGGGGAAGCCAATGATGCTCAGTCAACACACTTCTAAGTGACCTCTCTTCCTTTGACCTGACAGCACCCTCGCAGCCACATTCTGGACCACCTGTAATCTCTGTATCATATAAGCAGGAAGCTCATATAGAGGAGATTTCAGTAATGCAGAAGTGCTATGACCAATGCATGCATTACCATATACATAGTTCCCTCATTCAAAAAAGGGGTCAGCTGTCAGACCTGCCCAAGCTGTCCATATGCCTCCAAACCACCTTGGCAACCTGGGCCTGAAAAGTCAATTTAGTATCTGGTTGCACGCCCAGATTCCAAATTTCATCTGTACATTCCAACCTGTAACCCCAGTGCAAGGCCACTCAACCATTTGACTTTTTCTATCTATCTCTCTATCTATTTGACATTTATAAGGTGCTTCAAACGTACGAAGTGCTGTACATACATGAAGAAAAGACAGTCCCTGTTCATCAGAGCTCACAATCTAGTCAAAAAGATCACAAAATACAAATACAATCAAGTAAGACAAAGTATACAATAAAAAAGAAGAGCAAAAACAAGAATCAAGAACAGAAAGCAATAGAGAAGAGATGTGTTTTCAATCTGGACTTGAAGAGGTCCAGAGAGGGCGCATTGCACACAGACAGAGGTAGATTGTTCCAGGCAAAGAGTGCAGCCAGGTGAAAGGAGCGAAATCTAGAATTAGCAGTACGAGTGGAGGGCATATTTATTTATTTATTTATTTACAGTCTCTTATATACCGCACTATTCATCATCAGCGCGGTTCATATGGAACCGCGCTTAGATAGGTGAAGGCTGTTCGAAGAGCGAAGAACGTGAGAGGGGATGTAAGGAGAGATAAGAGATGATAGGTAGTGGGGGGGCTGAAGAGTAAATGCATATTTATATGTCAAGAGGAAGAGTTTGAATTGAATCTGGAAGCGGATGGGAAGCCAATGGAGGGACTTGAGAAGAGGAGTGACATGGGAAAAGCGATGCTGATGGAAAATTAGTCGAGCAGTAGAATGTTGAATAGATTGAAGGGGAAAGAGATGGTTTGTGGGAAGGCCAGAAAGGAGAATATTGCAGTAATCAAGATGGGAAGTGATCAAGGAGTGGACAATCATTTTAGTAGTGTCATCAGAAAGGAAGGGGCAAATTTTGTTAATGTTATAAAGGAAGAAATGGCAAGTCTTAGATACGAGTTAGATATGAGTGGAGAAAGAGAGAGAGGAGTCAAAGATAACACCCAGGTTACGGGCCGAAGAGACAGGAAGGATTAAAGTGTTATCCACAGAGACTGAGAAAGGGGGTAGAGGAGGGGAGTCATTTGAAGACTAATGGAGAACCTCCAGGCCCCTCCACTCTATTTGGTCATAAGCTTGCCTTCGCTTTCTCACCACTAAGGATCTCCTGCTTTTGCTCTGTGTCTTTGTGTCTTGCCTCACCGGCATACTGATTACGAGAACAGCAATTACTTCTAATCTCTTCAAATGATTAAAAAAAAATAGAACACACTCCACTTTAGCAAGAGTCCAACAGTGACTGCTGCTTTTAGTGCCTGAGGAATAGGCTGACGGTACTGTTGTAGTGTAGGTTATACAAAGATTCCCTTGTTATCTTCATAATTTGTGCCAAATATTACTGATGGGGAAAAGCAGACTTGCCTTGTGAGTGGAAATAACATATCTGTCCAAACAAGTTTGTTTCCAAATCATTTTTCTGTTCGTCATGGCCTTCCGTTGAAAGAGGTTGTTGAAAAAGTTGTGTGTCTTTTTTAAATATAGCTAAGGTAGTTTATAAAATAGATCTTTTGTTTCCCCTCTCCCCTGTGCTATACTTATAACCTCACCTCTTTTGTGCACACCTTAAATCATTCTTGGTTTTGTTTCAGGTAAGACTCCATTATCCCCAGGGCAGGGATGGTACGTCGTTGCCTTTGATGACATCACTGACCATGAGGAGTTTGTATCATTTGAGAGCAAACAAAGAAGCTGTATTGTTCCAGGAAGCTGCAGCTGTGTAGGGTACTTCTATCTTAGATATGGGTTCTTGTCTCAGCAGATCTCAGCTCCCAAGATATCCATTTTTTTCCACATCAGTTACTGCTCAGAAAAACTTTGGCCCATAATGCCATTCCAATATGTCCATTCAGCACAAAGATACTAGAGGGTATATCCCCCCCCCCCCCCCAATGAATCTCAGGAGCTGTGAAAGTACATTTTAGACAGGATGTTGAGAGGGGAATTCACATGTCTATGTCAGGATGTGAAGAATTCCTATAGTATTTTACAAGAGACTCTGTCAAATGTAGTCTCTTGCAAAATAGGTGAACAGGTATGCCTCTCTATGTCCAGCAGGAGCTGCGATTTTAAGAGGCAGAAAAAGGGAAAATTGTAAAATATCTCCAGATATGCAGGGGAGCAGCTTCTTAAAATTGGTCTACCTGCTGTGCATGCACACCTGATTCAGCACCATAACACAGATGACCCCCTAGTGATAATCTCATGGCACTTCCGCAAGATTAAAGCTAGGGTTCATCTACATCATTTTGGATCTGGCCACATAATGAACAAAAGTGAATTGGCATCCTTCCAGCTCTCACTATCCACCAGCGATCCCCACTAAGGTGTGGGAGTGGGGGATAGGGAGTGGAGGGGTATGCTGGGGGCACTGGAGAGAAACGGTTTTGCCAGAGGGTTCAGGTAGGGGGAGGTTTGTGCCAGGAAGGTTCCTTGAAGACAACAGGATTCTTTGGGGAGGAAGATGGAGGAATCAGATGTGGATCAGGGGGTAGGGGAGGTATTGACATGTGGTACAGGGTTAGAGGTGGGAGATCAAGGTAAGGGGGCAGAACAAGGGGGTAGTCAACGTTGAGGGGTGACTGACGAGCAGGCAGACCTCAACATTCACAGTTGCCCCTGCCAGTAGGCACTTATAGGTGCCCAGGGCCATCTGTAAATGCTGACATCCGGATGTCTTGGTTAAGATGCAAATTCCTATATGAGATGGAGAATCCACATCTGTATTGTTAGCCCACCCACACCACTCCCTCTCACCCCCAGGGAATATAAACATGGTTTATATTCCCACATTTGAAAAGCCCCTGTTCTCGGAGCCTGGTCTGATTGAGGAAAGGACATGTGCTTTGGTCTGTTCATTGGCCCCATGGACTGCCTTGTGAACCACTGACTGTTTTTCCTGGAGATCCGGTGCTAGAGAGTTGGGCAGGCACCAGGTAGGTAGCCAGTTCCTCAGAAGGACCCTCTAGGACTATAAATTCTGGAAGTCAGCATGATAAATTGGAGCCCGGTCTGATTGAGGAAAGGAAGTGTACTTTGGCCCGTTCAAAAAGCTGGCTGCTTTTCCTGGAGATCCAGAGCTGGACATCTGGGCAGGCACCAAAGGGGCAGCCTGTTCTCCTGAAGGACCCCCAGTGATCCCGCCACTGTGGGTCATGACTGTGGGGGCGTGTTCCGAAGAGGTATGTACAAAGGGGCAGTTTATGCCTCTTTGGTGCCCTTTTGGCATCACAGAGGTGTTCAGTGAAGTTTCCTTGTTCTCTATTTTGTGTTTGTTTGAGGTGCTAATTGTGTGTGGTAAATATGAGGAAATAGAAGAATAAGGCCAGGACCACTACCTTTCAGCCCCTTGGATAAGCACCTGGTCCCCTTATCAACAATCCAGTCCTCACCTGAAGGAGTTTCTCTTAGCTCAGGCGATAGGACCCCTCCACCTTGTCCTGCTCCCCTTCTGTCCAGAGGTTGTGGGTTCAAACCCACAGTGGGGTTATTTGATAGGGCTGCCCAAAGCATTATCTATTTTTAATGTACATTACTGCTGCCAGCAAAAACACCCTCATCGTACTGTACCTATAAGGTGCCTCAGAGGGCGCTTTATAGGTCACCTTATGGTTACCGTCCATATAAGGTGCATTATACGTTATCCTGTGGAGCAACTTATAGGGTGCCCTATAGGGGACATTTTAGGGTGCCGTGGCGGACAGTGCACTTTATAATGTGCCCTATGGAGTGCCTTATAGGGTGCCTTATGCGGCACCTTCAATTACGGCACGTGAGGGCGTGTTTGCTGGCAGCAATTAATAAAATACAAATAAAGTGCTGCAGGAAACAATACGTACATTGCAAAGCTGATGCCTCAGCCAGCCTTATGTCTTAGGCACACTGGGGAGCAAACTCATGACCCCTGTATCAGCAGTCAGTGCCTTAACCATTGTGCTACACTGCTGCTCCTCCTTGCATGTCAGCGCACCTACTTAAGATTTCCATGCGTTTAAATGCACAGTGCTGCCATCAAACACAGTGCTATGATAAATGCAGAAATAGCCAAGGTGCACCTAAAAAGAATGGGCAGAGATAAATGATGCCAAATTAGCCCATCGACTGCTAGGTAGGCTGTGTATACAATTAAAAAACATACTTTGAATTGTCTGAATGCAAAGGATGGAAGTATAAAATAACAAGATTAGGGAGTTCGACTGAATGGCATTAAATGAACAGAAATGACAGAATAAGCATCTCGGGGACCTGGTAGGAGGATAGCCATTGTGATACCAGGGTACAAATGATACCAAAATAATATGGTGGATAGAACTGGTGACGAGAGAGCATGCTATTTATTACTCTGGATTAGATCATAGCCCAAGGTGAGTTGCAGTCTGTCCCAAGAAGGTTTACAATCGAAGAGACACTCCTGTGTTCGTGTGCCCCAACCAATGTTCCCTCTAAGCAACTTGCACTGTGCTGGAGTCCTTCCCACATTCCTTCTGGTGGGAACAGGTGAAACGCAATTGCAATTAGGATGGACGCGATTGTGTTTCACCTCCCCATACTGGCAGGGATGCTGGGAACGGCCTCCAGGACAGTGCAAGCTGCTTAATTTGCATTTTTTGCCAAGTATATAATGGGATCGAATTGCTACTAATGTGCACTGACAGGGTTAGCATGTGCTAATGCAGCCCCATGTTTTTGTCTGAGGCAACAGAGAGCAATTTGCCCGAATTAACAAATAGTGTCGGTGGGATCTGAATCTTAGCCTTCCTGGTTCTCAATCTGCTACTCTAACCACTAGGCCAAATCCGACAGGACACAAGATGCAAGTGAAATTGTTATGGATATAAATTCCATGTTTGAATGGGAAAATACAGTGATGGGGATGTTCTGCTGATGAAATGCTAGCAGAAATTAGAAAAGGAAATAAAATCAGCAACACGAGAATAATGGGAGATTTCAACCATTGCCGTGTTGCTTGCATAAATGTTTCATCAGGACATGCTTCATGGAGCAGTTGATCCTGGAACCAATGAAAGGGCGACAGAGAGAGACAAAGAGACATAGAACTACTCTGGATTTAATCCTCACTCTGACGCAGGATCTGGTGTGAGAGGTATAATTTGGAGAGGGGGTGAGGAAGATAGTACCCAAATCCTGGGACAGTCTTACAGTTAATGCTTCTTCTTTGGCTTGGGTGACAGAGAGATAATACCTGCGATGCACGGGGGAGGGGGGTGCAGAAATGGTATCAGTCTCTAAAGCACAGAGTGCAGATACATGCGTACCTCAGCAACTATAGGCTGAAATGGGGCAATTGGGGCCATTGGAGGCTGAAGAGCAACCTGGTTGGCGATGTGCTATATAGCAGTGTAGGAGATAGCTGCTGCTGCTGTTGTGGGTAGGGCCAGTGCAAGAGCATTGGGTGCTCTAGGCGAGCCTTCAACGTACTCCCCCTCCCCAGATCATCATAGCATCAGTCCTCTCACAACAATCCTGTAAAAATGCATAATTAAATATTGTTGCCTTTTTAGATAGACACTTTTAAATATTGACCTTTGCTTTGTATGTATGATGTGTCCACTCTCCGTGCAGGTAAAGGAGTGTAGCGATGACTCTTTGAGTTGTGTAGCGAAAACAGGGTGGGAAAATTGAGAGGAACAGCCGAGGGACTAAAATGGACAGAAAGGAAATGAGAGGGGAGAGGAATCATGGCAAATAGAAAAATGAATGACTAAGGAAAGGCTAGAGAAAGGAAAATAAACCTAAATAAATTAATAAAAATAAAGCATGAGACAAACAAAGTAGGCCAAGTATGCTTATAGGTATGGGGTGGGTAGAGACACTTGCTAGTAGTGAGGGAAAACTACTTCAGTAGCCTTTAACTTTAAAAGGCTTAACTATGACGAACTGAGAAAATGAGAAATAAAAATGAAAAAGAGTGGTTGCAAAGGTTAAAAACTTACAGGCAGCATGGAGGATGTTTAAAAACACCATCTTAGAAACTCAGACTTAATGCATTTTACGCATTTGAAAAGACAGAAAGTAGATCAAAAGACTGCCAAGGTGCTTAAACTGGTGAGGTTAAAGGAGCCATTAAATTTGAAAAGATGACTTCCAAAAATAGAAAGTGTATCCCAGCTATGAAAGTAGAAAAATGCAAAAGCAGCAGCGAGTTTCAAGAAGTAGGCAGGAAGGGAATTTGAAAAGAAGCTTGCCAGGAAGGCGAAAACTCAAAATAAACATTCCCCAAGTGTTTGAAATGAAGGGAGCCTGTGAGGAAGTTGCTTGGACTACAAGTAAAAGGCGGGCTCGGGGAAGACAAGGCCATAGAACAAAAACGAAATGAATTCTCAGGATACACACAGGCATAAGAAATGTGGGTTTCTTTTTTTTCATGAATTTCTCCTGATTTAGGGTGTATTTTTGGTTAGTTTTATACATTTCCTTTAATAGGGCATATTTAGTGCATGCTAAATTGATTCAACACACATTAACTGATGAATGAAGACTCCTAAGTTGATTAGTGCACGTTAAATCAATTTGGCACACACTGAATTTTTTAAGGCATACCAACAAAGCAAATGCGCACCCCTAATGAATTCTTTGCTTTGGTCTTTACTGCAGACAGGATCAAGGATCTATAATGGCAGGAACGTTCATTGCCTCATCCAACAGACTAGTAAGACAAGACGACTCTTAGCTAAATCCATGTCGACGGATGCCTCACTCATCTCTGTCAGTAATTTTGTTTTCAGGATAGCTTCTGCCACTCTGTCTAGCCACACTGTCAGGGTCACTAGTCTGTAGTTTCCCAGATCACCCTGGAACCCTTTCTGAAAAATGGTTGCAACGTTGGTCACTCTCCAATCCATACCATAGCCAATTTGAATGAAAAGTTACAGATTGCTAGTAATAGATCTGCAATTTCATTTATGAGTTCCTCTAGGACTCAGGACTATACGCCATCCTGAGGAAACTAAGAAATTGGCAGGGCCGGTGCTACCCAGTAAGTCAGGTAAGCACAGCAGGGGGGCACCTGTATTAAGGGGCGCCAAAGCTGCAGGCTCAGACCAGAGGAGGAAAAAATCGCAACCAGCAGCGGTGCATGTGCCCACGGGAGCACACTAAAATACTGCTTGCTTAAGCCGTGATCACAGAGAGCAGTACTTATGTGCCTGCGGGAGCAGCCTGTCCCCTGGGCCGAAGAATGAAAGAAAGCTGTGATCGCAGAGAACTGTAATTTTATGTGCCCATGGGACAGGCTGCTCCCGCAGGCCGAAAAGGTGAAGAAGGCTGCAATCGTGGCCAGCAATGGTGCCTGTTCACGTGGGAGTAGCCTGTCTGGCGGCAGACAAATGCACTGCTCTCTGCAATTGCAGCTTTCTTTTGCTCTTTGGCCCACGGGAGCAGCGTGTCCCGTGGACCAAAGAACAAAAGAGAGTCGTGAGCGTGGCCAGCATTGACCTCTGCTTCAGACTGTTGGTGTTGCCTGGACCACGGAGAGTGGTCATAATTCTTTTAGCCTGATTCTTTAGCCCATTTGAAGTTCAGTTTCTCCTGTCGTACCTCTGCCTGCTGTCATACATCTCCATCCTATCTACCTCCCCTCTTTCGCCTTCCCTCCTCAGTAAAGCACTTACCCCCACTCTCCCCTTCCCCTCCACCACCACCACTATAGTCTTTCTGATCATTTCCATTTATTTTAATTTTGGCTGAAATCCCCTATTTTCATTCATCCCTCAACTTATTATATCATCTTTTTGCTATACAAAATTATGTGTAAATTGTTTTCAGAGCCGTTAGCGTGGGCTGATCTTGAACGGTTAGCGTGAGCTGAAGCACAAGATACATAGTAGAAGAGGGTAATAGGAACGTTTATTGAATTAAAGCACTGGGGTGACCTTGAATTTATTCACAAGTGATTCAGTGCATCAGATATTTGATTAGTATGTGATATGCAGTTTCTTGGCTAACCAAGCCAGAGCCTCCGATCCCATATCCAGCGGCTATACTAAGGGGTATGTTTACTAAGCAGTCTTAACGTGCGCCCGGCGATAGTGTGCAGGATGCCATATAAGGTAGTGGGCTTTCCGGTCTTAAGGTAGCATTTAGGGTTATCGTGCGATAAGGTACGTTTTCATGCGATAGAGGGAGCCATGGCACGTTAATGCACGTTAGCTTTAATTAGGCGAGCTGACCTACAAACACTGCAACAGAGATGTAGCACAGTGGTTAATGCACTGAGTGATGAAAGAGGGGTCATGAGTTCAATCCCCCAGTGGGCTTGATGAATAAGGAGGTCTGAGGTATTGCCCTTTACTTTAAATCAGTGCTGTCTGAGGCATTTTCTTTTTTAATTTAAATTAGTGCTGCCAGCAAACCACCCTCACAGTGCTATAACCTAAGGTGCCCCATAAGGCGCCCTATAAGGCACTCCAGAGGGCACATTATAAAGTGCACTGTCCGCCAAGGCACCTTATAATGTTCCCTATAGGGCGCCTTATAGGGCGCTTTATAGGGCGCCTTATAAAGCGCTTTATAGAGCGCCTTATAGAGCGCTTTATAGGGCGCCTTATGAGGCACCTTAAGGTTACAGAACTGTGAGGGTGTTTTTGCTGGCAGCACTAATTTAAATTAAAAAAAGAAAATGCCTCAGACAGCCCTATCAAATAACACCACTGTGGGATCAAACCCATGATCTCTGGCTCCACAGACAGTGAAGTAACCATTGAACTACAGCTACTAACAAACCCCTGACTGGCTACAGAAGGACTGCAGGTCACCACACAAACTGCTGCGGTTACCAGGCTAGGGTTAACCCACCGGTACCCATGATGCACTGCACATGCAAATCTGCAGTCTACACATGATCATAAGATGGGGTATGCACCCCCACAGCACCTCGGCCTGGTAGGGGGAACTGACCGTGTGCACCCCCACAGCACCTCAGCCTGGTAGGGGGTACTGACCGTGTGTGTTACTGGCACAGAGTAGCTACAGACCATCACATTGTGCGGGTACTGTGCTCACCCTGAGGGTGAGGTGGGGCACCCAGCACCAGGTCCACAGCACCTTTCATGGCTGAGATAGGCCATGTTGAAGGTCCCCATCGGTGTCATTGTGTGATAGGTAGTTCCTGCAGACACACCTAGGATAGATCTGTGTCCATCTGTATTTCTCAGTCATGTCTAGCTCTTATGGGCTATGATACACCCAGAGTAGTGCATATCCTGTGTTGGTACCATGGTCACATGATGTAGCAGGAGGAGCAGTGTGTGGACCCATAGGCAGTTTATGTACCACCACCCAACCCACCCTCTGTGGCTCAGGGTGGGAAACAGGATCTCCCACCAACAGATCCACATTCTACCTCCCTGCAAGGGTGGTAGTAGAGGGGAACCAGACACCCTACAGTGCAGATCTGTACACATCCATAAGGCAAGGCAGACAGTAGGCCTGGAAATGCTCAGCTGCCCCACCACTATCTGACAGTCTCCAACCACTGCACCCTGCAAGGTGTTCCAGCCAGACACATACTAACTGCAGACAGTCTGCTAGCTAGTCCATAGTGCATGTTCCTGGAGGAGATGCATGTACCCAGAACTGGGACATCAGCATACACACCAAGCAGATAAATCAGTAATTGGGCCCCAAAAAAGAGAACCCATAAATATCACTTGAGAGAAATATTATATAGCACTATGGGGGAACCTAGCCATGCCGTGGTCACTGCTCAGTCAGGGTGAGAGTGACCTCCCAGCATGCCATGCTGTGGCCACCCTGTCCGTGCAGGTGGTGGCCGTGCACTACAATTTCCCAGCCATTGCCCTATACACTGTGCAGATGCATCCTACCCAGGCCACCCTGTCCGGGCCATACCCACAGTACCTTGCTCCTCATTATGCACATTGGCAGGCTAACACTGGAAACAGTGCAAGCAGTGTGTGCTCAGAAAGGTGTAGGCAGCCACAACACACTGGATAGACAGACACACACTCCCACACCTATGCCAGCATTGTGAAAATATAGAGGCTTTTGGCAGCCCTGGCCACCTCACCAGTCCTGGGCACAGTGCAGGCATGGCTATGGTACGCAATACTGTTAGGGTCACTCCCCGGGGTGGTAAACACTGTCAGACACCAGAACTGAAACACACTCCACAAACAACAGAAAGGTTGCTATGATGCAGCTCAATCAGCAAATTGTGCTTAACCTAGGAATTGCTATCTGCGATTAATCATAGCAACCTTTTCATATATGTGTAACGTATTCCCAGGTTTAGGGTGGCATTGCTAAGGTATGCAAGTGTTAGTATTGGTAGATGTTGCTGCATGCAGGGCCCAACATCCTGCCTCTCCATGAGGCTGTGGATATTGGAGCCTGTGGGTGCGGGTATTTCTGCCCCTGTTGGCTGCTGCTCTGGGGCAGAGGTTCCCAACTCTGGTCCTGATGGGCCACACACTGTTTGGGTTTCCATGCTGTCC
The DNA here is from genome assembly GCA_033557465.1 of Ichthyophis bannanicus. Lineage (NCBI taxonomy): Eukaryota > Metazoa > Chordata > Amphibia > Gymnophiona > Ichthyophiidae > Ichthyophis > Ichthyophis bannanicus. The sequence goes on from CM066032.1 coordinate 1,840,691,316, forward strand.
CTAATAAATATGCATGTGATACATTTGCATACCATGGGGGCGGCACATAGATATGCAGCACAGGCATCTTTATTAGAGACAGCATGACACCTGAATGATTTTTGGCCCTCCAAAACTGCATTTGGGAAACTCTGCTCTAGGTATTGCACATATCTATGGTGTCTGTGCTCTGTAGGGTAAAATATAGGCGTTTGAGGCATGTTTATGTTATCTGCAATAAAGGTTCCCTCTTTATTACCACGGTTTAGTAGTGGGTAAAATATGGGGACTGGGTTGGCAGGAACCACAGCTGGGACTTGAGCCTGTGACTGTCTGCTCCTGAACACATTGGCTGTGTGTACTGCACCACCATGTTCCCACAGGGACAGTGCATTCCCTGGGGATACCATGACTATTCGTCAGACAGGGCCTGTCTGTTGCAGTGCATGGCACCCACCTACACAGGGCTGGGCCATGGTCTGCTGTGGGCAGCTGCCACTTCCCCCTCCACCACCAGTACCCCTCTGCCGCCATGCTGACATGCCCTTCTGCTGGTGGTGCTGGTGGTGCACAGTCTCAGACCATCCAGTGTGCTGGTAGGCGGCTGCCTATGGTGCGGGTTCTGGGGTAGGGGTGCCTGCATAGATGTTCACTCTTCCCCCCAGCACCGCCTGCCAATGTTCTGTGCCCTTGGGGGTACCTGCTGGGTACTATCCCCTGTGACACTGTGGGATACACACTCATGCCCATGTTTGGCCCTCATCAGTTGCTGTCTGGCTGCTCTACTGTTTCAACATTCCTATGGGCCTCCTGGGCATCATCCTAGTCCGCACTGTGGCCCAAGCTGAACCACAGCATGTGCCGCCTGCAGCCCTCTGTATCCCCTTTTCCAGCATCTGTCCAGTTGCCCATTCTGACATACCCACCCTGCTGTTGCGGAACATGTGCACGCCATAGGAAACCTGTCCAATAACAAGGGGAAACCCTGAACAGGGCAATTTCACTGTGGGATCATTCACCTTGTATGGGGACAGAGCATAGACCCTTCCAAAATTAATATCTTTTTTTTGGAGCTTTCTCAGTAGTGGTTTTTGCTGTTTCCCATTAATAACACTATTGGACAGCTTGGTTATGTTTTTTTTTCCATTTTGTTCAGGTAATTTTCAATGGTTATTTGCCCTTTTGTTCCGTGCACATGTATCACACATATCACTTTTTGTTGGTTTCCCTAGCTTTGCTGTACATTGCTGACGTAAATGTTTTCTCTTCCCTTTAAATCTGCTCTAACGGCAGGGTTTCACTGGCGTTCGTTTTCAGGCCCGGAATCCACAGCGTTAGGGGTCTGTTTACTAAATCGCGTTAGTGCAGTTCGCGGTAGGAGCCGCGTTAAGAAGACAAACCCCCAAATAAGGAGATGGGCGGGACCGCGGAAGACCTAGCGCGCATTACGAAACCAACGAGCGTTAACTGGCGCGTTACGAAACTAACGAGCGGGCCCACCGCGCGTAAAGCATAAGTAGCCACCCAGACATACAAGACTAATACAGAGCTATAGCACAATGGTTACTGCAGTGACTGCTGATACGGGCAGCATGGGTTCGAGTCCCCAGGGTGGCATTAGCAGAAGGCTGGCTGATGTAGCACCCTGTACATGACACAATGAGGGAGGGGGCAGCGCCAATTATATTTTATTTCCTGGACGTGTCGGAGGGATGCAGGCAAACACACCCATATATCAGATAGTGAGTGAGGGGGCATGTCTATGTTTGCTGTCCGTATGGGGTGTAAGTAAACACACCCACACATTATTCACTGAGTGTGGGGGCATGTATATGTCTGTTATGTGTCAGAGGGTTGCCAGCAAACATCCCTGACCCATACAGAGCTGTAGCACAATGGTTACTGCACTGACAGCTGATATGGGCAGCATGGGTTCGAGTCCCGGGCACTGGCCTGTATATTGGAAGGGGTATTGGCCTGTATATTGGAGGGGGATTGCTGAGGCTTTTGGACGGGACATTGCGTATGCGAGCCGAGCTACGTGCGTTGTTGCGTGTACAGCGACGCGCGTACCATTGAGCCCGGGGATCTTTTCTTTTATGTGTGTGGGTATGTAGGGGTTTCAGCAGTGTGGGCATCTCATATATTACAGACTCTGTAGGGTGTCGTGCACCTATGCTTTCTGCTACCAGATGTACGTGTGCTGTCCCATGGTTTATCAATGGCTGCGAGCTCGTGCTGCGGTTTCAGAGGGATTGAATAATACAGTCACCCCCATGATGCACTGCACATGCTAATCAGCTCTCCACACAGGCACACCATATGGAATGCATCCCCACAGACTCTGGACATGGTAGGGGTAAATTGTCATGTGCACCCCCCACAGCCCCTTGCCCTTATAGGGGGTACTGACCATTTGTTGTACTGGCATTGAGGACCTGCCCAACACCACATTGTGCGGGTGCTCTGCTCACCCTGAGTGTGCAGTGGGGCATCCAGCCCTAGGTCCTCAGCACCGTCCATGGCGCAAGTCCACAGCAGTGTTACTGTGTGAGATAGATATTTTCTGCATGACCACCTTGGACATCTCTGTCTGTTTGGGGCAGGTGTAGACCCACAGGTCAGTCACTGCAGATCCAGACACATGCATGCCACAGGAGCAATCTGACATTGGGACTTGGTAGAAAATGACAATCCCAACCACTATCTGTGATTCCCCTGGTGCAGGCCACTCCATCACATCACCTACCAGCTGCAAACAGGCTGCTAGTGACCAGCAGAGATGCCTGCACCCAGACCTGGGGTGCCAGCATACACAGCCAGCAGATACATCTGTGACTGGGCCCCAGGGGAACACCCATATTTATCACATGAGTGAACTACTATGTAGCACCATGGTGGAGCCTAGACATGCTGTGGTCACTGCACATTCAGGGTGACACTGAGCTTGCAGCGGCATCTACCGTGGTCACCCTGTCTGGGCAGGTGGTTGCCTGGCACTACAATGTACCTGTCACTGCCCTTTGCCCTGTGCATATACACCCTGGCCAGGCCGCCTTATCCGACCTCTACCCATGGTACTTTGCTACTCATTATGCACATTGGCAGCCCACTACTGGCAACATTGCTGGCAGTGTGGCCTGTCGACAGTGTTTGCAGCCACCACACACTGGCTGGACAGACAGCCACCCCCACACCTATGCCAGCATTGTGCTACTGTAGGGGGGTTCTGCAGCCATACACACAACACCTGTCATGGGCACAGTACATGCATGGATGTGGTACGACATACTCTGGTGGATCACTCCCAAGGGTGTTGGACACTGTCAGGGGCCAGACCTGCGGCACACACCACAGACATCTGACTGCTTGTTGTGGCGCAGCTCAATGTGCACAATGTGCTTTACATAGGACATGAGTTCTACATTTTATCATTGGCAACTTTTAGTGCATGTGTACCATATACCCATGTGTAGGGTGCCATTGCTAAGGTATGCACCTGCTAGTATTGGGAGTTGACAGCAGGGCCAATTGTCTTACCTCTTCGGGTTTCATTGGCCAATGGGGCCTGTGGGTGGGTGGGTGGGTGTCACTGTTAGCTGCTGCTTTACGGCAGGGTTCCACAACTCCAGTCCTGTCATTCCAGGCACTGATCAGGTTTTCATGCTGTCCCTCATAAATATGCATGGGCTACATCTGCAGACAAGGGGGGGGGGCATAGTTATGCAGCACAGGTATCTTTATTGGGGGCAGCATGGTAACTGAATGGTGTGGGGCCCTCCAGGACTGCATTTGGGGGACTATGCTCTGGGTAATGCGCCTATATCTGGTGTGGTAAAATATTGGCGTTTTGTCCATGCGTATGTTCTCAGCAATAAGGGTGTGACCATTCCATCACAGTTTAGTTGTGGGGAGAATATGTGGGCAGGATTGGCATGGCCCCAGCTGGGATTTGAACCTGTGACATTCTGGTCTTAGAGGCACTGGCTGTGTCTGTTGCACCACACTGAGGCCACAGGGACAATGCGATCCCTGGAGATGGGATACCTGGCCTGACAGGTCAGAGACCCTGCTCTGCACCATTTTACTGTGGACTCATATCGCTTGTATGGAGGCAATTTGCACGTAACCTCACATACAACCTCGCATGAGGGGGCAATCCCCCATTACCAAGCTGGCCAACAATTATATCATTGGGCAACAATACACGACACTCCCGCGAATGCTCCAATAACAGGGGATGTGTTTTGAAAGGGTCTCCGTAGCGTGATCCCTTCCAAGTATCTTTTCTTTTTTTGGTTTCGCTTTCCAGGGAGTGTGTTTTTTATTGTGGCCCATTGCTATCACTGTTTCCCAGCTGACTTGTGATGTTTACAGTTTTCTTTCTGCTATTTTCCACGTTTTATCTGTGTTTTCATGCTGTCCCTCATACATATGCCTGACCTACATCTGCCTACCATGGGGGTGGGGCATAGCTATACAGCACAGGCATCTTTGATGTGACAGCATGGGACAGGAATGCTGTGGGGCCCTCTAGGGCTGCATTTGCGGGGCTCAGCTTTCGTTGCTGTGCCTGTTTCTGGTGTCTGTGTTTGGTGTGGTGTAAAAATAGACCATGCGTTTGTTCTCTGCATTAAAGGTGTGTCTTTACTTTCACTTTTTAGTGGTGGGTAGGACTATTGTGACTGGGTTGGCGGCAGTCCCAGCTGGTATTTGAACCTGTAACCCTCTGGTCTTACAGGCACTGGCTGTGTCCATTGCACCACACTGGGGCCACAGAGGTGGTGCTGTCCCTGGTGTTAGTATGACCTGCCTGGCTGGTCAGGGACTCTGCTCTGCAAAAGGTTTACTGTGGCCTCATTTCCCTTGTATGCAGACAACGGTGCACATACACCTCAGGGGGACCTCACAGAAGGGACACACACCCATATCCGAGCTGGGCAACAATGATATCATTGGGAGACATTACACTACACTCCCAGGTCAGCTCCATTACAGTGACTTTCCCTTTTCGAGGGTCTGCGAAGCGTGAACCCTTCCACATATCATTAGGTTTTATTTTGTGCTTTCCAGGGAGTTCTGTTCCTTGTTGTCCATTGCTATCACTGTTTAACTGCTGATTTATGCTTTTAAAGGGGTTTCCTCTGGTCATTTTTATTGTCTTCTGTGACATTTCATTCTGTGCACATGTATCACACTGCTCACGTTTTGTGTGTTACCCAGGTTTCTCTGTACATTGCTGACGGAAATGGTTTCTCTTACCTTTAAAGATGCCTTCAACGGCAGGTTTTCATTCGCGTTGGAATTGAGCTCAGAATTACAGCGCGTTAGTGAGGGGGAGCCTCTCCCCGCCCCCTCTCCGCCCATTGACCCCTTCTCTCCGCCCACTCTCCACCTTCTGCGCTGTTTTAACGCGCCGCGGGGCTTTACGATCGTTAAACGCGGTCAACGCGCGTAGTATGACGTTACCGGTCGTTGGCGCGTGTTTACGCGCGTTATACTGCACTTGCGGTCGTTAACGTCATACAACGCGCGTTATTCACGTTTACCGCGATTTAGTAAACAGACCCCTTAGTGTGCAGGGAGCCTCTCCCCTCCCACTCTCTGCCCATTGACCCTCTCTCTCCGCCCCTGGGGAGCCTTCCTCCGCCCTCCGGGATCCTTTCTCCACCCTCAGCGCTCATTTGCGCCGCTGCGCACGTTATCATGTGATAAGGTACCTTATCGCCCGGTAAAGCACCATTATCGAGCGATAATGTGCCTTATTGCCCAATAATGTCGCAGCAGTGCAAATAGCGCCCTTTAGTAAACATACCCCTAAGGGGCAAGTTTGCTAAAGTGCATTAGGCTTTTGCCGCTAACGTGTCCAAAAAGTGCAGATAGCGCAGCGTTGGCTGCAAAAGCCTTTCGTTATTTGTTGGGGGTGATAATGCACTGAAAACGCAAAGAAGACAGTCGGGCAACAGAGTGGATACAGCTAATGTCACCCACTGAGGTAGGGTTAGCTGCACCCGCACTCTCTGGAAATCCGATGACTACCGTGTGCTGTGGAGACCCGTGGTAACTGCACATTACAGACACGCCCACTCTCTGCCCCAATCCTGCTCACTTCTGTAGATAACACACTTTCTGCCAATAGTGCAGAAAATCGCCGTGCTATCTGCAGTTGCCCTGCATTAATGGTTACTGTGGCCAGATAGCGTGCACAACTACCGCGTCAGCAGCTAAGGTGGTATAGAAAACACACTTGGGAGCTTAGTTGATTGCTTACATTGAATGTATAGACTATTCTCAGACTACATTGTTAATCTTTATTCAAGGTCTGAATCAACAAATTACTGGAGGCCACTGATCTGCTAGAAGGCTCGTCAAGTTGCTTTCTGTTCACATATGTGTGTCACCATTCAGTGTCACCGGTTTGTCTCGTCAGCTTCCTTCGGTGGTTCCTGTCGTCCTCTGACAGAGGTGGCTTGCACTATATTTTAGCTTTGACCTTTACTTTCTGTTCACATATGTGTGTCACCATTCAGTGTTGCTGGTTTGTCTGGTCAGCTTCCTTTGGTGGTTCCTGTTGCCCTCTGACAGAGGTCTCTTGTATTATATTCTAGCTTTGAGCTTTAGCTCACTTCTTGTCTGACTCATTTTCATTTCTGTCTTGACGGCTCTGTTGGATCCCCTTCTTCTGAGAACATTAAACACAGCTTCAGGGCATAATGTGGCTTTTTGTGGTACCAAATAAATGATTATGAGTTGTAACTTGAAGTTATCAACATAATTATACCCAGGCAAAAATCCAAATTTCTCTGTAGAAACTGCCAAAAGCAACCTTCGGTTTCTTACAGTATATAACATTACAGTATGGCTCCATGCTTCAAGCTCTTAGTATGTTTGCAGAGAAAGGCAAGGTGTAGGCAGGGCTGTGAATGCCAATAATTGTTATATTTGTTGGAGGCCTTCCACAGTAAGGGTTTGTAACGAATGGAATCCATGCCCACATCTAATGTCTGTGTTACAGCAATTTGGACATCATTGGCTCAGAACAAGCAGAGGCTTCCCTGCCACCCCTCACTACAATAGGCACAGGATGGGAAGATGCAATTCGTAAAATCTAAGGATATTGACCTCCTTATTGCCAATAAAAATCAGAATTACATCATCAGAGAACTTCATCAGCTCGGGTTTTAAATAAACCAAATATATAACGACAGAAGCCATTTGTGTGTGCAAAATGTTTTAGGTGCGTAAATGAACCAAATCAACTACAATAAATGTACATCCTCTAGTAGACAACCTCCCCTCTTAAATCTTGGGGCAGTGAGTTCCAAAGGAGGGGGACAGAAGGCAAAAAAGCCAACCCCATAAGCTCTCCAGTCTTTTCCTGGAAGGGAAATGGATTAGTATTAGGAGCTCCTGGAAGGATTTTAGAAAGCTAGAGGAGAATTAGGGAATATATGAAGCCCAAGAAAATACGAGAGTGGCATGATAAAAACTGGACAATTTTATAGTAAATCCTTGCAGGAGCCGCTAATACTAATCCCTTTCCCTTCCAGGATGAGACTGGAGAGCATATGGCATTTGACCTCTTTAGTGTGGAGTAGATTCTGAGCAGCATTTAGTGGGGATGGACGTCCGGTTCGGACGTCCATCCCTGCTAAATGCCTGTGTGGCGATTCCACCCACAGAGCTCCATGCATGTACAGCAAAGATGTGCGGAGAGTTCTGTATTGGGGCGGGCCAGGGGCGTGATGCGTACCCTGGAAATACAGGGCCGATTCCAAGGTCGGCCCTATATGTCTGGGGTTGGCCATTTAAACGGAGGACTTATTCCACCTCAGAGGTGGAATAAGTTCCCCTGGACATCAGGGGCTGCCAGTCAGGGCACAACAAACAGGTGAGCGAGTGCAGGGAGTTCACTGCAGCCCGACCCTGGCTATGGGGTCAGGCTGTGGGGAAAGTAGTGTCTGCTGTTGCCGCTGGGAACACAGCTCCTGCATGGAACCACAGTGCAATGGCAACATGACGTCATGGCACTGCGGCTCCATGCAGGATCCAGGCTGAGCTAGCCAGGGATATGGCTGGATGTCCAGGATGCCTGAATTGGGGCATGTCCCAGACATCCAGCCACTATGCTGCAATTCTGCTCCCACGGGGCCATCTAGCCCCCGCTGGAGCAGAATCGGGTGCATCTCTGGGCCGTCTAGATGTCTGGATGTCCGGATGGCCTGGGACACACAACTCAGAAATGGCCTCCATCTGTTCCCCTCCTTTGGAACTCACTGCCACAAGATTGAAGAGATTAGGGTTTCTACTAGAGAGTGTGCATTTATTGTAGTTTATTTATTTAACAGGTTTTCTATACCCCCTTCTCCTTCAATCAAAGCAGTTTTGATTCATTTGTGTGCCTAAAAAAATTTGTGCCCACAAATTGCTTCTGTATTTATTTATTTATTTATTTATTTAGAACATTTATAGCCCACACTATCTACAATTCTAGGTGAGGTACAATCAAACATACATAAAAAATAATCACAAAAACACAGTTTAAATGAGCCGTGCTCCCTCCAACCCCCAGACGAGTGGGGGAATGGGCTGGCAACAACTGAGCCAAGCTCTCCAATTTTCCACTTAGACCAAGACCACCAAAATCTGAGACTGCAAGGCCTACCTTCTGCTTGTCCCCCAAGTCCCCCCGACTTGGGGGACAAGCAGAAGGTAGGCCTTGCAGTCTCTGATTTTGGTGGTCTTTGTCCAGGGCAGACCTACCAAGGGCAGGAGACATAGAGACAATGTGGAATCCTCCTCCAGCTAGTGAATGGGTATGGTGCTTATGCAGTTTGGTGGTCCGAGATGGGTTTTGGGGAGGGGAGTTGGAGTTTGGGAATGTCACAGCTTGGTGTTAAGGAAAGGAGCGAGTCTTCTTCTACCATTTATTTATCTCTTAAGAGTACAGGGAGCAAGAGGTAGGAGTTATGGACTGTAACTCCCCTCCCCCTCCCCCCACACACATGGGCATCACCATCACTTGCAGTGCAAGTTTAAAAGGCTCCAGCATTTGGGAGGTAGGCCTCAGCCTGGCGTCACTGCAGGCTGGGGGGGGGGGGGGGATTGAATATTTAGCTGAGTTGGAAGGAACAGGGCTACCACATCATTATCTAGCCCCCAGACTCATGTTAATGTCTGAGACTGAAACTCAGTCGAAATGTTACTAAGTTAATATTGTGGCAGGCTATGGCCTATAATAGTCTGCAAATATGAAAGGCCTGTAAGTTAGGCCCTGATTCCAACCCCCATCTTAGTAAAGAACCAAAGTCTGAAAAAGTGTGAGAAAGCTGTTTAAACTGCTTAATAAGAAGTTTTCATGAATGCATAAATCTTTCATTATTCTCTTGTGCTGTGAAAATAGAAATGTTTCAATACTTGCATTCCTAGAGCCAGAGACGACCTTGCAGTAGAGAAGTATCCAAACCTAGAAACTGCACCATTGTTAGAACAGTTTGGGAAGGGGGAGCAGGGAGCTAGGTCCAGGAGGGATCTCTGATTGGATAGGTGCAAGGGGCATTGGGACCAATAGAAAGTTTGCCCATGTTAAACTGGAGAAGAAAGGTATATAAGGTGTTGTTTGCTGGACTCCATTGCTCAGTCCTTTTAAAGCTTTGACTAACTGAGCCATGTGCACAATAAATTAGCTTGTATCTTTGAACTGACTCCTGGTTTTATTTATTGCATGCTTATCAGCTGCTACAATATTATTGTTGATGAAATAAAAACTGTGGCCATGTTTTTTGCCAAAGAACACCTTGGCTGTAGTGGTTATTGTACTCAGATGAGGATGTCTGCGAATAGAGGGCGATGGTGTGATTGCCAGTGTTCTTAAAATACTCATGAATTAATGAGCAATATTGATCTGTGCATGCAAAAAAGCTTTAGCACACATAAAAAGCACGCAATCAAGGCACACGTGCAAAAATTCCAAAAACACATCAACAGCACAAAAACTTTGATATGAAGACTAACCATATTTTTTTGGCAGTGCGCATCCCCAGTTTCTACATAAACTTTAAAAGTGCAGTAAGGCCTGGCTTTTCTCCATTATTTTCGCTGGGGCCTTGATGTCCTGGCTTGTGGTTGCTGTAAGTTGTCTGACCACCATCTTCTCTGTGGTTTGAGTGTTTGAGTTGTGGTTTGTAATCTTCCTGCCATCTCCTGTCTCCTTGTGTCTTCTCTATCTGGTAAGTCCTGTGGTCTTTATCACTTGTCTATCACCACTTGCCAATGGGTGTATGTAATTGTTGAACCTCATCTTATCTGTAAACAAATGGCAATATACCAAACGACCTAATAAACACTGTAATTTCATTGCCTGCTATTTCCCCACTTAGGGCTCCTTTCACTACAGCCCGCTAAAGATTTGCAATTAATGTGACAAACACACACCATTAATTGCAAAGCCTGTGTGTTAGCTGTCGGGGGCGTGATCAGTAGGTTCCCGACAGCTAATGTGTGATGGACCGTTCAAATGTGCACTCCTCTGAGGTGGGTTCTATTAACGATTCCCATAGAGGAACCATGAGGTGAACTCGTGCTAAGAGCTGCATTGCCTCTGGAATTAGCAGTAATACACTTTCAACACCCACACTCTGACCATCCTCCCGATCACCAAATAATCATACTCGCTCATTAGTGTTCCCAACTGTCAGTTATCATGTGTTAAAACACAGCTTAACCAGCTAATGGGCTTTAGTAAAAGGGACCCTTACTCTTCCAAATCCTGATATGTTTCAATAGTTCATTTCACAAAATGTGCATGTTGCTACGTCCTACTTTGAATCCAGGGGGGGCTACACACTAGCACATTAATAGAAACAACGGGAATAATTTGACTGGTTAATGGAAACCTGCTTCAGGCCATGTCACATTTTCCCTAAAATGAAAATCCTCTACATACTAGAGGTCTGCATGTTTTAGTGCACATTCAGTTCATTAAGTTGCCTCGAAACATGCACAATGCAATGTATGCCTTCAAGTCAATGCTGACTCTTGGTGACCCAGCAGCTCCTGGGTTTTCTTGACAGTGTGACCAGAAGTAGATTGCCAGGCCTTTCTTCTGAGGCAATGGAGGTTTAAGTGACTTGCCCATGACCACAAGGACTGCTAGTGGGAATCAAAACCTGGTCTCTTGGTTACCAAGCTAGTGCTCTAAACATCAGGCTACTCCTTATCAGTATACATCATCCAAAGCAGTTTACATAATACAATCATCATAAATACATAAATTATGATTTATTTATTTATTTTATTTCACAACTCTTTTATACTGCCATGTCTACCAGTCAGGAAGGTTAACATAGAACGTGTAGGAACTTATCTAGAACAATTCTTACATAGAACAATTTTTGACAAACTAAATTGAAACATTAAACTACAGAAAACTTGAAAGACAACAGAGTAACCATAAAACATACATCTTTGGTAACAAAGCTAACTGTGCAAAGTAATATACAAAGTGGGCTAGTAGGGAAAGAGCTGTGAGTTGTTCTGTAAATTGTGCGGGTAGTGTGCTTGGTGATAGATAAGACCATGAGGATAAATATGCTTTGTGAGGGATCTGGAGGTTAGAGGCAAGTTGTTGTGAGCAATAGTCATTGTTATGTCATAGTTCTGAGTGAGGGCTTGTTAAGATGTGGTTAGGTGTGAGAGCTGAAGAACTCTAGCAAGAGGAGAGCCTTTAGTTTACGGTGAAAGCCTCTGATATCCAGGAGGGAGTGAAGGCCTGGTGATAGTGAGTTCCAGATAGCTGGAGCATAGAAGTGGAATGCTCTGTTGGAGGTGTAGGCACTGGTGTGGGTGATTGATGTAGGTTCCTGTGAGGAGAGAGTGGTTTGTGCTTCTGCGCAATCTCTGGCATTGAGGTTTGTCAAGCAGGGCCTGTAGGGAATCGGCAGAAGCTGGAGGATTGACCTGAAGACTGTTAGCCCCACTTTGTATCTGACTCTGCTGTGGATGGGGAGCCAGTGTAGTTGCTTCAGAGTGGGTGATGTTTATTTATTTATTTATTTTATTTAACAATCATTTATATACCGCATCTTCCATAGATCAGTTGCGGTTCACAATAAACAACAATCAACAAAGCAGAGTTTGTTTTACATGTAACATCATATAACCAAAGGCAATAAAATAAGTAAACAGCAAACGTTAAAACTGAACAGCACAGAACAGTGCAGAACAGTGCAAACTATGTACATTATATACAGATACACATTATGTAGGGCTTAAGCATTATGCAAAGTACAGTTTGAGCTATGTAAGATTGTTAGTTTAGGTCATCGGGACATCTCAGACAAAAACTGGTTAGCCTTTATCTAAATCTATTGAGGGATGATCTGTATTGTTGTAATGCGTAATACATACTCTATTTTCAAAATAAATGTCACTAATACACTATTTACCATACCACACTCTCATTCACATGATGATTATAGATTTAAACTAACAATGTATATATCTTCTAATATGTTATATCTGTAATGTTACAACATTCCTTGTAAATTATAATTATCTGTTCTATGTAAACTGACTTGGTATATTACATACCAATTAACATACTGTTCCATGTAAACCGCACTTGATACTAGGGAAAGAGCGGTATATAAATAACTGTTAAATAAATAAATAAATAAATAAATAGATAGGTTTTCAATTTTTTACGAAATTCAATGATCTCGGATAACATTCTTAGATCATCTGGGAGGGAATTCCAGATTGTTGGAGCTGCATGTGAAAATGCTCTGTTGTTTGTTAGTTTATTTGCTTTTATGAAGTCTTTAGGAGTTTTTAGTTTATTTAATTGTCCTTTTCTTTGAGTAGATTTTGAATGTTCTTTACTGATTAAGTTACTTAGGGGTATGTTTACTAAACTCCGTTGCTGTGCGGGTCCCCGTTAGTGTGCGTGTGCCATATAAGGAGTTGGCGGTACAGGCAGAAAAAAGAAAAAAACCTGACCATACGTGTGTGCGTCGCGCTAATGTGCAGGGCCCACATTAGCGCGTGGAAAGGCTAAGTGGGGCGATGCTGCATAACCAAGCAACAGAGCTGTAGTATAACGGTGAAGACACTGACCTATGGTGCAGGGGCCATGGGTTCAAACCCCCATTGCGCTCAACGAAAAAGACCAGCTGAGGCATCAACTTTTATGGGCAAAAGTGGTGTAGGAGGCATATTGATTATGGGCGGCAGAAGGCGGCGCACTCTTTTTTTATACGGCATGAGGCGGCGCACTGTTCATTGTGGGCGGCAGATGGCGGCGTGCTGTTAATTTTGTGCGCCACAAGACAGCGCGCCGATGGCTACAAGACTGTGCGCTGCTGCTGAAACACAGGACCAGAGCCACAGCACAATGGTGAAGATACTGAGCAATGGTGCAGGGACCAGGGGTTCAATCCCCCACAATGGCCAGTGAAAAAGGCTAGCTGAAGCACTGTGTTATATGTTGTGGAGTGCTGTAGGAGGCTTTTTAATTTTATTTTGTGATAACTACTAGCAAACGCACTCTCACAGCATATTAATATAAGGCGGCCCATAAGGCACATGTTACAGTGCACTGTCCGCCAAGGCACCCTAGAATGTCCCCTATAGGGCAGCATGTATGTTGCACCCTATATGGCTGGCAACCGTAACGTGCCCAATAGGGCGCCCCATAAAGCACCCTCAGAGGCACCTTATGGGTACAGTACACTGAGGGTGTTATTGCTGGCAGCAACATATGTACAGTAAAGTAAAATAACTCTTTGGACACCCCTATCACAGAACCCCACTGTGGGTTTGAACTCATGACATTTGGCTGCACAGACAGTGACATAACCATTGGGCTACAGCTCTAAGCAGCCCCTGGCTGGCTGCAGATAGCCTGTACGTCACCTCACTGACAGTCTGCTGTTGTAAACCACCCGTACCCATGATGCACTGCCCATGCAAATCAGCTGTCCACGATTGAACACAGGATGGGAAATGCACCCCTATAGCTCCCCGGCCTGGTAGGGTGTCCTGAGTGGGTGGACAAACGGCAAAGAGTAGCTAAACACCATCACATTGTGCAGTTACTGTGCTCACCCTGAGTGTGAGATGTTGCGCCCAGGACCACAACACCAGCCATGGCTGAATATGGCCATGACAGAACTCCAAAGCAGCAATAACCTGTGGAATAGGTAGGTGCTGCATAAACATTTTGGAGATCTCTGTCTGGCTCAGTGGGCCCCCCCCCCATGGATAAAACAGGGCTTCCCCTCAACAGATCTCCCCCTCCTCCTCGGCAGCACAGTGGACCATCAACCCCAGTCCTGCTAGGGAACAGACACCCTACAGCGCAGTCCAAGCAGCTCCACACACACATCCATAACACAATATCAGACAGACATTAGGCCTGGATATTCACAGATGCACCCCACCACTATCTGATATTCACCTGCAGCAAGCCATCAGCCACTGCACCCTGCAAGGCACTCCATCACAACACATACCAGCTGTGAACAGTCTGCTGGCTGGTCCTGATGGACATGCCTGCACCCACAACTGGGTGGCAGCACACACAGGCAGATAAGTCCATGAAGAGGCCCCCACAGGACACCCATACATATCACATGGGAGAATCACAATTTAGCACTATGGGGGTGCCTAGCCATGCTGCCATCACTGCACACTCAGGGTGAGAGTGATCTCCCAGCAGCACATACAGAGGTCACCCTGTCTGTGTAGGTGGTGGCTGGGCACTACCATGCCCCTGCCAGTGCCCTATGCCCTGTGCAGCTGCATCCTGGTCAGTCCACTCTGTCTGAGATATATACCAATGGTCCCTTGCTACTCATTATGCACATTGGCAGGCCAATACTGGCAACAGTGTTGGCAGTGTGGGCTGTGGAAGGGGCTTGCAGCCAACACCCACTGTATAGACAGACACACAATTCCACACCTATGCCATCATGGTGCTACTATTGAGAAGGTAATTAGCCTTGCCCACCAAACTGGTGCTGGGCACGGCAAGGCATGGATATGCTACGAAGTACTGCTGGGGGTCACTCCCCAGGGTGGTAAACACCGTCAGAGGCAAGGGCTGGTGCACGCACCGCAAACACCGAACAGATTGTTCGGATGGGGTCAACTAGCAGTATGTGCGTAACGTATGGATATCTATCTGCCAGTACTCCTAGCAAGCGTCTCAGAGCTGTGTACCGTATACCTCAGGTGTAGGGTGACATTGCTAAGGTATGCAGGTGCTAGTATTGGGAGATGCACGCAGGGTCTAATGTTCTGCTCTCCAGAAGACATTGGCCAATGGGGCCTGTGGGTGTGTGTGTGGGTGTGTCTGGCCCTTTTGGCTGCTGCTTTACGGCAGAGATTCCCAACTCCAGTCCAGGTTTCCATCACACTGTTCGGGTTTTCCTGCTGTTCCTCATGAATATGCATGAGCTACATCTACACGCCATGGGGGTGGTGCATAGATATACAGCACAGGCATTTGTATGAGTGGCAGCATGGAACCTGACTGGTGTGTGGCCCACCAGGACTGCATTTGGGAGATTGTGCTCTAGGTACTGCCCCTGTACATGGTGTCTGTGCTCAGTGGGGTAAAAGATAGACGTAGTACCATTGCATATGTCCTCGCCACGAAAGGTTTGTCCTTACTATCACTGTGTAGTTGTGGGAAAAATATGTGGGCAGGATTGGTAGTAGCCCCAGCTGGGCTTTGAACCTTCTGTTCTTGCATGCACTGTCTGTGTGCACTGCACCACTGTGTAGCCACAGATTGGCTGGATTCCCTGGAATGTCCATGCCTGTGGATCCGGCAGGGCCTGTCTGTTGCAGTGGACTGTGCCAGCCTGCACATGGCTAGGCCTCTGTCTTCTGTGGCTAGCAGCCACTGCCCCCTGCACCACATGTACTCGTCCGCCAACATGCTGGCATGAGTTTCTCTCAGAAAAAGAAGATGACCTGATTGCAATGTGGCAGTATGGGACTGCATTTGGGGGACTTGGCTGTAGGTAATGCCCATTGTTGTGGTGTGTGTGTGCGGTGTTGGGTAAAATATGGGTGTTTCCCCCATGCTTATGTTCCCTGCAATACAGGGGTGTCTGCGCTATCTTTGTTTGGTGGTGGGTAAAATATGGGGACTTGGCTGGCAAGTGCCCCAGCTGGGATTTGAACCTCTGGCCCTCCACTCCTAGAGATAATGGCTCTGTCCACTGCACCACACTATGGCCACAGAGACAGTGCAGCCCCTGGAGGTAGTAACCCTGGCAGGATGGAGTCACAAACCCTGCTGTACGCATTTTTACTGTGGGCACATGCACCCTGTCTGGTGACAAACGTGCACATAAACCCCGGAAATGACCACGGCAAATGGGGGACACAATATCACCATGCTGGGCAACAGTGATATTAATGGGCAACCATAGAAGACACTCCCAGGAAAGCTCCAACAAAAAGGAAATGTTTTTGGAAGAGTCTCCGCTCCGTACACCTTTCGAAAAAACATTTCTTTTTGCTGGAGCTTTCCTGGGTGTGTTTGTTGGTTTTGCCCATTACTATAACTGTTCCCCAACTGAATTCCTATTTTTACAATTTTTGTTGTGGTCCTTTTCTATTTTTATTTCCACTTTTGGGCTGTGCACATGTATCACACTGCTCACGTTTTGCAGGTTTCCCCGGTTTTGCTGTACATTGCTGACGGAAATGGTTTCTCTTCCCTTTAAATGTATTCTACCGCGAGTGATTCACTCGCGCTATTTTTTTTTGGAAATTCAGCACCGATAATGTGCGGGGCGCTTCTCCCCTCCCCTTCCCCGCCCATTAACCCCTTCTCTCCGCCCCTCCGGGGCCTTCCTCCGCCCTCCATTAGCCTTTCCACGCCTCTATCGGACATTTGCGGGCCCGTACTTGTGCGGCACCCGTTACTGTGATGCGCAAGTGTGCGGGGCTTCATCGCATGTTTGCGGGGCGTTTAAGAGCACTTAAGTGCTGCTTTTAGTGCGCTATTTTGCGGCGCGCAAATTAGCGCTTTTTTGTAAACATGCCCCTTAGAGTGACTGGGGCCATATCATTTAGAGTTTTAAATGAAGTTATTAATGTTTTGTATACTATCCTGCTTTGTATTGGCAGCCAGTGAAGGGATGCTAGTATTGGTGTGTTATGTTGTTGTGAATGTACTTTCATTATTATCCTAGCTGCTGCATTCTGTGCAAGTTGAATTCTTTTAATGTTTTGTTTTGTTGTACCTAATAAAATTAGATTAGCGAAGTCAAAGTGGGGGGTTATGGTAGCTTGAATTATACTGATAAAATCTTGTATGTATACAAGGGGTCTTAGTTGTTTAAGGATTTTAAGCTTGAAATAGATTTTCTTTGTGGTATTTCTAATATGGGTATCCATTGTAAGATGTTTATCTAGGATAACTCCTAAATATCTTACTTCGTTTTTTATTTTAATTTCTTGGTTTTGAAGCATTATGTGTGTTGGGGGAGTATAAGATTGATTTTTAGTAACAATTAGCACTTCAGTTCTTGAGTGGTTTATTTGGAGATTATGGGCATTTAGCCAGGATGTGATTTCATTGAAGCAATCTGACAGGAGTTGCATCGGTAAGTTAGGGATCGTGAACGGGATGTACATCATGATATCATCTGCATATAGATGATAGAGTACACCAAATTTTTTAAAAATATTGCAAACTGGTTTTATGTATATATTAAATAGAAGTGCTGATAGCGCTGATCCTTGTGGTAAACCCGTTTCAAGTTTGTATGGAGCAGAAGTTTGATTGCCTATTCTTACATTTTGGGTTCTATTATTTAGATAAGAGGAGAACCATTTATGAACTGTGGCATTTATTCCTATTTGTCTCAGGTTGTTAAGCATTATGGTATGGTGAACACTATCAAAAGCTGCTGAAATATCAATAAATAAGAGGATGAATGCTTGTTTGTGGTTGTCAATTCCTCTTAATAGAGCATCTGTTAAAACTGTGAGAAGTGTTTCCACTCCGTGTTTGGGACGAAATCCATATTACTGTTCATCAAGAGGGTAGGATGAATCTAGGTACTCCTGTGTCTGTATTTGTACCGTTTTTTCTATTACTTTTGCTAAGAATGGTATAGTTGAGATGAGTCTGTATGATTTTGGTGAAGTTTTGTCAAGTGTGCCGTTCTTAAGAATTGGTCTGATTTGTACATGTTTAAGTGTGGGTGGGAGGTAACCTTGGAGTAGCGAGAGATTGACAATGGGGAGTATGAAGGAGAGAAGGATTGGAAGTGTGTTTTTTATCCAGATTACTGGGCAAGGATCAAGGTAAGAGGTAGTAGTGTTAAGGTTGAGAATGATATTTTTTAATGATGCTTTGGCTATAGGGTGAAATTCTGACCATTCGTCGAGCAGATGAAGAGGTTTGTGGATAGAGTCTGGAGTCATAAATGGTAGTTTTGTTTTGTTTTGTTTTGATAGTGGTTGGCTAAAGTTTGTGCTGATATGTGGTCGTGACAGCTGCATCCAGTGAGGAGTCCTGCAGATACATTCTGAGCAAGCTGAAGAGGCTGTAATGAGGATTTAGGAAGGCCCTGATCGATGAGGCTAGTGTAGTCAAAGATGGGGTGATGAGTGCTTGGCAGACGTTTCTGAAGTCAGCCTGGTCAAGGAGTGCTTTAAGGTTCCTCAGGGTTCTGATGTGGTGGTATATTGCTCCAGTGACATTCTTGATATGTGTGTTGAAGTTCAGGTTCTGATCCAGAGTTATACCCAGATATTTTACTTGCTGTTTTACTTGTAGAGTTAGATTTGCGAGGATTATTGTATTTGGAAGGGAGAAGGAGGGGTGCCTGGTTATGAACAGTACTTCGGTCTTGCTGGGGTTGATGCGTAGGTTGTGGAGACCAAGCCAGCTTATCGGCATCGGCTGATTGTGGAGTAGTCTGAGTTGATGATGGAGCATGGAATATAGATGAGGATATCATCAGCATAAAGGTGGTAGAGGATCTTGTATTCCTGTGTGACCTTGCAGAGGGGCTGTATGAAGATGTTGAAGAGCAGGGAGGATAATGCTGAGCCTTGTGGAAGACCTTGGAGGAGCTTGAATGGAGTTGAGGTCTGTGGTCCTATTCAAACTTGTTGAGAGCGATCTGAAAGATATGACTGGATCCATTGTAAGGTCTTTCCTCTTAAGCCAATTTTGTATAGACGTGCTATGAGCTGGGGGTGAACAATGGAGTCAAAGGCAGCAGCCAGGTCCAGGAACAGATAAATCCTTGTTATGCTTTATCTGTGCCAATAATCGGTGTGTTGAGGAGCGATGCTAGATGTGTTTCTGTGCTGTGGAAGAGCGTAAAGCTGTGCTGGCTCTTGTCCAGGGGGGAGTGAGATTCCTGAGTTTGTAATTGTAGTCTTCTTGATGATTTAGGCAAGAGATGGGATGCTTGAGATAGGTCTGTATGATGAGGAACGTGTTACGTTGAGAGTGTGGGATTTTAGTAATGATCTGACGGATGCACAAATTTAAAATAAAACACAAAATAAACATAAAGGGAGGACAGCCAGCGCATTTAAAACAGATGGCCATTTCCTCTTTATCATTGTTCCAGATATTCAATATTAGGGTCATATCTGGCAACCAGCATTGGATATCTGGTCTACCCAGATAGTGTGTTAGCTAACCATGTTGTTGTAATATTCAGCCTCTGCCCAGATAAAATTAGGCAAGTCTTTCAAGTGCCTAACTTTAGCTGGTTTACAATAACCAGCCAGGAGCTGAATATCGCTGCTTAGCGGTTATCGTCAGTACCACACTTGGAATGCCTCAGTGCTCCATAGTTAACACTGAAGCACCCAGGAAGGAGTAGATAGCATGCGGAGGGATCTAGCTAATCTTGAAGAATAGTCTAGAATTTGGCAGCTGAGATTTAATGCTAAAAAATACAGGGTCATGCATTTGGGCTGCAAAAATCCAAAGGAGCGGTACAGTGTAGAGGGTGAAGTACTTCTGTCTACAAAAGAAGAGCGGGTCCTGAGCGTGATTATATCTGATGATCTTAAAGTAGCTAAACAGGTAGAAAAGGTAACGGTGAAAGCCAGAAGGATGCTTGGGTGCATAGGAAGAGGAATGGAAGCCCAGACCAGCTGTATTCCATGCTTTAAGAAATGTGGAAGGAAGTCCAAAAAACTGCCAGCATGGTTTAAAGGTAAGGTCATAGAGGTTGTTGTAACCAAAAAGGCATCTTTCAGGAAATGGAAAAAGGAGTTAAATAACAAAAACTGGAAATGACATGAGCACTGGTAAATTAGATGCAGAGGATTTGAAAAACATCTTGCTGTGGAAGCAAAAACAGATAATAAAAACTTTTTCAAGCACATTCGTAGCAAAAAACCTGTGAGTCATTTGGACCATTAGATGATAGAGGGGTAAAAGGGGAACTAAGAGGGGACAAGGTCATAGTGGAGAGACTGAATGAACTCTTTGCTTCGTTTTTTCTGAAGAAGATGTAGGGAAGTTACCCATGACTGAAATGCTATTTAAAGGTGATTCATTGGAAGAATTGAAGAGCCCGATTTTCGAAGGCCTTTATACAGGTAACTTCTCTAGTTACCTGTGTAAAGGCCTTATCTGTGATTTTCGAAAGGCACCTACATGGGTCGTGCCCTTCAAAAATCCCGGATGTGTCACTAATGCACCCAGAAGCTATTCACATAGCATCAGGGCATGTTGGGTGCATTCCAGGGTGTAGCAGAGGCAGGCCATGTTGCTATTATGTAGCACCGATTTTCGATGCTACACGGTTAGCGCTCTGTGCTTTAAAGATAGACATGGGAAAACTTTGCCTATCTTTAAAGTGCTGGGGCTAACCATGTAGCATCAAAAATCAGTGCTACACCGGTAGCTCCTGCAGCTACCTGGCTGTGTGGTAACACACAGATTTTCGATGCCGGGGCCGCATATGACCCCGGCATGAAAAATCTGGATTAGGCAGAGGGTGTACCACAAGGTAGGCAAAAACTCATGTATCTGTCGAACACACAGTCCAAAGACGTGATAGGGTGGAAAAACACTTTATTCAATCAAACCTATAGCCAACCCGACACAGGCCATGTTTCGTGAACCTTCGTCAGGGGTTGATCAGGCTAAACGCTAAAACATAAGAACATAAAAATGAAATAAAAACATAATGATAAACCAATATGTAAGAACAGATGACTCAAACTTAATAATAAATTCATGCGTAAGTACAGTAAAAACATAAATATCATAAATAGTTAAAAGATACTTATGAAAACCAACTAGGATCAATAAAAGGGATAATAAGTGCAACTGGAACCCAATAAATAATAAAACTACTCATAATCAAATAATAAATAACAAATACTATAACAAAATGAAACCACCAAACATTTTAAATACATAAAAATAAATAATTAAAACAGTAAAAAGGAGGGATTGCAGACAAGCATATCGTACAATAGTTATTTCTATGGAGCACAAGGGCACAGCAGACAACGGTCATTTGTACAAAATAATTTTTATATTGTTCAAACTAAAATTAAAATCCTTAAAATGGTATAGAGATACTCAATATGTTGGATGTCCCAGCATTTTGGAGAAAGAAATAGAACGCAGCAGGAGCGAAGGAAACAACGCAAGGACCCAAAGGATAAATATGGTAGCAGTATATAATTTCTAAATTGTCATATCTCTATCTATCACTCGAGAGACTATCTCATATTAAAATTGGACCTAATCTACTTGTGGAAAATTGAAAATATCCCATTCCAAAATGTACCATTTCAAAAGGGGGGGAGACTTATAGGTAAGGACATTAGTCTTAAAGTTAAATTATAGAATGTCTAGCTGTGTTGCACAAATTAATATCACGAAGGACCGGTAACTTCAGTCTCCCAACTCAACACCATATATGTTTTAAATATCTAATAGTAAAACGCCTACCGTCATGGCCTCAAGATCATTGTAAAAAGCGAAAGCAAAATGAAAATCAGCAACATATGTTCTCTGTAAGGCTTTCCCAGATAACTGCCAGGAGAAATGAATAAATGTATTCTAGACTCTTAACCATACATAATCTCTAATCAGTAAAAAAGCGTCCGGCAAAAAGAAATCAGACTTGCATCATTTGATAGTAAAAGCCATACCTCCGTGGCATTGATGCCAAACAAAGAAAGAAATGCATGTAAAAGGATCTTCATCATCTGCTCTTTGAAAAATCTTCTAGGATCGTGAAACGCCGGCTCATGCTCATATAAAACTAGAGCCTGCTCGGCGGGAAACAAAGGGGGCGGAGAAAGGGGCGGAGTCATATCTTCCTAATGCAGTCCACGGCTATTAGTCAAAAAAACTTATTCGAGTGAATTTGCAGTATAAAGTAAATAAAGTGCTGATTTAGTGGGCTAGATAGTCATGCACAATGACTACATCATAAACCTTACAAAAGGAAGCCTGTAAACAAAGGCGGGCTAATTAAAACATTGTCCATAGATCGTGGAGTCCATTGAAGGTTGTAAAAGTAGAAAATAACATATTGTAACAGGAACCAAGAATCTGTCTATCAGATTGTGTCAGCGAAATACATCAGCATTTATGCACTTTTGTATGTAGCCCGTACAACTAAAGACAAATGGGACTGAAATGAGGACTGGACCATGTCTCTACTATATGCGGAAAGAGAAAAAGGAGACAATTGAACATCTCTATATATATATAAAAATGAGAACAGATGTACTTGTACACCTTTGTATGTAGCCCGTGCATGGGTCGTGCCCTTCAAAAATCCCGGATGTGCCACTAATGCACCCAGAAGCTATTCACATAGCATCAGGGCATGTTGGGTGCATTCCAGGGTGTAGCAGAGGCAGGCCATGTTTGCTATTATGTAGCACCGATTTTCGATGCTACACGGTTAGCGCTCTGTGCTTTAAAGATAGACATGGGAAAACTTTGCCAATCTTTAAAGTGCTGGGGCTGACCATGTAGCATCAAAAATCAGTGCTACACAGGTAGCTCCTGCAGCTACCTGGCGGTGTGGTAACACACAGATTTTCGATGCCAGGGTCGCATATGACCCCGGCATGGAAAATCTGGATTAGGCAGAGGGTGGACAGGCTATGTACCGATGCGGCACATAGCACCGCCCAACTGAAATTCAGGCCTGAAAGAAATATCAATAAACCAGGATGGATGGTATACATTCAAGGATGTTGAAAGAAATATGAGATTGCAGACTTACTATTAGAAATCTGTGAACCATCTTTAAAATCATCTGTAATACCTGAAGACTGGCAAATGGCCAATGAAATGCCAATTTTTAAAAAGAGTTCCAGGAGTAATCTGGGAAATTACAGACCGGTGAATCTGACATCAGTACCGGGCAAAATGGTAGAAACTATTATAAAGAACAAAATTACTGAAAATGTAGATAGTCATTGTTTAATGGGAGAAAGCCAACATGGCTTTAGCTAAGAAAGATCTTGTTCTACTAATCTGTTATATTTTTTTGAAGTATGAATAAACAGGTAGACAAAGGTGAGACAGTCGATATAGTATATCTGGATTTTCAGAAAGCCTTTGACAAGGTCCCTCATGGGAGACTCTTTGCGAAATTAAAAGGAGGCAGTCTACTATTATGGATCAGGAACTGGTTAAAAGACAGAAAGCAGAGGATAGGGCTGAATGGCCAATTTTCCCAATGGAGAAAGGTGAATAGTGGAGTACCACAGGGATCTGTGCTAGGTCCGCTGTTTTTTAACATATTCGTAAATGACCAGGTAATGGGAATAACAAGTGAAGCAATCAAGTTTGCAGATGACACAAAATTATTCAAAGTTGTTAAAACCCAAGAGGATTGTGAAAAACCGCAAGAGGACCCTGATAAATTGGAAGATTGGACGTTCAAATGGCAGATGAAATTTAATGTGGACAAGTGCAGAGTTATGTACCTAGGAAAGAACATACAGTAGTAACATAGTAACATAGTATATGACGGCAGATAAAGACCAGTATATCCATCTAATCTGCCCAGCAAGGCGGCAAGAGTAGGTGCATCTGCCACTCCTTGCAGGTCACCCCTCCCCATGCCTTTGGTAGGGGATATACCCACCTCTCCATGTAGGTCACCCCTATTTGTTCAGATATAAGAGATAGTTATGCCAAACTATGGTTACACGATGGAAAGTTCCACTTTATGAATCACCACACAGGGAAAAGATTTTGGCATCATCGTGGATAACACGTTGAAACCCTCTGCCCAGTGTGCAGCAGCGGCCAAGAAAGCAAATAGAATGCTAAGAATCATATAAATGAATTCACTCTACTGTCCCTCATTACCTTTTCTCTCTTCTCTCTCTCTACGTGAACTCTGCTCCTTTCTTCTTTCTATGCCCTTTTTTTCTCCTGCAAACTCCAGACTTCAGTCTTTTCACCTTGCTGCTCCTTCTGCATGGAACAAACTTCCTCTATCTTTACGTCAAGTCTCTCCCCTTCTTCAAATCCATGCTAACGGTTTACCTCTTTGAGTTGCATTTGGATCCTAATCCCTTGTTCTCCTTGTCTCCTTCCATATTTGAACCCCATTATTTCTCTTGTATTGTTTGTCTTGATTAGATTGTAAGCTCTACAAGCAGGGACTGTCTTCTCTATATGTCTGTACAGTGCTGTGTGCAGTTATGCCTTGTAGTGCTATATAAATGATCAATGGTTTAGTAGTAATTGTAGTAGAAAGGAATGGAGAATAAAACAAAGGATGACATCATAATGCCTCTGTATTGTTCCAAGGTGCAACTGCACCTTGCATATTGTGTGCAATTCTGGTCGTCGTATCTTAAAAAGAATATAGCATTATTAGAAATGGTAAAGGGGATGGAAGGATACTCCTCTGAAGAGAAGCTAAAAAGGTTAGGGCTCTTCAACCTGGAAAAGACAGCAGAGGGGAGATATGATAGAGGTCTATAAATTAATTAATGAAGTGGAACAGGTAAACATAGATCGATTGTTTTTGCCATCAAAAAGTAGAATGACTAGAGGACATGCAATGAAGCCACAATGTAAACCCATTTAAAACTAATAAGAGAAAATATTTTTTTCACTCAACGCATAATCAAACTCTGAAATTCATTACTGTAGGATGTAGTAAAAGCTGTTAGTATAGCTGGGTTTAAAAAAGGTTTGGCCAAGTTCCTGGAGGAAAGGTCCATAAACCACTATTAAAGAGGACACGAGAAATCCACTGCTTGCCCCAAAACAAGCATTATGGAACCTGTGTGTCTTTTTAGGAACCTGCTAGGTACTTATGACCCAGATTGGTCACTGTTGGAAACAGATACTGGGCTTGATGGATCTTGGTCTGACTCAGTATGACATATCTTATGTTCTTATGTAATGGCCAGCAGAAGAAAGGAGGTGATAGTGCTTCTGTATAAGTCTCTGGTGTGACCTCATTTAGAGTATTGTGTGCAATTCTGGAGACCGCACCTTCAAAAGGATATTAATAAGTTGGAGTCGTCGATGCAGAGGGTGGCTACTAAAATGCTTAGTGGTCTTTGTTATAAAGCATATGAGGGCAGACTTAAAGATCTTAATATGTATACTTTAAAGGAGATGTGATAGAGATGTTTAAATATCTCCGTGGCCTAAATGCACAGGAGGAGAGTCTCTTTTAATTGAAAGCAAGCTCTGCTACGAGGGGACATAGGATGAGGGTGAAAGGTGATAGACTCAGGAATAATATGCAGAAATATTTTTTTACTGAAAGAGTTGTAGATGTGTGGAAGACCCTCCCAGTGGAGGTGGTAGAGACGAGGACAGTTTCTGAATTCAAAAAAGTATGGGACAAACACAGAGGATCTCTAAAGGCAAAAAGGGGCCTATTGTAGATATGGAAGGGCAGACTAGATAGGCCATGTGGTCTTTTTCTGCCATCAGGTTCTATGTTTCTATCCCCATATATGCTGTAACTCCCAACACACACTCTCTTCTCTCTCTCACTTTTTTCATACACCCATGCTTAGTCTTTTTCTCCTAAACCCTTGAGAAAGAAATTTCACCTTAAGAAGATTATCAAATAAACACCACAGTTGTTACAACTATAATATCAAAGATAAAGCTCAACCAAGTAACACTTAGGGGTTTGCTTACTTAGCTGCGGTAGTGGCTTCCGTGCGATATCAGAGCCACAGCCCCATTGAATTCAATGAGGCCACAGCTACGATATCACATGGAGGCCGCTACTGCTGCTTTGTAAACACACCTCTTAGCTTTCAAAGGCCATTCAACATATCTCTTAACTTATATCAAAAAGCAGGACAGCTATTTAAACAAAATTAAATGATATTTTAATTAAATAAACACTTTTTACATAATTATATTTGAATTACCATCAATCATATCAGTCCTTAAATTAATTTTCATATATAAACCAGCACAGCTTTAAGCCCCCTCCACAGCACAGAAACACTTCTAACATCCCTCCTCAACACACCGATCGTTGGCACAGAAAAATCTTTGCAAGGATTCATCCGAGTGTTCCTCGACCTGACCGCAGCCTTTGACTCCATCGCACACCCCCAGCTCATCGCACGTCTACACAAAATTGGCCTAAGAGGAAAGACCTTACAATGATTCCAATTATATCTTTCAGACCACTCTCAACAAGTCAGAATAGGATCACAGACTTCAACCCCATTCAAGCTTCTCCAAGGATTGTCACAGGGTTCAGCATTATTCTCTCTGCTCTTCAACATCTTCATACAGCCCCTCTGCAAGGTCAAGATCCTTTACCACCATCTACATCCCATTCTCCATCATCAACCCAGATTACGCCACAGTCAGCAGATGCCTAGAGGCAGTCATAAGCTGGCTTGGTCTCCACAACCTACACATCAACCCTAAGACCCAAGTGCTGTTTATAACCAGGCACCCCTCCTTCTCCCCTCCAGCTACAATAAACCTTGCAAATCTAACTTTACAAGTAAAACAGCAAGTAAAATACCTGGGTATAACTCTGGTTCAGAATCTGAACTTCAACACCCACATGAAGAATGCCATCACAGCAGTATACCACTGTATGAGTAACCCTGAGGAACCGTAGACCACTCCTTGACCATACAGACTTCAAAAACATCTGCCAAGCACTCATCATCCCCGTCTTTGATTATGCTAACCTAATCATGGGCAATCTTACTGCTGAGAGTCTGAGTTTGAAAACTGCAAATGTGTCACACCAATCACCCTATGCATATTTAGTGCTCCCTTCTGTATAAGCTTATAAAAAATTTATCAGGACATTGTTATTTTATGCCTCTAGGTTATGGAACTCCCTGCCTGATGAGGTGCATACGGTTAGGAAGCTTCAAGATTTTCACAGGAAACTGAAAACTGATTTATTTGTTGGATATTATGGAACAGAATAGAGGGTGGGTTCCTGTGCTGACAACTGCATAAGCTGATATGATTGTGTGTTGTATGTTATTTTATGGTTATCTTATGGTTATTTTATGGTTATATGGTATGTTATTTTATGATACTGTACATATTGCTTGTTAATTGATTTGACCGTCAAGTGAATAACAGGACTAGAAATTGGCTAAATAAATAAATTAAATAAATGTTGTGTGGATAAGTGAAACAAACGCCAGCTCCAGCGAGCCTGAATTGTATTTTTTAGATAGCAGAATATGAAAATGTACAAGGGCATGGAGATTTTTACAAGGCACTTTAATTTTTATGGAACATAGGAAAAACAAGAGCGTGCTTTTCCTGTATTTAGATGGTAATATACCATAGGCTAGGGATCAATGAAATGGTTAAAATGAATTACAATTTCCATGTGAACTGAGGGCCTTGGCTAATCAGAGGGGATCCAGGACAGTGAATCCAATCCACATGCACCTTGAATCTAGCTTTTAAGCTGTACTTATGTTAACAAGCATTAATTCACCATTAACGTGTTATTTTAACACAGGTCTCATGTTATTCAATAGGACCTAGCTCCTAATAATGCGTGTCAATGGTAAATTAACACATATTAACGTTAGCACATCTTAGTAACTAGACTCTTAGGACCTGTAAATCTGTCTGCTCTAATCATTATGGCCAGTTGGAAAAGAATATAGATTCATGATTTTATTTGAAGGTTCATATGATCATCAAACACTGCACATTTCATAATAGGACATCATACCCAGAAGCTCCTCATGAATTAAAACTAGATTCAGGATATGGCCTAACACATGGGTCCAACCAGTTCCAGAAACCATAGCAACACTATCACCTCTGTAAAACTGATGCCCCCTGTTCAGAAAAACAACCCACCCAAAGGTTAAAATCGCCATCAAAACTAACGAGCCTAATTTAAGTGAAAATGATGAAAAGGTTTTCAAAAACTGTAATAGATCTCTAGCTGATGCATTGGGAGGATAGTGGACACTAATAAAGACAACTGCTCAAAATCCAAGATCAGACCTTTCCTGCTGTCATTCAAATGGGATATGGTGAGCCCACATTCCTTCTGAAAATCACCATCTATGAAGATCCCACTCCTGCCAATTAGTAAGTTTCTCGCTTGGGGAGGCAAGGAAACATTGGGGTTCAGTTGCGGGGTGACTTCCTATCCCTGCTACTACAGAGTGACCTCTGGGAGGGAGTGTTCCTCTTGAGAGAAGTAGTTCATTTGGGAAGTCTCTACCACACTGAGGTGATGATTCACTAGGTTGACGATGGTGCTCTGGTGGTTTTGGAACAAGGACAATGTTTTACCCATAGCTCTAGGGAGAGGGAATCCTCTATGTCAACTTGTTCTTTAAGTTTGGGATTGTTAGAGCAGGGGATTTACCATGCATCATAGTACATTGGTCATGATAATGCAGTAGAAATTTGATGTGACATGGTTAAATTATTGGGTACCATGCTAAGTGGTGTTTTACTGTGTACTGTACATTGAATTTTTACCAGTTTGCACAATACAATTATTTTTCTGTTGCTACTCTTGCATAGGGCCTAAAGCCTGATTATTTGAGTCTTCAGCATTCACAGATACATACCTGGATTTGAATCTAATCACAAGACTTTCGCCCACTCTAATGTACGGAATGCAATTATAAATTAGTTAACTATATTACATAGTTCTACACTGATAGTCAAAATAAAACAAATTGCACTATAGTGTTGGAAGATGAGACCCCCAGGTCGGAAGGCACTCAACTGGCTACTGGGAAGGAGCTGAAGACTTTCAGAGTAAAGCCAGCATTTATGATATGGTTGGATCAAAACCTTCTGAACATCTGACTGCTGATGTAGTTGCGCATGAAATGAGAATCAGAAGCTGCAAAGATGTCTTACATAATGGGGCATGGACTGTACATATCATGAACCAAGGGAAGATGGAGGTGGTCAAGAATGAAATGGAACATGTACAACTCGATCTGTTTGGTGTCAGTGAACAGAAATGGACTGGCATTGGGCACTTTGCATCTGATGATCACATGGCTTACTATGTTGGAAATGAAAGACAAAGAAGAAATGGTGTTGCATTTATAATTAAGAAACTTGCAAGAATTATACTGAAATACAATGTAATATGCTCCAACAACAGCTGCAGAAGAGGACGAAGTTGATGAGTTCTATGAACAAGTACAAGATGAAATTGACAGAACATGCAAACAGGATATCCTGATAGTCATAGGTGACTGGGATGCAAATGTTGGCAACAAAGAAGAAGGCAAAATGGTTGGAAAATACAGACTTGGCAACAGAAATGAAGCGGGAGAAAGACTGCTAGAATTCTGTAAGACCAGTGATCTATTCATCTCAAATTCCTTCTTCCAGCAACACAAGCGGCGACTGTATGCGTGGACTTCACCCAATGGACTGTACAAAAATCAAATTGACTACATCTGTGGAAGTCAATGATGGAAAATCTCTATAACATTAACAAAGACAAAACCCAGAGCTGACTGTGGTACAGATCACCAACTACTAGTATGCAAACTCAAGCTAAAAATGAAAAAGAGCAAGCCACTCATGAATGTAACAAAATATGACCTTGAGAATATACCACTGGAATTTAAAGACTGCCTGCAAAATTGATTTGCTGCTTTAGATACAAATGACAGAGCTCCAGAAGAGTTATGGGATGATGTCAAGAAGATTGTGTTGGAAGAAAGTGAGAAGTCTCTACAAAAGGTGAAAAAGCAAAAACGACCAAAATGGATGACGGAAAAAACTCTGAAAATTGCCCAGAAATACAGAGGATCTAAAGCCAGAGGAGAAAGAGAGGCAATCTCAGAACTCAACAGAGTTTTCCAACGCGCAGCAAGACAAGACAAGGAGAAGTACTACAATGACACTTGCAAGGAAATAGAGGAAAAACAAAATCGGCTTTCCTAAAGCTACGAGAGTTAAAGAAAAAATTCCAGCCTCAAATTGGAATGTTACAATATGCTCAAAGATCCATGTTGAATGATGTTGAGAATATCAAGAAAAGGTGGAAAGAATATACAGAGTCATTATACGGTAAAGATCAAGTGGACCAACAGTCATTTCAACCTGTACCTTATGATCCGGAACTACTGTAGTGGTAATGAAAGAAGTCGAAGCAGCATTGTAAGCCTCATCAAAGAACAAAGCACCAGACATTGATGGCATTCCCATTAGAGCAATCAGATGCAGCTGCTACCATACTTACAAAGCTCTGCCAGGAAATTTGGAAGCCAACATCATGGCCAACTGGCTGGAAAAGATCTGCATTTTATACTGATACTAAAGAAAGGTGATCCAACTGACTGTGGAAATTATCGCACAATTGCTCTGATCCCACATGCCAGGAAGATTCTACTCAAGATTATTTAGCAGAGACTACAAACATACATTGAGCGAAAACTGTCTGAAGTGCAAGCAGGGTTCATGAAAGGGTGAGGAACCAGAGACTTCATCGTGGATGTGAGATGGATCCTTGAAAAGACTAAAGAATACCAGAAGGATATCTATATGTGTTTTACTGACTACAGCAAGGATTTTGACTGTGTAAACCATGAGAAACATGCATTGCCCGAAGAACAAACCAGTGAGTACTAGAGGAGATCAAATCTAAGCTTTCTTTAGAAGCTCAGATGACAAGACTTCACCTTTCATATTTTGGACACATTGTGCAAAGAGAGAGATCATTAGAGAAAGACATCATGCCTGGCAGAGTAGAAGGTCAACACAAAAGAGGAAGGCCAGCAATGAGATGGATCGATACAATAACAGCAGCTATGGGTGCCAATCTGTCAACAATGAGCCACCTGACTGAAGACCAAACACAGTTTAGGACAACTATCCAGAGGGTCGCCTTGACACCAATTCAACGGCACTTAACAACAGCACTGATGACTGGTTGATACCTCTCTCCAAATGCAAAAGGAATTAATATAGGCAAGCATAAGTATGCATCAACTCTGCCCCATGATATATTGAATGATGCATACAATAAATCAACAATAACATATGAGTGGATAAATGAGTCACAGCTTTATTGAATACAAAAGAAGGTTTGGAGGCAGGGGCACTTGCTTAATCACCCAAGTTGATGGGATGCCAGATTGCCAATTGTACTGTCCATCAGTGAGACAGCATCCAAGGTGTCATCCACCTAGGTCCCTGCTCATGCCACCTCTTTCAGAATGATTCCTGTGTCAATTTTGTCTTGCACCACCCCAGATAGGTGGGTTGGGGGGTTAAAAGAAATGGGTGAGGGGCCCTGTTGGTGACCATTGAACAGCATAATGGACTATGACTTCTTGGCAAACTATGACGCTGGTGGGATGCAGAACAGTGGAAAGAAATGTGTCAGAATTTACATGCACAAAAGGAATAATTGCTCCTGTCAAACCACCGGCAGCTGTCATGTTTACTTGATGATTTGCTGGTAGTAGAAGAGAGGAAGCCTCTGCCCGTACCTTCATGCACATCTTATGCAGCCATATGCCAGCTACATCACTTGCATCCCAAGCCATGGAAAGTTTGGTTTCTATTTTATGTGGAAGGTATTAGTTGTAGGAAACCCAAGTGTAGCCCGCTTACTCCCTGTAGGCATTGAAGTAAGCACTGTGTCGAAGTATGACAGTAGTGGTCCTATTTCAAAAGGATCCTTTCTGCATGTGATACTGATCATTCGTGCATATGAAAGGGTCCACTTTAAAATGTTATGTGAAATAGGATGATTGGTTGGGTACAGGATATCAATCACCTTTGCCCACTTTTTAGTGTTGCGCCTGTGCTTACCCTCAAGAAGCATGACTTGTTGAAATATTTTCGTGTTATTACTTTCTTCCTAAGTAACCATGGGACACTTTCCCAAAGCTTGGGTATTCTGAGTGTGCATGGGCATAGTTCGTTGACCTCCTTAGCCTTCTCAACCTTAACTGAGGATGAGGCGGACATTAAGGAAGAAAATGAGGAACTGGATGTGGAGGAAGGCCAAGACCTGCTATGTTTTTTTTTTTTTGTGTGTAACCTGCTTTTTAGTCTTTCAGGTGCGGAGACCACAAAGTGATCTGTAAAAGCTCCTACAGCATTAATGTGTTGATGCTCACCTTGTATGACTGCATCTTTGAGTCCTGATGTGCTGCTCGGAGGCGCTAGCACGTGGTCAAACTTTCATACCATGGTTTCCTTTTCTTGGACTGGAACAGTTGTCAGTGGAGACATGCCAATGCCATGTCCTGAGGAGGATGAGCCTGGCTGTGTACCTGCCACTGGAAAATGAGGTCGTCTGCCATGATGATCATCTCCTCTGTGTGTAATGGGTCATGTGAGTGCATCCTCGAGGAGCATATCCTCATCTTCCGTTGGAGCAGCTGCGGCAGGAATAGGGTAAAGAGCTATCTGTTCCCGAGTCATCCCAGTCCCTGTGCCTGCAGTGATGCACCTAGTACTGGTACTGCCTTTGGAGACTTAGGGGTATGTTTACTAAACTGCGTTAGTGCAATTCGCGTTAGGAGCCGCGGTAGTGACAGAAACCCCAAATAAGGACATGGGCGGTACATCGTCACCACTAACGCGCGTTAAAAAAATTAACGAGTGTTACCGGGCGCCGTGGCGCGTTACTGCGCGTTAAACGTAAGAAGACGTACAGACACAAAGCACTGAAACAGAGCTGTAGCACAATGGTTACGGTACTGACCGCTATTACAGGCAGCATGGGTTCGAGTCCCCAGTGTGCCTAACGCAGAAGGCTGTCCCAGGCATCACCCTGTACATTACAGAGGGAAAGAGGAGGCATGTTTTTCGTTACGTTGAGTATTGGTGTCAGAAAAACACTCTTGGAGTGTGCCTAGCCACGTACGTTGGTGTGTGCGAGGTTGCGTGCATTGGTACGTGTGTAGCTGCGTGGGTACGTATGTTTTTACATGCATGGGTACGTGTGTTTTTACGTGCGTGGGTACGTGTGTTTTTACCAGTGTGGGCATCTTATATTACAGACTCTGTAGGGTGTCTTGCACCTATGCATTATGGTTTATCAGAGCCTGTGAGCAGGTGCTGGAGTTTCACAGGGTTGGATTGTGACAGTCACACCCATGATGCACTGCACATGCAAATCAGCTGTCCACAGATACACACCATGGGGAATGCACCCCCACAGCACCTCAGTCTGGTAGGGGGAACTGACCATGTGCACCCCCACAGCACCTCGGCCTGATAGGGGGTACTGACCGTGTGTTGTACTGGCACAGAGTAGCTACACACCATCACATTGTGCGGGTACTGTGCTCACCCTGAGGGTGCAGTGAGGCACCCAGCACTAGGTCCAAAGCAGTGTTACTGTGTGAGATAGGTAGTTTCTACAGGAACACCTTGGACATCTCTGTCTGTTTCAGTCAGGTGTAGCCCCCCCATGCACCACCACCACCCCCCCCTCTCTCCCCCAGGGCCAAGGGTGGTAAACAGGGTCTCCCATCAAAAGATCCACAGTCTACCTCTCTGCAAAGGTGGCAGTAGAGGGGAACAGACACCCCACAGGGCAGTCAATGCAGCTCTGGACACAGCCATAACACAATAACAGACAGACATTAGGCCTGGATATGCTATGCTGCACCCCACCACCATCTGGTATTCCCCTGGTGCAAGCAATCAGCCACTGCACCCTGCAAGCCACTCCATCACAACACCTACCAGCTGCAAACAGTCTGCTAGTGCCCAGTGAAGATGCCTGTACCCAGAACTGGGATGTCAGCATACACAGCAAACAGATACATCAGTGACTGGGCCCCAAAAGGAAACCCATATTTATCACATGAGAAAAATACTAGATAGCACTATGGGAGTGCCTAGCCATGCTGTGGTCACTGCACAGTCAGGGTGAGAGTGATCTCTCAGCAGGATATACTGAGGTCACCCAGTCTGTGTAGGTGGTGGCCGGGCACTACAATGTGCCTGTCACTGCCCTATGCCCTGTGCAGATGCACCCTGGCCAGGCCACCCTGTCCGGCCTATACCCATGGTACCTTGCTCCTCATTATGCACATTGGCAGCCCAATACTAGCAACATTGCTGGCAGTGTGGGCTGTGGAAGGTGTTTGCAGCCACCACACACTGGATAGACAGACAGCCACCTCCACACCTATGCCAGCATTGTGCTACTATAGAGGTGGTCAGCAGCCATACCCACCACACCAGTCCTGGGCATAGTACAGGCATGGATATGGTATACAAGACTGTTGGGGAGTCACTCCCCAGGGTGGTGAACACTGTCAGAGACCAGACCTGCAGCACACACCGCAGACATCAGAATGATTGTTATGGTGGAGCTCAATGAGCAAAATGTGCTTAACGTAGGAATTGATATCTGCCAGTTATCAGAGGAAACGTTTGATAGCTGTGTACCATATACCCAGGTGTAGGGTGGCATTGCTAAGGTATGCAACTGCTAGTATTGGGAGATACAGGCAGGGCCCAATGTCTTGCCTCTCCAGGTGGCATTGGCCAATGGGGCCTGTGGGTGGGTGTGTGGCCCTGTTGGCTGCTGCTTTACGGTAGAGTTCCCCAACTCCAGTCCTGGTGTTCCAAACACTGTTTGGGTTTTCATGCTGTCCCTCATAAATATGCATGAGCTACATCTGCATACCATGGGGGTGGTGCATAGCTATGCAGCACAGGCATCTTTATTAGAGGCAGCATGAAACCGGAATGGTGTGGGGCCCTCCAGGACTGCATTTGCGGGACTCTGCTTTAGGTAATGTGCCTGTTTCTGGTGTCTGTGTTTGGTGTGGTAAAATATAGGCCATGCGTATGTTCTCTGCAATAAAGGAGTGTCTTTACTATCACTGTTTAGTGGTGGGTAAAACTATGGGGACTGGGTTGGCAGGAGCTCCAGCTGGGATTTGAACCTGTGACCCTCTGGTCTTACAGGCATTGGCTGTGTCTGTTGCACCACACTGTGGTCACAGAGACAGTACAGTCCCTGGAGTTAGTTAAACCGGCCTGACGAGTCAGAAACCCTGCTCTGCAACAGGTTTACTGTGGCCTCATTTACCTTGTATGCAGACAAAGGTGCACATAAACCTCAGAAAAGACCTCACAAAAGGGGCACACACCCAAAACCAAGCTGGGCAACAATGATATCATTGGGAAACATTACACAACACTCCCAGGACAGCTCCATTACAATGAAATGATCTTTAAAAGGGTCTGCGGAGCATAGACCCTTCCACACATCATTTCTTTTGTTTTTGGTGCTTTCCAGGGAGTGTTGTTCCTTGTTTTCCATTGCTATCACTGTTGCCCAGCTGAATTATGCTTTTTAAAATGTTTCCTGTGGTCATTTCTAACGTTTTATGTGAAATTTTGTTCTGTGTACATGTATCACACTGCTCACGTTTTGTGGGTTTCCCCGGGTTTTCTGTACATTGCTGACGGAAATGGTTTCTCTTCCCTTTAAATGCCTTTAACGACAGGTTTTCATTCGCGTTGGAATTGAGCTCAGAAATTCAGAGCGTTAGTATGAGGGGGGCCTCTCCCCGCCCATTGACCCCTTCTCTCCGCCCACTCTCCACCTTCTGCGCTGTTTTAACGCGCCGCGGGACTTTACGATTGTTAACTATGCTTAACGCGCGTAGTATTACGTTAACGGTCGTTAGCGCGTTGGTATGCGCGTTATACAGCACTTACGGTCGTTAACGTCGTATAACGCGCGTTATTCACGTTTACCGCACTTTAGTAAACATGCCCCTTAGTGAATCCTCCTAGAAAAAGGTGAATGCCTATAACACCTCTCAGAATAACATCTCCTGTGGTTGAACTTGCATTAGTGATATCTGTGTCTGGGTTCCTGATGTAAACATGAGGATGTGTTTATTTTATTTGTACTGAGCTCATATTTTTCCAGTAGCAGTTTAAGATGAGTTACAATCAGGTATAGTAGTTATTTCCCCGAGAGCCTACAATCTAAGTTTGTACTTGAGGCAATGGAGGGTTGAGTGACTTGCCCAAGGCCACAAGGAGTGTCAGTGGATTATGAACACTAGTCTTTCTGGTTCTAGGCTGCTGCCTTAACCACTAGGTAACTTCTCCACTCCTCTCCTTGATGTAGAAGATTGATTGATGTGATGACTGCTATGTTGCAAGGGTGGTGCTTCATTCTGGCTCTATTGGTCCTGGCAGGGTATATTTTTCAGTGTTTCTACTCCCTGGGTGAATACTTACCTTCAGGGACAGAATAGGATCAAGATGAGGATGTTGCATTGCTTGGCTCTTCTTTGCTGCTCTGTAGGTAGGCGTACTAGGATATAGATGGACAGCGTTTACAGTAAGAGTCTCAACTGATAGGGTGTGCCAGATTCTCAGGAGAGTCTTGGTAGCAAGAATGTGTGCATGTATTGCCCGTCTAAGCACCCCTCCAAAATGGAAAAGATGCATCCTGGGGCAGCGCTGTATGTCTGTGTATCCACGTGCCTTCTCTGTTGCAGCTCACTGAACCCAGCATCAATGATGAGGGGGAAAGAATGGAAGACAAGAACATGCTCCATGAGGATCTGTCCCCCTCCCCAAGCTGCACATCGAGGTTGCACACTCGCAGCATGGATGGGATCCAGGAATGACTGTAGCATCATTTTGAGCTTTAGGCCACCCCCCCTGATGCATTTTGCTTTATCTGATGTCCTGGGCAGAGCATGTGATGGCTTATAGAATCTGTGGCAAATCCATGTTCGAGATGGAGAACAGGCCACTTTGCTCACATGGTCAGCAGTGTCACTTTGGGGGGCCTGAACTGCAGTGGTGACTAGAGCAGTAAAATTATTCACTTGTGCACTGGAATCAGGAAGGGTGGGTGCAGGCCAGGTGTACATACTTTTGTGAGGCAAAGCGGTCAGCAGGAGGAGGTGTGGCAGTGCAGCGAGGAGTCGCTCCAGCGATCAAGGCTGCTGAGGTCCACTGCAATTTGGCAATAAAAGCTGACAGGACTTATAAGTAGAGAGCACAGGTCAACTTGCAGGCAGTGGCATGGTCAAATCTGGAGAGGGAACTGCTTGGGATGCTCTTCCCTTTTATTGCCACTGAGCTTCTACTACCAGCCACACCACAGTCCTGGTCACTTCTCATGATAAAAATAATGAAAGTAAATAATAAAAGTAAATAATAAAAAATGAAGTAAGATACTTAGGTGTCATAATAGATAAACATCTTACGTTAGATACCCATATCAGGAACACCACAAAGAAAATTTATTTCAAACTCAAAACGCTTAAACAACTTAGACCGCTTGTATACATACATGATTTCATCAGTATAATCCAAGCCACCATAACCCCCCACTTTGACTTTGCTAACCTGATATTATTAGGTACATCAAAAAATAACATTAAAAGACTTCAAATTGCACAAAACTCAGCAGCTAGGATTATAAAGAAAACACACTCTCATCAACATATAACACCAATACTAGCTTCACTTCACTGGCTACCAATTCAAAGCCGGATAGAATACAAAACACTAATAACTGCTTTTAAAACACTATTTGATATGGCACCAGACACATTAAGTAACTTAATTACCAAAGAACATTCAAAACCTACTCAAAGAAAAGCTCAACTGAACAAACTCAAAACCCCCAAAGATTTCATAAAATCAAATAAATCCACAAACTACAGAGCGTTCTCACATGCAGCCCCAATAGCCTGGAATGCCCTCCCTGTCGAGCTAAGAACGTTAACAGAGATTAATGAATTCCGCAAAAAACTGAAAACACACCTTTTCACAATACACTACAACAACATAGATCAACCCTCAAAAGAATTAGATAATGGCTAATCACTTTCTACTCAACATCTCACTATAACTTTCTGCTCAACATATCACTACAATAGAAAAGATAATCCACCCCACCTGAATCTGAACCAATCATTATGTCTATATCTCACATAAAATGTAAATGTATATATAATGTTTATAGTGTTGCACTGTCCTGTGCCAATCTGTTTAACATATTCTAGTAACTTTACATTGTATATAGTTATGACGTTTCATGTAAATGTATACATAATGTTTATAGTGTTGCACTGTTCTGTGCCAATCTGTTTAACATATTCTATTAACTTTACATTGTATATAGTTATGACGTTTCATGTAAAACAAACAATGTTTTGTTGACTGTTGTTAATTGTGAACCGCAGCTGATCTCTGGAAGCTGCGGTATATAAATCCTTGTTAAATAAAATAAAATAAAATGATACGAGACTACACAGTGGGAAAATACCTGCTCGTCCTTTGTCTGCCTTTGTTCTGGGGGGGTTTTGTTGACTTTTTTGGTGATGGGCACACGGTCAAAGCGGGGAACCATGATGGGGTCTGCCACCATGTTAAAAGTCCTGCCCATCAATCAGAACTCGGGTCCTCGTGACAAGCTAACACAGCCATAAAAACTAATCACAGCTGTATTTCTTTAGCTCAGTGAGACTTCTTTGATGTCCAAGTGGAGTGATATGGAAATTGGCTTCTTTATTCAAGAATTCCATTTGAAATGAAAAACTAATGCTTTCTGCATTTTTGTCGCATTCCATGAAATGTAATGGTGCACCATATAAATTGCTGCCGGATATTTACATGCTGAGGATTGAAGGCGTCGGCATGGTAGAACTGCATCATTTCCAGCTTTCCTCCTTGCAGTAAAATGTTTTCCACGCTTCTTATAATTTCCCTGCAAAAGCACAGACAGTGTTCCTATGAAAGATCCAGGGACTTAGCAGAGGAAAGTATATAAAGGTTGGATGTGCTGTAGCCGCATGCACATTATTCTTCAGTTAAGCTTTAGCCTTGGAAAGTAGAAGCAAAGAGAATAATTTTAAAGACATTTTTGTGCGTAGATTCCAGTATACATGTGTAAATTGCCTCTTATGAAATTATCCTGCGCATAAAAGCTCTTGTAATCACAAGAACATGCGCAGTTGTAAACAACTTTGGTGGAGGCGTGTCCTGGGGTGGGCTTTGGGCACAGTATGGGTGGAATCATGACCTCAGGGTGTACTTTATAAACTAAATGCAATCTGGTATATTATATGCACATGAGCTGGTATAAATGTACACCGGTTCCTTGTACCCGCAATTTCTGCAGGATTTGTGCTAATACTTTAAGCAGAAATTAGTCCACTTGAATATGTGCAAATAAAAGTCAACATGCAAGTTGTTGGTGATATCTTTTTATTGGACTAATTTAATTAATTTTCAACAAGCTTCCGAGAGCTATACGCCCTTCATCAGGTCTATGAAGGGACAATGCAGTGACACTGGGTTTACGTAAACTCGTGTAGACTCTTGCAATCTGGTCAGCGGCAATATTCAGTTATTGCTCGATGCCATCCCCACTCCGCCCCAGGAACACCCCGATGGCAGTGTGCAGCAGTGACGCCTGGGGATATTCAGTACCATTAAGCACCTTAGTGCCGCTGAATATCCTGGTGACCATGAGTAACGCAGTTAGCAGGTTTATTAACCGCATTAATCGCATTGAATATCTCTCCCGCTTAGAGAATTGACTCCAGAAGGTAGATGAAGTACAATTGTGCTTAATATTATTGGCACCCTTGCAGTTCAACCCCTTAACATCCAATATCTCCTAAAAACAAAAGTGGCCAGTGAAATGACTTTGGACTATATAAGCACACATATTTGACACATTAAAGAATCAAATAAAACAAGACCAAGTATAAAAACTGAGACATTGCCAGGACATGATTATTGGCAACCTTATGAACAATTCAAATCAATTTGAACAGAAGAACCACATTCCCATTGCAGTAAAATTAGACGCATCTGTGATTGTCAGTACTCACATGACTTGAATCAACCAACGAATGATGGCTCTAATGTTTAAAATGGCCACATTCACTCCCTGTTCTATTTTCACAATGGTGAAGGTAAGAGAGCTGCCCGAGACCATCAGAAAAGCAATTATCATTAAACGTCAAAGGAATATAAGGCCATCTCCAAAGACCTTGTGAACAGTGTACAGTTTGTGCGTTATTAAAAAGATTTCTACTCATGGAATTGTCAAGAACCTCCCAGGACATGGAGGGAAAAGGGAAATTAATCCAAGAAGTCTTTGAAGGTCCGTGCGTATTGTTGGAAAAACACCACGTACAACATCCAAAGACCTTAAGGCTGACCTGGAGCAATCTGGAGTGCTGGTTTTAACCCACACCATGCACCATGTACTAAACAAAGAAGGACTTCATGGGTGAAGGCCAAAGAAGACCCCACTGCACAAAGAGATATAAAGAGGCATGTCTGATCTTTGCCCAAACCCACCTTGAGAAACCACAATTCTTCTGGGGAAATGTTCTGTGGACAGAAGAAACCAAACTTGAGCTCTTTGGCAATGCAGGACTGCAATAAATTTATAGGTGAAGAAATGAAGCTTATAAGGAAAAAAACACCCTTCCTAAAGTTAAATATGGTGGAAGTTCCATAATGTGGGGCTGTTTTGCTGCCTTGTGAACTGGAGGCCTGGAACGTATTAAAGGAATCATGAAGTCAGTGGACTACCAAGGTATTCTACCTAGTGTCAGAAAGCTAGATCTGGATTGAAGGTCATGGGTCCTCCAGCAGGACAATGACCCAAAACATACATCCAAAAGTACAAAAGAATGGTTACAAAAGAAAAATCTCTGTTTAAACTGGCGAGCAATGAGTCCTGATCTCAATCCAATCAAGAGCCTTTAGAAAGAGTTGAAATCTTCCATTGGTAAAAGGAATCCAGGAAATATTCACGAGCTAGAACAAATCACATTTGAAGAGTGGGAGAAACTAACAGCGGACAGCTGTACAAAACTTATAGATGGCTACAAGAAACGTTTGGAGGTTGTTATCACTGCCAAGGGTTGTGCAACCAATTAGTGAAGGGTGCCATTAATTCTGTCCATGCCATATTTTTTTCTCATAAAATAACACGTCTAAGTTGCACAGACATTTTTTCTTTGGTTGTATAGCTTTGAACATACTGTTAAAATATTATGATGATATACAGTTGTAATATTTCCAATTATTTCTCAAGAAGTTGCACGCAACATACCTAAAATACAAGGGGGTCAGTAATGCTGACCACAACTGTATATGGAGTTTTACTATAAGCCCAGTGAATCTGATGGGAAAGAGAGTGTTAACCCCTGATGCAGAGTGGATGACCTCTGAAACATAATGCTATTCCTGAGATCACACTCACAATGAATATATATATACGTTGACTGACATGTGGGGATCGTGCTGATTATGAATGCTTATTTTCAGTGAAATGTTCACAAGGATATGTGTCTACAGATCAATTTCTCTTCTAATTTATAAAATTTATGAGACTTGAGATTTTAGAGTTCTGGACCTATGCACCCAAGAGATAGTTAGTGCAAGAAAAGCCTTCCTGTTGACGTTAAAGGTTATAGCATGAAGAGTTAAAGTCTATGTGAATGAACACAAGTGATGTTAAGGCTAGAAGGAAGAATATAACAATTGTAAGTTTGTGGTTACTATTAACATTGCATTATTTCAGTTTATAGTCCTCAATCCCGTCTCTCTTTCATTTGTTCTACCTCACAACCCTCAGTAAAGTAAGTTTCAGCATTCATTCTTGTGGGTTATTGCCTACCTCTCCTCGTGCCTAATTAAACTTTATGGGGCACTTTTATTAAATTGCACTAGGGTTTTGCAACAACTGCGTGTTAGATTTAGCGCTAAACGTGCAGTAGTCGCAACTGCGGTGCACTAACTGCCCGGGATGAGCTCAGCATGTTCCTGGCTGTTACCACATAGAACACTACCTTAATGTGCCACGGCAACAGGCACAGTTACCATGGGTTCACTTACCTCCACCTGTTGAGGTGGCATTAGGTGAGGCCATGCTAATTGCAAGAGGCGCAGTTAGCGTGTGGTGTTTATCTCATGCTAAATGCGTAGTGCTTATCATGTCCATTCTCCACTCATGTGCAAGGCACAGTTACGATGCATTAACTGCGCTGATCCTGTGCTAACAGTTACTGCAGGCGAGTGCTTGCTTAATGTGTGTCCATAACCCTCGCTAACTGCACAGCACACCATAATAAAAGGGCCACTATATTCTGACATTATTTGCTAGTTTTCTGTTACCAGCCGCTCTCCCCTACCTCTGAGGAAACTATTTGCGGATGTTTTTAGCCACACCATGGCAGGGTGGTATCTTTTGTGCCCAGTCCTGAGGGAAGATTAAGAACAAAAGAAATGCCAAGGTCCATCATGCCCAGTATCCTGTTTCCAACAGTGGCCAATCCAGGTCACAAGTACCTGGCAGGTTCCCAAAAAGACACACAGGATCCACAATGCTTGTATTGGGGCAAGCAGTGGATTTCCCAGGTCCTCTTTAATAATGGTTTAAGGACCTTTCCTCCAGGAACTTGTCCAAACCCAGTTACACTAACCGCTTTTACCACAGCCTCCAGTAATGAATTTCAGAGTTTGATTACGTGTTGAGTAAAAAAATATTTTTTCTTATTAGTCTTAAACGGGTTGCACTATAACTTCATTGCATGTCCCTTAGTCTTTCTACTTTTTGATGGCGTAAACAATTATTCTATGTTTACCTGTTCTCCTCCATTCATTAATTTATAGATTGGTGCCCAGTACCATGCTCAGCACTGGTGACAGAAGGGGCGCCTAGGTCAGCACCCCTGCCCGTGTAGCCGCCTGAGTTATATTCTGTAGCTCGTTTGAATATATTTGCATCTGACAGCTCGTTTATTTGGTACACATTCAACTGACTCACTGGCAGAAAGCAACATGCTGTAATTTCCAATAGCACATACTCTTTTCCAATAGTGTAAAAGTATAGACTTTACAGGGCCGATTTTAACATTTTAATACACAGTGACATGCCATCACAGCTTATTAATAGACCCCCATAACAGTGTGCAATAACTGCAGTTTTTTAAGGCAAATACAAAGTATTTTTTATGTGTTATCATAGTATTTTATCCCTATTGTTTCCTATGGAGCAAGGTTGCATAGATACTTGACAGCAACTTTAATATAAAGTTGAATGAAGATTGCAATATAGTCACACGTGTTTTGTGTCTGCCCATGTGCTACCTCCGGTTCTTGAGTGCTATAGGCCAGTTGGGTTTCAGGATATTGACAATAAAGATACAGGAGACACAATTACCTACAAAGAGGGACGTGCAAGGTAATATTTATCATGCATATTCACTGTGGAGCTCTTGAAAACGAAATGGCTTGTGGCACATTGAGGGCAATTTTATAATCTCCCGCATTTCCAGGTGCGTATAGGGGCCATGTTTTATAAACTGAAGTACCTTACTTTACTTTATAAAATAGTGGCATTGCAAGAGCTATGCCTGATCCACAACATGTATAGATACCTGCACCTAGATCCTTCAGAAATGTGCATGTTATAATACTTTATAGATACATAGAAACAAGGCATGTCTAGTCTGCCCTTCCATATCAACCACAATAGTCCCCTTTTTAACTTTAGAGATCTTCTGTGTTTGTCCCATGCTTTCTTGAATTCAGATACTGTCCTTGTCTCTACCACTTCCACTGGGAGACTATTCCATGCATCTATCGCTCTTTCCATAAAGAAATATTTCCACATATTGCTCCTGAGTCTATCCCCTTTCACCCTCATCCTATGTCCCCTCATAGCAGAGCTTACTTTCAATCGAAAGAGGCTCTCCTCCTGTCCATTTAGGCCATGGAGGTATTTAAACATCTCAATCATATCTCCTCTATCCCGCCTTTCCTCTAAGGTGTACATATTAAGATCCTTAAGTCTGTCCTCATTTGGAGGGAGGAGTGTCCTAGTGGTTGGGGCAAGTTACCTCAGGCCAGAGGACAGCAACCATGGCCAGAAAAGCAAGGGTTTCTAGTCCCACAGGTGCTCCTTGTGGCCTTGGGCAAGTCACTTAACTCTCTGTTGCCTCAGGTACAAAAACATAGATTGTGAGCCCATCAGGGGTAAGGGTAAAATATATATGCACTACCTAAATGTACACTACTTTGACTGGTAGAAAAGCAGTATATACTGTAAGCCTAGTTAAATAAATAAATATGCTTTATAACAAAGATCACTAACCATTTTAGTAGCCACCCTCTGCGTCAACTTCAACCTGTTTATATCCTTTTGAAGGTGCGATCTCCAGAATTGCACACAATACTCCAAATGAGGTCGCACCAGAGACTTATACAGAGGCACTATCATCTCCTTTTTCCTGCTGCCCATTCCTCTCCCTATGCACCTAAGCAACCTTCTGGCTTTCACCATTGCCTTTTCTAGCTGTTTAGCTACTTTAAGATCATCAGACACAATCATGCCCAGGTCCCGCTCTTCCTTTGTGGACAGAAGTACTTCACCCCCTCTACTGTACTTCTCCCTTGGATTTT
Source organism: Ichthyophis bannanicus (assembly GCA_033557465.1). NCBI lineage: Eukaryota > Metazoa > Chordata > Amphibia > Gymnophiona > Ichthyophiidae > Ichthyophis > Ichthyophis bannanicus. The sequence goes on from CM066032.1 coordinate 1,840,736,218, forward strand.
TGCAGCTCAAATGCATGATCCTGCATTTTTTAGCATTAAATCTCAGCTGCCAAATTCTAGACCATTATCTGCACCCTTTGCTGCCTCCCACTCAACCAATTTCTAATGCAGTCAGTAGCTTTATATGTTGCCTTTGCAGAATGGTGTCAAAGGCTTTACTGCAGTCCAAGTACACCACATCTAGGGCTCTGCCTTGGTCCAACTCGCTCACCCAGTGAAATAAATTCTCTCTTTTAGCAGTGCTTGTAATAATTTACTCACCACAGAGGTTAGAGTAACCTGCACACTTAAATTTATGCTCCACTCAAGCTCTGTCCATGCCACACAAACTGAAAGCGTGTGCAATGGGACAGTCTCATGTGCTTACAGAATAACAACCACCTAAAATGCATGCATACACGCTCATTAATGCACGTAAGTCCTTTATAACAGGGACTAAACGGGAGTTTCTAGCTTATAACTTTCCATTCGTGCTTCCGGACCAGACCAGCCTATCCATATTTGCATGTTGCAGATATCAGCAAGAGAATAGTATTACTCTAATGAATATTATAATGACGCGGATGGTGAATTATGGGATGGAGAGACGGAAACGGCCTAAAACCTCAAAGTTTATATGGGGTTTCAGCAACCTTTTTTCTACTGTAGAAATTCATTTAGATATTTGCTTGAAGTAATAGGGATCTGCAGAGTGAAAGTAATTTGGTTCATGTTCACATTTTACAAATTTTTATCAATTTTCCTGGCTTTTTTCAGGCTTTTATACACATTTGTCTTAAATGTGCGCCTTCTCTGCACTCTAAACTAATTTTGCACCTGCAAATTCATTGTACATGTGTTACTTTACAGGTATTTGTGTGCACAAGACATCTGTGTGCACAAAAGACTTTTAGGAGCCCAGACATACTGCATATGGACCGAGAAATGCATATCCCTAGTAAGCAGCCAATAATGTTTGACTGTAAATTTTACTAAGCACTGTGGGAGGCGAATGGAGCCCTTGGTATAATCCCTCTTCCCCCTTTCTACTTCTTTGTGGCTTAATTATCCAGAATTTCGTAGACTGTTGAGGACCGTTCCTGTCTTTATCGTTGCCCTTCTTCAGGTATCTTGGAAGGCTTCCCATCTATTTTTGGCTGTATTTATCTTGGCACATATCACATCTGACCCAGAAAAAGTGCTGTACAAGGAGCAGTCTGTTCACCAATTTCCTGAAATCTAATGGGAGGTAGTCTCTGAATTAATTATATTTCAGGACGAAATGGAATGATCCCAGTGGGATGGCCATTAATAACCAGGCAGCCATTAGGAAAAGAGAAGAGTTAGGCAGATGAGGAGCATGTGAAATCAATCAACAGCTGCATAGAGTACGTATTTACAAAATGCCTCTAGAGAAACTCAATACTAGAAGAGAGATCTTTGCATGTCTGAAAATATTTGTTGTGATCAGTAATATAGCTCTGGTGGCAGTTCCTGTATCACACTAAAAATAAAGCCAGCATTCATTTCGGTATATTATAATGTATTACAGTTCTGTTTCAGTGTTGCTCACACTGAAAAACATAAAGAATAATAGAAAAATATGTTTGACATGATAAATTGGTCTCTCTCTCTATTTCCAGTCAGGATACTTTAAATTACTGATGTCAAAATTTTAAATATGCTTTATTGATAAAGAAGGTCTAGATTCACCTTCAAACTCAGGACTTCAAAAAAAATTTGCAACCCCCAGATATTCAACCAAGTAAATAATTCATCCAGTTTTATTTTTTAAAAAAGCCTTTGAAACCGTGGGCATCTCAGGAACAGCAAATGCATTCCTTGTATCCAGAAATTTAGGCTGGCCCAATTCTGAATCATGGACTACATTATCAGGCTTGTTACAATATGAGGGGGGTTGAAAAGTCCCTAGCCTTGTAACGAAACAGAAAGCTAGGGCACACTTCAGTTCCGGAGGTCCGAATGATCTCTCTGTAGTTTTGTACAGAGAGATCATTCGGACCTCCGGAACTGAAGTGTGCCCGTAGCTTTCTGTTTCGTTACAAGGCCAGGGACTTATCAGCCCCTACTCATATCTCATGACCCACAATAACTCTTAAGAAACGCAAAGTAACTTCCATGATGGCAGCAATATTTGGAATCAGGAAGCAGCCATCTGAGCATGCTCAGTCAACACACTGCTTCTTTTAAATGTGAGCTGTCTCAACTCCATTGCAATCAACAGGGAAATGGTCAAATAAAAAATGAGGTCAGTTTTAGGCAGAGGGCCAGCCCTGCTGCATTAATTGGATATCTTATCTGTTTAGCATTATGTCAGTGGCATCTCCAGGCAGAAATATTTGGGGTTGCTACAGGCAGGGGCGGCCCAAGGGGGGTGCGGGGCCATGTGCGGAGACTCGGTTCGGGGCCTCATTTGCATAAGGGGTCTCATTTGCATACATATTTGCATAATGTTACCATACACTAACTTTTAGTAAACATGCCTCTTAATGAGTGTATGGATAAAGACAGACTAAAAGATTTCTACATTACTATAATCCAGTGCCAACCGCCAAGCACATTAGGAACTACTACAAACACTGCCCATTTAGAACCCATAGCAAACCTGCCATATCCTTACAGCACTACCAGGACTCACAAAGCACCATACTCTATCTATCAAAAGGCAACACTGCAAATATTAAACCAATACGTTTCAGAAAATAACAATACATGACCTACTGGGGAAAGAGAACAAGTGGCAATGTCAAATAGGAATTACATAAACAGAATACTTAGCTCAGTTACACATGCATAACATAGATCATCACCAAACAAGGAATCACAATTTAGAAACAGGAAGACAAGAATTAAACTGGGAACCCCAAAAGCCAAACTTGGAATGTACAACAACATTGTAGAAATAAAACTATAAATTAATTTCCTCTTGTACTAAACAAAGCACAGACGTTAATGATGCACATTTCCCAGAGCTGACATATTCCAGTTATTAAATTCAAAATAAAGAGATAGTTTTCTACATTTTTTGCATTTTTTTTTTCAGTTGCAATTGCTCCAGCCACTTTCTTCTGGTTTCTTTATGTTTATGTTTAATCATTTGATATACCGCTCAGGCCAAAGCATCAGAGCGATTTACAATACAATATAATTACAGAAGATACGAAAAGAACGCCATATATGAGATAGGACAGAGTAAGAGATACAGTAATAGATAAAAGGATAGGAGAGACAAGAAGAAAGGAGAACAATAGATTACAGCCATGATATAGCAGCATAACAGTTACGTACACAGTTATAAAATAGGTTTTACTCACACGCCACGGACCCACGCCTAAGGGCCATGCCAAAGGGCCCTCTGGCGAGGCCCTCAGGCGCGGGCCCACAGGGCCCGGGCGCACCTCAGAAGCGGTGGTTTTTGAGCCATTGAAGAGGGCTGCTGATTGGGAGTTAATGGAGGTGAGGAGGAGCTCCTGCTCACTCCCTCCGATGATGGCTGCTGCTCCCTTTGTGTCTTCTGCTAACTCTCCATTGTCCAGGCGCGGCGTTTTTCTACCAGCTAACAGAAATTTCATGATTATAGCAGGAGAAGAGAGAACGCGGGCAGCACTTCTGGTCCCCTGACGAAAAATGTGAAACGTCAGTCGGTACCGGGGTTGAACGTTGGGACACAGAAAATTGATGAAGACCTTAAGCTGTCATTACGTAGAAGCTGAGTATTATACCATTTTCAGTGTTGAATTGCTTTCAAGATAATATATACAGAAAGTTATCATCTAAACAGCTAAAAATTGTCTTCAAGGATTTTTAATAGCACACCAACTGACAGAGGGTTATTGATGTTAAGAAACACCATTTCAAAGCTCTGGGCTGAGAACCCGGCAGTATAAGGTGTTATTTTTTACTGAAACCTTCTCTGCCAGTCAGAAGAGTGTGTTTTGATCTCTCAGGAGTTATAATAGAACGATAAAATTAGTTATTTAACTCTCCATTGTCTGCTGTCCATTTGTCCTTTCTTCTCTCTTCTAGTTTTTTTTTTCCATTCTCTCTCTACATCTGCTTTAACATACTAATCTTTCTCCTTTTTCTCTTTCCTCATTCCTATTTCATCCACTCAAATTTTACCCCTCCATCCTCAATCCCCACTTACTCTCCCAATACCCGGCCAATTGTAGATTTTTCTTCCCTCCCACACAAAATATTTTCCCCTCTCCATTTCATTCTCCCAGCTCCATCCAATTCTAATCCTCCCCCAACATCAGCTCCCTTCTAGTTCCAGCCCCACCCAGCATCCGCTCCCTTCTAGTCCCCGCATCAGCCCATTTCCAGTCCTAGCCCCCCCATCCATTTCCAGTCCTATCCTAGCCCCTCCATCAGTCCATTTCCTGTAGTAGCTCCCCCCACTCAGCCCATTTCCAGTCCTAGCTCCCTCCCCTCACAACCCTCCATTCCAAGCCCCCCTCCCCATCAGCTATTTGCAGTTCAAGCCCCCCCTTCCACTCAGCCCATTTCCAATCCTAGCAACCCCCCAGCCCATTACCAGTCCTAGCCCCCCATCAGCCCTCTTCCAGTTTTAGCCCCCCCATAGCTCATTACCAGTCCTATCCCCCCATCAGCCCACCTCCAGTCCTAACCCCCTATCAGCCCATTTCCAGTCCTAGCCCCCCATAGCCCATTACTAGTCCTAACCCCCCCATCAGCCCACTTCCAGTCTTAGCCCCCCTATAGACCATTACCAGTCCTAACCTCCCATAGCCCATTACCAGTCCTAACCCCCTGTCCCCCATCAGCCCAGGTAGATTTAAAAAAAAACAAACTGGCTGCTGCTGCTAAGTGTCCCACGGGGCCCCCCCTGCCTGGCAGAGCCTTCCCTGCAGCATCAGCTCCCTGAGCACTTCACAAACCCCTTCCCCCTGTCTTTAAATAAGCTATAAAAGATAGTAGAAGAGAAAGTCCCAGGGATCTTCCATGCATCAAGAACCACCCCTTCACCCCTTTGTCACCTAGTTATAGCCACCCAGTAGATGGGCAGCCACCCAGTAGATGGACAGACTACTATATGGTCTTTATCTGCCATCATTTTCTATGTCTATGCTCCAGTAAAATACCATTGTAATTGAGCATTATGTGGGAGTGAAATCTAGAATCTATACATAATTATACAGAATCTCAATATAAATCCTATACCTCCAGTTCTATAAAGCATACTTCATATTCCCTAGCAGTTGAGCTAGGATGATTTCTTTACAACTCACCAAACAAACAAAAACATTTCAGACTGTAGTGTCACATCAGGAACAGCAACATAATTTCCTTCTACTGCTAGATACTTTGTGAAATGCAACCCTGTAAACTAATAGAACAAATGGATCAAACCACAACAGCCTTAATTCCTAACAACCCCACCTATAAAAAGACACCACTATAAATATTGCACCGAGCTCTAGAGTGCCAATATACTTGCTATTGGGAAACTACAACAACTGTACTGTCCCTACAAAAGAATGCACGCTATAAAAATTCTTCACACTCGCAGAACATGGGCAACCTTCATCCAGTACAGGATAAGGGATCACAAATTACAAAAGAAAACATGCAGACAAAAAACAAAATGGAAACTTCAAGAAAACTAGATTCTAAGGAGGTAATTTCCATGTGTATGTGAGCACGATGCATCTAAATGGGCTCATATAAAATTCTAACCAATGCAAGAGTATACCCTTTGACATGATGGTCCATACTTTGCTGGTAAGTATGCATAGGGGTGCAGTTTGGGCTGAGTGTGGGCAGAGTGTTCAAGTAAGCACAGAGATTATAAAAGACTATTTTACACATGGACTTTTTTACGAGTTCCAGGGCTGCAACACAGGCATATGATCTGCTACTTAAACTGGTATTTTATAAAGATAAATAGATGTCTACTTGTATTATAAAGTTGCCTAAATATAGGGCACCTAAAAACATACTTAAACTAGGAATGACTTTATAAAATTGCCCTTCACAAGCCATGCAATACTGGAAAACTATAAATGCATTTCCTCCTGTTGTTGTTAAGCGCTGTAGAGTTGATGTCATTTCATGACGACCTAGTGGATAATTGTCCTAAACTGTGTTTGATCTTCAGTCAGGCTGCTAACTGTTGATAGACTGGCATCCATAGTGGCTGTTATTGTATCAGTCCATCATATTGCTGGCCTTATTCTTTAGTGCTGGTCTTTAATCTCACCCAGCATAATGTCTTTTTCTAGTAATCTTTCTCTTTGCATGATATGTCAAAGTATGCAAGCTGAAATCTTGTCATTTGAGCTTCTAAAGAATGTTTAGGCTTGATCTCCCCCAGTACCAACTGATTTATTCTTCGGGCAGGCCACAGTATTCGTTGCCAGCACCATAATTTTAAGGTATCAATTTTCATCCTGTCTGCTCTCTGCAAAATACAAAATATAAAAGACGTTCGTTTCTCAAAGATGACGCATTTCACTCTCTAAACACTTTAAAGAAAATGTATTCTTTTCTACTTTTGCTGTCTGGATATTTAATTTTCCTAATGAGGCTTTTTATTCTCCCACTTTCCATGTGTCAATCTTCTTGTAAGGGGTATGTTTACTAAACCGTCTTAACGTAGCAGCGGCAATGTTATCGCGTGATACGTAACGTTATTGTGCGATAAATCATGCGATAACGTCACGTATCGTGCGATAACGTCTCCGGCGGTGGTGAGGTGCGCAGAGGGAGGAGAAAGGCACCACAGAGGGTGGAGTAAGGCTCCCCAGGGGCGGAGAGAAGGGGTCAATGGGCGGAGAGTGGGCGGGGAGTGGATCCATGCACACTAATGCCGTGAAAGAAAGCCTGGAAAATTAGCGCCAGTGAAAACCTCATGCTAGGCACATTTGCAGGACAGAGAAACCATTTCAGTCGGCAATGTACAGCAAAGGCAAGGAAACCCAGAAAAGTGATAGTAGTGATACACGTGCAGGAACCAAAAAGGCAAATAAACATATAAAATGACCAGAACCACATATGAAATCCCAATAACCAAACTGGCCAATAGTGATATTAATGATAAACATAAAGCAACACTACTGACAAAGCATAAAAAGGAAGATATCATGTTTGAAAGGGTCTATGCTCTGTCCCCCTAAAAAGTGAATGATCCCACATTGAAATAGAGCTGATCAAGGTTTTTGTCGGTTAGATTGGGCAGGTTTGTTAAGGTGTGCATATGTGCAACAACAGCAGAGTGGGCACGTAGGAAAGGAAACTGTACTGATGCTGTAAATGGGATACAGGGGGCTGCAGGTGGTACATGCTGGGGTCCAGCTGGGGCACAGTGCAGACTAGGCAGATGCCTAGGTCGCACATAGGAATGCCGAAACTGTAAAGCAGCAAGTCAGCAGCTGATGAGGGTCCAACATGGGCATGAGTGTGTGTTCCACAGTGTCACAGGGGATATTTATTTATTTGGCTGCATTTATATCCTGCTTTTCACTGGGTCAAGGTGGTTGGGGGATACATTTAACATGAGGGGATATGAGACACATACACTAATACTTACAGGGAACATGGGCAATGGAGGTTTAATGGGCTTGCCCAAGACCACAAGGAGCACCTGTGGGACCAGAAACCCCAGTCCTTCTGGCCCATGGGTGCTGTCCTATAGTGGGATTTGAGCCACTGACCTTCTGGCTTGTGGTACCTTGCCCCAACCACTAGGCTACTCCCCCCATCCAGCAGGTACCCCCCCCCCCAACAGCACATAACATTGGCAGGCATTGCCGGGGGGAAAGCACGCATGTCCATGTATGCACCCCTACCCGACAACTCATACCATAGGCAGCTGCCTAACAGCACACTGGATGGCCTGGGACTGCGCACCACCAGCACCACCGGCATAAGGGCATGTCAGCATGGTGGCGGAGGTGTGCCAGTGGTGGAGGGGACAGTGGCATCTGCCCACACCAGACCATGGCCAAGCCCCTTTTAGGTGGGTGCCGTGCACTGCAACAGACAAGGTCTGCCTGACAAACAGTCATCAAAAAACTTCAAATCCCAAAACAGAGTCAATCAAAATCACAAAAATCACAGACACTGCAACAGTCCCACTCCAGTTATTCAATCTTCTTTTTGTTGGAATTCATCAAAGGCAGGCAAGGATGGTACTTGACCCCCACCAGTTCGATGAAATCCCTTTTATTCAAAATTTTCTTTAGTGACCAAAATATAAACTTTAAAACATATCTCAATTACATTCACTTATCTTAACGTGTGAAAATTGTCAGCAAACGCAATTCAGCCCAGAGCACAACGTGCATGTTTCGGGATATTGGCAATCCCTGCATCAAGTGCCCAAAATGATCGTACTCGCTGGCTCCGTTACATCCAGAAACATTTTTATGGCGTCCTTCCACTCACTGACGCCTTTCCACCATTAACCACCAACTAATAGTGTTGAAACATCTTATAGGACCAGGTAATCATACATTGGCTAATCACAGGCGTCAATCTCGAGGACGAACCAATCACCACCCAGGGCCAGCCCCAACACAACTCCCAAAGTGGTTGGACATGGACTATAGACCAGTAAAGATAGAGACCAGCCTCTCATTGGTGAATGCTCAAATCAGTTACAAAGGAGTCAACCAATATGGAAGGGGATGACCCATGATTTTAGGGAAACCCCTCATCCCATTTATTCGTCCAATTTTTTTTCTGATGTATTCTGGAGGAGATTCCTGGATGACATCTTTTTTGTGTGGACTTCAGATATGAGCTCTCTGCAGGCATTTTTGTCTTGGTTGAATAGCTTGAAATCCAATATTCAATTTACAGCACACATTGATCCGCAATGGATTGAATTCCTTGATATGTTGATTTATAGAAGTGGAACTGCCCTGTGCACGATGTTGTTTCGAAAGTCTGTACAATGCAATAGTTTGCTTAGTTATCGTAGTTTTCATCCCGCGTCTCTCTGCTGTGGCCTCCCCTATGGTCAATTTCTTAGATTGCGCCAGTTATGTTCTTCCCTTGCGGACTTTAAGCATCATTCCGTTGATCTGAAACATTGTTTATTAATTAGGGGTTACCCTCTCTCGGTGGTGGATCCAGCCTACCGTAGAGCACGGTATACTCATCGTGAGTGGCTATTACACTCCCCCACTTCGGAATCTGGTGTTATGGCTGGGAAAAATCGTATTGCTAAAGCTGTTGCTCCCGTTATAGCTTCTGCCTCGGTCCAGACAGAGGTCCTAATGCCGGTTGAAGGACCGGTTCCATGTGCAGGGTGCCTGCATGCTGAAGCTCTGAGGAAAGAGGTGGAGGAACTCAGAGAGGAGGTGGCGAGGCTGAGGAGCATTCAAGACAGTGAGAAGTACATTGATGAGATGCTACTTGCAGCAACCAAGCTCTCCAGCTCCGGAGAAGATGGGTGCCAACAGAATGTCGATGGTTGGACACAAGTCACCAGGGCCTGCAAAATCACCAATCCAACTTCTCCATCCCTTGAATTGAAGAACCGTTATGCAGCCCTGGAAGTGGAGGAGGTGAAAGCATCCCTGGAAAGGGAAGAACCAGAGTTCAAGTACCCCAAAGTTGCGGAATCAGTCACCAGAAGGAAACGAAGGGTGGTGGTGGTTGGAGACTCTCTTCTGAGGGGTACTGAGGCGTCCATCTGCCGACCAGACTTGATGTCCAGAGAGGTATGCTGTCTGCCTGGTGCCAAAATCCAAGATGTTACGGAGAGTTTGCCGAGACTCATCAAGCCCACAGACTATTACCCAATGTTGCTAATCCATGTTGGAACAAATGATACTGCCAGGTATACCTCGGAACGTATCAAAAGTGACTTCATGGCTCTGGGACAGAGGGTGAAGCAGTTAGGTGCACAGGTGGTGTTCTCTTCAATCCTCCCTGTTGAGGGTAAAGGCCAAGGCAGAGAGGCTCGCATCCTGGAGACAAATGCATGGCTGCTTGGATGGTGTCATCGAGAGCGTTTTGGTTTCCTAGACCATGGGATGCTTTTCCAAGGGTTGCAAAGCAGAGATGGCATCCATCTGTCCAAGAGAGGTCAACGCATCTTTGGTAGTAGACTGGCTAATCTACTGAAAAGGGCTTTAAACTAGATTCCTTGGGGATGGGTGAAGAAAGCCCCCAGGTAAGTGAAAGCCCCCAGGTAGGTGATACATTAAATACCTTTATGGAAATGGGTAACAGGGGTAACATATGGAAAGCAGTGTGTATTAATGCCCGTAGCATGGGAAATAAGATCCCTGAGGTTGCAGCTTTGGTGGGAGTGGCTGACTTGGATTTAGTGGCAGTTACAGAAACATGGTTCACAGAAAACAATGACTGGGATGTAACTATACCTGGCTATACTTTATTCAGGAAGGACAGGGTAGGAAGAAGAGGAGGAGGAGTGGCACTATATGTAAAAACTACTATTAAAGCTTTGGAATTACAGAGCTTAAAAGGGAGAGAGGAGGCATTGTGGGTTAAACTAGAAAGAGGGAAAGAGAAATCTATTTGCATTGGAGTGATATACAGACCTCCCTCACAAGAGGAAGAGGTGGACAGAGAGTTAATTGAAGACATACGCAGCATTGCTAGGAAAGGGGAAGTGCTACTGATAGGAGATTTCAATATGCCAGATGTTGATTGGCACATTCCTGCTGCAGTATCATCTAGAAGTAAGGAGATCCTGGATTCTCTACAGGGAGAACTATTCAGGCAATTGGTAACAGACCCCACACGTGAAGGGGCCATACTGGACTTGGTGCTTACCAATGGTGAAAGTGTTTCTGATGTTGTAGTGGGAGATCATTTTGCATCCAGTGATCACCAGATGGTGTGGTTCAGTATTAGGACTAGGGCTGTTAGAATCCATTCCAAGGTGAGGATCTTAGACTTTAGGAAGACTAACTTTGCGAAGATGGGCCAATACCTCAGGGAGTCGTTAGTGGGATGGGAACAGCTGGGGGATGTAGAAAAACAGTGGGCAAAACTGAAAGGGGGTATTTTAAGGGCAACCAACCTTTTTGTTAAAATGGTAAATAAAGGCAAAAGGAACAGGAGACCGCTATGGTTTTCGAAGGAAGTAGCTGAAAAAGTGAAGAAAAAGAGGGAGGCCTTCATGAAATACAAGAGATCACAGAGAGCAGAAGACAGGCATCTGTATTTGGAAAAACTTAGAGAAGCTAGCAAAGTAGTCAAGAAGGCAAAGATTCAAAAGGAGGAGGAAATAGCCAATGCAATAAAATGGGGGGATAAGACATTTTTCAGATATATTAGTGAGAAGAGGAAGAGCAAAAGTGGTATTGTCAGACTCAAGGGTGCAGGGGGGGAATATGTAGAAGCTGATAAGGATAAAGCGGAATTGCTTAACAAATATTTTTGTTCTGTGTTCACAGATGAAGAACCAGGAGCAGGACCTCAGAAAACACCCACAAATAAGAACAGAAGCGAGGGACATCTTGAACTATTTTCAGAAGACTGTGTTCGTGAGAAACTAGCTCAACTTAAAGTAGACAAAGCGATGGGACCGGATGGGATACACCCTAGAATACTGAGGGAACTTGGGGACGTTCTAGCAGCTCCACTGACTGACCTTTTCAATGCCTCGTTGGAGTCGGGAGTGGTGCCAAAGGACTGGAGAGAGGCTCATGTGGTGCCTTTACACAAAAGCGGAAGTAAGGATGTGGTTGAAAACTACAGGCCGGTTAGTATAACTTCGGTGGTGAGTAAATTATTGGAAACGCTGCTGAAAGAGAAAATAGTGAGGTTTCTGGAGTCCAGCGGATTACAGGATCCGAGGCAGCATGGATTCACCAGAGGCAGGTCTTGTCAGACAAATCTGATTGATTTTTTTGACTGGGTGACCAGGGAGTTGGACCAAGGGAGAGCTCTAGATGTGGTGTATTTAGATTTCCGTAAAGCCTTTGACACTGTTCCTCACAGGCGACTTATAAACAAACTGAGCACCCTAGGGATGGACCCTAAAGTTACTGCTTGGGTTAGAAGTTGGTTGGGTGGGAGGCGACAAAGAGTACAGGTAAATGGAGCTCACTCTGAGGAGAAGGATGTTGCCAGTGGTGTGCCCCAGGGATCTGTCCTTGGTCCGATTCTTTTTAACATCTTTGTTAGTGATATAGCGGAAGGGCTGTCGGGTAAGGTTTGCCTCTTTGCGGATGATACCAAAATCTGCAATAGAGTAGACACCCAGGAAGGGGTAGATAACATGAGGAGGGATCTAGCTAAGCTTGAAGAATGGTCTAGAATTTGGCAGCTGGGATTTAATGTTAAAAAATGTAAGGTCATGCATTTGGGCTGCAGCAATCCAAGGGAGCAATACAGTATAGGAGGTGAAGTACTTTTGTCCACTAAAGAAGAGCGGGACCTAGGCGTGGTTGTGTCTGATGATCTTAAAGTAGCTAAACAGGTGGAAAAGGCGACAGCAAAAGCTAGAAGGATGCTTGGGTGCATACGGAGAGGAATGGCTAGCAGAAAAAAGGAGGTGATAATGCCTCTGTATAAGTCTTTGGTGCGACCTCATTTGGAGTATGGTGTGCAATTCTGGAGACCGCACCTTCAAAAGGATGTGAACAGGATGGAGTCGGTGCAGAGGGTTGCTACCAAAATGATTAATGGGCTTCATTATAAAGCATATGAGGACAGACTTAAGGATCTTAATATGTACACCTTAGAGGAAAGGCGGGATAGAGGTGATATGATTGAGATGTTTAAATACCTCCGTGGCATAAATGTTCAGGGAGAGAGCCTCTTTCAATTGAAAGCAAGTTCTGCTATGAGGGGACATGGGATGAGGGTGAAGGGAGATAGATTCAGGAGTGATATGCGGAAATATTTCTTTACGGAAAGAGTAGTGGATCCGTGGAATAGTCTCCCAGTGGAGGTGGTAGAGATGAGGACAGTAACTGAATTCAAGAAAGCATGGGACCAACACAGAGGATCTCTAAAGGCAAAAAGTGGACTGTTGTAGTTGTTATGGAAGGACAGACTAGATAGGCCATGTGGTCTTTTTCTGTCATCATATTTCTATGTTTCTATGTTTCTATGATCACATAGTGGGGGTGTTTCCTTATATGACTCAGAGTTCGGCGGTTATGAGCATTCTTCGCAAACACTGGACAGTTTTGACAGTCCATTCCTGCTTTGATTGTCCTTTATTGAAGCCTTCATTAAAGCGTCAAGTTTACATGATCTCTTGGTGAAAACAGCTGTTCAACCAGATCTACAGTTCCGGGTGATATGTGTGGTCATTCCCTCTGTCAATCCTGTGCATACTGTGCTAACACTATACTGGGAATAGTTTGGACTAATCCCCAAACCAATCGGAGGTATCATAGAGGGTGGTTGACCACTTGTTCTTCCACTTTTGTGGTATATATTATTTTGTGTACTTGCCCACTGATGTATGTGGGACGTACTACGAGATCTATAAAGGTCCGTATGGCTGAACACACTTCTCAGATCCGACAGCAAGTGGTGGCAGCCCCGGTAATGGAGCACTGTATGCAATTTGGTCATTGTTTTGAGGATCTTCGATGGTCGGTCATCGACCATGTTCTGGTAAATCCACTGGGTGATGACCTTACGGCCCGCCTGCAATGGAAGGAACAGCGGTGGATTTTTGAATTGGGTTCTATACAGCCTGCAGGATTAAATCGTGAAATCGATTGGTTTAGTTTGTTTTAGGCGTGCACCAATGGGATGAGGGGTTTCCCTAAAATCATGGGTCATCCCCTTCCGTATTGGTTGACTCCTTTGTGACTGATTTGAGCATTCACCAATGTGGCCATGTGTTGTGTGTCGTGAGCTGACCTATCTCTTGTGTGCTGAGAGACCACTGCGCAACAGCATTTATGTATCATAGATATCGCCATAATGTGGACATGTATCAATAGTGGCTGGACATGGGGGCGTGGTGATTCTACACATTTCAATGACATCTTTGCCCTTCACTGTGATGTGTTGTGGCCTTTGAGAGTCTCAGGGGATCCCGAACAGACACTTGCTGCAAATACACAGTAGGTTGCACCTTTGGTCTTTTGGGAATGACATCAGCCTTTAATGATTTATTGTCTGTTTCATGGACTTTTCATGTTGAGTCTCTGTACACCAGCGCTGATGCACATGGGGTGGAGCTGTGAAATGCCTGAGTAACATGGGCATGGACATGACCATATCTATGCGACACCCTCGTCTGCAGTTCCAATTCCAAATGTCCACAACATGCACTGTGTTCTGTGTTGTGATCATGTTACATTTGCCTGTGTGACATTTCATTACGCACATATTGATGTTTTAGTCTCTGCAATTTGGGCTGATGTTGCAAGCGGCATGCCAATACATTGTTTATCCTCTTCTGACACAGGCCAGAGGAAACACACATCACATCTACTACAGTGCATCCGGCATCACCATCACCCACCTGTTGGAGGACACAACACCATGGAACTATCCCTGGGAAATGGTGCCATAGGATGTTTGACCTCTGCAAGTGGGACACATGCCTCGGATGGACATTATTGTTGGACTGCTACTTTGCGAATGACAGGCCTGTCCAACACACCATTGCTGCCGTGCTCTGGCTGGGTGTCGTGTTCATCACAGGAGACACACATGACCTTTCCAGTACTGTGGCATTTTGAGAGGTCACACTAGACTATGCATGCCCAGGGTTTCAAGGACAGTCTTAATGGGACTTGTTGCATTGCAGACATCCTTTGCACTGTGGACACTGTATACTGGTCCCTACGTGTACAGCAGGAACTGACATTGTCGCTGTATGTTGTACATCCTTCTGACATTATGTTGTTGTGTTTTGCCCATGTGTGTGACATGGAACGCAGGATACGCTCATCTGTTTAGTTCAACACGATCATACAGCCATGTGTGTGGCACAGGGGGAACATTGGAGAGGTCCTCTTGTCCATGTCCGCCTACCCTCCACTTGGACATGACACAGTATTTGCCACCACACCACTTTACTGCACACCAACATTTTGGATTGATGTTTGCACTCTCCAAGGGTGGTACAGTGCATGTGTGGCATCACTGTATCATGTTTCAACGTACATGGTGCATGTGTATGTGACTATGTTGGTGCAACACATCGTGTGGCAATATGGCTTCTGTGTGGGTTACTGTAACATGTTTGACCTTTCTTTCCATCTCTATATACAGGTTATTGTGTTTGTTCACTGTACCGACGTGACGCTCTACATTGATTTACAAACCTAGCATTGCATGTCTGTACAGTTCTATTTATCCCCTGAGGTTCTGTCACTCACATTGCCCCATTATATTTGTAGTGAGGCAGTGTGAGTGTCCATTTTCTTCCTTCATTTGTGCATTCCATGTACCGTGATATATGTGTAAGGACACTGTATCCACACCAACCAGTGCAGGGGACCTTTTGCATAGTGTTATCTCTGCATGTTTTTGCGGCTTGTTTCATTTGAATTCTCTGTGTTCATGTGCCTCTGCTACCTGTTAGCATATCCTCATTTTGCATTTGTTTTGGGTTACATTGGTGCTGCTTTGATGCCTATATCAGGCATTATGTGACAGCTGTAACATATATTTCGATATCTGTGTTTACACTTTCTTACTTTTAGCAACATATGCTGTTTCATTTTTGTGCCTCCTGTGTTGGCAGACAGATATATTTTTATGAAGAGATCATGAATGATGTGTGTTGGGCCCTCATCATGCACCACCTACTGTCTACATGCACACATATGTAACTAACGTATTTGGGGCATGCAGCAGCATGTGGGGGGTGGGGGGCTAATGCATACTGCACACCATGCACCTGATGCACATTATCTCTCCTGCCCATCATCTGTGGACGGACCAGTGACTTTTCTGTAACATGTGGGCTGCTGCCCTGCAAAATGTGTTTTCCTTTTTTTCCCTGTTATCCAATCACCTTGATATTATGAAAGTCAGTATCTACCCTATCTCTGATGATTACACAAAATAAAAATATGTGTTGGGTGTACATTTGTCTCTGCTGCTGCTTGACCACACCGACACATGTATTTAGTGATTCCCTGGTCATGTACATGGCCCACCTGTGCTCACATCCTTGTATGGTGCCAGCTGTCTATCTGCCAGCCGTCTGCCACATCACTGGGTGTTACGGGTTCACATACAAACATTCCCTTTGAGGTAATATCTTTGTCTTGCTCTTGGTGTACTTGTTTGGGATAATGGTTACGGACATGTGTTGGCGCACCATAGGTTGCAGGTTTGATTCCCATGTGGGGTTTTATTTTTTTGGGGGGTTGTGCTAACCTGACCATGAGCTGCCTGCAGGTTCGTCACCTATCCACACACTCTTCCATCTCTTCACTGTACACCAACGTGTGCCCTCTGTGCTGCCTATCCATCACATATTAGCTGTTACATATGTCTCTTTCTTTGTAGTGTTCACACAGGTGGTGTGCTTGGGGGATTGGCATTGCTGTGGTTCAGCTGGTCTGGGCCACACCTGCTTGTAGGTTCAATTCTCATATGCTCCTTTTGTGTTCTGTTCCCTATTTTGTCCTGCTCCACAGAGCATCCCCTGCCACCCTTTGGGTTTAGGTTCTTTCCTCTTTTGCATGCTGTATCCACTGCATAACATTTCATTGTGTGTGTGCATGTAGTTATATGTGGCTCTGGTCCCAATTACAGACTGTGATCTGATCTGTACACACCAGATCTGCATGTGCATTTCATCATGGTTACTGTTGGAGGTTTGCCTATCCTGGCAGCCAGCTGGCTTCTTGTGTGATGCCCTGCAGTATTCTTGTATGCAGCCTTTGGTAATAACCTCATGTTGGTGGTGTGGCCTACCGGTTTGTGCATTGACATTTGTGCTAATGGTTATGGGTTTGATTCCTCTCTGTTCTCTTTCATTTGTATGTCTGTCCTGCACAACTGCTTTTCATTCCTGTAACAGTCATATCTGTGCAGATCTTTGCTGTTGGCACATTGTACTCTTATTACAGTTTCCAACCATCCTTCTGTCCTTCTATGTGTGTCTGCCAGCTGTGTGCCGTCCTGCCCTGATGTACAGGCTGCTACCCCATGTCCTGCACTGGTACACATTTCTGCATTGCAGCTCTTCCTGGTTGCTTCTCCTGTGTGTGCTCTGCATGGCACTGCTACTCCTCTGTCCTCCTGTCATTGCACCTATCCTGCCACCTGTACCTCCTCTGCTAGACACGTCTTCCCATCCTCTGCCACACACTGTCATTGTTGCATGGTACATTACCATCACCCTGTGCATCGCTACAGCTTCCCCCGATATGTTTGTCCATTTTTTCAGCTGCCACATGGGCTGGACGCAGATTTGTCTGGTCCATAAGCTCTGATCTACTTCCTTCCATCACTTGTGCATTGTCTTTCCTTGGTGCTCTGTGCAGTGTTATGGTTACATCCGTGTTTGGCCCATACCTTTCTTGCTTTTCAACTTGGGGACCTTACTGCCCTTGGGCAACATTTCTTGAGTAACCTATACATCCTTGGGGCATCTTTAGCCACACCTTAGATTCAGCCAGCCTATGGGGTGCCTAATATGGTGCCTTGGGGGTTGCCAACCTTTCATCATGCCCTCTGGGGCACATTTTGACCCACTTTGGATGATGTGGTGGTCTATGATGTGCCTTCTGGTGCGCCCTAAAAGGTGCATTAGGTTATGGCACTGGGGTGCAGGTATTTTTAGCTGGAAGAACCGATTGTTGAAATGTTTCAAGCAGGAAAAGGATTTGGCTTGGTCACTCTTATTCATTACACCCACTGAGGAATTGAACTCATGACCTCAGTCTCAGCAGTCATAGTATTAACCAGTGTGCTACACTTCTGGTGCTGTGATGTCAGCTCAACGTGCAAAGTTAAGTTTAACACGTGGTAACGTGCACGGCTCCCCCTATCACACGATAATGGACATGGTGCACTTCATAGGGTGATAACCCGCAATTGCTACCTTAAGACCAGAATGCCCACTACCTTATATGGCATTCCTCACAGTAACGCTGCAACGAGCGCCAGTGACATTAAGACAATTTAGTAAACATGCCCCTAGGTTTTCCCTCAAAATCTCATTTCCTTTTCTTCTTTCCATTCTGCCCAAGCAGCCACCGCAAAGTGGAGGAGCCCTGGCAGAAAGGTGGCCTACATAGCGGCATCACTGTTTTAAGTTTACCACAGGTCCAGGCAGAATGGGGGCCCACACAGTGGCAATGGCAGCACGGCACTTAAATTTAAATTTGCTGTGGGCCTGGCAGTTGTTCCTCACTAGGCCTAAGTCTCGTGATAACAGCCACACTACAAGACTTTGGACAGTCGAGAATAGTCACTGGACCCATGGCAAACTTAAAATAGCAGAGGTAGCAGCAAACACCTTAAAGGAAGTTGCCGCTGCCACATAGGGGTGGGAGTGAGGGGCATCACTGTGATAATGGAGAGCTGCTGCTTTTCTCGCTTTCTGTGTTGTTCCCTGCCTTCTCTATATCTGTGTGACACTAAGAACATAAGATATGCCATACTGGGTCAGACCAAGGTCCATCAAGCCCAGTATCCTGTTTCCAACAATGGCCAATCTAGGTTACAAGTACCTAGCATTTTCCCCAAAAGACACAAGTTCCACAATGCTTGTATTGGGGTAAGCAGTGGATTTCTTGGGTCCCCTTTAATAACGGTTTATGGACCTTTCCTCCAGGAACTTGTCCAAACCTTTTTTAAACCCAGCTATACTAACAGCTTTTACTACAGTCTCCGGTAATGAATTCCAGAGTTTACGCGTTGAGTGAAAAAATATTTTCTCTTATTAGTCTTATAGGGGTTACACTGTAGCTTCATTGCATGTCCCCTAGTGTTTCTACATATTGATGACATAAATAATCGATCTATGTTTACTCGTGCTATTCCATTCAATAATTTATAGATCTCTATCATATCTCCCCTTAGCCGTCTCTTTTCCAGGTTGAAGAGCCCTAACCTTTTAGCCTCCTCATGGGAGTATCCTTCCATCGCCTTTACCATTTTGGTGGCTCTTCTCTGTACCTTGTCTAATTCTGCTATATCCTTTTTAAGATACAGAGACCAGAATTGCACACAATATTCAAGGTGTGGTCGCATCATGGAACGATACATTATAATATCCTTTGTTTTCTTCTTCATTCCTTTCCTTATGATACCTAGCATTCTATTTTCTTTTTTGGGTGCCATGGCACACTGGGCAGAGGGTTTCAACGTGTTATCCATGATGATGCCTAAATATTTTTCCTGAGTGGTATTAATGTGGAATCTTGCGCAGTGTAACCATAGTTTGGGTTGTTCTTTCCTAGGTGCATAACTTTGCACTTGTTCACATTAAATTTCATCTGTCATTTGAACGTCCAGTCTTCCAATTTATTAAGGTCCTCTTGCAGTTTTTCACAATCCTCTTGGGTTTTAACAACTTTGAAAAATTTTGTGTCATCTGTAAATTTGATAACTTCACTCATTATTCCAATTTCAAGGTCATTTATGAATATGTTAAAAAGCAGCAGACAGCACAGATCCCTGGAGTACTCTACTATTCACCTTTCTCCATTGGGAAAATTGGCCATTCAGCCCTACTCTCTGCTTTCTATCTTTTAACCAGTTCCTGATCCACAATAGTACTCTGCCTCCTATCCCATGACTTTTTAATTTCGCCAAGAGCCTCTCATGAGGGAGCTTGTCAAAGGCTTTCTGAAAATCCAGTTACACTACATCGACCGACCCCACCTTTGTCTACCTGTTTATTTACACCTTCAAAAAATATAACAGATTAGTAAGACAAGACCTTCCCTGGCTAAAGCCATGTTGACTGTCTCCCATTAAACCATGACTATCTACATGTTCAGAAATTTTGTTCTTAATAATGGTTTCTGCCATTTTTCCCGATACTGATGTCAGGCTCACCATTCTGTAGTTTCTCAGGTCAACCCTGGAACCATTTTTAAAAATTGATGTTACATTGGCCATCCTCCATTCTTCAGGTATTACTGATGATTTTAATGATAATTCACAGATTACTAATAGAAGGTCTGCAATATCATATTTCAGTTCTTTCAACACCCTTGGATGTATATCATCCGGCCCAGGTGATTTGCTACTCTTCTGTTTATCAAATAGTTGTAATACATCTTCCTGGTTTATCAATATTTCTTTCAATTCTACTGCTGCATCAGCTTTAAATACCATTTCAGTCATGGGTAACTTCCCTACTTTTTCTTCAATAAAGACCGAAGCAAAACATTAATTCAGTCTCTCCGCTATGCCTTGTCCCCTCTTAGTGCCCCTTTTCCCATTGATCTTCCCCTTCATCTTTTTCCACTTTTTTCTCTTCACTGTCTCATCATCTATAGTAAGCTTTAACCATGTTTTCCCTTTCCCTCACCATCTAGTCTTCCATCTCCCTCTCTTCACAGTTCAGTTGTAGCAGCAAAGCGCAGACAAACCAATGATACCAGGAGTCTGTTCAGAAGGTCCAAATCATTTATTTGTGCACAAGTCTCGAACCAGTCAATTTCAAAATGGCTGAGCAAAGTTTTCAAGCATTACAACAACTTTTATAGACTTCTGTTCCATTCTAGGTATAGAAAAACATTTCATTGGTCCCGGTACTCTCCCGTACCTCCCGTACCCCTTCCATTGGTCCCGGTACTGATAAGTTTATCCAATTATGTCCCTTCAGTGGGCATGACACCTGCATACCCCCCTTCTAGTCCCAATTACAATGGTCAGTTCATCAACTTGTTACTTTCACACTCTCAAGGCCATAGAACCAATTTGTGCATGCAGAGGAGCAGGGCTCTGCAACTCATCTGTCAGCACTCCCAATTATTTCTTTGCAGATGTACTTTTTCTTATCAGTAACTTTTAAACATGTTTTTCTGTATTTTTCCATCTCTCAGTTCTGCTTACCTAAGCTAATTCAATACTTCTACTGAGTTCTATCTTACAATAGCAGCATATTGGGGGATGTGCAATCCTATATGCCTCTCCACAGGCCTCATTTACAGGTCAAGCTAGCCATGCTGGCCTGCTTATGTCAGACACCGTGGGTCACAGGCCTGCACCTGCCACATTCCCACCTTTGATTAATCTCACCCTATTACTTAATAAGGTGTGAGAGTTAAATCACCTTTATAAGAATCACATCATGATTGAAGGATTTCGACTAGGACTGGCTTTGTATAAAGCCATTATTTTAGTGGCGGTCTTCCGCTCTACTGTACTATCAATAGTGCTATGAATGGAACGCATACAACATGGGATTAAACATGGTAATAAGAAAATAACAGCAACAAGAATTAGTACTAAGACAATAAAAGTCTTAAATCCTCCCATCCAAGAGAAAAGGTTAGCAAACCAGTTAGGAAATTTCAAGGAGTGCCAAGTCTGTATTGGCACATAAGCATGTCTTTGCATATCTTTAGCAATTTCTTCAACTACTTGACCCTTATCATCTATTTTCAAACAGCAATTAGTTAAATTCAGTTTACCACATACTCCTCCTTCAGCTGCTAACAAATAATCAAGTGCTAAGCGGTTCTGGTATATAGCACTGCGCATCTGAGTACTTTGTCTAGCTAAGAGCGTAAGAGCATGACTAGTTTCATTGGTTATTATTTCAACTACTGCTTGTAAGCGAATAATACGACTAATCATATAAATTGGGGTACGATAACCATACATACCATCATCATTCCAAGTGGCAGGTCTATAATACTCAATGATTCTTTCTGGTGGCCAATCATCACCTTGCCACTTCTCCCACTTGCCTATCTGTAAGGCTTCTCTTTTCTGTCTTAGTGCTCTCTTGTGTCGGTGGGTAGTGTATACTGGGTATCCTAATTGTTCTCCATGTTCAGTGTTTAACAGGAAGAAAGAAGGTCTGATGGTTCCTAAGACACATGCTCCTCCCCAATGTGGCGGGAGTTGTGCATATGCTCGGTTTCCACAGATCCAATATAGGCCAGGTTGGGCTTGCCAGGCTTGGACTTTGGCAAGGTTAGTCCATAAACCAGCAAGTTCAGGAAATCTGGCTAATGGGTTAGGAGGTTCAGGGTGTCTGATCCCTGACCACCATGCTGTCTTTTTGGTCGTGGCATTATAGTACTTCTGGCTAAGACAGACCAGCTGTCCTACCTTCTGGGTGAACTGGGGTCCAGTTCTGGCATAGCAAAGACGTCCAACGATTGAGTGCACTAACACCCATTCACTGGTAGTCTTGTGTAATTCAGTCTGATTGTAAGTCATAGAATAATTCAATTCTTGGGCTTCCCATGGCCACTGGTCTCCCATTTGGGTTCCGCCACAGAAATAGCAATCTGAGATCTTAAGACTAGATACTACTGCTCCGGCTAATTCTAAAAATAAATTCTGTGAAGGATGAGGGATCTCAAACTTATTTACATGAATAGCTTCATAAAAGGTATTATGAATATGATATTTAGATGACTTGTGGGCTTGGGTATTCAATCTGATATACACAATGGTCCCTGGATCTATTGCCCCTCCAGCAATACGTAAACCAAACTTGTATCCTTGTTTCCAAGCATAGGGATTGTGTATACGTAAGTGTAAGGGGTTGCAAGCATCTTTCTGACATTTATCATTTGTGGTTGGCTTGGTTAAAGTAGCCATTCGTTTATCTATTTTCTCATCAGTTACACCAGTATTCCAAGTAGCATAAAAAACACATTCCCAATACGGACAATAGTAGTCTGCTGCTGGGGCAGTACTATAGCCTGGTTCCTTTTTACCTGTACACTTTCTCCATCCTGTGGCACCTTCTGGACACATGTACTTATGGTCATTTCGATACGCTTTCTCCCATGTACCACAGGTGGAATAACTATCTCTATTAATAGCATTACATGCATCAAAATTCAAAACAGCAGGTTTAGTAATGTCCTTAAGTGGTGGTGTAGCAGCTAGTATAGGTCCATCTGCATCCTTCCATCGTATTTCCATCGTGTAATAGGATGGATTCTGATGCGGATTATAGCATGCTTTGATTTTGCCATGAGTGCAAACATTTAGTTCAGTGGTGTTATAGATACACCGAGTCACTGTTCCCTTGCAGGTATAGTAAGAATGATAAAGCAAAGTCTGAGTTACTTTCAGTCCAGTTCTAGTAGAAGTAATGCAAGCAGTGCATGGAGGTAAAGCATAAGTCAGTTCAAAACCTCCAAAGAAGGCAACCAAGGCAAAGCAAAAGTAGAGATGCATGTTGATGTTGATTGGAGTTCTTCTGAATCCTCAGCTTGCTGATCTTGATCACGACGGTCTTTTATTCTTCGTCCCGTTTGCTAATGAAGCAATTTAACGGGTGCTGAGTGTTGATTGAAGATCCTCAAGTTGTCCAGTACACATTAACCAACTTATTAGCAATTTCAGTTGGCTTGTGAAGTCTGGCTTAGTCAATGTAGTCTCAAAGTAGTGTGTCAAATCACACACAAATTGGGTTCGTTGAAACAAAACTGTTGCTGCATGGAAAACAGCAATCCTCTTCGAAAGACTTGGCTACTGCAAGCACTTGTGATGAAGTGTCTAAGCTGCTGGTTGCCGTCTCAGAGTAACTCGCAAGGGTGCATCAAGATGCTGTTCTGCTGTCCACTGCTCTGGTTCAGGATCAGCGGCGGGCTTGACTCTGCTGTGGTGGATCCAGGCGTCGATCTCGGCTACCTTTACTGCAGTTGGGGTAGACAGGATGACGGTGTACGGTCCCTTCCAATGGGGTTCCAACGGTGTCTTCTTCCAATCTTTGATCCACACCGAAGTACCAGGCTGATAGGGATGCAAGGGTTCCGTCAAGTTGATAGGCAACTGGTCTTGGATCCACGTATGGAGAGTCTGCAGAACAAAACTAAGAGCTAGGAGTTCTTGTCTGGTTACTTCTGAACCAATCTGGGCTAAACTTCCTTTGACTCCCTGCACTATTGGTGGGGGTTTACCATACAGAACTTCAAAAGGGGAAAATCCTGTTGACTTTACAGGAGCTGAGCGTATTCTGAGTAAAGCTATTGGGAGCACTTGGGGCCACTTCAAGTGTGTCTCCTGACAAAGCTTGGACATTTGGGCTTTCAAGGTACGATTCATTCGCTCAACTTTCCCTGAACTCTGGGGTCTGTATGCAGTGTGGAGTTTCCATTGTATCTGCAAAGCTTTTGCTAACTGCTGAGTAACTTGGGAGACAAATGAGGGTCCATTGTCTGACCCTATTACTGCTGGAATTCCAAACCTAGGGACAATCTCTCTCATTAAGACTTTGGTAACTTCTCGGGCTTTCTCAGTTCTGGTTGGGAATGCTTCTACCCACCCAGAGAAAGTACAAACTAATACTAATAAGTAATGGTATCCATTGGCTCTTGGCATTTCGGTAAAATCAACTTGGAGGTTGTGCATGGGGGTGACACCTCCTGACTGAACTCGGGGTGCCGTTATAAGGCCTTGCTTGGCATTATTTTTGGCACAGGTTAGACATTGACGTGCTACTGAGGCTGATATGGTTGTCATCAGAGGGATGTAGAAATGTGGTCTGAGTGCTTTTTCCATAGCACTCTTCCCATAGTGGGTGGCTTCGTGGAAAGCTTTGACAAACGATGGTCCTAACAGTTCAGGAATTACTATTCGTCCAGGGGGTTGACTGCCCTCTTCTGGTGGCAGCTCAATCCATCCATCTTTCAATATTCCATCTTCTCTGTTACAGTAGTAATTCAATTCTTTGGTGGTATATCGTGGTGTCCATAGATTCAAAGGTACTGGAAACAATGCTGCTTGCATTGGCATAGCTTGTGGGGCAATCTGTCCTGTCATAGCTGCTTGTCGTGCTGAGGCATCTGCAAATCTATTTCCTCGGGCAACTTCTCCTTTTCCTGCTTGATGTCCTCTACAATGCATGACAGCTAATCTGTTGGGGCCCAAACTGCATCAAGTAACATCAATATCTCGGGACCATACTTGACTGATTTTCCTCCGGATGTGATGAGTCCTCTTTCTTTATAGAGAGCTCCATGGGCATGCAAGGTAGTGAAGGCATATTTGGAATCTGTATATACATTCAGCACAAGTTTTTCTCCTAACAATAATGCTCTGGTGAGTGCTATCAATTCGGCTTTCTGGGCTGATGTGCCTGAGGCTAGAGCTGATGATTCAACTACTTCGTGTTGAGTGACGACTGCATATCCGGCACAGCGTCGTCCATCGAGGATGAGACTGCTCCCATCAACGTAATAGATCTGGTCAGGATTGTCTATGGGCACATCTGTCAAGTCGGGTCGACTGGAGAACACAGTTTCCATGACTTCGATACAGTCATGTTCTGGGAGTTCTTCACTGATGGGTATCAAGGTAGCTGGGTTCAAGGCATGGCTCACTTCAAGTTGTATCTGTGGGTTTTCACATAACATGCTCTGGTACTTCAACATTCGGGAATTGGTGAGCCAATAATTTGCTTTTTGTTCCATAAGGGCAAGGACTGCATGTGGCACAGTGACTCGTATGTTCTGTCCTAGTGTGAGCTTGTCTGCTTCGCTCACTAGTAGCGCTGTAGCTGCAACTGCTCTCAAGCAAGGTGGCCATCCTTTGGCCAAAGGGTCCAATTGTTTCGATAGGTATGCTACAGGTCGCTTCCAATTTCCCAATTTCTGAGTCAACATGCCTAAGGCATTTCCCTGTGCTTCATGTACAAACAAGTGGAAAGGTTTGTGGACATCTGGTAGTCCAAGTGCTGGTGATGACATCAATTCTTCCTTTAACGTCTTGAAGGCTGTATCCTGTTCAAGTCCCCACTCCAGTGGCGACTTCTCTTCTCCTTTTGTGGCTTCATACAGTGGTTTGGCAATTTGGGTAAAGTTGGGTATCCAGATTCGGCAATATCCTGCCGCTCCCAGAAAGGCTCTGACTTGCTTTCTGGTTGTTGGAGTTGGAATTCTACATACTGCTTCTTTTCTTTCTCTGCCCAATCTTCGGCTCCCTTGGGTTATACGAAAACCCAAGTATTTCACTTCTTTTTGACATAGCTGTGCTTTGGCTCTGGAAACTTTGTATCCAGCTTCATCTAGTAACTGCAAGAGGTCTTTGGTGGCTAGTATGCATTCACTTTCTGATATGGCAGCTATCAACAGATCATCCACGTATTGGAGAAGCACTCTCTTCCCCGGGGCTACTGGATAGCTTGAAAGGTCTTGATTCAGTGCAGCACTAAAGATGGTAGGCGAATTCTTGAATCCTTGGGGTAATCTTGTCCAGGTGAGTTGGCCCCCTCTTCCAGAGATGGGGTCCTGCCATTCAAATGCAAACAATATCTGACTTACAGGGGCTAATCTTATGCAAAAGAATGCATCTTTTAAATCCAGTACAGTGAAATGGGTAGCTTCAGCAGGTATCAGTCCTAGAAGAGTGTAAGGATTGGGTACAACTGGATGTATAGTTTCAACTGCATCATTTACTCTTCTCAAGTCTTGTACTGGGCGATAGTCATCCGTCCCAGGTTTCTTTACTGGCAAAAGTGGAGTGTTCCATGGGGATTGACATACTTTTAGTAGGCCATACTCGAGCAATCTTTGTAGGTGGCGATGAATGCCTTCAATTGCAGCTCTTGGGAGAGGGTACTGTCTGACGTGCACTGGTGTAGCACTAGGCTTGAGGGTTACAATCACTGGAGCTATATGCTTGGCTAGGCCTGGGGGACTGCCTTCTGCCCATACTCCAGGTGGTGCATCAATACTTTTCAAAGTTTGTTCAAAATAGGTGTCTTGGACAGAATCATCAATGTAGTATCTCCATTCTTCTTCTCGGGGAACTGTCATCAGCATTATTCCTGCTGGTTTGGCTTGGGAATTTACTGTCATTTGCATTTCTCCGTGTTCAGAGAAGGATATTTGTGCTTGAAGCTTGGCTAACATATCTCGTCCCAGTAGTGGCACTGGACATTCGGGCATGTAAAGGAATTGATGAGTTATTTGCTGTCCTCCTAGACTGCATATACGATTCTGAAGAAAAGACTTTGTAGCTTTGGCACCGGTTGCTCCTATAATGGTGACTGCTTTTGTAGAGAATGGGGCTATCTTTTTGTCTATTACTGAATGTTGTGCTCCAGTATCAACCATAAAGTCCATAATTTGGTCTCCTATTTGCATTCCGACCATAGGCTCCTGGAGACCTAAAGCAAACTGGGAGCCCGGTCTGTCCTAATCCACGTCATTTTCATCATGGGTCGTTGTGGCCAATGCTTGAATGGCTCCTCCTCCTCTCTCACGCTGGAATTGTTCTCGATTGGCTCCTCCTCGATTTCGGGGATAGCCTCGTCTTTCTTTTCGCCACTGATGATCGTTGTCGTCATCTTGCTGGGCGTCTACAAGTTGCGGGCACGTATCTCTCCAATGTCCTTCCTCCCTGCAGTAGGCGCATTGGTTCACGCCTAACCTCTGGGTCCGGCCTCCGCCTTAACCCCGCCCTCTTCCTCTGCTCCTTCGACTAGGGACACCTCCCCTTTTCTGTTCAACTATGGCCGCAGCCAAAAAATCAGCTTTCTTCTTCATCTTTCTATCACATTCTCTGTCTTTCAGTATCACGATTCACATACACTTTATGAGCGACTTCCAGTAACTGTGTTGCATTCATGCCCGCAAACCCTTCTAATTTCTGTAATTTACGTCTAATGTCTGGTTGAGACTGGTTTACAAAAGCAGAATTCACCATACATAAACTTCCTGGTGCCTCGGGATCATAGGGAGTATACATTCTGTATGCTTCAGTTAATCTTTCATGAAAATCTGCTGGGCTCTCATCTATCCCTTGGATAACTCCTGCAACTTTGGAAAGGTTCATAGCTTTTTGGCCCCCCCTTTTCAGGCCTTGTAAAAAGCCTTGGCGAAAACGGGCTAGGGCTGCAGTTCCTTCTTCTGTATTTGGATCCCAATGGGGGTCCTCATTCGGGAATTCTCTCTGGGCTGCTTCCCGACGGTCTATTATATTCTGCCCTGGTCCCGGAGCTACGGGGTTCTCGGCCATCCATTCAATAGCTGCTTTTCTAATTCGTGCTCGCTCTTCTGTCGTGAATAGGGTAGTCAGGAGCTGGCGACAATCTGGCCAAGTGGGTTGGTGAGTTTCCATAATAGTAGTTACTAATTCTGTCAGCTCCTGGGGCTTACTAGTATAGGAGGCATAATGCGACCTCCAATTTAATAAATCAGTTGTAGAGAAAGGGATATACACATAAGTTAGGGGTCCCGCTACCACCTCATCATTATCATTCTTTACGGGCACTCCCGGGACTTGCCGTAAGGGAAACATTTTGGCCGCCGTAGGTGTCTTTTGGGATCTAAGGGTTATTGTTGTAATTGTCTTTGAAGGGGTCACTTTCTTTTTCCCAACAGGTTTCACTTTGGGTATATCTTTTACTGGCGTGCTGGTGCTAGCAATCGCTTGTACACTGTCCTCCTCGTCTGGGGCATTCTCTTTTTCTCCTTCTTCTACCTCCGCTTCTAACTCACTTTTTATAACCTCCTCTTTTTCTCTTTCAGCTAATAATTCTTCCTCTTCCTCCCCTCCGGGAGGTGGGTCAGGGGTTGGGTCCCGCTCCGGCCGTCGCTGGGGTTCTGGGGCAGGACGCCGGGCTACTCTTATCGGACCTGGGGTTCGGGGCTGTCTTGGAATTATCTCTGGGGAATCAGGATCTACCAAGATGGGCTTCTTTCTGGCTTTCTTATCCTGCTCTTTCATTTTGGGCTGTTCCGTTTTCTGTCTAGAATCTGTTTTAGCTAACATTATTCTGCACTGTTCCTCATAACAGCGCTGCGCCCAGGGGGGCGGATCTTCACAAATACTTAACCAGGAATCTATATAGGGGTACTGATCGGGGTGCGCTATCCGCACTCTACGGTGTATTGACTGAATAATCTCTACATTGAACGTTCCCTCTCGGGGCCAGATGGGGTCTAGATCGGGCCACTCCCTAGTACACAAAATCTGCAAATGGGCTGCTGTCATTTTAATACCATAATCTCCTGAATATCCCTCTTTAAAATGTGCGATCATACATTCTAATGGAGTGTTTCTAGTAGACCCCGCCCCTCCCATTTCGATGTGTGCGCGCAACAACAGACAGAAGGGAAAAGGAGGGCGGACCGTGGGTAAGGGGTCCTCACGGTCCTGGAAACGTATAGGGAATACAAATAACAAGACAAGACGACAATCGCTTCCCCCTTTTCGCGACCTGAACGCGGTCGCCCGGTCAGGAAATGCGCTACTCAGGGGTCCGCCTTCACTTGGTCCGTGCTGCCAGACCTCTCATTCACACTTCGTTCACACAATCATGCTAGCAACATATCCCAGAATGCATTCGTTTCTATCTATTCTAACTAGTCTTTTCCCAATTACAATAAGGATGGGGGTTTCACCCGGCGAATTCCCATGCGGGGTTACTCGGCCCTTCCTGGAGAGGTGATCAAGCTCTCTTACCAATTCCCAATATCTCGAGATTACAAATTCCAAATTCCAAGTTCCAATGGCAGTACTGCTCTTTCTATTTCTGTCTAGACACCAAATCAAAACTATACTCACCGGATCCGGTCCTCAAACTTCCCAAGCAGGCGCATGAGTTGGACCTCGGACTCCCCTCACTCGGGTTCGAGGCGTTGGCTCCAACCGGGCCCGGCACCCGCCGAGGTCCGACCAGCTCCCTCCGATACAAGGGACCGGTGGCGCCAGGGAGCAGCCCTCGTCGGAAGGGCGCGATCCCGGCAGGACCAAGCCTATAGAGGCGGAAAGTCGTGGTATATTGCCCTATATACACTTTGATTCCACAACTTCCCAGCCAAAGCACCAAGAATATGTAGCAGCAAAGCGCAGACAAACCAATGATAGCAGGAGTCTGTTCAGAAGGTCCAAATCATTTATTTGTGCACAAGTCTCGAACCAGTCAATTTCAAAATGGCTGAGCAAAGTTTTCAAGCATTACAACAACTTTTATAGACTTCTGTTCCATTCTAGGTATAGAAAAACATTTCATTGGTCCCGGTACTCTCCCGTACCTCCCGTACCCCTTCCATTGGTCCCGGTACTGATAAGTTTTATCCAATTATGTCCCTTCAGTGGGCATGACACCTGCATACCCCCCTTCTAGTCCCAATTACAATGGTCAGTTCATCAACTTGTTACTTTCACACTCTCAAGGCCATAGAACCAATTTGTGCATGCAGAGGAGCAAGGCTCTGCAACTCATCTGTCAGCACTCCCAATTATTTCTTTGCAGATGTACTTTTTCTTATCAGTAACTTTTAAACATGTTTTTCTGTATTTTTCCATCTCTCAGTTCTGCTTACCTAAGCTAATTCAATACTTCTACTGAGTTCTATCTTACAATAGCAGCATATTGGGGGATGTGCAATCCTATATGCCTCTCCACAGGCCTCATTTACAGGTCAAGCTAGCCATGCTGGCCTGCTTATGTCAGACACCGTGGGTCACAGGCCTGCACCTGCCACACAATTACCTACCAGCTTTCCATTTCCCACCCTCACCCTGTCCCTATCCCTTCCATTGTCCTCATCTCTCCTTTCCTAGCTTCCTGTTTCATCTCCATCCTTTGTACTTACCACTTCTCAAGACCTCTACCTTCCACTGCAGGCCATAGCTCCTTCCTGGCATCCAGCCCCTTCTTTCTTTTACTACCTACCCAGTTTTCCATTTCCCCCTCTTTCAACTCTTCTTCTGTCCTATTTCCACATTCTCTCGCCCCTTCCACAATCCCCTGCCTCTTTCCATTCTCTCAACCTTTCCCTAGCTCCTCCAAATCCTTCACACTATTCACCCAGTCCTCCCCTCCTTCCTCTTCCTTCTCCATACTCTCCCTCCATCTCTAGAGACTCTTTCCTCTTCCCACCCACTTACTGCAGACACTATTGCCCTCTTTTCTCCTGCCTTCCTCCAGATATTTTCCTCCTTCTCGCCCTCTCCGTTCACTCTCTCCCCCTTTTTCCCTCTACTGGCTCTTCCCTCCTTCTCACAGTGCCCCTCCTAATGCTTTCCTGCCTTCTTACTTCCTCCCTCTCTTGCTCCACATGTTATTTCCCCCTCTTCTCAGACTCTTTTTCCTTCTTACCACCTCCTTCCTCCTCTCTGTGCTTCCCTTTTTCTCAGGCTTCCCTCTGCTGGGGCTCAGTGGGTCACACAGTAACTCTGAACAGAATCTGACTCCTTAACATGCATAGCACAGACTGACAGCAGGAGAAACACTGAATCAGACATCATCTCCTGCTGCTGCTGGGCCAATTTTATGATAAATGCTGTAAGAATTTGTGCCTCTTATCATAAAACTGGTCCTATGGTCACAGGACATGACATCTAATTCAACATTTCTCGTGCTGCCAACTTGTGGGCACAGAGGTTGAGTCAGATGAAAGACCAGGAAGCAAGTCATTGGATTGGGTAGGCGTTTGGGTTACCTCAGACCCATTTGCATAGCTTGCCTGTTCAGTGTGGGGGGGGGCAGGGGGGGATCAGAATAACCCCCCTTTTAGCTTCTTCTCTCTCATACACAGTCTTTTCCTAGCCATGCTCATGGGTAAAGTTTGGGCAGAGCATGGTTGGAGCATGCAACTTAACACTAGTATCTTATAAAGACAAGTAAGCACCAACTTCTCTTTATAAAATAGACTTAACATAGGTACTTGTAAAATGCGCTTTAACTGGATACCCCTTAAAAAATGAGTTACCTTCAAATTGTCTGCACCTACACAGGTCTCACCCGGAAATCTTCATGGACAATTTATTTGAAGAGATTGCACAAAAAATGTTTGAATTGAATTAGGAAGTTATGAGAAATCATGGAGTGTTTGCAGACATGATTCTAAAATACTGTATTTCTCTCCATGTAGACACATGAGCATGAATGGTGAGAAAAGTTTTTTTCCATGATTTTTTTTACCTCACAAGATGCTATTATATATTACCTATAATCTCTTATCACTTCTGAGACACTAGGATCACTGGTTTGTGGTAATTATGGCCCATGGAGGTTGCTGAAGGAACAATGTCAGGAAACCTGCTTCTCTAGACCACGGGAGTAATGTTTAACCTTTTAAGCTTAAGGGCTCTTAAACTGGAGACATCTGGAATAGCTGGCAGAGGATCTGTCCTTGGAACTAG
Organism: Ichthyophis bannanicus; assembly: GCA_033557465.1. Lineage (NCBI taxonomy): Eukaryota > Metazoa > Chordata > Amphibia > Gymnophiona > Ichthyophiidae > Ichthyophis > Ichthyophis bannanicus. Next base: position 1,840,768,408 of record CM066032.1, read on the forward strand.
TGCCATATACACAAGGGATCTTTGTTTCTTCTAGCACTACTCAACGGCCAACTCATTGGATCAACAGGAGCTAGTTCTGATAGATTGGCCCAATCATCAGGCAATTAAGCAGTTGCCTAAGTAAGCTGCTGCTGGAGGAGAGCAAGGAGTAGAGCAGTAAAAGGTAAACAGGGGGCATAAGGCTTAAGGTTTGCCTTGGGCACCAATACCTTGAACCAACTCTGGGACCGGCCCTGACTGCCGTATGGTATATAAACCCCTTTGTAGCCTTGCCCCCCACTCTCCCTGCTAGCACAGCAGATTAGCTTCCTGGAGGACTGCCACCTCACTCCATGTCAACCGGTTTAGTCTGATCCTGACTCTACTGGATGTATGAACTTGTAATTTGGATTTTCTTGGGGAAACTAATGAGAAAATCAGAGCTGGAAATGTGGCAAAAACTAGAACTGGATAGGGGTGTGCAGAGCAGAAAAATAGTTGGTTTGTGCTCATTTGAAACAAACTTTGTCAAATCTTTTCAGGTTCATTTGACCTACTAGGTTTTTTTAGGAATGCATCGTATGCATGCAAGAACCTAAAACTGCACAAAATTGATTGAGCGTGTGTTACTTTGCAGGTATAAGCGATTTGCATGCACTTTAAATTTTTAGGTACCCAAAGGAACCAAATGCATGCTCACAAATTTTCATTAGCCGCTTCCACCCCCGTGCAAATAGGAAGTTGTCTTCAGGTATCAGATGGGACGGAAGCACAAACCTTCCCACAGTGCTGGAGGTTTAGGTAAGTGCCACAGGGCTGTTTGAAGTCATTACCACCACTGCAGGTCCCGGAATGGAGGGGCAGCAGAGGCAAAGGGCCATCCTTGGACCATTGGCATTCTAGATGACTGCTTAATTCACCTAGTGGTTGTGCCAGCCTGCGTGGATCTAAGGGTCTAGCTTTAGATGAAAAATCGGTTTCTATTTCTCCCAATAGAGTGGAGGAGAAGCCTAATGGTTAAAGCAGCAGCCTGGTACCCAAGAGACCAACGTTCAATTCCCACTGGCACACCTTGGGCAAGTCAGTTTCCCCTCCTTTGCCTCAGAAGAAAGGCCTGGCAATCTCCTTCTGGTTACATCTTGCCAAAAAAAGCCAGGGGCTGCTGGGTTGCTAGGACTCAGCACTGACTCAATGGCACACACCAACCTTTTCTTCCCATGTATTTATGAACCAGCAAAACAGAAGCATAGATACTGTGAAGAAGTGGAGGCATCTTCTCACATTAAACAATACCTATTGCCAAGCTCTTTGAGTGAGACACCACCCAATGACACTAAAGTTGGAAATTTATTTGATATACTACTGAGTCAGCTGAGATTAATTCTTAGACACCGTTCCCTACTTTAGAAATAATAGAGGGTTGGAAATTATATTTAAATCTAATTTAATTTGGCATTTTTATTCTGCTCTTACCAAAAACATTCTGTTCATAAGAACACAAGAAGTTCCACATTGGGTCAGACCAAAGGTCCATCAACTCAGTATCCTGTTTCCGACAGTGGCCAGTCCAGGTCACAAGTACCTGGCAGGTTCCCAAAAGATAGACAGATTCCATGCTGCTTATCCCCAGGGGTATGCAGTGGCTTTCCCAAATCTACCTTAATACCAGTTTATGGACTTTTGCTCGAAGTTCTTGTCCAAATCTTTTTAAAATCCATTTGTTAATTCTATTACCACAACCCCTGGCAAGGAGTACCAAAGCTTAACAATGCATTGAGAGAAAAAAAAAAACATGTTCTATTTGCTTTAAATGTACTACTTTGTAATTTCATGTCATGGCCTTTAGTCCTTGCAATTTTTGAAAGAGTTTACACATTCCGTGCCACTCATTATTTTATAGACCTCTATCATATTTCGCTCAGCTGTCTCTTCTCCAAGCTAAAGATCCCTAACCTCTTTTGCCTTTCCTCAATGGAGAGCCGTCCCATCCCCTTTATCATTTTGGTTCCATCTCCTTCTCTGTACTTTTTCTAATTCCGCTATATCTGCTTTGAGATGTAGTGACTGGAATGGCGCAGAGTTCTCAAGATGAGGTCGCACCATGGAGCAATACAGAAGCATTATGATATTCTTTGTTCTATTCTCTATTCCTTTCTTAATAATTCCTAATATTATTTTTGCTTTTTTTGTTGCTTCTGTGAAACGTACCTGTAAAACACTGGTTCTAGTTCAGATCCCTGGGTACTACACTATTCAACTTCTTCCACTGAGAAAATTGCCCATTTAACCTTACTCTCCCTCACTTGGTTTGCAGCTTGTCGTGCTGTGAGGGCTTGTGGGCATCAGTGATGCTGAGGGCTAAGCTATTGGTAGTTTAACTACTGGCAGGGTCTCCCAAGATGGACAGGTCTCAGCTGAGGTGCCAGACTAAGACAAACCATCCATCTGGCCAGCAGCAGAATGGGACTGTGTTGGCAGCAGAGGATCACATTTTTGTAACAACGGCAACAACATTAAACTTAAACTGCGTGGAAGAAACTGGCAAAACTAAAGAGTCATGGGAGAGGAGGCAGTGTACTATTGTGGATCAGGAACTGGTTAAAAGATAGAAAGCAGGGGGTTGGGCTAAATGGCCAGTTTTCCCAAAGGAGAAAGGTGAATAGTGGTGTACCCCAGGGATCTGTGCTGGGTCTGCTGCTTTTTGACATATTCATAAATGACATAGAGAGTGGAATAATGAGTGAGGTAATCAAATTTGCATATGACACAAAACTATTTAAAGTTGTTAAAACCCAAGAGGATTGTGGAAAATTGCAAGAGGATCTTGATAAATTGGAAGACTGGGCATCAAAATGGCAGATGAAATTTAATGTGGACAAGTGCAAAGTTATGCACCTAGGGAAGAACAACCCAAACTATGGTTACACAATGCAAGGTTCCACATTAGGAACTACCACCCAGGAAAAGGATTTAGGCGTCATTGTGGATAACATGTTAAAACCCTCGGCCCAGTGTGCAGCGGCGGCCAAGAGAGCAAATAGAATGCTAGGTATCATAAGGAAAGGAATGGAAAATAAAACAAAAGATATTATAATGCCTCTATATCGTTCCATGGTGAGACCGCACCTTGAATATTTTATGCAATTCTGGTCGCCGTATCTTAAAAAGGATATAGCGTTATTAGAAAAGGTTCAGAGAAGAGCCACCAAAATGGTAAAGGGGATGGAAGGATACTCTTATGAAGAAAGGCTAAAAAGGTTAGGGCTCTTTAACCTGGAAAAGAGACGGCTGAGGGGAGATATGATAGAAGTCTATAAATTAATGAACGGAGTGGAACGGGTAAACGTAGATAGATTGTTTACGTTATCAGAATATAGAAAGACTAGGGGACATGCAATGAAGCTACAGGGTAAACTTTTTAAGACTAATAAAAGAAAATATTTTTTCACTCAACGTGTAATCAAACTCTGGAATTTGTTACCGGAGGATGTAGTAAAGGCTGTTAGTGTAGCTGGGTTTAAAAAAGGTTTGGACAAGTTCCTGGAGGAAAGGTCCATAAAACTTTATTAAGAAGGGACCCAGGATATCAATGCTTGACCCAGTACAAGCATTGCGGAATCTGTGTCTTTTGGGGAAACTGCTAGGTACGTATGACCTAGATTGGCCACTGCTGGAAACAAGATACTGGGCTTGATGGACCTTGGTCTGACCCAGTATGACATATCTTATGTTCTTATAAAGGCCTAGCAATCTACTTCTGCATCTTGCCATGAAAACCCAATGGATAGTCACAACACAACAAATTGCACTATAGTGCTGGAAGATGAGACCACCAGGCTACTGGGGAGGAACTGAAGACTTTTCAGTGTAAAGCCAGAATTTATGATGTGGTTGGATCAAATCCCTAGAAATGTCTTAATGCTGATGTAGCTGCGCATGAAATGAAAGTCAGAAGCTGCAAAGATGTTTTACATATTGGGAGATGGAATGTACAAAGCATGAAACAAGGGACGTTGGAGGAGGTCAAGAATGAAATGGGACGTGTACAACTTGATCTGTTGGTGTCAGCGAACTGAAATGGACTGGCATCAGACACTTTGTATCAATTAATCACATTGTCTACTATGCTGGAAATGAAAGACAAAGAAGAAATGGTGTTGCATTTATAATTACGAGGTAAAAAGAAACTTGCAAGAACTGTAATGAAATACAGTGCAGTCAGTGAACGTTTAATTTCTATTCGTCTACGAGGAATGCCTATCAGCACAACTATAATTCAAGTACATGCCCCAACAACAGCTGCAGAAGAGGATGAAATTGATGAGTTCTTTGATTATGTACAAGCTGAAATTGACAGAACATGCAGACAGGATATCCTGATAGTCATGGGTGACTGGAATACAAATGTTGGCAACAAAGAAGAAGGCAAAATGGTTGGAAAATATGGATTTATCAACAGAAATGAAGCTGGAGAAAGATTGCTAGAATTCTGCAAGACCAATGATCTATTCATCTCAAACACCTTCCAGCAACACAAGCGGTGACTGTATATGTGGACTTCACCCAATGGACTGTACAAAAATCAAATTGACTACATCTGTGGAAGTCAATGATGGAAAAGCTCTATAACATCAACAAAGGCAAAACCTGGAGCTGACTGTGGTACAGATCACCAACTACTAGTATGCAAACTCAAGCTAAAGTTGAAAAAGAACAAGCCAATCAAAAACGTAGTAAAATATGACCTTGAGAATATACCACTGGACTTTAAAGACTGCCTGCAAAATCGATTTGCTACTTTAGATACAAATGGCAGAGCTCCAGAAGAGTTATAGGATGACATCAAGAAAATTCTGTTGGAAGAAAGTGAGAAGTCTCTAAAAAAGGTGAAAAAGCAAAAATGGTCAAAATGGATGACCGAAGAAACTCTGAAAATTGCCCAGAAACACAGAGAAGCTAAAGCCAGAGGAGAAAGAGAGGCAATCTCAAAACTCAACAGAGTTTTGCAACGTGCAGCAAGACAAGACAAGGAGAAGTACTACAATGACACATGCAAGGAAATAGAAGCAGAAACTATTAGAAGAATAATAAGATTGACTTTCCTAAAGCTATGAGAGTTAAAGAAAAAATTCCAGCCTCAAATTGGAATGTTACAAGATGCTCATGGATCTATGTTGAATGATGCTGTGAAGATCAAGAAAAGGTGGAAATAATATACAGAGTTTTTATATGATAAAGATCAAGTGGACCAACAGCCGTTTCAACCTGTACCTTATGATCCGAAACCATTGGTGATAAAAGAAGAAGTCGAAGCAGCATTGTAAGCCTTATCAAAGAACAAAGCACCAGGCATTGATGGCATTCCCACAGAAGTATTACAGCAATTTGATGCAGCTGTTACCATACTTACAAGGCTCTGCCAGGAAATTTGGAAGACAACATCATGGCCAACTGACTAGAAAAGATCTGTGTTTATACCAATACTAAAGTAAGGAGATCCAACTGACTGTGGAAATTATCGCACAATCGCTCTGATCCCACATGCCAGCAAGATTCTACTGAAGATTATTCAACAGAGACTACAACTATACCTGGAATAAAAACTACCTGAAGTGCAAGCAAGGTTCATGAAAGGGCGAGGAATGAGAGACATCATCGCGGAAATGAGATGCATCCTTTAAAAGACTAAAGAATACCAAAATAATATCTATTTGTGCTTTATTGACTACAACAAGGCTTTTGACTGTGTAAACCATGAGAAACTCTGAACCTCATTAAGAAGCATGAGTATACTAGAACTCCTGATTTTTCTCTTGCACTAACTTTATATTGATCAAGAAGCAACAGTTTGAACGGAACAAGGAGAAACAGAACGGTTTAAAATCAGCAAAGGTATACAAGGCTACATACTTTCCTCCTACCTGTTTAATTTATATGTAGAACAAATCATCAGAAAAGCAGGATTACATGAAGACAACAGAGGTGTGAAGGTTCCTGGAAGACTCATCAATAACCTTTGCTATGCTGATGATACCACATTATTGGCTGAAACTGAAGATGATCTGAAATATTTGCTTCTCAAGATCAAGAAACTTAGGAGTATGTTTACTAAAGGGCATTAACGTCGCAGTGGCGGAATTAGCGTGAGATAAGGTATGTTATCGGGCGATGAAGGCGCATTATCGCGCGATAACGCGCCTGCGGCGTTAAGGCACCCTAACGTCGTAAAATCCATCTCTGAAGGGCGGAGGAAGGCTTCCCAGAGGGTGGAGAGAAGAGGTCAATGGGTGCAGAGTGGGAGGGGAGAGGCTCCAGGCACACTAACGCTGTGGAATCCGGGTCTGATCACTAACGCCAGTGAAACCCTCGCGTTAAGGCACATTTGCAGGAAAGAGAAACCATTTCCGTCTGCAATGTACAGCAAAGCCAGGGAAACCTAAAATAAGTGATAGTTGTGATACATGTGCACGGAACAAAAGGGCAAATAAACATGGAAAATGACCTGAAGAAAATTTAAAATCACCATAACCAAGCTGGCCAATAGTGATATTAATGGGAAAAATAAAAAAAACACTACTGAGAAAGCTCCAAAAAAAAAAGATATCATTTTTGGAAGGGTCTATGCTCTGTCCCCCTACAAGGTGAATGATCCCACATTGAAATAGCGCTGATCAGGGTTTTCCCTTTTTATTGGACAGGTTTCTTATGGCGTGCACATGTGCAGTAACAGCAGAGTGGGCACGTAGGAAAGGGCAACTGTACTGATGCTGTAAATGGGATATAGAGGGCTGCAAGTGGCACATGCTGTGGTTCAGCTGGGGCACAGTGTGTGTTAGGCAGATGCCTAGGTGGCACATAGTGATGCCAAAACTGTAAAGCAGAAAGACATCAACTGACGAGGGTCCAACATGGGCACAAGTGTGTCCCACAGTGTCACAGAGAAGATTACCCAGCAGGTACCCTAAAGGGCATATAACATTGGCAGGCGGTGGGGGGTTGGGGGGGAAGTGCGCATGTCCATGTAGGCACCCCTACCCGAGAACCCACACCATAGGCAGCTGCCTACTGGATGGCCTGGGACTGCACACCACCAGCACCAATGGCATAATGGCATGGCAGCATGGTGGCGGAGGGGGCAGTGGCATCTGCCCACAGCAGACCATGGCCTAGCTCTGTTTAGGTGGGTTCCATGCACTGCAACAGACAGGGTCTCTCTGACAAACAGCCATGGTATCCCCAGGGAATGAACTGTCCCTGTGGCAACAGTGTGGTGCAGTACACACAGCCAGTGTGTTCATGAGCAGAAGATCACAAGTTCAAGTCCCAGCTGTGGCTCCTGCCAACCCAATCCCCATATTTTACCCAGTACTAAACCATGGTAATAAAGACGGAACCTTTATTGCAGATAACATAAACATGCCTGAAACGTCTATATTTTACCCTACAGAGCACAGACATCATAAACAAGTGCAATACCTAGAGCAGAGTTTCCCAACTGCAGTCCTGGAGGGCCAAACACCATTCAGGTGTCATGCTGTCCCTAATAAATATGCCTGTGCTGCATTTGTATGCGCCGCCCCCATGGTATGCAAATGTATCTCATGCATATTCATTAGGGACAGCATGAAAACCCGAACAGTATTTGGCCCACCAGGACCGGAGTTGGGAACCTGTGCACTAGAGCAGTGGCCAACAGGGGCATAAACACCCGCACCCACAGGCTCCACTATCCAAAGCCTCATGGAGAGTCAGGCTGTTGGGCCCTGTGTGCAGCAGCATCTCCCAATACTAGCACTTGCATACCTTAGCAATGCCGCCCTAAACCTGGGGATACGTTACACATATATCAAAAGGTTGCTATGATTAATGGCAGATAACAATTCCTAAGTTAATCACAATTTGCTGATAGAGCTGCATCATAGCAACCTTTCTGATATCTGTGGAGTGTGTTTCAGTTTTGGTTTCTGACAGTGTTTACCACCCCGGGGAGTGACCCCAACAGTATTGCGTACCATAGCCATGCCTGCACTGTGCCCAGGACTGGTGTGGTGGCCAGAGCTGCTAAAAGCCTCTATATTTGCACAATGCTGGCATCGGTGTGGGAGTGTGTGTCTGTCTATCCAGTGTGTTGTGGCTGCCTACACCTTACTGAGCCAACACTGCTTGCACTGTCTCCAGTGTAAGCCTGCCAATGTGCATAATGAGGAGCAAGGCACTGTGGGTATGGGACGGACAGGGTGGCCTGGGCAGGATGCATCTGCACAGGGTATAGGGCAATGGCTGGGACATTGTAGTGACCAACCACCACCTGCACGGACAGGGTGGCCCCAGCGTGTCATGCTGGAAGGTCACTCTCATCCTGACTGAGCAGTGACCATGGCATGGCTAGGTTCCCCCATAGTACCATATAGCATTTTTCTTAAGTGATTTTTATGGGTTTCTGTTTTTGGGGTCTAATCACTGACATAGCTCCATGGTGTGTGTGCCAGATCCCACACCAGGTGCAGAGTGTTCTTTTTGGAACATGCACTATGTATGTGGCAGCAGATTGTCTGTAGCTAGCATGTGTATGGCTGCAACACCCTGCAGGATGCAGCAGGTGCATACTGACTGCCCTCTGCTGTTGAATGCCAGAATGTAGTGGGGGGCAGCTTAGCTGACCTGTTGCACTGCCAGTGGTTGAGGTCCATGTTCAGATCTGCATCAGCTCTCTGTTCCTTAGTTGGCCGGGGGTTGCTGAACCCACAGTCTGTCATCATTTAGCTCAACTGGCCCTATTGGAAACAATGATAATGTGTGTCTGTTGTTTCCAGATCATGCTCCCTACCCTGACCCACAGAGGGTGGGCTTGCTCCGTATATCATCCTCATCTGAGTCCAGACACACCCCTTCTCCAAAAACAGGTGTCCATAGCAACCTCATTCAATATGCATTATGTTATGAGCATGCTGGTCCACATGGGCTATGCATCAATAGCATATAGGAATGTACATAGAAAATGTCCAAGGCTGTCTACAAAGAATACCCCATACACTGGCAGTGATGGTGAACTGCAGTAAAGCCTACTGCAAACATCCCGGGTACTGTGGACCTGGTGCTGTCCCCACGACTTTACTCTCAGGGTGATCACAGAAAATGCACAATGGCATGGTCAGTAGGCACACTGTAACAATAACATGCATGCTTGGTCCCCCTACCCAGTTGATGTGCTGCAGAGTTGCAAACCCCTATCCGGTGAGCAGATGTAGATTGCTGATCTGCATGTGCATTGCATCATGGGTAACCTTGGTGCTAACTTATCTTGGTAGCCACACCAGACAGTGTGTCTGGTGACCTGCCCTGATTGAGTAGCTAGCCATAGTTTAATTACAACCAATATTGTTGCAGGGCAATGGTGAATATACTGACCTCAGTGTGAGAGGTCATGGGTTCAATGCCCCAGTGGGCCTGTATATTGATGTATCAGGATGTATAGGATGTATAGGATATAGTGTATTATCATCACATCAGAGCGTGTTACCACATGACAATATGTCCAAAAGCATTGCCAGTTGCATGCAGTGGTTATGTTGGAAGAGTGGTGTGGGCTGCAGGTTGCTAGATCAGCTGGTGAGCTGTATACAAAGTGCGTCCGTCAGTATAACTGTCAGAGGATACGGCTGTCTATGCATGTAGCAGTCTGACATAGATCTGAAATCCATGTGCACATCCCAAAACACCTGCAGCTCAGTTGGCCAAAACAAGGTGCCCTGTAAAGTGCCCTAGCTGTGTCCGTACACCAGCCTGGTAAGCAGAGTAGAAAGTGTATGTAGATGACCTGGTGTAACTGTGTAGCCAGCCATTGCTATGTGAAAAGGCATAGCACACCAGTTAATACAATGCCCTCACAGCCAGTGGTGATGGGTTTGAGACCCCAGTGTACCGCCACTGAGATAAATGCATAATAAACAAATTATGTTAAGAAACGTCAGACGCATCACTGCAATGTGTGTCTGCAGCATAGATCTTTATATATATTGACGGCGCCACCGTTTTCTCTGTACTGGCCGTGGCACAGGCACGGGCACGTTGCTAGCATGCCTTAATGAGGTGCGGTGGCGCGCATATGCGACGTGCGTGCGTGAGCAAGCCATTGCTGAAAATGGCGACTCGTTCGAGAAAGCCTGCTTTTACCCGTAGGGAGCTGCGCCACCTTGCAGGGCTGATCTGCACTAGGCAGAAGAAACTATTCCCTGGCTCCTCCAAGCATCACCAGGCGTTATAATCATCTTGCTGACTACCCACATGAGGTAAGTGTATGGGGACAGGTCAGTATATCCACATACATATCCAGTGTTGATTGTAGCTGTGTATGCTGCTGTGTGTAGGCATTCTATCTCATTTATGTTTTTTAGTTAAACTCACATGATATACCACCTATTTATCACATCTAAGTGGTTTGCCCTATCCCCAGGAGGCTAAGGACCTGATCACAGAGGTCCAGTTGTCAGCCTGGTGTTATGGCAGCTGCTGCTGTTGATGTGTTAAAATACACCCTAACACAAGGAGCCCCTAGATCTGCCTAAGCAGATCTGGTAAACAGCATGCTAATATGGTAGATTCTGCAGTTGCAGGGTCACACATCTGCCCTACCCCTAGGGGTCCTGAGACCTGTTCAAAATGGTCTGTCAATCACCCTGGTGATATGGTTGTGTGTGCATTTGCAGGTTAAAACATCTGCCCTACCCCCAGGAGTCCTGAGACCTGATCAAAGTGGTCTGTCAGTCACCCTGGTGGTATGGTTGTGTGTGCATTTGCAGGTTAAAACATCTGCCCTACCCCCAGGAGTCCTGAGACCTGATCGAAGTGGTCTGTCAGTCACCCTGGTGGTATGGTTTATGTTGCTGTTGATGTGTTATAATCCACCCTACCCCTAGGAGTCCTGAGACCCCATCAAAGTGGTCTGTCAGTCACCCTGGTGGTATGGTTTATGTTGCTGTTGATGTGTTATAATCCACCCTACCCCCAGGAGGCCTGAGACCCCATCAAAGTGGTCTATCAGTCACCCTGGTGGTATGGTTTATGTTGCTGTTAATGTGTTATAATCTACCCTACCCCCAGGAGTCCTGAGACCTGCTCAAAGTGTTCTGTCAGTCACCCTAGTGATATGGTTTATGTTGCTGATGAAGTGTGCTAAGACATCCTACCCCCAGGAGTCCTGAGACCTGATTGCAAATGTGGGTATGGCATCTAGATATTGTGGTAGGTTATGCCGGGTTAGGTCACACATTTTCCCTATTCCCCGGAGGCACATACCTCATTACACACGTCTGTTATGGATCCTGATGGTATGGTAGGTGCAGCTGTGGATGTGCTCTAAACCACCTCACCCCCAGGAGCCCTGATACCTGATTACGAAGGTCTATAACAAATCCAGATATCATTGACGTGTACACAGTTTCAGGTCACACATCTGCCCACTCCACAGGAGTCCTGTACCTGATCGCAGAGGAACATTATAGATGCTGGTGTAAGGGTACATGCACCTGTTGGGGTTTCATGGCTCTGCCATAACCCCAGACAGGAGCACAGATGTTAATAGGCCAGCTAGGTGTGGTGGGCCATGCTCCTGTTGTAGTCAGCCACAACTGCCCTATCACAGGAGGCCCTAGTCATGACCATAGAGGTATAGTAGAAAGCCAAGTGTCATGGTATTGGCGCCTGGCAAGGTGCACAGGGCCACCCACCTTCCGCTCTATGTCAGAACACATCACCCATGCGTGGTAGGATGTCATGGTGCCATGGCGGGCATGTTGGATGATATGTGTAGGTCAGGCAAACACGCATGTGTTTGCCAGACCACACAGGGAGTTAGGGAAGACCTCCCCTAGACACCAGCATGGCCAAACCACATGTGATATGGTGCTGCCATGTCATGCAAGGAGAGTGTAGGAACAGGGTATGGGGTATCCAGGGTGTTACGCACAGTACACATAGGTGGCACTGCACACATGGCCAGACCCACAGCCACACATGCAGGTGGCACTGGCAACAGTTAGTAGAGGACACACTGGCCAGACGAGCAGGAGCAGCACGATGCTGCTCACAGAGATGTGTGATATTTGCTGGGCACCCACCAGAGATATATGGTCATTAATGCTCCCACCCATTGCTTTCCCTCCCAGGTAGAGGACCTACGGAAAAAGGGTCATGAGGTCCTTGCCCGCCTCCAGAGGGGGGCGATGGCACGAAGTGGAGGTGAGTGTTGCGGCCTCTGCAGCTCAGTACAGAATGTCACAGTGGCCCACCAGCCTGTGTGCGGCCAAACTATGTACATGTGGTATGTGACTCACATGATAGTGTGCTAATGACTGTCATCCCCCACTGAGGATGCTCCTACTGGTGAGGGCCCCTCAACATCAGGGCACACAAGAACACGCCCCACAGCACAACACCGGACAGAGGAGGAGGAGAAGGAGGAGGAGGAGGTGGCAGAGGAGGAGGCGGCAGAGTCGGCGGAGGCGGAAGAGGATGATGGGGACATGGAGGGGTGGAGGGTGGGGTGGGCGGGGAGGGTGAGAGTGTGTGTGATGTTTTGGGGGGTGAGGAGGAGGAGGAGAGCATGGAGAGTGGCGAGGGTGGGTGGGAGGGGAGGGGGGGTGTGGAGGGGGGAGGGGGGTACGAAACACAGGACAGCACAGGGTACTGTGGGTCCCTGCCAGCTGCCACATGTGTGTGGCGATGGTGCACATCTGGGTGTAGCTATGCCACCTATTGCCACAGACAGGGCCCACGCACATGCCACCACACAGACACCTGGCACCTTGTGTGTATGTGGTGGCAGGTGCATCCAGGACCTGTATGTGGCAATGGAAGGCATGGTGCAACGCCTGCAGGCCCAGGACTGCACCATCCGGTGGCTGCCAGTTTCTTTTCAGTAGATGGCTGCCGAGATGCAGCGTGTGGTGTGTAAGGGCACTGCATCTCGACAGCCATCCCCTGATGGGCGTCCCAGGAGCATGTGATGTCCCCTGTGGTGCCCACACACGTGCCCTGTGCTGTCCTGTCTCCCGGGACCCAACATGTGGGCTTTGGTATATAATAACTGTTGTAAATATGTTTTTAAATACAGTTGTGCTACTACATCACAATGGTCATGTGTCTCCCTTACAGACAGACTGTGGACGTAAACATGGGACATGTGTGTAGATCACTATGTGTATGCATGATAGACATGGGTAACATACATGGACCGTCTCCACACGCAGTTGTGGGGGCTTCCCATGTGCGTAGGCATCTGTGTCCCATGGTGCCCCTGTGATGTGCCAATGTGCAGTGTGTCCCGACAGCTATGGTCACATGCATGCTGCCTGTGATGTGTGGGCACCATATCTGATGCACCATGCTCATAGGGAATAGTAGGGATGGCCAGCAGCAGGTATGTGGCAGGAAGGATGAGATGGACTGCTGTACCCAGGAGCTGCCCAAGGGGATAGCTGGTGAGCTTAAGACAGGTGGATGTTGGTCTGGAGGGGGAGCAGAGGCTCACTAAAGGCACAGGGGGAAAGTAAACAACTGACTGTAGCTAGTTACCTATGTCTGTCTGTGTCTTACACAAACATCTACAGCTAAACAGCCACGTAGGCCCTGGTGTGGGTCAAAGGGAATGGCACACATGTTGGTGGGGCACTAGAGAGGATATGGGGTGTGAGAGACTGACTGATCCTTAAAACATACATGTACCACCATATACATATTACTGCCTAACTGGAGAGGTAGGATATACCCCCATGCATAGGTAGAAGGGTGCACACATGGCATGGTTCCTGGCACACAGGGCATGGTATAAGGTCTGTGTGTTGATTGGTGGTAGTGCATACACCACACCCCTAAGGGAGCTGGGGATGCACATGTGACCATGTTGACAATATGGGGGACAGGGTACTCAGAGGAGTACAGTGTCAAACACCGGAAACGGGCACATAGGTATAATCAGGTTTTGTCTTCTTTATTGGCACACAGTGACCCAATCCCCCCAATCAGGACCTGCATGGGCCACGGTGACCACGGCCCATGCAACCCCATTGTTGTGGTTCCGCTGGTGCCGCCTCTGGGGCTGTGGCTGGCTGCTGCGAATGCCCAGCCATGGCCTCGTGAGCATCTGCAATCCGCAGTAGCATTGCTGCCATCACCTCAGCTGTGGCATGCATCCGGTCCATCCTCTCCTGAATGCCCATCAGAACCTGACGAGTGGTTGTGGGTAAGACACAAGGTGATGTGTGAGACATGTGTTTTACCCCCCCACCGTGACTCATGCAAATGTCCGGCGTATCCAAACACACCAGTCCGCAGACCAACCATGTATGTGATGGCTAGCAGCTCAGTACCATGTTTAAATCTGTGTGTCCCATGACCCATCCACAGGCCAGCAAATGATCCCACTGGGGGTCATGGTGATCACAGATATGATACATGGTACTGTGTCTCACTTCATTGTGTCACTGCTGTATCTGTGCACTGGTCGTATGGGATAGGTTGGATAATGTGGGAATTCATGGCATACAGATAGATATCTGTGGGGCGCTGTTTACTCTAAACCTGACGCACAGTACTGAGTACCCTATCTCTGCTACATACCACTACCCAGGGAGAGGGGTTTGACGGGTAAACTGTATAGGTGATTTGGGGTAGGTGTGTACCACTGTACGTCTCCATGGGGTATTTTGCGGTGAATAGTAGGTGGATGTATGGGCCCATTATCATGACGACACCAGATGGCACATGATACAAGGGGGGGGGGGGGTTCACATGGCACCCACCCCCACTACACATACAGAACTATGTGCTATGGTGTCCTAAGATTAGGGGGCACATGGAATCTCATTGTGGATGTTCCGTCAGCCCCCTGGGGGCTTGTTGTGTATTCTGTTACCCACCTTCCACATTGTGCTTTGCAGAGGCAGTATGAGCCCGCAGCTCAGCAAGGATAATATTCATGTGGTGTGTTGCGTGCGTGATGTTCCTGGTGCCTGCATCCTGTGGGGACTCTCTTCCGTCTCTGCGTCCTCCACAGCCCATGTGCTGCTGTTACTGGCCCCCACCTGTGCATTAGCATCCACCGCCCAGTCCTCTGCCTCAGCCAGCACAATGTTATCTGGGGTCTCCCCGCCAATGCTGTCTGCGTCCCTGGACTCAGCGGCCTCTGGCCCCTCAGCATCCCCTGGTGCCGGCACATCCCCCTCCTCATATGCCTCCATGGCCTGGATGTCACCTGGGGGGTAGAACAAGGTACACAGCAAAGATGAGTTAGCACAGGTCACATATCTACACCTGTGTAGTACGTCCCCGCCAACAGCAATGTGGTGTGTGCCTGTACCTGCTGTTACTACACCTGCAATGGGGACAGCACATGTGTGCAGTGTGTGGTACCTGACAGGGGGAGAGGGGCGGCCTCATGCACTGGTGGAGCTGTGTCACATTTGCTGTTATGTTGGGGGGGATGGGGTTTAGTTTTAAGGTTGGCACACGACTACCCTATAGGAGGGCACAAAGGAATACAGGGCACATTAGACCAAATTCTAGCTTGCTTCTATTGGCCCAGAGTTTTTAAGGAGACCTCTAGATTCTGCACATTGTGCCCTTCCTGCCAGCGGGTCACCGTGAGCCACCCTCCAGAGGTACCTTTGTTACCCATACCAGTCATATCGGAGCCCATACATAGAGTGGCTATAGACATAGTGGGGCCCCTGATAAGGACACCCCGGGGGTACCAATACATCCTAGTCATAGTGGACCAAGCCACCAGGTTTCCTTGGGCAGTTCTGCTTCGTAATACATCAGCAAGAACTATAGCTTTGGAACTAGTGAAATTATTTTGCGAGGTGGGGTTCCCGAGAGAAGTCCTAACTGATAGGGGTAGTAATTTTATGTCCCGATACCTTGGTCATGTTTGGGATGCCTTCGGGATCCATCACGTCAGGACGACCGCATATCATCCACAGACAAATGGCCTGGTGGAAAGGCAGAACCAAACCTTAAAAAACATGTTAAGAAGGAGTCTTGAGGGTAACATAGCAGAGTGGGATATGATGCTCCCATTTGTATTATATGCCTGTAGGGAGCGGAAGTAAACCTCTATGGGCACTTCCCCCTATGAGCTAATGTATGGGCGAGCTCCACGGGGCATCCTAGACGTATTGCGGGAAGCCGTGGAAGAGCTATAGGTACCCCAATTCTTAAGAGATCTAAAGGGACAGGTACAGCGTATGGCCCAAGTTGCGGAAGAGAACTTAACAGCCAGCCAGACATGCCAGAAGACCTATTACGACCGATGCACAAAACCTCGTCAGCTAAAGATAGGGGAAAAGGTGATTGTAATGGTCGCGGGAGCCAGTCCAAAATTTGAGAGTATATGGAGGGGACCCTATAGAGTAAGGAAGCAGCTGGGTCCAGTATCTTATTCTGTGGAGAATGGAAGAGGAAAACAGCAGGTATATCATATTAATGTATTACGACCTTGGCACGAGTGAACAGGGTGGACCCGTTTGGCCGCGGGAGAACATAAACCAGATAAAGAGCAGCTAGACCCAAACACCCTATCAAGAATTATGGGCTGTGTGGGGGTTGGTACGCCAGCCCATAATGTCTTAAGGGGGGGATGTGTGGTGATGAAGGGGCATCAGAGCCCATGGAAATAGCTGGAAAGCAAACTTTTACCTGCAAGCAGAGGGATAGTTCAGAGAGCAGGGAGTTTCAAACTGCAGCCAAAGAAAAAAAACACACACACAGAGCTGCTGAGTCCAGACCACGCCCAAGCTCCAAGGCAACCCAGGAAGGTAATAGGAAGCACCTGGGGGAGGAGTTGGAGGGGGAAGAGCAGCTACATACATTTAAGCTCCAGGGAACAGAAAGAGAGGGGCCTACCAAGAGAAAGGAGGGAGGAGAGCTCCCGAGGCAAACTGAAGGGAAAGGATCCTTCAGGGGAATTGAAAGAGAGAGGCTTTCCAGAGACAGCCGCAGAAGGGATTCCCAAGGCAGCTAGCATACTAGGGACTACAGTCCAGGGAGAAGCCCATGCTGTAAAGGAATTGCAGCACGGTCTGGAGACTGGAGGCTCTGTCCTGAGAGAGTTGCTGACTATAGTCCAGGTATGGGAGCAGCTCTGCAAGAGTCTGTGGGAGAAGTTTTACCTCTGGAAAGATCTGTGAAGAGAAGGGTCACACAGAACAAGGTGAGCCAGTTAGAAGCCTTGTTCATATTGCTGAGAGATAAGGGTCTCTACAGCCATTCTAAAATCCCTGAGCACAGAGAGAAGTCCGTTGGGAAAAGGTCTTAAAACCTTTAGGGGAGATTAAGCCTATGTCCCCTCAGCCCGAGTTAAGCCAGGAGACAGCAGAGTCTGATTATGAAGACATGCAGACAGAGCCTTGTGATGTTGAACAAGACTCCTTAGATTCCTTGATGGATTGTTCTTTTTGTATGAAGACAGAATGAAGAGGCTGTAGGTTTTTTTAAGCTGAGGAAAAAAAGCCAGAAGCCCTTTAACTGAATGTCTTATGTTTTGAACGCTGGAAATGTTTAAAAGGAAAATTGCTGCTGTTTAAAGCTGAGAGGAAATGATTCAAGATTGATTTGAATGATTAAGGAAACAGCTATCTGAATATAAAACAGCTAGAAGCAAAAGGAAAGCTTTATTTAAAGTTTTACTCAGTTTGGGAAAGGCTGACACCTTTGCTGGAAGTTAGCTGAAATCAGCTAAGCTGTATATCTGGCTGTTGGACTTTGGAAGAAACACCTTCTGGTATAACAAGCTGCATGAAGCAATTGTAACCTTTATCACTGTCAGAATCCTGTTTGACAGAAACTTCTTTTGTTGGAGAGTACATCCTATTTTGATTGACATGTGTTGAGCTTCTAAGGAGGTTATTTGCAAAGGGAAAGACAAAATAAATTTCCTGTGTTTTTGCCTTCAAACCCTCGGACTCTCTTTGTCATTTCACACAACTACAATACCCAGAAGCTTCAGCTCTGGAGCCCATTAAAAAGGGGACATTATAAGGCATGCCCTTACCTATAGGCACCTGCCTAGACAGTAGGGAGTACCACAATACATGCTGAGTAGTAGTTGGATTACTGGTATTTGAGATCAGTAAGGGAAGTTACTGCAACACCACAGTGTGCCTGCATGTATAGGTCAGCACATAGCCTTGACATGGATGCGGAAATGGATAGGGAACCTGTGAGGTGTCCTGACAGGGGGAGTATAGTGCCATTATGTATGTGGCTGTAGAATAGCCATGCAGTGCAGTGTTGCATCTTTGAAAGCACACAGGGATGATTCACGGCCAGATAAGCAAGGTGTAGGTTACAGTAGGCAAGCCAGGAGCTGATTAGGGGGGGGGGGAGGAGGGGGGAGGGATTTGCATTTTAGTTGGATTTTCAGGGAGGACTGGGGAGATATAGCTGATGACAACTAGACATAAACCACAAGCCTCAACTACAAGCTGGGTATGTGTGTAGAGGGGGAGAGTGCAGTCCAAGACAACACCTACATTGCGGACCCTAGAGAGAGGAAGTTGTGGACACACACACAAAGATGCTCTGATGGGAGGGGAGGGTTTAGGTGCACATATAGGATATCCATGCTTTGCAATTAACACTTACACAGTGGGATGACATGCAGCCATCAATGTCAGGTGGCAACTGAACATCGGGGTGTGGTTTGGCAGCCATAACTCAGGCGTGGAGAGATATATTTGCAACACATCAGCACACAGCTGTTAATGTAAGTCAAGGTATGAGATATACACACACCAAGAAAATGTATATGGACAGAGGATAAGTATGGAGCCCCTGCATATTTCCCTGTGTTACAGGAACTGTCAGTGGTGTAGCAGATGACATTGAGACACCAGATCACACACTGAAGGGGCATTGGGAGCGATATGGGGGACACAGGATAGTACTGCATGCTTAGAGCCAAGCAGGGACATGGTAGGGAGGAGATAATTCTGTTACACATTTTTTTACAGCAAAAGAGAGGTGAGGAAGGGGACAGACAGAGTACGGACCCTTGTTGTTTGCCACACACACTTCAGTGATAACTTTAACATAAAACAAATCTGTACAGTGTGATGTGGAACAGTCAGTCTGTTAAGGATCTTGGGGGTCTGGGAGTTGAGGACATGAAGGTGCAGTGTGTGTTGCACAGCTCCAACATGACATATGTATGTTTCTCTTGTGTTTCTCAATCCACAGGACATACTTGATGACCCTCCTGGTGCTGTGGTGCATTGGCAGGTGACTGTACGTCATCCAACATGCAGTAGTCTGGGGTAGGTGGACCTACAGCTACTTTGTCTGTGACGACAGTCAGAGGGAGCACATGTCTGCAGTGATCTGTCATAATGTACATATGGTGTTGTTCACCTCATTTCCCTGCACCCTCATACCCCATATGTTGCTGTTGGCACACATATCCACATGTGTTCCTGGCCAGTTTGTCTTCTCCAACACTGTCTCTGGGAAACGTCCAACAGAGCTGCGTGTGTGTGCAGGCCCCAGGTGTTTGGGTGGTGGAATGCACGTACACCCTTCCCTAACATTGTAGCATCAGCCAACAGCAGGGTATCATTGCATTTAACAGGTCTTTATATCCACTAATCTCCAATTGTGCACATACAGGCTGTATGCTACTGCTGGCACACTCACCTTAGCATACTGTGTGGGTGTGTGTTTTGGGGTTGGCTGTGTGATGATACAGCATGCAGGCATTTTGCATTAGCATGTGGTGTGAGGGGACTGTACACCTGGGGAGCGGTGGGGACTGTGCTATCTCTACCTTAATGCTGGTTACCTTGTGGACATCGTGGACATGTGTTGTGTGTTGTGAGCTGACCTATCTCTTGTGTGCTGACAGACCACTGCGCAACAGCATTCGTGTATCACAGATATTGCCATAATGTGGACATGCATCAACAGTGGCTGAACATGGGAACATGGTGACTCTAAACATTTTGATGACATCTTCTCCCTTCACTGTGACGTGTTATGCCCTTTGAGTGCCTCAGGGATCCCAAACATATACTTCCTGCAACCACACGGTAGGTTGCACCTTTGGTCTTTTGTGAATGACATCAGCCTTTACATGTTAATGATTTCCTCTTTGTCTCATAGACATTTCCTGTTGGGTCTCTGAACACGAACACTGATGCACATGGGGTGAAGCTGTGAAACGCCTGTGCAACATGGGCATGGACATGACCATATCCATGTGACACCCTCACCTGCGGTTACAATTCAAAATGTCCCCAACATGCAGTGTGTTCTGTGTTGTGATCATGTTATGTTTGCCTGTGTGACGTTTCCTTACATACATATTGATGTTTTACTCTCTGCAATTTGGGCTGATGTTGCAAGCAGCATACCACTACATTGATTATCCTCTTCTGACACAGGGCAGTGAACATACAAAGCACATGTATTACAGTGCATCCGGCGTCACCATCAACCACCTGTTGGAGGACACAACAACACCATGGAACTATCCTTGGGAAATGGTTCCATAGGATATTAGACCTCTGCGAGTGGGACACATGCTTAGGATGGACAGTATTATTGTTGGACTGCTACTTTGGGCATGACAGGCCTGTCCAAAACACCGTTGCTGCTGTGCTCTGGCTGGGTGTCGTGTTCATCGCAGGAGACACAAATGACCTTTCCAGTACTGTGGCATATTGGGATGTCACACTTGACTTTGCATGCCCAGGGTTTAAAGGACAGTCGTAGCATGACTTGTTGGAGTGCAGACACCCTTTGCACTTTGGACACTGTGTACTGGTCCCCACATTTGCAGTAGGGACTGACATTGTCACTGTATGTTGTACATCCTTCTGACATTGTGTTGTTGTGTTTTGCCCATGTGTATGACATGGAACGCAGGATATGCTAATCTGTTTGGTTTGACACGCTCATACAGCCATGCGGTTGGCACAGGGGGAACATTGGAGAGGTCCTCTTGTCCATGTCCACCTAGCCTCCACTTGGACATGACACAGTATTTGCCACGACACCACTTTACTGCACACCAACATCTTGGATTGATGTTTGCAATCACCAAGGGTGTTACAGTGCATGTGTGGCATCACTGTATCATGTTTCAACGTACACGGTGCATGTGCATGTGACTGACTCTGTTGGTGTAACACAGCAGGTTGCAATATGGCTTCTGTGTGGGTTACTGTAACATGTTTGACCTTTCTTTCCATCTCTATATACAGGTTATTGTGTCTGTTTACTGTACAGACGTGATGCTCTGCATTGGTTTACAAACCTAGCATTGCATGTCTGTACAGTCCTATTTATCCCCTAAGGTAACGACATTCACATTGCCCCATTATATTTGGAGTATGGCAGTGTGAGTGTCCATTTTCTTCCTTCATTTGTGCATTCCAGGTACTGTGATATATGTGTACAGACACTGTATCCACACCAACCAGTGCAGGGGGACCTTCTGCATAGTGTTATCTCTACATTTTTCTGCAGATGGTTTCTTTTGAATTCTCTGTGTTCATGTGCCTCTGCTACCTGTTAGCATATCCTCATTGTGCATTTGATGATTGTTTAGGGTTACATTGTTGCAGCTTTGAGTCCTATATCAGGCATTATGTGACAGCTGTAACATAAATTTCGATATGTGTGTTTAAACTTTCAAACTTTTAACAACATATGCTGTTTCATTTGTGTGCCTCCTGTGTTGGCAGAAAGATATGTTTTAATTAACAGATCATGATTGATGTGTGTTGGGCCCTCATCATGCACCGCCTACTGTCTACATGCACACATATTTAACTAACACATTTGGGGCATGCAGCAGCATGTGGGGGTGGGGGCCTAATGCATACTGCACACCACGCACCTGATGCACATTATCTCTCCTGCCCATCATCTGTACATAAGAACATAAGAACATAAGATATGCCATACTGGGTCAGACCGAGGTCCATCAAGCCCAGTATCCTGTTTCCAACAGTGGCCAGTCTAGGTCATAAGTACCTAGCAGTTTCCCCAAAAGACACAGGTTCCACAATGCTTGTACTGGGTCAAGCATTGATATCCTGGGTCCCTTCTTAATAATGGTTTATGGACCTTTCCTCCAGGAACTTGTCCAAACCTTTTTTAAACCCAGCTACACTAACAGCCTTTACTACATCCTCCAGTAACAAATTCCAGAGTTTGATTACACGTTGAGTGAAAAAATATTTTCTTTTATTAGTCTTAAATAGTTTACCCTGTAGCTTCATTGCATGTCCCCTAGTCTTTCTATATTCTGATAAGGTAAAGAATCGATCTACATTTACCCGTTCCACTCCATTCATTAATTTATAGGCTTCTATCATATCTCCCCTCAGCCATCTCTTTTCCTGGTTAAAGAGCCCTAACCTTTTTAGCCTTTCTTCATAGGAGTATCCTTCCATCCCCTTTACCATTTTGGTGGCTCTTCTCTGAATCTTTTCTAATAACGCTATATCCTTTTTTAAGATATGGCGACCAGAATTGCACACAATATTCAAGGTGCGGTCTCAGCATGGAACGATATAGAGGCATTATAATATCTTTTGTTTTATTTTCCATTCCTTTCCTTATGATACCTAGCATTCTATTTGCTCTCTTGGCTGCCGCTGCACACTGGGCCAAGGGTTTTAACATGTTATCCACAATGACGCCTAAATCTTTTTCCTGGGTGGTGGTTCCTAATGTGGAACCTTGCATCGTGTAATCATAGTTTGGGTTGTCCTTCCCTAGGTGCATAACTTTGCACTTGTCCACATTAAATTTTATCTGCCATTTTGATGCCCAGTCTTCCAATTTATCAAGATCCTCTTGCAATTTTCCACAATCCTCTTGGGTTTTAACAACTTTGAATAGTTTTGTGTCATCTGCAAATTTGATAACCTCGCTCGTTATTCCACTTTCCAGGTCATTTTTGAATATGTCAAAAAGCAGTGGACCCAGCACAGATCCCTGCAGAAGGGCCAGTGACCTTTCTGTAAGATGTGGGTTGCTGCCCTGCAAAATGTGTTTTCTGTTTTTCACCTGGGATCCACTCACCTTGATATTATGATGGCGGTATCTACACTATCTGTGATGATTAGCCAAAATAAAAATATGTGTTTGACATACATTTGTCTCTGCTGCTGCTTGATCACACTGACACATGTATTTAATGATTTCCTGGTCATGTACATGGCCCACCTGTGTTCACATCCTTGTACGGTGCCAGCTGTCTATCTGCCAGCCATTTGCCACATCACTGGGTGTTACAGGTTCCCATACACACCTTCCCTTTGAGGTACTATTTTTGCATGGTGCTCATGGTGGTTGTTTGGGATAGTGGTTACAGACATTTGTTATAATACCATAGGTTGCAGGTTTGATCCCCACATGGGGTTTACTTTTTTTTTCTGTTGTGCTAACTTGACCATGAGCTACTTGCAGGTTCATCACCTATGCGCACACCCTTCCTTCACTGTACACCAAAGTGTGCCCTCTGTGCTGCCTATCCATCACATATTAGCTGTTACATATGTCTCTTTCTTTAGAGTGCTTACATGGCAGTCCACTTGGGGGATTGGCTTTGCTGTGGTTCAACTGCTCTATGGCACACATGTTTGCAGGTTCAATTCTCTCCTGTTCCATTCCAAATTTTGCCCTGCTCCACAGAGCATCCCCTGCCACTCTTTGGGTTTAGGTTCTTTCCTCTTTTGCATGCTGTATCCACTGCATAACATTTCATTGTGTGTGTGCATGTAGTTATATGTGGCTCTGGTCCCAATTACAGACTGTGATCTGATCTGTACACACCAGATCTGCATGTGCATTTCATCATGGTTACTGTTGGAGGTTTGCCTATCCTGGCAGCCAGCAGGCTTCTTGTGTAATGCCCTGCAGTATTCTTGTATGCAGCCTTTGCTAATGACCTCATGTTGGTGGTGTGGCCTACTTGTTTGTGCATTGACATTTGTGCTAATGGCTGTAGGTTTGATTCCTCTCTGTTCTCTTTCATTTTTATGCCTGTCCTGCATAGCTACTTTTCATTGCTGTGACAGTCATATCTGTGCAGATCTGTGCTGTTAGCACATAGTACCCTTATCACAGTTGTCAACCATCCTTCTGTCCATCTACATGTGTCTGCCAGCTGTGTGACGTCCTACCCTGATGTGCATGCTGCTACCCCACGTCTTGCACTGCTACACATTTCTGCATTGCAGCTCTCCCTGGTTGCCTCTCCTGTGTGTGCTCTGCATGGCACTGCTACTCCACTGTCCTCCTGTCATTACACCTATCCTGCCACCTCTACCTCCTCTGCTAGACACGTCTTCCCATCCTCTGCCACACACTGTCATTGTTGCATGGTACATTACCATCACCCTGTGCATCGCTACAGCTGCCCCCGATATGTTTGTCCATTTTTCCAGCTGCCACATGGGCTGGACGCAGATTTGTCTGGTCCGTCAGCTCAGATCTACTTCCTTCCATTACTTGTGCATTGTCTTTCCTTGTTGCTCTCTGCAGTGTTAGGGTTACATCTGTGTTTGGCCCATACCTTTCTTGCTTTTCAACTTGGGGGACCTTACTGCCCTTGACCAACATTTTTGGGGTCACCTATTGTAAACGGGGGCGCTGGGCGTGAATGTCCACAGTCTTGGCAAAGGCAAAATACTATTATGACTTGCAAAGGATTGTGGAGAATATAGTCCATTCATACCAGAATCAGCCGTTCACAAAATAATGAGTTGTGTTTCTCGAGTGTAAGCAAAGAAAAAATATATTTTATTCATGGGGTTAATTCTCCCACACAGATTTACTTGGTAACACAAAAGGACACTTGCTTTCAGTATTGTACTTAGGAAAAACAAATCATGATATAAGCAACTGAACTTCTTAAGCAATCAATCAAACAATAAAGACCTTGATGGGAAACAGAAAAGGTCTTTATGAGGGCTCCTGCTAATACCTTTTAGCAGTGCTCCAAAAGCAAAAACAAAACCCAAAAGTAACCAAAAACTGTTCTTTTTCAAGGATAACTTTCTTGTATTTTCACACACAAACAGTAGTTTCCTTTCAGAGCTCACATGCAACTGTGCATGGCTTAATTACCAATAATTAGCCAGCTGCAAACCCCTTTGCTGGTTCACTTTCTCTACGTGGCTCAAATCCTACCCTAAAGCTTTCTTGTAAACTTTTCTGGGTAGATAAAAGAACAAGTTATATTTCCTTTTGATGGTTGTTGTATTTGTGAAAGTATTTTACCACAGCAGTCTAGACAGAGAGCAATCCATGTATTCATTCTGATCATTTGAAATATCTCCTTCTTCTTCAACTATCATAGAATCAATATCATGGTCTGGCTCAGAGGAATTCCTTAATGAAGCACTCTCAGGATAATATCTGTTTCCCTGCTGTCTTCCAGATGAAGAGCTAGGGCATAGATCAGAGTTCATACCTGAGCTTCCTTTACTGTTAGGTTTCCTCTCCAGATATCCTGGCCAATAAGTAGTCCAGCTTTTATGTCCAGCCTTCCAATCAAGATCCCTGACACTGGGTCTCTCTTCACATACCTTCTTGCACTGGTCTTAGGGCCCCTTCCAAATGCAGCCGTCTCCCTCACAGGTGCCGTCCGGGAATTCCTGGCTCTGTAACCCCACTCCTCTGGCTTCCTCCAGTCCAATGGAGTATGCTTGCCTCTGGAATGACTCCCAACACATGTACTGCTATGGGCTCCTTCTTTAGACCTCCAAGATGTTTTCCTCTTCTTCCTTCCATGTTGATGCTGCTGCTTCCTCTCTCTGTCCTTGAGCTCTGAGTTCCTCCACTGATTCTGTGTAGAATATGTTTTACTTTTAACTTGCTTAGAGGGATACTCCACCCTAGCACAGCTCAGCTGTGCTGAATCAAGCCCTGCCCTTGGAGATGAGTGATTGTGGATTACCTCATAGCTCTCCTGATTGAACACACGTTTCCCCACTTCAGCTCTTCTAGAGGCTGTTTGAAACCTGGTGCATTCTGGGACTGGTAGTCTTTTATGAAAACATTCTGTTTTAGTATTTCTACCAGCAAAGACAGGTTGCTTGTTCAGTGCCAATTCACCTCTATTATAGCTCCTTCCTGAACTATGATAAGCTTCCTTATCACACTATACATCCTTGGGGCATCTTAAGCCACAACTTAGATTCAGCCAGCTTATGGGGTGCCTACTATGGTGCCTTGGGAGTTGGCAACCTTTTGATATGGAATACAAGCAGGAAAAGGAACTGCCTTGGCCAACCTTATTCATTAGGCCCCACTGGGGGATTGAACTCATGACCCCTGTTTCAGCAGTCATTGTATTAACCAGTGTGCTACACCTCTATTGCTGTGATTGCAGGTCAGCTCACAAAGTTAAGGTTAACGTGCGGTAAAGTGCGCGGCTCCCTCTATCGCGCGATAATGTGCACGGCGCACTTTATCGCTCGATAACCCGTGATTGCTACCTTAAGACCGGAACGCCCACTCCTTTTATGGCATTCTTCACATTATCGCTGGAGCTAGCGCCGGGAACATTAAGACGGTTTAGTATACATACCCCCTTGTGACCTTGGGCAAGTCACTTTACCCTCCATTATCTCAGAAGAAAAGGCTGGCAATCTACTTCCAGTGATACATTGCCATGAAAGCCTAGAGGTAGCTGGTTTGCCTGAATCAACACTGACTTGATGGCACTATAAAACAAAAAAAAAAATAGCAACATGAATATGTAATAGAGGCAGTGATGCAAATCTCTCTCATGCATGTTTGCTGTGGGTATCCTGAAAACCAGACTGGCTAGAGGGTACCCCAGGACCAGCTTGAGAAACACTGAAGTAGAACTAATTTAAGACAACCATTTATATCCTATACAGCTTTCATTCTCAGTAGATAACAGTAAAATCACATTGCAACATCATTCCAATAATATTACATCCAGAATTATTACACACAGTCTCTGTCTAACAAATAACTTCTAAATAAAATAATTTTATTCCAAAATACCTTATAACTTGTCATGACAGCGTCCCCTGGTGGCCAATGGCGTTAAGGGGCTGCTGCACATCACACTTATTTTTCAAGGAGCGTGGGGTATGTAAGGCCAAGTGCAGATTGGTCTTATGTATTTTAGCTCCTTGTGAGCACACAATAATTAAGCCACGAGTGTAGGGAAACAAGGCTTTTATTTCCCCTCCGTGCAAGGGTTCAATAAGACGATGGAAATAAAAGAATGTCCTTTTATCAAGGTTCCAGTAATAAACAGGCAAACCAACTGTTGATATCTTCACAATTAGGTGCAAAAGATAAATGGAGGAATTCAAATCATTCCAGGATAAACAACTAAACAAGGCTTCTTCTTATTTACAATGTCGCTATGGATTCCTGGCTAGTAGCCATACACAAACTGCAATCCTGAGGAATGGGAATAGTATCTGCACCTTCTATCTCCATAGATTCTGCTTCACTAGTTTCCCCCTCAGAGCAAACGCTGTCCCTGGATGTTACAAGTTTACATGGACTGTCTCTGGTATCTTGGCTCCAATAAGACTGTGCTCTAAAGTCTTTTGGTATTTCTTTAAACCGCTCTGGTTTCTTTCCTCTTCTTACAAACTGTGGTTCAGTTTTAGCAGTGCTTTTAGGAGTTAAGCTTTCTCTAACAGGAATAAAGCCACCATATCTTGAGTTCCTGTAGCTGGAAGCTCTGGAGCCTTCTCTCTCAAGAACGTCTCTCTGACAACAGGTTTTCTGTCGGTAGCTTCTGGGGAGTGCTGGACTTCCTGAAAGCTTAGGAAAACCTGGCGAGGATTCACCAGCCCTATGCTTCAGTGAAAAAGTAGCTTTGCTAGAAACTCCTTTCTTTCTGGTACCTGGTGAAGCTTGTTCAGCATACTCCAATGACTGCAGGCTTTCCCCCAAGCCTGGCTCTCTGTATAGTGGACTCAGGAACAATGCTTAAGCAGGGAGTGGCACACCCTCCAGCCTGACTGCTTTCCTTAGCAGACTCCCTCTGAACAGTGGCTCCCGTAGCCTGGCCCCTCTGAACTCTACCTCTGTGAATTCTGTCCTTCTGTGCTTGCTCAGGGAGGATTCCTTCCTTCAGGACTCCCCTTCCTTCTTCAGCCATGCTTTATGTTCCTTCTCTTCCATCTGCTGCTTCTCCCGCTGCTCCAGCTTCTCTCGCTGTTCTTCCTCCTTTGCTGGCATTAAGCTTCCGTTTATAAAGGGATTTTTCTTTTGAATCTCCCGGGCTTACTTCCAGGTGCAACTGGTTAGCTCTCCTACCCTCATTAGTCTCTGTAGGATCACTGCTGCCCCCTCTAGCTGTGCTTTGAGGTAATTGCACATCTAGAGCTCTGTGAGAAACAGGGTTTCTTTTCAACTCTGCATCTTTATTAGCACCAGCCTCATGACACATCCTCCCTCTTAAAATATTACGGGCTGAATGTTCATCATTACTACAGAACGTAATTCTAGACATTGCGTCGGCATTGTAATGCAGCTTTCCTGCTCCATGCTCTATTTTGAATTCATATGGTTGCAACGCCATGTACCATCGGGTTAAGCGGCTATTATTGTTTCTCGTCTGACTCAACCATTTGAGTGGGGCATGATCGGTGATGAGAATAAATTTCCTTCCTGTTAGTTAGAATTTTAAAGATTCCACTGCCCATTTTATTGCTAAGCACTGCCTCTCGATTGTTGAGTACTTTTTTTCAGCTTGAGACAGCTTCCTACTCAGGAACATGATGGGGTGCTCAGCACCCTCCTGCACCTGGGAAAGGACGGCACCTAGGCCGACTTCCGAGGCGTCTGTTTGAAGCAAAAATTGTTGGTGAAAATCCACCCCTCTTAGTATAGGAGCTCTGCATAGCTTCTCTTTTAACTTCTTGAAAGCCTCCTCTGCATCCGATGTCCAAGGTAGCATATTCGGGGCGTTTTTCCGCAACATTTCAGTGAACAGGGCGCTTTCCTCTGCAAAGTGTGGAATGAAGCGCCTATAGTACCCAATGAGCCCCAAAAAGCTTCGCAGTTGCTTTTTGTTCTGGGGAACGGGAAACTTTTTCACTCTTTCCACTTTATTCAACAAGGGACGGACCGTACCCCGGCCTACAATATGTCCTAAATACTTGACTTCGCAGGCAGCAAACATGCATTTTTCCGGGTTTAAAGTTAAACCGGCCTGTCACATTGCAGTTAACACGGCTCTTATTTGGATCAAGTGTTGGTTCCAAGTGGCGCTATGAATGACTATATCATCCATATAAGCCGTGGCATAGTTTTGGTGAGGACGTAGGACTATGTCCATTAACCTCTGGCAGGTCGCAGCTGCTCCGTGTAAACCAAAAGGCATGCGCCTAAACTGAAATAGCCCAACTGGCGTGCTAAAGGCTGTTTTAGGTCGCGCTTCTCTGGTCAGGGGCACCTGCCAATATCCTTTGGTCATGTCCAAGGTTGTGAGATACTTGGCTTGACCTAGCCGGTCCAGCAACTCTTCTATTCGAGGCATAGGATACGCGTCAAAAGTGGATACGTCGTTGACCTGGTGAAAGTCGATACAGAATCGCATGGTACCGTCCAGTTTGGGCACCAGAACAATCGGACTACACCATGGACTTCGTGACTCTTCTATAACACCCATGTGCATCATCTCTTGCACTTGTGTTATGACTTCCTGTCTTTTTGCCTCTGGCAAACGATATGGTCTTTGCCTGATGATTCTCCCCGGAGGTGTAATGATTTCGTGTGCAACCAAATTAGTTTCGTCTGGAATAGGTGTCAATACATCCTTGAACTTTTTCAACATGTTGGTCAATTGTTCCCTCTGCACTATAGAGAGTTCCTTGCTAACACGCAGCTCAGGATTGGATTTACAGTCAGACAAAAGTGGGCCCAGATCTTCATCCGCTGGCTTTTCACCTACCGCTACGAAACTTTTCATTTCACCCTGCCCAGTGGAGCCGAATCCTCCGCTCCCTCGTCTTGTGGGGCTTATCATAGGGACTTCCTCCAGGAGCAGGAAGCCAACCCATTCGCATATCAGCTGGGCTATGCGATCTCGTCTTCACTTCAAAATCCTCTTCCGCAAAATTAAACAGGAGGACTTTGATGACACCCCTGTAGTCCAGGTCCACCACCCCAGCGCCTACACTGATAAAGTGCTTGAAAGCTAAGCCCGAGCGGGGTGCAATCCGACCGTAACATCCCAGTGGTAGCTCTACTTGAATGTCTGTGTTGATCAAGGCTCTGCCGCGTTTAGGGACAATATGACTTTCCGCACCATACAAGTCATACCCTGCGGCCTGGGACGAGGCTCGACAGGGACTTCGAGCTTGCCGTGAGGTCTTACAAAATTTTAAGACAAACCTCTTTACCGGCTCCTCCTGTGCTTTGTGTTTGGGTTCTTTAACTTTCCCTAAGAGGGGATTAGGAACTACCATTCCCTTGCAAGGGGCGAGACTGGATATGAGAACCTCTCGAGGGTTTAGACCCTCCCCTAGGCTTCTTTCAAATTGTGGCCAGTCCCTACCTAAGACCAACTCTTAAAAGAGTGAGTGCCCCATGGTACTCAGCTGATCTTAGAGCATCGCTTAACCAATTACGGAAACTAGAGAAACGCTGGCGCCAATCTCATTCTTTAAATGACCAGACAACATACAACATTCATCTGGCTGCGCATCGCAACGCAATCA
Organism: Ichthyophis bannanicus; assembly: GCA_033557465.1. Lineage (NCBI taxonomy): Eukaryota > Metazoa > Chordata > Amphibia > Gymnophiona > Ichthyophiidae > Ichthyophis > Ichthyophis bannanicus. Next base: position 1,840,799,121 of record CM066032.1, read on the forward strand.
CCGATACGATGAAGCAGTACTACTCTTATACCTTAAAGAGATTGCTTAATAAACCACATGACCTTTTCAACCTCGTCAAGACTTTATCGAAGGAACCATCCTCTGGACCTCCATTTGAGATACATCCACAAGATTTTGCAACCTACATCCAATCCAAGATATGCCAGACCAACAAAACCTCTATTACAACCACCGCCACAGAGCAAGACTGCCAAACAACCCTAACCATGTTCTCTACCCCCACCAAGAGAGGAATTGAAGACATTATTGCGGCCCTTAATACCACCACTGCCCAGTCTGATCCATGCCCAGCCTTCTGGATCAAGGAGCTTCGCAGTCACTTCAGCCCAGTACTGTCCAAAATAATGAACCTCTCCTTCAACCGCTCTTTCCCTTCAACCCTTAAACATACCTCTATCGGACCTCTGCTAAAAAACTGCAAGCTCGATCCCCAACAGGTAGAATCCTACAGACCGATATCCAGCATTCCACTACTCGCTAAGATCATTGAAAAGGAGGCTCAACATCAATTGCAGGATCACATCAACTCCACTGCACCGTTAGACCCCTGCCAACATGGTTTTAGGGAATTCCATGGAGTGGAAACCCTTCTTACCACTCTCTTTTGCAAGATAATCACCGGCATTGATGACATCCGTCAAGGATTTGCTCTCATCTTTCTGGACATCGCTGCAGCTTTTGATTCAGTAAATCACGAGCTTCTATTAGGACAACTGATTGACAAAGGCATTAATGGAAGAGCGCTTGAATGGTGCAGATCCTACCTGTCCGAAAGATGGCAGCATGTTCGTTCTGGAGGGATAAATTCAGAACCTTTTCACCAAAGCCAGGGAGTCCCACAAGGATCCTCCCTTTCTGCGCTCTTGTTCAATATTTACATGCAACCAATTTGTAATATCATCCGGTCCTTCAATGTTGATTGCATGTTATACGCAGACGACGTCCTGCTTTACATACCCTTCTCTACCGAGCATTTGGACCTCTCCCCACTGACGAGTTGTTTCAATGCAATATCTGACTGGCTTCTCTCTCAAAACCTCAGAATACAACATAAGAAAACGGAAGAACTCTTCATTACGAGGAATCCCAGCTTTACCCCACCACAATATCTTGAAGTAAAAGAAGCTGAGCTGCAATCTAAACCCTCAATACGTTACCTGGGAGTCACTTTAGATCAACGCCTGGATATGAAGGCCCACATAGGAAACATAGTCAGATCAGTTTACTACAAGATCCGCTCACTTAGGCATCTACGTTCCATGCTGGAACCAACTGATTTCCGGACAATTTTCCAGGCGTTGGTCATACCTCATTTTGACTATGCCAATGCCATATTACAAGGTCTTCCCCAATCTACATTAAACCCGCTGCAGCTAGCCATGAACGCGGCAGCAAGAGTCCTCCATGGAGCCTCCAGGAGCAACCACGCGACGCCTCTGCTGATACAGTTGCATTGGCTACCCATTCAGGCTAGAATAGTTTTCAAGACCTTGATAATCACTTTTAAAGCTGTTAACAACCTCTCATCTGCATCCTTAACCTCCATCATCCATATCACATCCCCAAATAGAGCACGAAGATCCACGTCTATAAACTCCCTAAAAGTCCCAAAGGCACTAACTGCACTAAATCGACAGCCAACAGAGCCTTTAGTCTCAGTGCCCCAAGATGCTGGAATGCATTACCCCCTGATATCCGTGCTATTAAGAGCCTATCACAGTTTAGGAAAGCCCTCAAATGCCACCTCTTCAACAGGTACCTTATAGAGCCCAACGACATCCCCTAGAGCCCAAAGATACCCAGCGATACCATTTCCAGCCAAATTTATGGTATCTCAACAACACACCAAGTTTGATACTCAAACCCATAGCGGGGTTTATGTTTCTATGAAATCTCTGTGCTTATGATTCCATGCAGTAAGTTTTGTAAATAGTTTACCCCTGTTATCCAAGTTTTTGTGCCCTGTTACCTGTAAACTCATACGTGTTAACTGTACTGAGCATTTTGTTCCATGTAAACCGCGCTGATGATGAATAGTGCGGTATATAAGAGACTGTAAATAAATAAATAAATAAATAAACTCTTTAGGTAATCGGGGCACTACAGCTATCAACATTCTTTTTTCTATTCCCAAACCTCTTACAAGCAAGTTATATACGGGATAAAAGGTGGCAGCGCCATGCACACATTTTATCTTAACCTTGCCCTCTGGTTGATCTGGGGCGGACTCAGCTCGCTCTTTGATTAGAGACCAGAGCTTGCGGGAAATCATCGTCTGGTCCGTGCCAGAGTCAAGAAGAGCTTTGGCAGCAACCCCTTGTACAGTCACATCAAGTACAAATCCTTCAGACAACATTTTTCTGTTTTCCCCCATGAGAGCAGTACGTGCTTGGCACTCACTCATAACATGTCCCATTTTTCCACAGGCAAAACATCTTTTAGAGTGACTCTTCACTACATCCTTAACATTTTTCACATTTTGAGTTTTGAACTGTGAGAGACTTCCTGATGACTGCTTGAATGTCGCTACTGCCACCTTTGAAACTTTCCCAGTCCGCTGGGTGGCTAATTCGGCCTCTAAATATCTTTCAGTTAAGGAAATGGCCTCTGCGGTAGTGCGACAATTCTGTAGGATAAGGAAGCTCTGTATACCACCGGGAACTGCAGACATGAATTGCTCAAGGATTATCATATCCATCAATGCTTCAATCGTTTTCTCACTAGGCCTTAGCCATTTTTCGGCTAAGCTTTTCAGCCTGTGACCTAACGCTTTTGGCGTCTCACCTATTTCAAGGTGTGTCACGTGCAGCTTACGATTATAGACGAGAGGAGTCAGACCCAGGCGATCCCTGATGGCCTTCGTTACCTCGCTATAATTGTTCGCTAACGAAGCGGGCATTGCCCTATAGGCTGACAGTGCCTCTCCTGTGAGGGAAACTGCCAATCTAATAGGCCACTGCTCCTTCGGCCAGCCTACCGAAAGTGCTATTCTCTCGAAAGAGTCTAGGAAGTCATCTACATCATCAGTTGCCCCTAACTTCCCCAAAGTTAGAGAGTCGTAGGACCATAGTCCTACCGGACAGTTGCCCAGTCCCGAGCTCTGTTCAGGGTGGCTTGCAGCCACCTCCAGTGTCTTCTGTTGATGTGCTAGCCAAGCTTCTAGCATCTGCAAGACTGGCTTTTGCTGTTCTTGCACAGCCAGGATTGCATGTTGCAGTGTTTGCGCAGCCAGCTCTCCTTGCTTGCTGAACTGCATAGCCATCCAGGCGAACATCTATCGATCCATGGCGAAGAGATTTCCTAGGACACAAAGAGAAAAAATAAAAAAAAACAAGTGCGGCTGTAACACAATCAGCCCTACACTCTTTCTTTTACTTTTTTTTTTTCAATTTCACCCCTTAAAACTTTAACCTCACATCCAAATCAGGTCATGCCCCTCTACCTTTCACCTGGTAGAAGTGCTGACTCCAACTTTCAGAAAGGATGGTGCTGCTCTCCGTTGTAGCACGCTGCCACTGTTGTTAGCAACCTCGCCTTCCCTTCTGGATTTTCTTCCAGTCCGGTCCGGGTTTTTCCCTCCGATCCGGGTTTTACCTTCAACTTAATACTGGTAATTTTCTTCTCTTTCCATTAGGTCTTAGGGTGATACCCACATCCAAACAACTACGCCATTATGTTATGACAGCGTCCCCTGGTGGCCAATGGCTGTAAGGGGCTGCTGCACATCACACTTATTTTTCAAGGAGCGTGGGGTATGTAAGGCCAAGTGCAGATTGGTCTTATGTATTTTAGCTCCTTGTGAGCACACAATAATTAAGCCACGAGTGTAGGGAAACAAGGCTTTTATTTCCCCTCCGTGCAAGGGTTCAATAAGACGATGGAAATCAAAGAATGTCCTTTTATCAAGGTTCCAGTAATAAACAGGCAAACCAACTGTTGATATCTTCACAATTAGGTGCAAAAGATAAATGGAGGAATTCAAATCATTCCAGGGTAAACAACTAAACAAGGCTTCTTCTTATTTACAATGTCGCTATGGATTCCAGGCTAGTAGCCATACGCAAACTGCAATCCATAGCCTCTTCCTGAGGAATGGGAATAGTATCTGCACCTTCTATCTCCATAGATTCTGCTTCACTAGTTTCCCCCTCAGAGCAAACGCTGTCCCTGGATGTTACAAGTTTACATGGACTGTCTCTGGTATCTTGGCTCCAATAAGACTGTGCTCTAAAGTCTTTTGGTATTTCTTTAAACCGCTCTGGTTTCTTTCCTCTTCTTACAAACTGTGGTTCAATTTTAGCAGTGCTTTTAGGAGTTAAGCTTTCTCTAACAGGAATAAAGCCACCATACCTTGAGTTCCTGTAGCTTGAAGCTCTGGAGCCTTTTCTCTCAAGAACGTCTCTCTGACAACAGGTTTTCTGTCGGTAGCTTCTGGGGAGTGCTGGACTTCCTGAAAGCTTAGGAAAACCTGGCGAGGATTCACCTGCCCTATGCTTCAGTGAAAAAGTAGCTTTGCTAGAAACTCCTTTCTTTCTGGTACCTGGTGAAGCTTGTTCAGCATACTCCAATGACTGCAGGCTTTCCCCCAAGCCTGGCTCTCTGGCTCCCTGTATAGTGGACTCAGGAACATTGCTTAAGCAGGGAGTGGCACACCCTCCAGCCTGACTGCTTTCCTTAGCAGACTCCCTCTGAACAGTGGCTCCCGTAGCCTGGCCCCTCTGAACTCTACCTCTGTGAATTCTGTCCTTCTGTGCTTGCTCAGGGAGGATTCCTTCCTTCAGGCAAAAATGGTACAACGTCTCCAACCTCTCCTCGAACCACAGGACTTCAGGACAGTAATGCAGGCTCTGACACTCCCTCATCTGGATTATTGCAGCATAATTTACCATGGCCTACCTGCCACACAAACCGCTTTGACCCGGTGAAAAGCGGGATATAAATACAGATAAATAAATAAATAAATAAATTCAGGACGCCCCTTCCTTCTTCAGCCATGCTTTCTGTTCCTTCTCTTCCATCTGCTGCTTCTCCCACTGCTCCAGCTTCTCTCACTGTTCTTCCTCCTTTGCTGGCATTAAGCTTCCATTTATAAAGGGATTTTTCCTTTGAATCTCCCGGGCTTACTTCCAGGTGCAACTGGTTAGCTCTCCTACCCTCATTAGCCTCTGTAGGATCACTCCTGCCCCCTCTAGCTGTGCTTTGAGGTAATTGCACATCTAGAGCTCTGTGAGAAACAGGGTTTCTTTTCAACTCTCCATCTTTATTAGCACCAGCCTCATGACAAACTAGATGAACTTTTTATCTCATAAGGCAATCTATTCCATGCAATGGCAAACTACTGATCCAGCGCAAGTTTAAATTTCAATTTCTTCAACAAAGCAATTGCTGGGGAGTTATTCACTGACTGAGAAACATTTAAAGGAACAGTAAAAGAAACTGTATCCACCATATATAAGCTGGAACATTTCATTTAATAATCTCAAAAATAAGGCATAGCGATTTTCCAAAAGAATCCTAGCTGATACTGTCAGCCAATGTAATTGCACCAAAAATGGAGTACCTCTTTCATATTTTTTTTTCTTATAGAATAAGTTTTGCAGCTATATTCTGTAATACCTGCAAACAATTTACACATTTCTTTCTAATACCCATATAAACAATATTACGATAATCTAATTGTGTCAGAATAAAAGCTTGCACCAGCAATTTCAACTGGTCAGTTTCAAAGTTTGCTGTAATTTGTTGCAACTGACACAATTGATGTGGATTGGAGTGATCCTTCTGCAAATCTGGAAAGAAGTAACAAAATTGTGGATACCTTCCAAGATGCATTACTTAGACAAATGGTGATGGAACCGACCAGGGAGTGCTCGGTACTGGATTAAGTGCTCACCAATGGAGATAGCATGTCGAATATCTGGATGGGTACCCATATGAGCAGCAGCAATCATCACACGGTGAGGTTTGAGATAAAAGCCAAGGTAGAATCCAATCACAGGAAGCTCAAAGTCCTAGACTTCAAAAACGATGACTTCAGCAAAATGGCCAAGTATCTGAAGGAGGAGCTGGCAGGGTGGGAGGGGTTAAGGGAAGTGGAATTGCAATGGGCTAAACAAAAGGAGGCAATAAAGGGGCAACAAATGCGCATGTAAGGAAAGTAAATAAAAACAAGATGAAAAGGAAACCTATTTGGTTCTCCAAAGAAGTAGCTGCACAAATAAAGGCAAAAAATACAGCTTTCACAAAATTCAGAAGCTCAAAAACAGAGGAACACAGAAAAGAATACAGGATCAAACTAAAATGGACAAAAAGAGAAATAAGGATAGCAAACCCACAAATAATGATAAAACATCTCATATGTGATGATTTAACTCAGTTGATTAAAAAAAGATCAAAAGTAAATGCATATACAATTCGTAGACTGAAAAGATTAAAAAATCCGGTTTGTTTCAATTAATTTGTTTCAAAAATCAAAGGCAGAAGAAAAGATGGCTAAAGATGTGAAGTGTGGCGACAAAACCTTTTTCAGGTTTATTTGGGACTGGAGGAAAATCAGAGTTGGAATTGCAAGACTCAAAAGTACTGAGAACGGGATTTGTGGAAAGTGATATTGAAAAAGTGAAAATACTAAATAAATACTTCTGCTCTGTTTTTACTAAAGAAAATCCTAGAGAATGACCACCTGTGATTGATTAATATACAAATAGGAATGGAATAGATGCCACACTATTCACAGAGGATGATGTGTTAGAGCAGCTTGCAAAACTGAAAGTGGACAAGGCCATGGGACCGGATGTGATACATCTCAGAATACTGAAAGAACTCAGAGAGGTTCTTGCAAGGCCTTTAAAGGATGTTTTTAATAGATCCTTGGAGACAGAAGTTCCACAGGACTGGAGAAGGGCTGATGTGGTACCTCTTTTCAAAAGCGGTAATAGGGAAGAAGTGACAAATTACAGGCCAGTAAGCTTTACCTTAGTGGAGGGAAAAGTAATCGAGGTGCTCCTGAAAGAGCAAATAGTGGACTTCCTCAAAACAAAACAGGTTGCATGATCCGAGGCAACATGGTTTTACCAAAGAATGATCTTGCCAAACAAATCTGATTGAGTTCTTTGACTAGGTGACCAGAAAACTCGATCAAGGGCATGCAATGGATGTGATCACCCTAGATTTCAGCAGCTTGGGGATGGGCCCCAAGGTGGTGAACTGGATCAGAACTTAGTTGACTGATAGACAACAGATGTTCATGGTAAATGGAACTTACTCGATGAAAGACCTCCTGCAATTCCGTAGAGACATAAAAACATACCTTTTCATAGGACACTTTGGTGACTCAGACAATCTCACTAATTCCCAAGAAATCTAAAGATCTAACAAATATTTCCATCATCTACCTCAATAGCTTAAAACAGTGATGGCTAACCTTTTTGAGCCCGAGTGCCCAAACTGCCGCACAAAACCAAAGAATTTCCTCAAAGTGCCAGCACGTCATTTGCATAAGTGGTCTTATTTGCATAAATATTTGCATAATGTTACCATACACTAACTTTTAGTAAACATGTCTCTTAATGAGTGTATGGATAAAGAAAGACTAAAAGATTTCTACATTACTATAATCCAGTGCCAACCGCCAGGCACATTAGGAACTACTACAAACGCTGCCCATTTAGAACCCATAGCAAACCCGCCGTATCCTGACAGCATTACCAGGACTCACAAAGCACCATACCCTACCTATCAAAAGGCAACACTGCAAATATTAAACCAATACATTTCAGTGAATACTGGGGAAAGAGAACAAGTGGCAACGTCAAATAGGAATTTCCTCTTGTACCAAACAAAGCGCAGATGTTAATGATGCACATTTCCCAGAGCTGACATATTCCAGTTAATAAATTCAAAATAAAGAGATATCTTTCTACCTTTTGTGCATTTTTTTTCAGTTGCAATTGGTCCAGCCATTTTCTTCTGGTTTCTTCATGTTTTCTGCTAACTCTCCATCGTCTGCTGTCCATTTGTCCTTTCTTCTCTCTTCTAGTTTTTTTTCCATTCTCTCTCTCTCTACATCTGCTTTAACATACTAATCTTTCTCCTTTTGCTCTTTCCTCATTCCTATTTCATCCACACAAATTTTACCCCTCCATCCTCAATCCCCAATTACTCTCCCAATACCTGGCCAACTGTAGATTTTTCATCCCTCCTACACAAAATATTTTTCCCCTCTCCATTTTACTCTCCCAGCCCCATCCCATTCTAATCCTCCCCCAACATCAGCTCCCTTCTAGTTCCAGTCTCACCCAGCATCCATTCCCTTCTTCAAGCCCCCCACTTCCCCTCAGCCCATTTCCATTCCAAGCCCCGTCCCCATCAGCTATTTGCAGTTCAAGCCCCCCACTTCCCCTCAGCCCATTTCCATTCCAAGCCCCAGATAACTGAGAAAGAAGTACAACGGCAGATTCAAAATCACATAGACTCCGCAGCTCCCCTAGATCACTGCCAACATGGGTTTAGAGAATATCATGGAGTCGAGACCCTACTTACCAGCCTATTCAACGCAATAATCACAGGCATAGACAACATCCATCAAGGTTTTGTGCTCATCTTCTTGGACATCGCCGCTGCGTTCGACTCGGTGAGTCTACATTCGCTGCTCTGTTAAGCCCGCGGGGGCTGATGGGAAGTTCCCATCAGCCCCCGCGGGCTTAACAGAGTCGCGAAAGGGAAACTCTTCCCTTCGCGCTCTGCAAGCCGGTGCATCTGACTGTAGCTCCAAAGAGAGAGCTGCTACGGGGAGGGCAGGATCTGCCGGGTACAGGGGGGCCCCGCGGCACGCTCGATTCTGCCGCGGCGGCCCCGACAGCGGCAGCAGACAGGGTTGTTTTTTTTTTTTTCGATTGCGGACCTTCCCGCGTGCCAGCTGCAAGGCCTTCGCGTGCCACAGCTGGCACCCGTGCCATAGGTTCGCCATCGCTGGCTTAAAATATGCAGTATCACTAAAAACTAACCTTTGCAATTATATTGTACATAATTATCTGTATATAGTTTGAACATGTTAAATGTATATAGTTCCAATGTTCATTGTAAAAGTTGTGGTGATGTTTGATGTAAACTGCCTCTGATCACAGGAAGAGGTGGTATATAAAACTTTGTTAAATAAATAAAATAAAATTAGTGGTGTGCCCCAGGGTTTGGTCTTGGAGCCAGTACTGTTCAATGTATTTGTGAGTGATATTGCTGAAGGACTGAACGGAAAAGTCTTTTTGCAGATGACACAAAAATTTGCAACAGAGTGGACTCCTCTCAGGGTGTGGAGAACATGAGGAAAGATCTACAAAAGCTGGAAGAATGGTCTAATGCTTGGCAGTTAAGATTTAATGTGAAGAAGTGCAGTGTCATGCATTTGGGAAGCAGAAATCCAAGGGATTGTATGTGATAGGGGGCGAGAGGTTGTTGTGCACGGACTAGGAGAAGGACCTCAGAGTGATTGTTTCTGAGGATCTCAAGGTGGCAAAACAGTGTGACAAGGCAGTGGCAAAAGCCAGAAGGATGCTGGGTTGCATACAGAGAGGAATTACCAGCAGAAAGGAAGAGGTACTAATGCCACTGTACAAGTCTCTGGTGAGGCCTCACTTGGAATATTGTGTTCAGTTTTGGAGACCATGGGTGGTGGATGCTTGGAATGCCCTCCCGATGGAAGTGGTGGGGGCAAATACAGTGACAGAATTCAAAATGCCATGGGACAGACACAGTGGATCCCTTTATTGCAACAGGATAAAAATCAAAATAAGCATAGCTATCTCTTATATCTCAGTAAATAGGGGTAACCTGCACAGAGCAGTGGGTACACCCCTAAACAAAGGCATGGGGAGGGGTGACCTGCATAGAAGTGGCAGGTGCACCTACTCTTGCCGCCTTGCTGAGAAGACTAGATGGACCATACTGGTCATATACTATGTTCCTATGTTACTAATTGAAAAAAACACCTTTCTCGCTACTGCCTTTACTTGTCCTTCAATGGACAAAGACTTTAACAAAATTCCCAAAATTTTTCAGTTTTCAAGTTTATCTGAGAGTGATATCTTTGATAAAACAGATTTTATGTTTCTTTTGAAAGGAGAGATAATTAATTTCAAACTGTAAATTGATAAGCAGCTGATTATACACTCGTGAAGCTTTGGCCATCGGTGGTTGTTCAGGAGTAGAAGAGGCGCAAGTCAGGGCTTGAGCCAGACCTTCGAGTAGGGGAAGGATATTACTAAAGGCGATGGATTAGATGGTAGGGTGCAGAGCCCTATGTTCTTTAAAAGAATCACAATAATGTTAAAGAGAACGCATGGCCTAAAGGAAAGCCAGTGGTGATAAATACTGTAAAAAAGGGATAGGTGCTATCCAGCCATTTACTTCCCGTGACAGCCTTTGCTATAGGGTTTTGTTTCAGCTGTAGTCTGCACAAAGATTTTCTTGAAAAGCTTATGTAAGCAATGTTACCATAATTAAAATGACATAATCTACTGGCCTCCATCGGCTGTATTAACAAAGGATTCATTTTGTCATTTTGCCAAACCATTCAGCATGAAATTAGAAATCTAAGTCTTAGTAATATTGCCTAGCATTTGGATGAAAGACACATCAATCACGTGGGTAGACATAACACAATAAGGGAAAAAACTGCAACGCTATCTGCCCACAGGGAACAGATGTCATCATCTCTAAAATTTCTAATTACAAATACTATACAATGTAATTGCCATAAAGAAAATGGTTTAGCAAAGAAAAACAAGAGCCTTATAAAAATGAAGAGAGACAAGATGAGAAATTTAACAAACTTCCTCTCAACTCCCAAGAGAGTAAGATCAGGTCGTCCTGGTGAACCAAAAGGTTCTGACCTGCCACACAATCTTTTGAAAGAAATATTCAGTGGGACCTTATTCAATTCAAGTTAAGTGGACAAGACAGCCAGTTAACCTTAAATGGATATTCAAGGGGACATCTGGTTGACTTGGTACCACGGAATATGGCTGGTTAACTTGAGTCAGTACGGCAGGCTCCTTCTCTGGCCCTTTTCAAATCCAGGCTAAAAACCCACCTCTTTGAGGCTGCTTTTCAATCTTGATGACCCTCCCTCTCTTATTCACCACTTAAGAGTATCTTACCATACTCTACATCCTTGTGCAAATTAATTGAAACAAACTGGATTTTTTAATCTTTTCAGTCTATGAATTGTATATGCATTTAATTTTGATCTTTTTTTTAATCAACTGAGCTAAATCATCACATATGAGATGTTTTACCATTATTTGTGGGTTTATGGGTTAAATGACATAATAGATGGTGTGATATGATGTAGGAATGACCTATTGTGTATGTGACTATAATATCAGCCAACATTGTGTCAGATTTTCTTTCAAGTGTATTCTTAGTTGTTAATCCAACCATTGTGTATGATGGACGCGACACCTAGAAAATGCACAAAGATCAACACCCTGCACGAACACATAGGGAAGATCTACAGTGATATAGCAAGTATAGTTGGTGACAGTCTCACAACCGTCAGTCATGTGATCAAATCTAAAAAGGAGATAGGATCCATCTTGTCTAAACCAAAGGGAAATTGTGGTCGTAAGAGGACAACCACACCCAGAGACAACAACTATGTTCTCAAGAAAAGTAGAAAAGACCCTCGGTAGACAAGTGTCAAAAGATTTAGAAGAGAAAGGTATAATGGTCAGTTCTTCCACAATTTGCAGGTGACTTTTGGAAGTTGGTCGAAAAGCACAATGACCTCTGAAAAAACAACTTCTGACAAAGGTTATGAAAGAGAAGCACTATAAATGGGGAATGAAACATAAAGAGTGGACTTAAGAAGATTGGAGAAAAGTAATATTCAGTGATGAAAGTAATTTCTTTGTCCAGGGCCAAAGAAGCCAACATGTTCAGTGTTCACCTGGAGAAAAGATTTGTGATTCCCACATCAACCAGAACATGAAACACCTCCAATAGAAGATGTTCTGGGGGTGTTTCAGTTATTATGGAGTCGGCAGCTTGTATCCAGTCGAGGGAATGATGTGTTCACAACAATACATTGATGCTCTCCAAAGAAGAGTTGTTCCAGAGCTAGAGAATCCATTTCCTGATAGATCTGGCATCTTTCAGCAGGATCTTGTCCCATGCCACACATAGGAATTGGTGAAAAGATTTGTTTCAAAAGAAACAAATAAAGGTACTGGACTGGCCAGGAAATTCTCCAGGTTTAAACCCAACAGAGAATCTGTGGTCCATTTGCAAATTTCGCCTTCATGGAATGGACTGTACGACAAAGGAGAAACATATTCAAGCTCTGATTCAAATCTGGTACAGGGACCCAAAAATTGTTGAAGACTGCTCGAAATTAGTGGACTCCATGCCAAATCATGTCCATATGCTGCTAAAAAACAGAGGAGGTCATTTTATGTACCATGTGGCTATTGATAAGATTTTCAATGGAAATTCCAGTTTTCACTTATTTTTCAGTTTATTTCAATTAATACGCACAAGGGTATAGTCCCCAGTTTTGGGATGCTGTTTGTCTTGATTAGATTGTAAGCTCTGATGAGCAGGGACTGTCTCTCACATCTATATCTACAGCGCTGCGTACACCTTGTAGCGCTATGAAAATGATAAGAGGTAGCAGTAGTAGTTAACTTAGACCTGCTATGTATGCATATACTAGGGGTGTGCATTTGTGAACAGGCAAACAGTTCATTTGTGCACCTAAATATTCAGAGTACACGCAAACCACTTTTATGCATATACACATACAATTGAATTTGCACATAGTAAAGTTCTTGTGTGCATATAATACACACCTAGAATAGGAAATAGGTCAAACAAACACAGAAAAAAAAGGCCTGAAAATGAGGGGACATTTGTTTTAAATGAGCATAAACCAAACTACTTTGGATGTACATACCTCGAGCGCGCACATTCGAAACCAGCTGATGTTAACTGGACAACGCTGAATACTGGCATGATCCGACTAACCCTTAGCCATGTCCCCAGCCCACCTCTCTTCCTATTCTGTTAACTTTTGGCTCTATCTTACCACATCGTTATGCTGGGCAAAAAAATAGTAGAGGCCATTTCTGACTGAGAAACTATGGAGTTAGCATGTGCTATTGCTGGATTGCCCACAACTACCCAGCGAAAGCCAATAGCCCCCAGAAAAAAAGCATAAATGTAGACCAAGTACATAAATGTTGAAGTGAAGCATGACCAATGCTGGATATAAGAAGTTACTACACGGTGACTCCCTAAATGTCTCTTTGAAAACTGAGACAAAATTGCTACTTATTACTGATTCCATCTCAATTTATCATCTATTCCTTTCCGCTGCAAAGAGGATTGGCATTAAGCTAGAAACCAAAACGAAAGCAGAAATGAGAAATTTGCCAAGAACTTCATTGAACTGTGCTAAGAAAAGCTGACAGAATAGTTGCACTTATGCTATGTAAACATATTTAAATATAGTCTTTGAATATTATTTCATCTGTGCATGTTGAACTGGAAGCAATGGCGAAGGTTTTGATAGCTTCAGCTTAGCCTTCCATAGATTTCTAATTAGCAAGAACCAGGCCATTTATGAAAGGACTTACAGTTGTGGTTAACATTATTGGCACCCTTGCAGTTCAACCCCTTAATGTCCAATTTTCCCTAAATAAATGTGGCCAGTGAAATGGCTTTGGACTATCTATGCAGACATATTTGACACATAAAAGCATGAAATAAAACAAGACCAATTTAAAAAAGGAAATAGTAGGAAATAGTATGAAAACTGGGACACTACCAGGGCATGATTATTGGAACCCTTATAAACAATTCAAATCAGTTTGAACAGAAGAACCACATTCCCATTGCAATAAAATTTGACGCACCTGTGATCAACAGCCGGTACTCACATGACTTGAATCAACCAATGAATGATGGCTCTAATGTTTAAAATGGCCTCATTCATCCCCTCTTCCATTTTCACATTGGTGAAAACCAGAGAGTTGCCTAAGACTGTCAGAAAAATTATTATCACCAGACATCAAACTTCAAAAGTATACAAGGCCATCTCCAAAGACCTTGGGATTCCTGTGTCTACAGTACGAAATGTTATTAAGACGTTTTATGCTCTTGGAACTGTCAAGAACCTCCCAGGATATGGTGGGGAGAGAAATCTTAAACCAAGAAATCTTCAAAGGTTAATGCAAACTGTTGGAAAAACACCACATACAACATCTAAAGAGCTTAAGGCTGATCTGCAGCAAATTGGAGTGATGGTTTCAACCTGTACCATACACCGCACACGTAACAAAGAAGGACTTCATGGGCGAAGGCCAAAGAGGACCCCACTGCTCAAAGAAAGAGATAAAAAGACACGCCTGATCTTTTCCCAAGCTCACTTTATTTACATTCTCTTATATATTTATTTTTATTTTATTTACTTTCTCTTATATACCATGCTATTCTGCATCAGTGCAGTTTACATTGAACAAACTGAAATTACATTGAACAGGGCATTATAACTTGGAAATAACTATTTTACAGGGAACATGGGCTATGGAGGGTTAAGTGGCTTGCCCAAGACCACAAGGTGGGACCAAAAACCCCAGTCCTTCCAGCCCAAGGTTGCTGTCCTCTAGTGGGATTTGAACCCCTGACCTTCTGGCCTGAAGCACCTTGCCCCAACCACTAGGCCACTCCTCCACTTTGAGAAACCACAATGCTTCTGGGAAAATGTTCTCTGGACAAATGAAACAAAACTTGAGCTCTTTGGCAATGCAGACCAGCGATATATTTACAGGTGAAGAAATGAAGCTTATAAGGAAAAAAAACACCCTTCCTACAGTTAAATATGGCAGAGGTTCCATAATGTAGTGGGGCTGTTTTACTGCCTCAGGAATTGAAGGCCTGGAATGTATTAAAGGAATCATGAATTCAGAGGACTATCGAGGTATTTTGTAGTGAAATGTGATACCTAGTGTCAGAAAGCTAGGTTTGGTTGAAGGTCATGGGTCCTCCAGCAAGAGAATGACCTAAAACATACAGCCAAAAGTACAAAATAATGGTTAAAAAGGAACAAATGGACCATTTTAAACTGGCCTGCATTGAGTCCTGATCTCAAGTCGATGGGGAACCTTTGGAAAGAGCTTAAATCTGCCATTGACAAAAGGAATCCTGGAAACATTAATGAGCTGGAACAAATTGCAGTGAGGAGTGGGAGAAACTACCAACAGACAGATGTATGAGACTTATAGATGGCTACATGAAACGTTTGGAGGCTGTCATCACTGCCAAGGCTTGTGCAACCAAATATTAGTGAAGGGTGCCATTAATCCTGTCCAGATCATATTTTGTTTTTTGTTTTTCTCAGAAATTACTGTCTAAGTTGCACAGATGTCTTTTTTTGTTGTATACCTTTGAACGTACTATTAAAATATTATGATGACATACAGTTGGAATATTTCCAATTATTTCTCAGGATATTGTACCCAACATACCTAAAATACAAGGGTGGCAATAATGTTGATACTAGTCGGAAAAGCACAGAGGCAAAAACTTTCAAATAAACAAGAGAGCTTTGTTTTTGTGTCCATTTTACAAAGCAGAAAACAATATAAGGTGTCAATATTAGAAGCTCTATGCGTAAGTAGGAAATCTGAAAACAGGTAGTCAGATATGTAAGTCACAAAGATGTCCTCGGGCCCATTTTAGAAAGCTGGATATATAAATGTCCTTGGTGCGAGCCTGTCTATAGAGCACGGGGTGTGGTGGAGGTGTGTACTGAGTGGAGCAATGAAGATGCATGTTGTGGTGTGATTTCAGAATGGCACAAACATGTCTGGCCCTGCTTGTTGAGGCATCCATGCTTATAAAAACATAGAAACATAGAAATATGATGACAGAAAAAGACCACATGGCCTATCTAGTCTGTCCTTCCATATCGACAACTACAACAGTCCCCTTATTTCCTTTAGAGATCCTCTGTGTTTGTCCCATCCTTTTTTGAATTCAGTTACTGTCCTCATCTCTACACCCTCCACTGGGAGACTATTCCACGGATCCACTACTCTTTCCGTAAAGAAATATTTCCGCATATCACTCCTGAATCTATCTCCCTTCACCCTCATCCCATGTCCCCTCGTAGAAGAACTTGCTTTCAATTGAAAGAGGCTCTCCCCCTGAACATTTATGCCATGGAGATATTTAAACATCTCAATCATATCATCTCTACCCCGCCTTTTCTCTAAGGTGTACATATTAAGATCCTTAAGTCTGTCCTCATATGCTTTATAATGAAGACCACTAACCATTTTAGTAGCCACCCTCTGTACTGACTCCATCCTGTTCACATCCTTTTGAAGGTGCAGTCTCCAGAATTGCACACTATACTCCAAATGAGGTTGCACCAAAGACTTATACAAAGGCACTATCACCTCCTTTTTTCTGCAGCCATTCCTCTCTGTATGCACCCAAGCATCCTTCTAGCTTTTGCTGTCACTTTTTCTACCTGTTTAGCTACTTTAAGATCATCAGACACAACCACGCCTAGGTCCCGCTCTTCTTTAGTGGAAAAAGTACTTCACCCCCTATACTATATTGCTCCCTTGGATTGCTGCAGCCCAAATGCATGACCTTACATTTTTTAACATTAAATTCTATCTGCCAAATTCTAGACCACTCTTCAAGCTTAGCTAGATCCCTCCTCATATTATCTACACCTTCCTGGGTGTCTGCTCTATTGCAGATTTTGGTATCATCCGCAAAGAGGCAAACCTTACCCGACAGCCCTTCCTCTATATCACTAACAAAGATGTTAAAAAGAATCGGACCAAGGACAGATCCCTGGGGCACACCACTGGTAACATCCTTCTCCTCAGAGTGAGCTCCTTTTACCTGCACCCTTTGTTGCCTCCCACTCAACCAATTTCTAACCCAAGCAGTAACTTTAGGGTCCTTACCTAGGATGCTCAGTTTGTTTATAAGTTGCCTGTGAGGAATGGTGTCAAAGGCTTTACTGAAATCTAAATACACCACATCTAGGGCTCTCCCTTGATCCAACTCCCTGGTCACCCAGTCAAAGAAATCAATCAGATTTGTCTGACAAGACCTGCCTCTGGTGAATCCATGCTGCTTCGGATCCTGTAATCCGCTGGACTCCAGAAACCTCACTATTTTCTCCTTCAGCAGTGTTTCCAATAATTTACTCACCACCGAAGTTAAACTAACCAGCCTGTAGTTTTCAACCATATCCTTACTTCTGCTTTTGTGTAAAGGCACCACATGAACCTGTCTCCAGTCCTTTGGCACCACTTCCGACTCCAACGAGGCATTGAAAAAGTCAGTCAGTGGAGCTGCTAGAACGTCCCCAAGTTCCTTCAGTATTCTAAGATCATAAGATAATAAGATCATAAGAAATGCCATACTGGGTCAGACCAAGGTCCATCAAGCCCAGTATCCTGTTTCCAAAATTCTAGGGTTTATCCCATCTGGTCCCATTGCTTTGTCTACTTTAAGTTGAGCTAGTTTCTCACTAACACATTCTTCTGAAAATTGTTCAAGATACCCCTCACTTCTGTTCCTATTTGTGGGTGTTTTCTGAGGTCCTGTTCCTGGTTCTTCATCTGTGAACACAGAACAGAAATATTTGTTAAGCAATTCCGCTTTATCCTCATCAGCTTCTACATATTCCTCCCCTTCACCCTTGAGTCTGACAATATCACTTTTGCCCTTCCTCTTCTCACTAACATATCTGAAAAATGTCTTATCCCCCATTTTATTGCATTGGCTATTTTCTCCTCTTTTTGAATCTTTGCTTTCCTGACTACTTTGCTAGCTTCTCTAAGTTTTTTCCAATTATAGATGACTGTCTTCCTCTCTCTGTGATCTCTTGTATTTCATGAAGGCCTCTCTCTTTTTCTTCACCTTTTCAGCTACTTCTTTCGAAAGCCATAGTGGTCTCCTTTTCCTTCTACCTTTATTTACCATTTTAACAAAAAGGATGGTTGTCCTTAAAATATCCCCTTTCAGTTTTGACCACTATTTTTCTACATCCCCCAGCTGTTCCCATCCCGCTAACAACTCCCTGAGGTATTGGCCCATCTTGGGAAAGTTAGTTTTCCTAAAGTCTAAGACATTCACTTTTGAATGGATTCTAACAGCCCTAGTCCTAATACTGAACAACACCATCTGGTGATCACTGGATGCAAAATGATCTCCCACTATAACATCAGAAACACTTTCACCATTGGTAAGCACCAAATCCAGTATGGCCCCTTCACGTGTGGGGTCTGTTACCAATTGCCTGAATAGTTCTCCCTGTAGAGAATCCAGGATCTCCTTACTTCTAGATGATACTGCAGCAGGAATGTGCCAATCAACATCTGGCATATTGAAATCCCCTATCAGTAGCACTTTCCCTTTCCTAGCAATGCTGCGTATGTCTTCAATTAACTCTCTGTCCACCTCTTCCTCTTGTGAGGGAGGTCTATATATCACACCAATGAAAACAGATTTCTCTTTCCCTCTTTCTAGTTTAATCCACAATGCCTCCCCCCTCTCCCTTTAAAGCTCTGTAATTCCAAAGCTTTAATATTATTTTTTTACATATAGTGCCTCTCCTCCTCCCCTTTTTCCTACCCTGTCCTTTCTGAATAAAGTATAGTCTGGTATAGTTACATCCCAGTTATGGTTTTCTGTGAACCATGCTTCTGTAACTGACACCAAATACAAGTCGGCCACTCCCACAAAAGCTTCAACATCAGGGATGTTATTTCCCATGCTACGGGCATTTATATCTTTATCTTTACCTTTATTAGTAGAGTTTGATATACCGCCCATGCCGGAGCATCAGAGTGGTGTACAATACAAATATATATTGGCTACTGAAAAATAAAGTCAGAAAGGAACGCCATCAGTGGATAGGACAGGGATAGATAAAACAGAACAAGACGGAGGACAGAGACAGATCTAGAAGGAAGAACATGGTGACAAAGGACAAGGAAGGGGCAGAACAGTGGAGTAACTGAAATTATGAGGGTACCGCATTATGAAGAGTAGGGGGCACGGCTGGGGGATGTGAGGCCAACAACGGGAGTGGGGAGATCGTAAGCCTGGCAGAAAAGGTGAGTTTTGAGAAGAGCTTTGAAACGGGGGAAAGATAATTCAGTACAAAAAGGTTGCGGGAGCGAATTCGATTAAGTGGGGCCTAGAAAGAAAAATGCGGAGTGACGGGTGAGTTCAAGGTGGGCCTGAGACGGGGAGGGAAGGAAGAGACAATTGCCATGAGCAGAACGAAGAAGACGTGGGGATGGTTGGAGGTGAATAGTGTCAGCCAGATACTGAGGGGTGCTAGAATGAAGAGCCCTATGTGTAATGATGAGAAGTTTGTAGATAAATCTAACCTTAACCAGAAGCCAGTGGAGAGTGAAAAGGCAGGGAGTGACGTGAGAATGAGCGGGGGAACGAGTGATGAGACAGGTGGCTGTGTTTTGGACTAACTGGAGACGGCGAAGCTGATAGGAGGGGAGGCCTGCGAAGATGGCATTGCAGTAATCTAAATGAGTAATCACGAGCAACAGAACGAAGGTGGTAACAGAAGAAGAAGGGAGAAATGACCAGATAGCCCTGATCCGACGAAAGTGAAAAAAGGAAGTACGTACCATAGAGGAAATATGCTGGTGGAAAGAGAGAGAGGAGTCCAAGGTGACACCCAAATACCGTAGAGTTGATACCAGGGGAATGGGGCGAGAAGACATAACAGGTGATAGATCGGGAGAGGGGACCCTGAAGGAGAACCAGATAGCAGAGGATTTAGCGGGGTTAACATGGAAAAAGATTTGGTCAAACCAGGAGGCAACTGAGGTAAGATAGGAATTAAGTGGGGCGAGGTCAGGGGAGGAAGAAGAGGTGTGATGAACCAAGAGAATGACATCAGCATAGATGTAGGCAGAAATTCCAGTTTGTTGAATAAGCAGGGCAAGGAGGGTGAGAAAGACATTAAAGAGTAGAAGGGCAAGAACAGAGCCCTGAGGGACACCACAGATTGAAGGGAACGAGGGTGAAGCAGAGGAACCTGAGTGGACAGCAAAGGAACAAGAGGAGAGAAAGGATCGAAACCATTGTAGAACTGTGACACTCCTTTCCATATATTACCCCTTTTACCCATTTCCATAAAGGTATTTAATGTTTCACTTACCTGGGTGCTTTCTTCACCCATCCCCAACGAATCTAGTTTGAAGCTCTCTTCAGTAGATTAGCCAGTCTACTACTGAAGACACGTTGACCTTTCTTGGACAGATGGACACCATCTCTGCTCTGCAACCCTTGGAACAGCATTCCATGGTCCAGGAAAACAAAACGCTCTCATTGAAACCATCCACTCATCCCTGCATTCATCCCCAGGATGAGGGCCTCTCTGCCTTGGCCTTTACTCTCAACAGGGAGGATTGAAGAGAACACTGCCTGTGCGCCTATCTGCTTCACCCTCTCTCCTAGAGCCATGAAGTCACTTTTGATAAGCTCAGAGGGATACCTGGCAGTATCAGTTGTTCCAACATGGATTAGCAACATTGGATACTAGTCAGTGGGCTTGATGAGTCTCAGCAAACTCTCCATAACATCTTGGATTTTGGCACCAGGTAGACAGCATACCTCTCTGGACATCAAGTCTGGCCGGCATATGGATGCCTCAGTACCCCTCAGAAGAGAGTCACCTACCACCACTACCCTTCGCTTCCTTGTGGTCACTGATTCTGCAACCTTGGGGTACTTGAGCTCTGGTTCTTCCCTTTCCAGGGATGCTTTCACCTCCTCCACTTCCAGGGCTGCATAATGGTTCTTCAATTCAAGGGCTGGAGAAGTTGGATCAGTGATTCTGCAGGCCTTGGTGACTTGTGAAAAACAAGTCCACAAGAAGTGGGCAGCGAGTCCACACAAATTTTATTAACCATCTTTAAAAAGCGGCTCAAACCCTACACAAGCTGTGTTTCGTGTTACACTTCGTCAGGGGTCATCAAGGCACACTCAACATTTTTCCCCATAGGGGCAAACAATGGCACAACAGCACTTCAAAGAATTGTGAGCCTACTTTGTAATGAAGCTGCCGTGGTGTGAAATAAAGCTTGAAGGCAGCACCACACCGTAGTGAAGCCAGTGTTCAAATCACCTTCTGTATGGTGTCGATGAAGTTTGACTTTGTCGTTTTGATCCATGTGATTGGGCATGGGTCTGTTGGTGCCGTGCTTGTGTTGAGGGCGGTGATGATGTGTGAGAGCTGCTCTGTGGATGGGTTGCTGAATTTGTCCCAAGTTTTTCTTGGGGGGGGGGGGGTGGTTGGTTTGTTGCTTGTGTTAATTTTCCTTCATGGAGCTGAATGGAATTTGTCTTGGATGTGGTCTGCAAATGTTTGTGGGTATGTTACCATTGTCCATTAGAAAGTTGGGTGCGAATATGAGGACTGGTGATGATCCGTGTTTGTGTGTCGGGGTGTTGATCATTTGGGTGTATTGTAAGGATCCCATAGCTTGTAGGAAGGCTTCTGTGTCCTTTGTGTTGGAGGATTTTAGGTTGAAGTCTCCTAGTAGTAGTAAGGGTTTGTTGCTGGTGTTGAAGGCACAGACCTCTTCTAGAGTGGATGCTAGTTCGTCTGGTGGTGCATTCTGGGCTCTGTAGGTGAGGCAAAGTGCCATCCGTTTGTTTTCCACAGTGATGGTGTTGCATTGGTTGGTGCTTGATGAGCTTCGTGACTTGAATCTTAGGCTGTTCTTTGCGAGGATCAGGACCCCTCCTCCTCTTCATTGTGTGCGTGGGCAGTTGAATGCTGTGTATGTGGTTGGTACTAATTGATTACGTAGCACATTATCGGTGGGGGTGAGTCATGTTTCAGTAATGCACAGTATGTCGGGTTGATGCTCTTCTATGTGGTCGGATATTGTGTTAATTTTGTTTCTTATGGATCTGGCGTTGATGAGCTCGATTGTGATCATAGCCGGGGTGCTTAGTTGTGTTTGTGCTTTGTTTGTGTTAGTTTGTGTGTTGGGTTTGTGTCGGTTTTGCCTCCTGTGCTTGGGGGTCTTGATTGTGTTCCAGTGTGTGTACTGTGGGTGTGTGAAGAGTTGTGCTGGCTGCCAAGGTGTGCTTGTTAGTAGGTTGTGATTGGTTGCTTGGTGTAGTAGGAGATGGGTAAGGAGGAGGCTGATGGGCAGAATCCATATTGTGTACATTCTTATGCCGGTCAGAGTTTGGTGGAAGTTGCACTTACTTTGCTCTGCTGGTGTTGTCTTTCTTGTCTTCGATGTCTGAGTTTGTTTGCTGTTTGTGGCTCTGTTGCAGCGGTAGGTAGTGGTTGTTTCTGTGGCTGCACTTGGACTGCCATGCCTAACGGCCCTCTGGTGCGGTCCTCAGGTGCGGTTCTGTCAGGGGTGGGTGGGTTCTGCTGGGCTGGTGATTTTTGAGGGTGCTCCCACTGCCCTGATTGGGCAGGAGCTCCTAAGTGGGGTGTTTTCCCGCTGAGTTGTTCCGCCCTGATAGTGGGGGCTGGATGTACTGTTTGGTGCTGTTTGTTTCCGCCTTTGTGCCGCGCCAAAGGGCCCTCTGGCGAGGCCCTCAGGCAAGGGCCCACAGAGCGCAGGTGCGCTCATCGGAGCTGGCTTTTAAGCCGGCTCTGCTGCTCTGCTCCGCTGCTGTTGCTCCTCCCACTGCCCTGATTGGGCAGGAGCCTCCGAGTGGGAGATTTGGCTGTCTCTCCCACTCGGGCGCTCAACCCCGAAATGGGGGAGCTGCTGAGATGTGGCTGCTTCTGTTCTTCATCGGAGCTGGCTTTTAAGCCGGTTCTGCTGCTCTGCTCCGCTGCTGTTGCTCCTCCCACTGCCCCGATTGGGCAGGAGCCTCCGAGCGGGAGATTTGGCTGCCTCTCCCACTCGGGCGCTCAACCCCGAATCGGGGGAGCTGCTGAGATGTGGCTGCAGGATGTTATATCTTTATATTAAATTCTTCTATAATATCTTACCAGCATAAATTATCCAAGGCAGTTTACATCATTTAAAAAAAAACCATTTAATATAACAGAGACCAGCAAATAAACCCAACCCAAGACTTCCAAATCCACCTCAACATCCAGTCCACGCCCCTCCTTACCCGATAGACCCTTCATATCTTACCACTACCTCCTCTAACCGCAGCTCTCTTCTCCCTGGCCAGACAACTTCCCTGCTGCTGAATCCTTGACAAAAGGTGCATACTTCAAAGAGAAATGTGCCGAACAAATGCCATTACTACAAATACTACTGCTTATCATTTATTTAGCGTTACAAGGCATACACAGCGCTGTACAGAGACATATAAGAAATAGTCCCTGCTCTTAAGATCTTAGTCTAGTTAAGACAGGACAGCACAACTGGGACTAGGATATATCTATGGGAATGGTAAGGAAATACATAGAAGATGAGCAGGAGACTAGAGGGATCAGGATACAAAAGCAGTCTCAAAGAAGCGAGTTTTTAGCCAGAGATGGCCAGAGATGGAGCCTGATGCACGACTCGAGTAGTTTGTTATAGGCGTAAGGAGCAGCAAGCTCTGCAGTTGGCAGTAGAAGAGAAGGGCACAGATAGAAGAGATCTGCCAGAAGAGTGGAGTTCCCAAGGAGGGGTGTAGGGAGAGGTAAGAGAGGAAAGGAAGTGAGGAGCAGCCAAATGAAGGCACTTAAAGGTCAGTAGAAGACGTTTGAACTGGATGTGGAAATGGATAGGGAGCCAATGAAGTGACTTGAGAAGAGGGGTGACATGAGCATAGCGACACTGGTGGATGATTAGCCATGCAGCTGAATTTTGAATAGATGGAAATGGAGAGAGAAGATTCAGAGGAAGACCAGTGAAGAGGAGGTTGCAATAGTCCAGACAGGAGGTGACTAGAGAATGGATAAGGATCGTAGTAGTGTGTTCAGAAAGGTGGTCCTGGTGGTCAGCCATGGTGCTTTAATATGGGAGGAATATTAGGCAGCAGTGTCCGGATAGGAACTGTTGCTGAATATCTGGGCTAAGAGGAGCTATTCACGTATCTGGTTAGCAGGAATTTTAGTCGCCACTTATCCGAACAGCTTTGCATGTGGCCTACGTTTCACAGGTAAGGGCCAACTAAAAATCCTGCTAACCAGATAAAATCAGCCCTTACCTGGATAGCCCTGACACTGCCCTCCCTCCTCCTATGAACTGCCCTTGCACTAACCAGATAGTGCCAAGATCATCTGTCGAGATATTCTACAGAACTACCCAGAGAGTGCCGCAGAATTTCAGTCATTACCTTAACTCATCAGCTTCCCATTGGCCAACCAGCTAAGAGTTCTCAATATTGGCTTCAAAGTATCAATATTTCCAGTAAAACATTGTTACTCTAACAATTAGGAAGTAGGAAAAAAAATGAAAAAGCTTATCTGAAAGTCATGTTTTGTTCTGGCAGAAGTAGACATTCTGAAAGTTACAGCCAGCAACTGTTGACTTTAGTAGTGATGGTCGTCAAAGTCGTTGCTACCTTTATTGCTGCCCTGTGCGAGTGATTACTGGGCTGCCCTCTTTCCCCCTTCTCCCCCCCCCCATTGATTTCAATGGAGTCCTTCACAAGCCTTATCTCAATAAGTATATGGATGTCTGACATTATTTACACACAAAAATCAATGGCCCTTGTTGTTTGAACGATCACTCAATAGTTACAAAAAATATTTTTTCGTTCATTAGCACAGTGTTCTGGATTGGAATATTCAAACGAAAGTCCTCAAAAAATAATATATCTAATTATGACTTCCATTGAGGTCTCAGTTCGGCAATGGCAATGGCAAGCCTCATAGACTCACGTCGTAATAAGGCTGATTGCGTGATCACATCAATGACCTCAATGAAATTAAAACAGAACCCTATTCCACAACGATAAATTTCACTAGAAGAGTGCACTTTTGCAAATTATCAAACTCAGCATTAGAGTAAAATATCTGTGACAAAGGGTCTGTTTGTTCATATTACTTCTGGGGATCTGGAGAAGTAATATGAACAAACAGACCCTTTTCACTGGGGTGAACGAAAAAATATTTTTTGTAACTATTGACATTATTTACATGCATAGTGGAGTTAGAAAAAGGCTACCAGATTTCTACATGATGACCCTCCAGTGCCAACTATCGGGTACATTAGGAAGTACTACAAATTCCTGTTAAAAGACCATTAAGAGCCTAGAGTAAACCTGCCCTACCATAACAGCACTAATTCCCACACTCACACAGCAAGGAACCTACGCATGAAAAAAAGGCACAGCAACTATTCCAATAGAACCTAGAGCACCAACACAACTCCTATTGGATCACAGAACAAGTTGGACTATACAAGTCCATACACAGAACCTATATTCTTGCAGAATGTCTCAGTCATATACACAACACAGACAAACTCTCACTGCATGCAGAATAAATGATCCTAAATAGCAATATATAGCTAAAATTTACACTGGAAACCAAGATGTCAGACTGCAAGCAGAGCAACATAGGAGAAACATATGCAGAAATACATTTTCTGCTGTTCTGAGCAAACTACAAAGATATGAGAGATGCACATCATTAAATTGAAAACAAAAATTTGCTTTTCAACATTTCTTGGCATTTTCTCTACTTATGATGGTCTACACCTTGCTTTCCTCTTGTCTGTCTTCTAACTCCTTTTCTGGGGTCTCCTTTCCATTTCCCATTTCTTGTCCCCTTTATCAGCTTCACTTAGAACCTTATATCTGCATTCAAGGTGTGGAGGAGTAGCCTAGTGGTTAGAGCATTAGCCTAGTAACCACTGACACTCCTTGTGATCTTGGGCCAGTCACTTTTGCCTTGGAAGAAAGGCCTGCTGATCATACCTTACCAGAAAACACAGAGGCCGCTGGGTCACCAGGAGTCTGCTTGGGCTCAAGGATGTGCATTGCATCTGTCTCCAAAACGAATCTCTTTTCTGCCTCTGTCCACTCCCAGGTAGATTTCATCTCCTCTTCCCCTTTTCCCTCTCTGTCATCTTCTTTTCATATCACCAACCTAACAATCAGCTTTCCATCTCCAGCCTCAGCCCATTGTCCTGTTTCTCCATTCCCCTCCTTCCCAGTCTTTCTACCTCTCTTTTACCCACTCCCTAGACCTCTGTACTTAACTCCTTCCCAAACCTTATTTATTTTCCTGGCTTCATCATCTCACCAACCCTAGTTCTTCTGTTTCTCATTCCCACCCTGGCCTCCAGCCCTTCGATTCTCTTACCTTTCTCTACCTAGTCTCCCATTACTTGTCTCTTCCCCAAGCTGATTTCTGCACCTTCTTATCCTATCAAAGACCCAATTCTTTTCTGTTCCTCACCTCTTCTGCAGCACCTTCCCATTTCTTTCTGGTTTCCAAAGCTGACATTTTCCAATCAAACTGAAAATCAAATGCTTTTTCTACCTTTGCTGCCTGAACAAGTTACAGTATCTTTCAAATCACACTGGCCCCAGTGTCTCTTTACTTTCTTCTTCTTAGTCTTCTGACTTCTTTTCCAGGATCTCCTTTCCATTTTCCAATTCTTGTCTCATGTCTTCCCTGCTTCCTCTATATCTGTTTCTGACAGTGATCTTTCCATTCCATCTCATTTTTCTCTCTCTATCCCCTTGCAGTTAGGTTCCACAACCTTCCATGTCTTCAGCCTCCTCATTTTCTCCTCCTGCTTACTTAAGAGCTTTCCAATTCCCATTTTCTTCCTTTCCTAAACTCTCCCCATCTCACTCCTTTACCAGTATTTTTGCATCATAAGTCTCTTATCTCCAGCCCCATTTTTCACTCTTGTGGTGGTGAAAGCATATCTGAGCCCCGAGAATTAGGTGAAATAAAAACATTTACCTTTCAGCAGAGGGATAGCCCTGAGAGCAGTGAGGGTCAAACTGCAGCAAAAGAAAAAAAAACTACATTCAGTTGCTGAGTGTAGGCCACGCCCAAGCTCCAAGGCAACCAGGGAAGGTAATGGGAAACACCCGAGGAAGGAGTTGGAAGGGATAGTGCAACCACTCCCTTTTAAACCCCAGAGAACAGAAAGAAGAGAGCATTGGAGGGAAGCGGAGCACTGGAGGGAAGCAGAGCACCCGAGGAAAGCAAAGCACCCAGAAAGAAAGGAGCATTGGGAAAGGGGAGAGCTCCAAGGAAAGGAGACCTCCAGGGAAACTGAGGGGAGTGAGTCCAGTGAGGAAGAGGAAGAAAGAACCTTCAGGAAGCCTGAAGGTAGGAAATCTTCCAGGGACAGCCTCAAGGGGGATCCCCAAAGGTCTCAGCATATGCGAGGCCCCAGCTCAGGTGGATGCCAGTGCTGTAGAAGAAGTATAGCCGGGTCTGGAGACGGGAAGGCTTTACCAATGAAAGCTGTTGACCAGGAACAAGGTACAATGGCTGTAGTACAGAAATCTGCCAGGAAGTTACCAGCTCTGAAAAGGTCTGTGCATAAAGCTTTTACTGAGAATAATTTAAAACGGTTAGAGTCTCTGAAATATTTACTACCAGCTAAGGATCTGTATAGCTCTGCTAGATTCCCTGAGGGTGGAAACAGGTCACGCTGGAAGGCACTCTTAGAATTGTTAGAAGAGATTAACCCTTCGCCTGCTCAAGCTGAGCCAAGCCAGGAGACAAGAGAACAGGAATGTGAGGACATGCAAACAGACCCTTGCCCTTCTGATCAAGAGTCCATAGAATCTTGCATGGATTGCTCTTTTTGTAAGAAGGCAGTATAAGGGTAGTTCTAGGTTTTTAAAGGAAGAAAAACCAGGACCGGATTAGCTGGACAACAAGTACTTTAATTGCTACAAAGGTTTGTGAGTGAGAGTCAGTTGTGTTTAAAGTAAACCAGTAACATTGGAAGCTGTGTTTAAAGGCTGGACACTTTGAATGAAGCAGACGCCAGGCTCAAAAGTGAGCAAGAACCTTTATGCTTTATTGTAGAACACTGAGACTGTGAAAGAAACACATGCCTGTGGTTAAAAGCTGCCAGAAACAGTGCTATGTTTAAGTTGCTGTGGAAGCTTTGTTATAAAACTTATTTTTGTGTTGGAGAAGCATCCTAATTTTGTTTAACATGCGCTGAGCTACTAAATGCTCTGTTTTGGAGGAAGTAAAAATAAATTCCTGTGATTTGCCTTCTAACCCTTCAGACTCAGTTTATTATACACAACTACATTTCCCAGAAGCCACGGCTCTGGATCCTCTTGATAACAAGGGACAACAAAAGGCACGCCTCTACATCCAGGCAACTGCCTAGGCGGTAGTAGGGTGCCACACTCTCCACTTATAGACCCTATGTCATCACTGAATCCCTTTTGTTCTGCTTTCACTAATTCCTGAGTCCTTGTTCACCCAAGCTCCCACCCAATTTCTAAGACTTTGCTGTTCCCCCATCCCTGAGTGCCTGCTCCAGCTTCCAATCCCTGAGTTCCCAGTCTCATGTCCCCACTCAGTCCCCCAGTCCCTAGGTTCTCACACCACACTTCCCAGTCATATCCCTGACCCAATCCCAATGTCCACTCTCCCCACCCTAATCCATGAATCTTCATCCACTGCTCCCCCCAAATCCCTAAATTCTCATTTCTATTCACCTTAACTTGGAA
Organism: Ichthyophis bannanicus; assembly: GCA_033557465.1. NCBI lineage: Eukaryota > Metazoa > Chordata > Amphibia > Gymnophiona > Ichthyophiidae > Ichthyophis > Ichthyophis bannanicus. The sequence goes on from CM066032.1 coordinate 1,840,827,795, forward strand.
ACAGAAAGTTGCTCTTCCCTGGTCCCTCTCCATCAAGTCCCTACTCCTTTCTCAGTCCAGCAGGACTGTTCTCCTCCCTACCCCCTCCCATCCCCCCCCCCCCCCAGCTTAGATCAACAGGGAAAGAATAGGAGAGGCATCAGGAACTGGAGGAGCTGGGTTTTACTGGCTGGAGGTGGGAGGGGGATGTAAAACACTCCAGGTGAACCTAGCAGCTCCTGGGGGGGGGGGGGGGGGGTGCAAAAAGCAAGCAGTGGACGTGGCAGCTCTCTCTGTTCAGGCGTATCACTCTCCCTACTCCTTCCTTCATCATACCCAGCATCTCCATCTCTCATCCCTCTTCCCAAAGTGGTCCAATATCTTTCCTAACCACCCCTCCCCACGTGTTCTGGGATCTCCCCCTCTCTCCTTCCCAACATCTTCTCCTCTTTCCCTTCTCCCCGCAGGTCTCCCTCCCTTCAAACCTCTTGCCGTCGGGGGTTGCGGCCCACAGTGCCTTCCCCCTGCCCTGATCGCTTCAGTGCAAGAAGTAACAAATCATCCTGCTGAGCCTTATGCTGAAGGACTCCGTAGTCTCTGATGGTCCTTTGTCCTATGGTAGCAGGAAGTGTGCATCAGTGGGGGCGGGACCATCAGAGGCTTCAGAGTGCTTCAGTGTGAGGCTCTGCAGGATGATGTGTTACTTTCTACGCTGATGCTGTCGGGACAGGGGGAAGGCACCATGGGCTGTGACCATGATAGCAAGAGGTTTGAAAGGAAAGAGGCCCGCAGGGGTAGAGGGCAAGAGGAGGAGGTGTTGGGACGAAGAGAAGGGGAGATACCGGAACACATGGGGAGGGCTGTTTAGGAAAGATGCTGGAACGCTTGGGGAGAGGGGAGGGAAGAGAGATGAGAAGGGAGATGCTGGAGGCAGAGTGTATGGCGATGCTGGTTCTTTTTTTCAACCCAGCTACAGACAGAGTCTGGTGGTGCCTGGCACACAGCTTTTCTTACGCTGATGGTGCTGTGCGATCTCAGCACTGTAAATCCTTGCCGCCCTGTGCAATTGCAGCATTTGCACAGTGGGTCGCGCCAGTTCTGATGGTCAATGAGATCAGCCTAAAGACAAAACCCCCTGTTAGTTGCATCTCCTGTCCAAAAGAAACTCATCTCATGTTTATACTCCACCCTTGAGTTAGAGTCTAAAGATAAAATCTGGGACCTAAGCAATAGTTTTCATTTACCACTGAATATAATATTTATCAATATTTACCACAGAACCAAATTCATAGATTAGAACTATTTCAAAATGCAGCAGTGAGATTATAACCGGAATAAAAAAGTATGACCACCTAACCCCCCGCACTGAAGACTGCACTGGTTCCCCGTTATGTCATGAACTCGATACAAAACTCTTCTCATGACTCATAAAGGACTTTGTGGAGACCAACCTCTATATCTTTCAGATCATGTTATCCCAATACTATTCATACACCCTACAAGATTGCAATATACTAATCAGCTTTGTATTCCCCCTCTCTCAAAAATACATTGGAAGACAACTAGACAAACAGCCTCTTCCAATATGTTACCTCCAGACCTTAGATGCGAATCAAGCAAAAACACATTTAAGAGTAAACTCAAGATTTATCTAGTTTCAGAAGCCTTTGGAAACTAATTATGAGCTTTTATCCACTTTTTTGTTCTTTTTCTGTCTCTGTTTTCTTGCTACTTTAACTCTGAATATTGTGCTTCCTTTTCCTTTTTCAAATGATTCTGCAACCGCTTCATTGGGCCTAAAAAGCCTATAGCAAAAACTCAGATAAATTAACCTTCTATTGAGCGGCGCTGTGATCCGGGGTGAGAGCAGGAGCTCCCCCTTCCTCCCCGAGCAGCCAATCACCTGACCAGCTCAACGGCATAAAACCTGCCGTTGCCGGGGCATGCCCGCGCCTTGCGGGCCCGCGCCTGAGTGCCTCGCAAGAGGGCCCTTTGGCGTGGCCCTTAGGCGTTGGTCCGTGGCGTTGGTGTCTGGAGGCTAGTTTGATGTCCTGCATATCTATCTGGGTAATGTGCTGTAATGTGCTGTTCCATGTCTCTCTCCTCTCATCTGTTTCTTTACTCTGCTCTGTCCTATCTTATAATTGGCGTTCCTTTCTTTTTCACTAAATGATGTGTTATTGTAAACCGCTCTGATGCCTTTTTGGTCTGAGCGGTATATCAAATTCGAATAAATAAATAAATAAATAAATAAAACCTAAACTAAATTTATTCTTTTCTGTCTCACCTCTGTCCCTGGGGAAACCTACTATTGTTATAAATCCCAAACAGTACAGAGAAAGCAGGATTTTTCTTTTTAACCTTGGGAGTACCGATGGGGTCAAAAGTGACCCCATTGCAAGTTTCACAACGCGTATCTCAGAAACTAGTTGTTCAAGAATGCAATCTTTTTATGACTTTTCACATGTCAATATTCTCTTTATATTGCACTATGAAAGGAATAATTTTCATCCGCTAGGTGACGCTAGTGATGAATTGCAGCACAGAGTACCAGTGGGGTCTTTTTTGACCCCAGTTGCTTATGTCCAGTTTGGATCATGATACAATTTGCAGTTTTGTGAATTTTTTGATCTGACAAAGGTATTTATCATTAATTATGTATCATTTATTGTTTGTACTCTTATTTTATGAAAATTACGCATTTTCTGTAATTGATATCATACTTCTTTCATTATTTCCGATGAAATCTAAAGGCTGTCCTCGGAGGCTGTCTCACGTAGTAACCAACGTCTCCAAATGAAAACACGCTCAAGCTTTTTCCACCCAGCTCGTCGCAGATAGACTTACCCTACTCCACAACTGCAACACGATCTTTGACCACCATTGGTCTTCTATCTATACTCAAGATTCTTCCATCAAACCTCAAAACAGCTGTTACTAAAGTCTCTGATCCTTGACCTCATCAATCTCTCGACCATACACTCAAACTAACCATCGTGTTGCAAGATAATCTACGACTCAGGAATAATCCCGGTAACTTTAAGTTTTTATTCCGTTTCTCTGTCTTTTAATAATAATATGCAAGGTGTCTAAATAAAGCAAACTGAATTTATATTTGCCGATCTACCAGAACCTGTCAGTTGACATGTCACCTATTAACAGCAATGTGTATTAGATTTCCATGCTATATCTTTTACTATCCCACTCTTGCGCTAGCTTCCCTGTTTACCTAACTGCCAAAGCTGACCTCCTGTCTAGCCTGATACTCCGGCCCACAGAAACTGCTTATGCTGGTAACATTGTTTCTATGTCTAGCCACTGTCGGAGATAACATTGTAAGTCAACATCTAGCTAATGTATGAGCTAACACTGTATTTCTTCTGTCTGAGGCAACATTGTATTCAACATTTAACTACCGCCTGAGGTAACACTGTAACTCTTCTGTCTGAGGCAACATTGTATTCAACATTTAGCTACTGCCTGAGGTAACACTGTTCACAACTGCTAGCAACTGCCTGAGATAATATTGTTAACTACTTAAAGCTAGTGACAGAGGTAACATAACTCACTAATTCTAGCCACGGTCTCCTCCTACTTGCAATATGTTCTAACTTAACGTACTAAATTGAAGACATACCATTCCAGCTCACACCAAATTACCTTTGCATAGATAGATATTCATACTCTGCACAGATATCTCTCCAAAAGCCTCAACCCCAAAATGGCTCTTACAAATTACCCTATACTAAAACTACTTTACATTACCATCACCATAACAACATTAATCATCCTGACCCACAGCCTAAACAACAATAACGTCAATAACATCCCAATCATACATAATACACCAAGATTTAACCCCTCTCCATGGAATCACCACCATCCCAAAGTGAATTCTCACAGACTAATCCACATAAATTATACCTTACCTCACCATTTAAATAACCATAATGTCATCACAAACTCGAAACCATTATCAATTCTATTAATAAATGCTAGATCAATGAAAAATAAACTTCCTATATTCACAGACATTCTAAATGACCAAAAACCAGATATACTGTGTGTCACAGAGACATGGTTAACAGATACTGATAATGTCTTTATAAACCAGCTAAAAAACAATGAATACGATCTTGCATATACACATAGAAATCACAAAAAAGGGGGTGGTGTACTAATGATGACAAAAAGTACTTTAAAAGCCAGACAACAGTCATCTAACTTATCTTCAAACATAGACACTATCATTATGAAAATAGGCCATCTTAGAATTTGTCTAATTTACAGACCACCTGATCAACAATCAGAAAACCTAGATACCTTAATCGAATTCCTAAGTTCCTCCACTGACAAAAATCCAATTATAATGCTTGGTGACTTTAACCTTCCCTCACTGCCAGCTTCATATTCTACCTTCTTTTTAGAATCAATAATAGACATGGATTTCCACCAAATAATTAACACTAAAACACACAACATCTATAAAACCACACACTAAGGAAATATACTCAACCTTGTCCTCCTCCCGGAAGCAATCTATAATTCATTTAACCCTAACTCACTCAAATGCTCTCCAATACCATGGTCAGACCATCACCTTATTAACTTTAACATTACAACCAACATCTCAACAGACAAAGGTAGACCAGCACAGATCCCAACCCCAAGATTCAAAAAATTTAATGAAGAAGAGTTTCTGGATTTAATAATCCCCCACCTAGACACTTCACCACATGACCTGGATGAAACGGTAGAGAAATGGCATAAAACTGTAAGTAATGCAGCCACTAATAAAAATGTCAATAGAAAGAACATACATACCAGAGTTGGTAATGCCCCTTGGTTTAATAACACCCTAAAACAAATGAAAAAAACACTAAGAAAAGCAGAAGTTAAGTGGCGTAAATGCAAAAACACCATTAATAATGAGATATACCACAATCAACTTAAAAATTATAAGGAAGCAATAGACACTGCTAAGAAAAATTACCATGCTTCCATCCTAACAAACTCATTAAACAGACCAAGAGAATTATTTTAAATTGTACAATAACTAACGAGTAACGCTAACAATGCCAGCAATGATATAACTGAAATCTCTCCACAGATTCTAGCTAATTACTACATAAATAAAACTAAGCTCCACCCAACTTTACCTAACTCCACACACACATATCAAAACCTCTACAAAGCCGAATGGTCTGAATTCAACCCCATAACCAAGGATATACTCAAGAACACTGTTTTAAATCTAAACACAACAACATCTAACCTAGATCCATGCCCAGTATCTTGGCTAAAGAACACTCTCCCAAGTTTATCTTCCTTCATACTCCCTATAATCAATTTATCCCTTAAAACTGGATATTTACCCCCATCACTAAAACATGCCCTGATCCGCCCAATACTCAAAAAGGCCACCCTTGACAAAACATTGCCTAATTCCTACAGACCTATTTCTAGTATTCCTTTCATGGCAAAACTAATAGAGAAAGTTGTACAAATTCAGACTCAAGAACACATAGACACTTCAGCCCCTCTAGATGAACAACAATATGGGTTTCGCCCTCGCCATGGTGTCGAGACACTCTTAACAGTACTCATCGACACACTTGTAAAAGGAATAGATAATCCCAAGCAAGCCTTTTTACTCCTATTCATCGATATCTCTGCAGCATTTGACAGCGTAAGCCATTCTCTAATGCTCATGAAACTCAAACAAATAGGAATAAAATCAACTGTACTTAATTGGTTCACTTCTTACCTAAGCAATAGAACACAAACAGTACAAATCGGTAACCTTACATCCAAGACGTACAACCAGGAACTAGGTCTCCCTCAGGGTTCGGCACTGTCAGCCCTCCTATTTAATATCTACATAAAGCATGTCTGTAATATATTTAAAAAATTCAACGTTTACTATCACTTATATGCAGACGATATAATGATGTACATTCCATTTACAATCCCCAATATACCAATCCAATTACTCATAGACTGTTTTAATGAACTAACTACCTGGCTAAATGAAAATAATCTCTACATCAATCATGCAAAAACAGAAGCCCTAATTGTAACAAAAAACCGCTCATACTCACCCCCCACACATATCTCTCTGCAAAACCAAGAAATCAAAATAAAAAATGAAGTACGATATCTAGGTGTAATACTTGACACACACCTTATCATGGAAACACATATAAGAAACACAACGAAGAAAGTATACTTCAAACTTAAAATCCTAAAGCAGTTACGCCCACTAATGCACCTTCAAGACTTCCAGCAAATAATACAAGCCATAATTACGCCTCACTTCGACTTTGCAAATCTAATACTTCTAGGCACAACAAAACAAAATTTGAAAAGACTTCAAATTGCATAAAATGCAGCAGCCAGGACCATTATGAAGATCCCCCCATTTCAACATATCACTCCGATACTGGAGACCTTACACTGGCTACCGATACAAAGCCGAATAGTATATAAAACTCTAACAACTACCTTCAAAACTCTAAACAATTTGGCACCACCCACTCTATCCAACCTCATCACTAAAGAACCTGCTAAAAACTTACACATGAGAGATCATACAAACAAATTAAGGACTCCGAAAGAATTTATAAAAGCAAGAAAGACAACAAACAAAAAAGCATTCTCACATGCTGCCCCCATTCTATGGAACGCCCTTCCAGATGAAATGAGATCACTTTTAGAGATCAAAGAATTCCGTAAAAAACTCAAAACGCACCTGTTCACCTCACACTATGGATCTTTGCCAAGCACACCTCCCCAGCTAGAAAATGGATAATACCATGTCAGTTTCCCATAAACCAAACTGGATTGATTTGACAAATGATGTGAAACTCCAAATGCTTATGATCCTTAAATGTCACATACAACACTGTATCTTTTACTCATTTTGTGCCCTGTAAATAGTTCTTGCATGTATCTTTTACCCATATTGTTCCCTGTAAATAGTTCTTGCATGTTCCATGTAATATAATATAGTTGTTATGGTTTTAAGCTGTTCACTGTAAAAACAGACGCCTGTCTGTTATGTTTTGTTCCATGTAAACCGCATTTGATCATTGGAAGATGCGGTATATAAGAAACTGTTAATTAAATTAAAATTTCAGCTCGTTCATCACGATTATTGTACACCTAGAGTAAAACTGCTTTGCGTTTTATTCAACTTTATCTTTGTTTATTTTAGGTTATTGTTTATGATGTCAAAACAAAAGTATTCAGCTGCCCAAGTAAGAGAAATATTGCAACAAGATGCTGACAGTGACGGCTCTGAGTCGTCTGATGATGCAGCATATTCAGCAAGCGAAGAAGCATATTAGCCAAGTTCGGGCGATGAATCTGATGATGACAGTCATGATTCAGATGGCAACAGCAGTTGGTCGCCAAGTGAATGTGAGACTATGTTGAGCCGGTAACATCACCTGCAGCAAAGAGTCAAGTTACAGGTTGAGGCAAAGGTCAAGGCTGTGCTGGACGGGGAAGAAGGCAGGAGTCCTCGGTGTCAGTATCATCTGTGAGGAATCTTAGTTGTGGTCATAGAGGAGCTAAGAGGTCATCAACTATAAGCACAAATGTTGCCATTGAAGCCTATGTATCTAAGGATTCCATATCATGGAACAGGAAAGCTATAAAACAAGCTGCTGGAAGATATGCCAGAGCTAATGTCATGCCCGTACAACAAGGTCCTACAAGGTATGCTGTACGAAATGTTGATGGCCCTCTCTCAGCATTCCACTTGTTCATGAGGAAGAACTTATTGAATGAAATCATGATGTGGACAAGCAAACAAAGAAGACACATTTATGACAACACCTGAAAAGATTTGACAGTTCAACGTTTTCTTGGACTTCTGATCCTGTCAGGTGTGTACAAGTCACAAAATGAATCCATAGTTCAGTTGTGGAACCTTGAAGATGGTCGTTCTGTTTTCGGCAAAAATATGGCCCGTAACCGTTTTCAGCAAATTTCTTGTGCTCTCAGATTTGATGATGCAACCAACAGACGTGAACAACGAGGCATGGATAAGCTTGCTCCAATGAGATACGTTTTTGATACCTGGGAAGCAACTCTAAGTGACGCCTTTTTTCCTGGTGAAAATGTTACCGTGGATGAGCAACTGCTTACATTTCATGGCCGTGTTCCATTCAGACAATATATTCCCAGAAAACCTGGGAAATATGGCATAAAGCTATGGATGTTGTGTGACAGTGCAACGTCATATGTTCTGCGTCTTCAAGTAAATACAGGAAGGGATCTCAGACAAAACAGGGAACAGAATCAGGGTGAAAGGGTTGTGCTGCAACTCACTGAAGGATTGACGCGATCTGGCAGAAATGTTACTGTTGATAATTTATTTTGCAGTTTATCCCTGTCACGGAAATTGCTAGAAAAACAAATGACACTTTTGGGGCAATTTGAAAGAACAGAAAAGAATTACCTCCAGAATTTGTAACAGCAAAGGGCCAAGAGGTATTCACTTCACTGTTTGCCTTTCGCGATGACGCCACTCTGGTTTCCTATTGCCCGAAGAAAGGAAAAGTGGTTGTTTTTCTGAGCAGTTTGCATGATCAAGAAGAAGTAGATAACACATGTCCAGACAAAAAAAACACGCATGATCTTGGACTATAATTCTAGTAAAGGTGGAGTAGATACGGCAGATCAAATGTTGCGCACGTATACCACAAAACGAATGACAAGACGCTGGCCAGAGACAATCTTCTACAACACGTTGGACATCAGTGCTTTGAACGCCTTCATTGTTTGGATGTCACTAAATCCAGAATGGCAGTCCAAGTCAAAGCACAGACGTCATCTATTCCTCTTGGAATTAGGAAAGCAGCTGCTTCAGAGTAATTGCACCGAGACTTCTTCCAGCATTGAAGAAGCCACTGATGCTGTTTGCAATGTCGGGATCCCAAAGAAAAGGGCAAGGTGTCACTGCTGTTCCAGAGAAAAAGACAAGAAAAGCAACATAGTTGGCACCTCCTGCAAGCACAATGTTTGCAAAGAACATTCAGAAATTGTCTGTGTCTCACGCAAATGACTGTAGTACTTTACTGTATTCATCAAGTGCATGCAAAAACTGCTTTCATAGCAACTCTTCTTTATGTAATTTTATGATAAAGCATTAAATTTCAAAACATTTAACCTTCATGTAATAAATAATTAATTCAGAATAATATTTTGTCTGTTTAGTTTAAATTTTTCATGGTTAACAATTAAAAATTTTTGTGGGGTCATTTATGACCCCAACGGTATTCAGTGTGTGCAAAAAATCTCGGTAATTCCAGGGTTAAGTGTGCTAGGTACCTGTCACTGAGAAAACTACTAAACATCTACACCATTACACTGCAAGGGGAAACCTCCACATCCTTTGTGCCTAGGGTTGCCAACTGGCCGGTTTTCAGCCGGCCTGGCCGGTTTTTCCATGGCCAGGCCGGTTGCCGGCACAGATGTAAAACCGGCCATTGAAAAGCCGGTTTTTTGCTCTGGCCGCAAGATTGGGAGCGGCCAGAGCAAAAAACCGGCTTTTGTCCCGAAGTCCGCGGCGCGAACGCGAATGCGATTCCCCATAGCAGTGCAGCCGCTGCTTCTGCTTTGTACAGAGCAGCGGCTGCAATACACTTACATTGAAAACTAAAGATAAACTGTGTGAGGAGCCCTCCGGTCATCGCAGAGCCCGAGGAAGTGATGTCATGGGGGCGGGCTCCTCACAGGTTGTCTTTCCTTTTCAAATTAACTTTAGCTGCAATAAAGTTAATTTGAAAAGGAAAGACAACCTGTGAGGAGTCCGCCCCCATGACATCACTTCCTCGGGCTCTGCGATGACCGGAGGGCTCCTTACACAGTTTGTCTTTACTTTTCAAAGTAAGTGTATTGCAGCTGCTGCTCTGTACAAAGCAGAAGCAACGGCTTGGGCAGAAGGGGGGGGGGGGTGATGGTGTGAGTGAACCAGCAAGGGGGGGGGGGGGGTGTTAGTGAACCAGCAAGGGGGGGTGGTGGTGGTGTGAGTGAACCAGCAGTGGAGGGGGGGGGGTTGGTGTGAGTGAACCAGCAGGGGAGGGGGGTGAGTGAGTGACCTAGCAGGAGGGGTGAGTAAGTGACAGGGGGGGTGGGTGAGTGAACCAGCAGTGGGGGGGGGGGGGTGGTGGGAGGAAACCAGCCGGGGCGGGGGGGTGGTGTGAACCACCCGGGGAGGGGGGTTGGTGTGAGAGAACCAGCAGGGGAGGGGGTGAGTGAGTGACAGGGGTGTGGGTGAGTGAACCAGTAGGGAGGGGAGGGGAGGGGTGGTGTGAGTGAACCAGCAGGGGAGGGGGGTGAGTGAGTCAGCAGGGGGGGGGGGGTGAGTGAGTGAACCAGCACTGAGGGGAGGGGGGGTGAGTGAACCAGCACTGAGGGGGGGTGTGACTGAATCCTCGGTAATTTTTGTCGGTGGGGCTGGGGGCAGGGCAGGGGTGGGACTAGGGGCAGAGAATGGGTGGAGCATGGCGAGCCACAGGTGTCGGGTTTTTCTCGGTGAAAAAGTTGGCAACCCTATTTGTGCCAGGGTCACCTGGTTGCATTAAGATCTGTCTACAGCTGAGCACAGATGTCCTGGGATGCAGTAAAAGCAAGGTTTCCAGAGACAAGGCTCCTCTCCCATGTGGTAGGCTAAATATGCCATCTTGTTCCTCTTCTCAATTCTCAGTTGTCAAGCCACACAAGTTCCAGGGCCTCCTATGTAGAAATGTGACTACTCGCTGTGTGTACTGCTCTGTGCTAGTTTGCGAAGCTACAAATAAAAGTAAGTTTTCTAACTAACTAGAGGCTCTATTACTTACAGTCCTAAAAATCTGCTGATCCTTTCTTTAAGTCGGTGTTTCTCTTGCAGAGTTGTCAAGTTACCCAGTTCCAGGAGTGAGATTCTTAAGCCAGTCCTAGATTTCTGCAATGCTCATCCTGACACATTATGGGACCCGCAGAACTGATGCGAAAGGGTAAAATCTGGGACCACAAATCCAATACTGCATTGCAATACAAACTTAAAACTGGCAAAAAAATCTCACTCCTGGAACTGGGTAACTTGGCAACTCTGTGCTTGGATGAGGTCAGAGACATCTCTCTGGAGTTCACAGTGGCTCTCTCTTGCCTGGCCACAGCGCTATTGCACTAGCTGTCTGCTTTTCTGCAGGGATCTTCTCTGGTTTCTGAGCAGCCCGTCAGTCTCTTTCCGGCCAGTCTCTCTTCACCAGCTGCTTCCACCTCTCTTACTGATTGGTAGCTGCAGTCTATAGCACAGCTTCCAGCTGCAGCCTCAGGTCCTCACTTCTGCTTGACTCTGGCTACTATCGGTCTCTTTCTCTCTTCTCCTTATGGGCTACTGAGTCCCCCTTGCTGCCTCCAGGTGTAACCCCCCGTCTGGTGTGTAGTCCTTACAATAGCTACGAATGCTGTTTGGCATGCAGTGACGGCAACTTCCAAGAGGTTCTACTCTCAGGGATAATTAGGGGTTCCTGAAATTGGACCGGTATACACTGGCACTTTCACTCCTCTTGTCTTTCTCTCAATAATAGAGTTCAGGTCAGAATTTATGCTTTAGACGTACCGCGCCTTAACAATAGTGCCAGGGCAGTTTACAATTTATACAAACATCTGAAAGGGAAATCAGAAAGGAACGCCAATTTTAGGGGGCAGTTCACACACTGGGGAGTAAAGCATTATGGGCCTGATTTTCAACAGGACGCCAATGCCAACCATACCTGCAGAAAGTTACCCATTCAGGAAAAGTGCTTGAATCATGAGTCATGCGTCTCCAAAATGGGCAAGCAACAAAAATGCAGCACAAACTAAGCACAGCGGCAGGTGCCCATCACAGCACAGACATGTAGGCGCAGGGCCTGGAACCTGGGCTCTGCGCCTAAGGTTGACCCATGATATCCGTGTATGTGTCCAAGCCAGTGATCTGAGAAGTGGGAAGGCAAGTATGCATGAATCGTGTATCGCCCATCCAGCATACCCGTGCATAAATGACACCGTCACGCAGGCCCCGCAGACTATCTGGGCAAGAGCCCCCTATGGCTGGATGGATAGACACCAGCGGCATGGCAGTGAGGAGGACTGTGAATTTCAGCCCTGATGAGAGTGAGACCCTTGCCCGATCTGTGCTGGGGCATGAGGGGGTGCTATATGGAGGGGCATCCAACTCTGGCTGTGCATGTAAAGAGGCCTCAATGGGTAGGGAGGTGGAGGCTGAGCACCATGCTAGGCCACACACACCATGAAAGGCATAGCTGTGTGTCTGCACAGGGAGACAGAGCTGTCATGCCAAGCCACATGCTGGTGGCAGCTCCAATGTATGCCAAACAGGCATCAGTGGGGGGACAGGCCATGCATTGGTACAGGTGCCAGCCCTGGTTGCCTGCAGCAGGAAGCATACCCACACACAGCAAGTGGGGATGCTGCTGCACCCCCTGGTGGCAATACCACAGGGCATTCACAGCAATGGCAATGCCTGGTGCAGAGGGAGCTGTGGTTAGGCTGCCCACACCAGAAGACCCAGCCGGCCAGTGTGGATGCACTGGTCAGCTGCCCCAGCCCCTGTGACCCTGGTGCAGGGGTCCGAGGGGACCAGTGGCAGAATCCACATATGTGTCTCCCATCTGTCCCTGCAAGCGTATCTGCCACCATTGCCTGCCACCATCTTTCTGACTGTGGCAGCATGTCAATGATGTGATACCACAGAACATGACAGATGTGTAATGGTGAGTATGCACAAACCACGACACCCTGTCCTCCACCGTGCATAAGAAACCATATAGTGATTTGGTCCCTGAGGCAGTGGATGCCCCCTGGCATGACATGTGCCCATAGCTGAGGCCATGCATATCCCACAACCAAATACCATGGTGCCAAGGAAAGCCTGTGTGCAAGAGATAGGAGCAAGGGAAGGGGGGAGGACTGGAGAGGTGAATGAAGGGGCCAGAGGGGTGACACCGGTAAAGCAGTGGCCCAGATGACATCATTACTGGTGGCACAGGGCACATGTCAAAGGGCCAGGGAGCAGTGGGCAGGAATATGGTGGCAGATACCAGAGGTGTACCATCACATGCACCCTACACCTGCTACCCATGGGTATGCCCCTTCCCCCAGGAGGGAAAATCACCAGACTGAGGAAGGATACAGGTATGCGCAACAGGCATGGATATGGAAGCACCCAACTGAGCCATGTGTGTCCCCCTTTTCTCCCACAGTGGATATGGTGTGTGACACACCCCGGAGGTCCCGAAGTGTCACTGCCGCACACTGCGTCAGAAGCGACAGAACCAGCTGCAGCACATCAGGGAGTGCCTGGCAGCTGATAAAGGTCAGTGGAGTACACAGTGTAGCCCAGAAGATTCAGGGGGTGGCAGTCATGGCTGCTGGACAGGTGCAGGCAGACCATCTGGTGTTGGACTCTCTGTACAACAATGATGGGAATTTGCTTTGGGTAGCTGTGCCATCCCCTGATGTCACTCTCCTGTATGTGCACCAGCCAGCACACAATACATGCAGATGCACACACACATGGCTGGGGCATGGCACAGATGGGTGGTACAGGGGCACGCACCCCCAGCAATGGCCCCAGGAACGCATTGTGCACCTGCCCACACTGCCCTCTGTGCATGCCCATCACTTGGGGGGCTGACAAGCCACAGCTGGGCATGTGTGGGGGAGAACAGAGCTGGCTGGAGATGGGCAAAGGGGAGGGCATGCAGTTTGCACTGTGGGGGTGGCACACCCCATGGCCCGAAGGTGGGTTGTGTGCTGCATATGTCAGCCCCCTGGAGGTATTCCAGTCCCACCCCAGGGCTATGCCTATGCAGACCAATAATCCCCCTCCTCTTCATCCACAGCTGGCTCCAGGGAGGCCCTAGACACTGCTGGCTCACCATGCTCACCACCCAAGAGCAGTGATGCAGCACCTGAAGAGCCAACCAGGGGTGCAGAGACCAGCAGTACCTCCAGCAGTGACGGGGAGGAGGAGTCCAGTGACACTGTGTCAGAAAACAGCACAACAGAGGGTGAGGGCAGTGAGGGGTCACGGCACAGCAGCGGGATATGAAGTCAGAAGAGGAGGAGGAGGGACGGAGGGCCAGGGGCAGGGTGGGGATTCAGAGGAGGAGGAGGAGGGATCGAAGGTGGTAGTAGGAGAGATGCGGGAACCTCCAAGTGCCCCAAGTATGGCAGGGCAGTGCAGCACCCAGTCAGCAGGCACCTGGTGGGGGCCCAGAGGAGGAGATGCACCCCCCCAGCTGTGCCCCAGAGCCCACAGTCATGCCTGTCCACTTCCCTACCAGAGGGCCATGTGTCTGCCTCAGGGCTTAGCATGGGCCAGGCACACCGCGGGCCCCCACAGCCATCAAGCACCCATGGACTTGCCATGGCCATGTTGCACCAGGCCCCTCTATGCCACCACTCCCTCGTCTGTTCAGTGACTGGGCTCTGGCCACCCTGGTGATGGAGGTGCAGCTTCTCAGAGAGGAGGAGCACATCATAGCATAGACCATCATGGAGCACATGGATACCCTCACCAATGGAGTAAGAGGGAACAAACAGGTCCCCCTGCACCATAGGCCTTCCCCATGGCAGTGTATGTCCTGCAATGGGCCATAATAGGGCAGTCTGAGGTATGTACTGCTGATGATTGTATGCTGCTGTTGCCACCAATGTAACAGTTGTGTCAGGTTTGTTAATAAACAGCTCCCATTTTGCAAACATGCTGTGTTGTCCACTTTATGGGAGCAGGGTGTCGTGTTTGCGTGGGTGGTGTGGAGGACTAGGGAAGGGAGTCCAGAGTTTATGATCATGGGGTATGTGCCCTGTGGACACATCTGTGTGCGTGGGTTTGGCACTGAGGCACCACATGTGCAGAAGGGCACAGACACAGCTCAGCACAGCCATACCCATGCAGAAGGGCACGAGCACAGCTCTACATAGATGGTGCCTCTGTGCCATACCCATGCAGAGGGGTGCAGGCACAGCTCTGCATGGGGAGTGCCTCTGTGCCATATCTATGCAGAATGGGCTGCAGGCAGCATGGGGTGTGGCAGAGCAGCAGTATACACGCAAGGTGCCCCCTGCCCTGTGGAGGCACATGGTTGGAGTGATGCTGTGCACCTCTCTGCACACCACAGTGGCCCTGCCCTCATACTGTGCTATCTGACTTACCCAAGTATTCCACTCTGGGTGTCCATGCATGTATATGTTGCTGTCACGCAGTGCTATGCGGCTATGGTGTCCTACAAATGCTAGCTGTCAAGCATATTTTTGAAACATCAGTGCTCAGGAGCCTATGCAGGTACCAGATATGCCTTTGGATGGGGCATGGCGCTGATGCATGTCATAACCACATATGTGTAAAAGGACCTAAGTACATGGGTAGCCTAATAGCATCATAGCGTGTGAGCTAAACAATGGCAGGCATGGCGCCAAGAGCGGAAAAGTGAACACAGAAGGTGAACTTCACACCCTCCAAGACTGCAATGGCCCTGGGGCTCATCCTGAATCATCACGCTGCCCTCTTCACAGCAGAGGATGCCAGCACCCAGCTGACAACATGGCATGACATCATCAGGAGGGTCAAAGCTATCCACCACCACAACAGGGACGTGGAGGACATAAAGAAGAAGTGGCGGATGGTATGGCAGGCAGCAAAGGAGAAGAGGGCCAGCCACAGCATGCTTCTGCCTGTGCAGCAGCGCAGACTCACCCCTCTGGAGGAACAGGTGCTGCAGTTCATGGAGGTGGTATCTGTCTCAGGGCTTGCAGGCTTTGACCGTTCCACCACAGAAACACAGGAGGGTGAGTAGGGATGCCCCATGGCCTGGGTGGAATCATGACAGCCATGTATGTGCCCCAATCATGGTTCTGTCCACCCAGAGCCTGCCTGTGTGTCTGTTGGACCTTGGGTGTTGTGTTGGTTGGGGATGGTGTGGACCATACACCACCTGCCAGTTCCATAGTGGGCCTGGTCCACCCCATTTGCTGACATGGCATCCCATGTCACTAACCTCTGCCACCTTTTCTATCCCACCGACCTGCCAAGGACCCTACCCTCCCAGCCTGAGACAGATGTGTCAGGGGGAGCCTCACCAACCACCACAGTTGATGCCAGTGTGCAGCCGGGATGCAGTACAGCCATAGGGGCTAGTGTACCTCCCAGGGCAGAGCAGCAGTCCAGTGCACCAGCCAGGGCAGAGGAGCAGTCCAGTGCACTAACCAGGGCAGAGGAGCGGTCGGGTTCACCACCCAGGACAGTAGAGCAGGCCAGTGTGTCTGCCAGTGCTGGGGAGCTGGAGATGGATGATGCCTCTCTCACTGAGCTACAATTTTGCCATTCTGAATAACCCTGTGGATGCAGAGGTCACAGATCTGGGCCAAGAGGTATTGCAGGAGGGTGCATGCCTGGTGGTCGGCACAGAGGGAATACTTACTGAATTGCACAGTATCTGGCAGGACCTGCAGGCTGTGGAACAGCAAGGAAGATAGAGCACGAGGAGTTGTGGGACCATGCTGCGACTGATAAGGGATATGGCAACATACCAGGCATCGATCGCTGGTTCCCTGCTCTGTTTGGTGGGCCTCATGTGGGCACAGAGGGTGGGTGTTGAGGCTGCCAGTGCACCAGAACAGCCACTTGGTAACCCTGACCCATGTCCAGCTGCCTACCCTGCTGGGAAGGGTGATAACACTGCCAGCATGTCATTGGACATTGCTTCACTGCATCACAGTGCACGTGTCAGCAAGTCCCTATCACCGGCAGGGAGCCCAGGGGCAGGGGACACACGTGGGGGGAAATAAAGTATCACTCTGCACACATAGTATAGTATTGGGCACTTTATTGGTGATTGTTTGTGTCCTATCCTGGTGCTGGGGCAGGGCAGTCACCTCAGATACTGTCACGTATCATCCGTGCATGGTGGGCCAGTGCCCTGGCCTGCTGCTGGCTCCCGGACTCTGCACTGTCATTATCTTCTGCCTCTGCAGCCTCCCACTCCTCCACAATTGTTGACTCTGGGTCCGGCAATCCACGCATCCTCTGCAGCAGGACCCTGGTGAGGGTACTTATGGCTGGCAGTGGACTGCATGATTCTGACAGTCACCCCTATCACATGCTGGAAACTACCTATTGCAAGATATCCCAGGGTGGTGGACACTGGCAGGGCTGGCTTCTGGAAGTGGACGGCTCCAGGTTCACACTAAGAATGCTGCAGAACTCAGTTATCATTGCTCCATCCAGTCTGTACAGTATCTCTGGTAGACTTCCTCCTCTGTCAATTGCAGGTAGCTCACTTGGGCCTGTGTACACATGGGGCATGGTACCTGCGTCTCAGGTGCTGGGCTACAGCCTGCTGATGGGTACACACTGCCTGCCATATCCTCCACTGTACCTGGGCATGGTGGGCATGTCTCCACCTCTGGAACACCATATGCATGGCCCATATGGCTTCTCTGCCGGTCCAGCGTCACTTTACATCTGCACGGTTTTGGTACAGGCCTGCACACATTCCCCTCACTCTACTATGCACCGTTCCACCACTACACATGTTTGCCAATCACCATCAGCGGTCGTATGCACCGCAAAATGTCACTTAGACTTACGCGGTTAGTGACGTCCAATGTCAGTGCACATGGGTTTCGGAAATCCACTTTACATGGGTTTCACAGCAACACCTAGATTGGCCACTGTTGGAAACAGAATACTGGGCTTGATGGACCTTGGTCTGACCCAGTATGGCATATCTTATGTTCTTATGTTCTTATTCCGCCCCCGGACCTCAGCATCTAGCACTGTGTGGGTAGCTGGGCCTCAACAATTCAAGCCGCCTTGTTGAAAATCTGGTTTACACGTTTGGCGGTTTTACACTGGTAAGGCCGGCTTTTAGACATGTAGCATGCGCCTAAGGCTTCGAAAATTGGGCCCTATAGGTTAATTGAAACAGACATGTTTTCAGTTTGCTTTTGAAATGGATGAAAGATTCTTGCAGCTGAAGGTCAGCACAGAGGGAGTTCCATAGAGCAGGGCTGAGGAAAAAGAAGGCAGAGTTTTGGGTGGATTCTAACCTGGCGTGAGAGTCTGAAGGAAGGTGAAAGCGGTTAGCATGTATGGTACAGATGACACGATGTGGATTGTGGAGGTGAAGGTCGGTGTTCTGAACCAAAAGGTTTACTCAGAGAGAACTTAGGGCTACTGATAACAATAACAAACAGGTTTGGAAAATGTCAACTATGTACAAGTAATTGCTTCTCTTCTCCTAGATCCTTAGTACTTAACTGCATTCCTCCCTCTGTGCTGGGAAAATTATTGCAAGTGGTTACTCCATTCTCTTTCTGCTCTTTTTCTGCTCTCTCTTTTCCTGGATAGTGCAAATCCTCCTCCTGCACTATAATCTTTTCAGTGTACCTCTTTATCCAGTGGCTGCTTTAGGTGCGGGCTCCCTGAAACTGCTCTCCAGTAGCTCCAGGTTCTGGTGTCACTTGGGTGCAGTTCTGCTGACTTCACACCCTGATTATGCAGTGGCTCTGGTAGAACTGCTTCTCTCTTTCTGTGAGAGCTGGGGTGTGCTGGTAGAGTTTGCACAGACACAACAGAGTGTGGGTGCAAGGCTTAAGCGACCTGGGTCATCATCCAATCCCTCTGCTCCCTCCTGCTGTAATTGCTAGCCTGGTGGACCCAGCTAGTAAGACACAGCCACCTGCCCCACTTGGGGCAAACTCTTACTACATCCTGGTGCAATGGCTGGAGAAGCCAAAGACAGGGTTCTGTCCCAGAGGAGCTTCCTCCCACGATAAGAACAATGGCTAAGAGCAACTGCCTCTGTTCTGGAAAATTACCAGAACACTTGCAGGTCAGATTGTAGTAATTTAATAGGACCACTGGAGGTCTCTACACGAGCTTCTATGCTGACAGCCCAGACCCACACAGCCTCCTGCAGCAGCTCAGCTCTTGCTTCCTGATCTTCCTCTGCAGCACAGGGTTACTGTTTTTTTTTCTTTGTTGTGGTTCCTCCTCTCTTCTGTAGGCAGGGTCGGCCCTATCACTAGATGGACTAGGCATCTGCCTAGATCAGCAGGCTTCAGCTGCAGCATCTTCCTCCTCTTCTCGCCTCACCGCCACCCTATCTGAACCAGAATACAAATTGTCGGGCTGTGGTGTGGCAGTGGCACAGCCAAGTCCCTTATAACCACTCTCAGCAGTCAGCCTTTCAGCATTGGTGCACATGCATGTGTGCAGGGCCGGCCCAATGGTTTCAGCCACCCCAGGCAGAAGCCCCAGCTGTTCCACCCCCCATGCTGCCCCCACTGCTGCCAATTTGGTCGGCAGCATTGGGGGACAGGATGGCTTGGCATGGCAGCAGCAGCAGGCCATGTGCTTTGGCACACATGACCTGCTGCTTCTGACCTTGAGGGGGGGGGGGCGGTAAGGAAAGAGCGAGGACTTGCTGGATATCTTGAGAGGGAAAGGAAAGGAGAGAGATACTGGATACCTGGGGGCGGGGGGGGGGGGGGATGAATAGAGAGAGATGCTGGATATGGGATACCTGAGGAGAGGGTAGGGAAGGGAAATGCTGGAGATATGGGTGGGGTTGGTAAGGGGAGATGCTGAATTATGCGTGCGGCAGGGTAGTTCATCTAGGGCATCAGAAAGCCTTAGGCCGGCTCTGACTCAAGGAGGAGCCTTTCTTTCCGTCGGCTATAGAAGAGCTGGGGGAACTCTTCTTCGGCTTTGGTCTGCCTCTTGTCAGGGTTCTTTAAAACTGCTGGATCTCTCTCTTGCTCCAGTCCCGGCACTGTTCTCCCCCTTTCCCAGCACTTCTCACCAGTGACAGCGGCTGCCGTCTGCCCTCCTCGTGGTCCTCTCATCTTCTGCTGCAACTGCTGTTGATGTGGCAGAAATCTGTTGTTTCCCTCAGCTACTGCTTGACCCACCTTCTAAGTTGGGGGGGGGGGGGGCAGTGATGCAATTCTGCTCTGCTGCTCTGCTTTCATGTGGCTCTCTGGTCTTGCTCCCTCCACCCGTGGCAGCCTGCCTGACCTACTTCTGTGTTCAGAGGCTTAGACAGCTGCCAATAGGAAAACCTGTCTCTCATTTCCTCCTTCTCCCATGTGGACTGAAGGAAGCACTGGGGAGCAGCAGGGCTTTAACTCCCCCTCTCCTCCAGGTAGAGATTTCCATTTCCTTCTGTTTACATACCCAAAATAGATCCAAATGCATTCAAGCACAGTATGGCAGAAAGATGACTGCAGAGGGACAGGCGGAATGTCAATCCATTGAAACTTCAAAGCCCTTTCATTCATTATGCAAGATGCCTAAAATCGGACCAGTACAACACAAACTCCATGAGTTACTCTCCTGAACTTAAATGTGTATATTTCTTCATTTCGAGTTTGGGTCTGCCTGTGGCATGGATGTTGCTTCCGCAGTTGAGATGAGCTTCTCGTTTTACAGCACAGGTCCTTGTGGTTTGGAGTACACTGGAGGATTCAAAGTCGGCGGCATGTGAGGCTGTGAAGTTGCACAATCTAATTCAAACCGTCTTGCTTCAGCCAAACTCCACATTCCTAAGAAGTAAGGTAAGGGTATGTTTAATCCCTTAAATTAGAATTTTCTGAAAAAGAGGAAAAACAGCATTAATTCGAAAGCTCGTAATATGTCATTTGCAGGCTTATATTAACTGTGTAATTACTGTTAGTCAATTGTTTAAGTACAGCCCTGCCGGCCACTGGAAATGGGAATATGGTCAAAGCAATCTTCCTTCCAAAATATCGTGTTACGGGCAGAGCCAAGCCTTGGCAACAAACTGACCATTTGACTTGATCTCTTCAAGGACATAATGAGAGACTGACTATTTGGTTAGACACACGCCTGCAGATGAGGAGGTAGGATTAAGAGAAATTTAGATGTCTGATAGCAAAAGCCAAGTCTCAAGCTGGAAATGAAACTCAAAGGTGCTGCTTGATCCATCCAGCGGTCCCAAAGTAATCATTTGAAATTCCTGGAAAGAAATTGCATACAGAATGTATGTAGAAGAGTGCTCACAGACATAGGCTGGAGGCACAGTAACACTTACAGAAAACTGATTTGAATTAGCATGTGTGTGAAGAGTGTGGAGGGTAGGACCAATGATGCAGACTTCAGCCTTAGCTACTGACCATTTACACATTGTTCAGATATGTATTTGTGATTCCATTACCTTAGAAATGCCTGTTAACTGCTTCTAATGTCTCTTCAGATCTGCCATACAGGGTCCAACCAAGGGTCCATCAAGCCCAGTATCCCGTTTCCAACAGCAACCAATCCAGGTCATGAATACCTATCAGGTTCCCAAAAGGTAGACAGATTCCAAATTGCTTATCCCAAGGGGAAGCAAGGTATTTTTGTTTTGTTTTTTAAATAATGGTTTAGGGGCTTTTCCTCCAAGAACTTGTCCAAACCTCTTTTAAACCCAGCTACAGGAGTGAAGGAGTAGCCTAGTGGTTAAAACAACAGTCTAATACCCAAGAGATTGGAGTTTAATTCCCACAAGCATGCCTTATGACCTTGAACAATCCACTTTACCCTCCACTGCCTTGGAAGGCCTGTCAATCTACTTCTGGTCATACCGTGCCAAGAAAACCAAGGGGTTGCCAGGAGTCAGCACCTGAAAAAAAACCCCAATAGGTTTTACGACATCCTCCTGCAATGAATTCCAGAATTTGATTATGCATTGCATGAAAAAATACTTTCTCTGATTAGTCTTAAACATGCAACATTCGTGTCCCCCTAGTCTTTCTACTTTCTGAAGGAGTAAACAATCGATCTACGTTTACCCTTTCCACTCCATCCATTATTTTGTAGACCTCTATCATATCTCCCCTCATAGTAACATAGGAACATAGTATATGATGGCAGATAAAGACCAGCAAGAGTAGGTGCATCTGACACTCCGTGCAGGTCACCCCTCCCCTTGCCTTTGTTTAGGGGTATACCCACCACTCTGTGTAGGTCACCCCTATTTGTTCAGATATCACCCCTATTTGCTGAGATATAAGAGATAGTTAAGTTTATTTTGATTTCATCCTGTTGCAATAAAGAGATCCACTGTGTCTGTCCCATGCCATTCTGAATTCTGTCACTGTGTTTGCCCCCACCACGTCCATTAGGGAGGACATTCCAAGCATCCACCACCCTTTCAGTGAAAAAGTATTTCCTGATGTTGCCTTTCAGTTTACTCCCTTGCAGCTTCATGTTATGCCCTCTACTGTAGTGTTACAGCTTCCCCGTCTTTCATCTCTTTTCCAAGCTGACGAGCCCATACCTTTTAAGCCTTTCTTCACTGGGATATGGCTTCCAGAACTGGAAATAATGCACCTGGAGAGGTCTCACAAGTGACCTGAACCATTGCATTAGCAATACTTTTTTTTTTTTTCAATTAGTTTCACCTCTCCCCATATACTCTAGCATTCTGGCTTTGGTCGCTGCCTTGTCACACTGTTTCTACCTTGATACAATCAGATATGATCACTTTCATAAGAACATAAGATACGCCATATTAAATCAGACCAAGAGTTCATCAAACCCAGTATCCTGTTTCCAACAGTGGACAGTTCAGGTCACAAGTACTTGTCAAGTTCCCAGAAGGTACACAGATTCCATGCTGCTTGTCCCACGAGTAACCAGTGAATTTCCCCGGTCTTCTTTAATAATGGTTTATGGACCTTTCCTCCAGAAACTTGCCCAAACCTCTTTTAAATCCAACTAGTGGACTTAAAAGAGGAGTGGAAGAGTAGCCTAATGGTTAAAAACACTGCCAGAGACTAGGGTTCAGTTCCCACTAGCACTCCTTGTGGCCTTGGGCAAGTCACTTAACCCTCCATTGCCTCAGAAAAATCTGTTATCAATGTCCCTGTTTAATGTAGATTACCAAGCTTAAGTTTCAATGTAAACTGCTTTGATTGAAATGATAAAGCAGTATACAAAACCTGTTAAATAAATAAACTACGCTAACAGCTTTTATTACTTCCACTGCTAACAAATTCCAGAGTCTATGTGATAAGTGAAGAAATATTTTCTCCAATTAGTCTTAAATGTGCTACATTGTAACTTCATTGTGTGTCCCCCTAGTCTTTCTACTTTTTGAAGGGGTAAACAGCCAATCTACATTTACCCGTTCACTTTCCGGCCGATGCAGAAAGACCAATACGCCCTTTGCATGAAGACAACACAACTTATAAGCACAAGTTCCGACAGGCCAAATGCAGAAAAGAGACTGACATGTGTGTAAACAGCAGAGGGCAAACAAGTGCACAGAGTAACACTGAGCGTATTTAAAATATAGGCAAAAGAGCTGCACATACTAAAATGGCATGCTAATGCTATCTGCGCTAGATGCAGAGAAGCCCGCAGAGGATTACATAACCAGCCGAAGCGCCAATATCTCTATGCCTGGGTCTGATGTGGCTTGAACCTCCTGTGCATTGCCTCCGGCAGTATTTTGATGGCATGAGGAGCTTTCCCTGAAGCCTGGATCATCTGAGGTAAGGTGTCAAACTTCCCCTCAGATGATCCAGGCATCGGGGAAAGCCCCCGATGCCATCAAAATACTGTCGCAGGGCTGGTGCCCCCAACAGAAACCAAATCCCTAGTGACCGAATGGCCCTGATCCCTTCACCCACCCAATTAAAACTAACCCTGGTGTTCCAGCGGCCCCGATCCCCTTCCCAGTACCTCCCAGTACCTTTACAAAGGAGTGGAAGCATCGCCTACATGCTCCCACTCCTGTGCCACCATTTTGAAAATGGCAATACCTGACCCCACGTGGAGCATCCTGGATGCATTGGGTTGGGTCATATTGCCATATAAGGCATTTCCTACCTTATATGGCAGTCTGACACTTCCCTTCAGATGATCCAGGCATCGGGGAAAGCCCCCAGTGCCATCAAAATACTGTCAGGGTGCATATGCAAATTAGCCACACGGTGCCCCTGTTTCTCTGGGAGAACATGCCTAAATTGCACCGACTTCTTTGCACATGTGTTTGGTTTGCTCTCCCAGTTTAATGCTGCCATTTGCACCACAGTTTAATGCGTGGCTAGGTTGAATATGTGCCCCTTTCTGCATGCTGGTGCTGAAGTCGTGCGCTGCATAGAGGCGTACAGAGTTGATAGCGTATAACTTCAGAGCTGGCTTTCTGCATCAACCTGTTTGAGGTCTTTCTCCTATTTGGTTACCATCAATATCTCACCCCCCATGACTACCACTTCCAATTTCTGCATCCTGTATGTATTACTCTTTGCTTTTTCCCACTGAAACTTAGGGGCATGTTTACTAATGTGGTGCAGGTAGCATGAGGCTAACACGTGGTGAGCAGACATTTCTAAGTGGCAGAAGCGGAGCAGCCACCGTAAAAGCAGGGGATAAGGCAACGAGAGAGGAGCAATGCCACTCTATAACGACTGCGTATAAGGTGCAAATGTGCGTTGTGAAGGCGCTTGCTCCGTGTACCCCTCATTTGTGTGCCATCCCCTAGACAGAAACACATTATTCAAGCCACATAACACCCTCACAATACCACCCGAAAAACTGAAAAGCAATTAGCAAGCCTGCGAGAGATTCTTCGAACTATACGCACCCTCCCTCTGGAACTCCCTCCCTAATGACCTCAGAAACTGCACAGACTTCACCGCATTCAGAAAGAAGCTAAACATAGAAATATAGAAATATGATGACAGAAAAAGACCACATGGCCTATCTAGTCTGTCCTTCCATATCAACAACTACAACAGTCCGCTTTTTACCTTTAGAGATCCTCTGTGTTTGTCCCATGCTTTTCTGAATTCAGTTACCGTCCTCATCTCTACCACCTCCACTGGGAGACTATTCCATGGATCCACTACTCTTTCTGTAAAGAAATATTTCTGCATATCACTCCTGAATCTATCTCCCTTCACCCTCATCCCATGTCCCCTCGTAGCAGAACTTGCTTTCAATTGAAAGAGGCTCTCTCCCTGAACATTTATGCCACGGAGGTATTTAAACATCTCAATCATATCACCTCTATCCCGCCTTTCCTCTAAGGTGTACATATTAAGATCCTTCAGTCTGTCCTCATATGCTTTATAATGAAGACCACTAATCATTTTAGTAGCCACCCTCTGCACCGACTCCATCCTGTTCACATCCTTTTGAGGCCGAGGGCAACGGAGGCCATCGCCCGTCCCTTCCGAACATTCATCTATTCACCAAGTACCTCTCTGATGTAACATAGCCAACCTGTGACCCTACCACCCAAGTACAGTTTGAACCCCACCTCCCCTTCCCTCCCCCAAGTACAGTACCTCTCCAACGTAACATAACCAACCACACTGTGAACTCCTCTCCCCCTCCAATAACCATTTGACTGTAATCAACCTGTACATAGCAAAGTGCTTAAAATCTAACGTACATAATTGCCTGGCCTTGTAAGCCACGTTCAACTTCTCAAATGTACATCATTATGCATTCCTTATAACTGTCTATAGTTAACCATTCTCTATAAACCAGTTTCAAATTGTAAACTGCTTTGACCCGGTGAAAGGCGGTATAAAAATCTTGCTAAATAAATTAATAACATTGCTGTGTGGAGGGTGGGAACACACATCCCCACAGCTCAGAAACACAGCAGTACCTCCCCGTCAACACGTAAGGAAGCTGCACACCACACCCCAACAGAGAGAACAGACAACGATACATGGCCCCTGACCCCACCAACAGACCATTGTGCAAGTGGCCTGTGAAGGATAGAGAAGGCTGACTAGGAAATATGTGCAACCTGCTGCACAGCACAGAGATTGGGCCAAAGTACAAAGGGGCAGGACATGTAAATCAGGGAAGCAAACCCATTAATAGAGACTGAATTACGGTCACGTCTGTGGGAGTTAGGGAGTTCATGCTGCATCAACATGTACAGGGGGGTCCCTGTCCTGGTGACCTCGGGGTCACAGCAATTCCCGGGTTGTGGGCTCTGGAATATGTGAACCTCTCACCCTGAGTCACCTAGCATGTCCTGCGACCTGAGCTTCCATTGCAGGTGGCAGAAAGACTAAAAACCACTATCAGAACAAGGCTAGTATGAGGATATTTGGTGACCTATGCAAATCTACAGGCCGATGTAGAAAGCCTGCACTGAAATTGCGTGCTGTCAGCTGTGTATGTGTTTTCATGGTGCGCTGATAGCACGAGACTTCAGCACCGGTATACAGTAAAGGGAATGTATGCAAATGAGCTGTGTGCAAAACTTCACCGTAGAGTTGGAAGGAGGGGAACCAACACATGTGCAAACAACAGACGCGCTACAAGTGAGTATGTACACATGGGTTTAAATGTCAAATGCTGACGTTATGTGTATAGGACGTGCAGGTTCTTTTGGTGCTCACCCCATAATAATCAACAGTATTTCACCCAAAAACGTTTTTAAATGAAACCACAACTAAGAGCCCTAAAAGAAAAGATAGATAATATAAAAAGTCCAAAAATCACATAAGGATAAGAAGCAAAAAACATTTTTTTCTTGAAGGTCAAACGTTTGGTTATACACTGAAAGATACACGCAGAAAATCTTCACGTCGACGGTAACTGTTCCCCAGTACATTCCCTGAAACAGTCTTTCCCTACACGCGCAAAATGTTTAAGTCACCTTAGACCAGGAGTGGAGATATTGGTGCCCCTGCTGGTTATTTTCTCTGCAAGACCTTATTAGCATTCTATTTTATTTTATTTATTTATTTATTTAGCACACATTTATATACCGCTCTTTCCCAAGTATCAAGTGCGGTTTACAATGAACAGAGAAAATTGAAGGTACATGAGTAATCATGTCCTAGTCATTTACAGGGAACAGGTTTACATATAACAGTATAAATAAGCATGCAAACATTGTTTACATCCTGAGATATAGTGAGGATGTAATGAAAACTTTTTACATATTTACATTAGTTTTATACAGTTTGAATTACGTGAAAGCAACATTGTAATAACAGTTTTTACATTTTTTTTTTTTTTTTATTATCAGATAGGTGTGTGTATAGTAGTTTATTAACCTGTATCTCTTTGTTTGGTTTGGTTAACCAGAGGTGTGTAATGTGAGGTAATTAGGTGCGTTTTTAGTTTTTTTCTAAATTCTTTAATTTCGGTCAGGAGGCGAATGTTGTCTGGTAGGTTATTCCAGAGAGTCGGTGCACAGTGAGAGAAGGCCCTATTATTGGTTAGTTTTCTAGATTTTTTAAAGTCTTTAGGTAATGATATTGTGTTTGTATTTCCACTCCTTTGAGATCGCTTATTTGGTTCCATGTTGATTAGGTTGTTAAGCGCGGATGGTGCAAGTTTGTTTATCATTTTGAAGGTGGTAACTAGTATTTTAATATGTGCAGCTCATTTGCTTATTATTTAAATATGCTTGGCGTTGCTGTGTGCGCATATGTTCACTCTTTACGTGTGTGTCAATCTATTTCTGCATTTGGTGTGGCAGAACTCGTGTGAAGAAGTCGCATTAGCTGTGTGCAAAGGGTGCGTTAATCTTTCTGTATCAGCCCGCCTGAGCCTGAAGATCCACCCTTCCCCAAGTAATCATGATCATTCCACCACCACCTCTCCCATACCCATCCTGTGAAAATACCTCATCGGACATCGTATTTTTAAATATGTGCGCCCGCTCTTTCTGCAGGTAAAAGAATGACTCTGGCTATCAGGATGGATTGTTTTGCTTGGACTGTTGCTGCCCTAAGTGATTGCCTAATCTTACCTAATGGTTCAACCGGCCCTGGAACAGACGGGCAAAATGAACATCCCCAAGGTACTGGAAAAAGACAAAGTGGCACCAAAATTGGCAGGAAAACATCAAGGCTCTTTGAGAGCAGTAAATCAGAAGCAACATTGGAAAGAAGGTTCCAAAGCACTGGCAGAGGGTAATTCAGCAATGGCACTGTCCAGATGACCTGAAGGCAGCGCGAGTGGGTTAAAGCAGCAATAACATTGGCTAGTAAGGGCAAAAACACCAGAAAAGGGACAACATGGCACTCAGTAGATCTAGAAGGCCCTAAAAATCTGAAGAATGCCAAGATAGGCTGTTTCTTTAGTGCCATCAAGTCAGTGTTGGCTCATAGCAACCCAACTGCCTCTGAGTTTTCTTGGCAATGTATCACTGGAAGCAGATTGCCAGCCTTTTTTTCCGAGGCAATGGAGGGTAAAGTGACTTGCCCAAGGTCACAAGGAGTGCCAATGGGACTCAAACCCTTGATCTTCTGAGTACTAAGCAATTGCTCTAACCTCTCTGCTACTCCTCCGATCTGATATAGATTAGAAGGCTCTAAAACACCGGAAGAGGGCCAACACAGCAGCAGGATAGGTCAGATGAGTCCAGGCCCCAGGAATGAAGATGAGGTCACCCAAGGGGTAGATTCCTGGCACTAAGGACTTTTGTCCAGCATAGGAATCTGAAGTATAGAAGATTCCCCCTACATTAGAGGAGGTACTGCCATGAATATGTTATGTTATGTTATGTTATGTTATATTCCTGTCCCTACCTGATAAAGGGCTCCTCTACCCCACTTACAACATTGTTCCATCTATGACCTCAACATAGATGTTTAATGTTTGAATGTGTTAATATTTTCTCTGTAAAACCATGTATGTAAAGTTACCTGTAAACGGCTTTGATTTTAAGACTATTACCACTTACTTCTATAACGCTATTGGACATACGCAGTGCTATACACAAGATACAATCTGTGCCCCACAGAGTTTACAATCTGTTCAAGACCGACAAACAGAACAAAAAGGAGACTAAGGTAATTCTTAAGGGAAAGGATTGAAAAGCACAAGAGTAGACTGGAGAATAAAGAGATAAGATTCTAAAAGCAGCCTCAAAGGTGTGAGTTTTTAGCCTAGCTTTGAATTAAACCATAGATGGAGCCTGATGTACCAATTTGGATGTCTATTCTAGGCAGGCAAAGTAGGAAGGTGAAACAAATGGAGTCTGGAGTTGGGAGTGAAAGAGAAGGGCATGGATAGAAGTGATTTACTTGATGAGCAGAATAGCTGAGGGAAGGTGTAGGGAGAGAGGAGAAGAGCTGCAAATGAATGCACTTGTAGGTGAGTAGGAGAGGTTTGAACTACAAGTGGAAATGGATAGAGAGCCAGTGACGTGACTTGAGAAGAGGGGTTAGGTGATCATAGTGACACTGGTGAGAAATTAGTCATACAGCTGAGTTTTGGACAGATTGAAAGGGAGATAGATGATTCATAGGGAGACCAGCAAGGAGCAAATTGCAAGAGTCTAGATGGGAGGTGATGAGAGAGTGGATAAGGATCTTGGTAGTGTGTTCAGAAAAGAAGAGATTAATTTTGATGTTGCGGAGGAAGAAATGGCAGGTTTTAGTATCTGTTGGATATATGTAGGGAAAGAGAGAGAAGAGTCAATGATGACTGCAAGTTGCGAGCCAAGGAGACAGGGAGGATGACAGTGTTATCTACAGAAATGGAGAAGGAAGGACGGGGGAAGGTGGGTTTAGGGCAGAAGATAAGAACTTCAGACTGCTTGGAATAAGAACCTAAGAAGTTCAGATAAGGAGCAGAGAATCTGCTTTGATGAAGGTCCATATACTGTGGGAGGGGGTTGAAGGGACAGAGCACCGGCTGCAAGAGCCCAGGACACCAGAGGAGAGCCAAAACAGCAGCAAGATAAACTGGACAAACACAGGCAGCAAGTGTGGGAGTGAAGTCAGTCAAGCTGTGTGCCTTCAAGTTAGAGTCCAGTGCTCATTACAATTTTGGACAACCATGATTTCGATTAGGCTTCATAAATGTCTCCTATAATATACTTAGACATGGTTTCACAGAATTTCTGGTGCAAGAACATGGCAAAACCCCATCTTTGTAGTAAATCTCAACAGCAGGAGTCAATAGATTCAGAAGGCAAACAATACAGTTAGGGGGTCATTCTAAAAGGTTTAGTCATGGTTTGGACATCTGCAGACATCAAAATTAAGGACACATTCCCACAACCATTCCACAAATGCCGACTGCAGACGCCTCCAGCATGGGGATGTTCAAGTAGGCAGGGGATGTGGCCGAGGCATGTCTGGGGAGGGGCAATGGACTTACACATCTCCATTTGATCACAGAAGCAGCAGGGCCATCTATAGGCACATGCATGTTTATTGCTGCTCCAGGCATGAATAGGCATCAAGAAAGTGTTTGCTTTCACCTTAAAACATCCAAAGAGTGTAGAGAAGATCAAGAATTAAGCGACTAGCTTTAGATTACAAAATCCCCACTCTGGGATTTAAACCCTGGCTACCCAGCTCTTAAGTCACTACTCTAACCAGTATACTATTAGATAACTTGGTTCTGAGATGCTCTCCTGGGGATCTCTATATAAACATTTGCAACACGTGCATATTGGGCATCTCCATGTTTCTGGAAATGTGCTCGAACTTGTATGTGCCTGCCTTTGTTTTCAGACATTCTGGCTTTGACATCTCAGATTGCACTTGGATGTCCCATTTGAAATGTGCCTCCACAGGTTTTCCATAGAGCTCTAGACCAGACAAACTTTGGGCCAGTCAGGAAACAGATATGAAGATTACCAACAATACAAGACACAGTTAAGAGCTGGCTGGCTAGTCTGAGACCCATCTCTGATTGTGAGAAAAGACACCAGTCGTTTTTTTAAATTATTATTATTTGCCTGAAACCTCTGCTAATCTTTCAGCTATGTTTTTCGTTTGGATAGCAGCCACAGCTGGGTCCAATGTGGCATTTTTAAATACTGAGCATATAGATGGTGCTTGAGGCTGTTTGGCATATAGCCTTGTGTGAGTGAGAACTGAGTGATTCTGAACAGTGTGAGCTTAGGTTCGATGTGGGCTATTTTGATCCAGCTCACTGGGCATGGATCTAAGTGTGAGATGGTGGTATTGAGGCTGGCAATGGTATTCTCTAGTTGCTCCGTGGTTATTTTGGAGAAGATGTGCCATGTGAGGGGGATGGAACAAGGTGTGAGCATTGTTGGTTGGTGGTCGATGTGTAACCAGTTTTGCATGTCGTGTTCTGTAGGAAGTCTGCTATTGCTTCTGGAGATAAGTACTTGTACTTGTTCATTTGGATGGGGTTCTTGAGTAGTGACTTTACTATGTCATAGAGTTCCCCGGAGTGGTTTAGTGAAGCTAGGATAAGTTTGGAGTGGTATTCTTTCTTTGCCTTGTTGACTGTATCTTGGTATTTCTGTGGACTGAACATGTAGATCGTGCAATCGAAAGTGGACCTAGAGCTTCGCCATCTTCTTTCAAGTTGTTGGAGTATTTGTTTAGAGTCCTTTAGCTCTGCAGTGTACCAGATGGCTAAAAGGTGTTTTCTAGTGGCTTTCATCAATTGAGTTGCAATTGCCGCTCTGTAAATTGTTTGGTTTCAGTTGTGTATCAGGCTATCAACGTTCAGAAGCTCTTGGTTAAGCTGAGGAGATATTATGCATAGGAAGTCTTCCTTGTCCATATGTCTGAATCTTCTCTTGTGAGAGTGTGAGTGGTGGGCTTGCTGCTTTTTAACATATTCATAAATGACCTGGAAATGGGAATAATGAGTGAGGTGATCAAATTTGCAGATGACACAAAATTATTCAAAGTTGTTAAAACATAAGAGGATTGTGAAAAATTGCAAGAGGACCTTGATAAACTGGAAGACTGCATGTCCGAATAGCAGATGAAATTTAATGTGGACAAGTGCAAAGTTATGCAACTAGGAAACAACAACCCAAACTACAGTTACACAATGCAAGGTTCCACATTAGGAACCACCACCCAGAAGAAAGATTTAGGTGTCATTGTGGAGAATACATTGAAACCCTCCACCCAGTGCAACAGCGACCATGAAAGCAAATAAAGTGCTAGGAATGATAAGGAAAGGAATGGAGAATGAAACCAAGGATATTATAATGCCTCTGCATCGTTCCATGGTGCGACCGCACCTTGAATATTGTGTGCAATTTTGGTCACCATATCTTAAAAAGAATATAGCAGAATTAGAAAAGGTACAGAGAAGAGCCACCAAGATGGTAAAGGGAATAGAAAGATACCTCTTTGAGGAAAGGCTTAAAAGGTTAGAGCTTTTCAACTTGGAAAAGAGGCGGCTGAGGGGAGATAATGATAGAGGTCTATAAATTAATGAATGGAGTGGAACGAGTGCATGTAGATCAGTTATTTACGCCATCTAAAAGTAGAAAGACAAGGGGGACACACGATGAAGCTGCAATGTAACCCGTTTAAGACTAATAAGAGAAAATATTTTTTCACTCAACGCGTAATCAAACTCTTGACTTCGTTACTGGAGGATGTAGTGAAGGCTGTTAGTGTAGCTGGGTTTAAAAAAGGTTTGGACAAGTTCCTGGAGGAAAGGTCCATAAACCATTATTAAAGAGGACCCGGGAAATCTATTGCTTGCCCCGGGACAAGCATTGTGGAACCTGTGTGCCTTTTTGGGAACCTGCCTGGTACTTGTGACCTGGATTGGCCACTTTTAGAAAGAGGATACTGGGGCTTGATAGACCTTAGTCTGACCCGGTATGGCATTTCTTATGTTGAAGACTGAAGATACAGCTGGGCCTTGGGGGAGCTGAAATACAACAGTTTTATGGTCCGACCAAGGGACTGATGAGAAAGTGGGCAATAGGAGTTAGTGTGTGTTTAGAGATGAGAATGAGTTCGAGGAGGCCTCCCTTCTTGTGAGTGAGTTCATTGACAATCTTAGTGTATTCCAGTGCCTCCATTGCATCCCTACAAAAACTCGAGATTTTATGCAGGGCTGAGGATACGTTTGCATCACCTAGCAGCAGAATATGCTTGTTGTTTTTGGGCTGGTCACATATTGTCTGTAGGAGGATGGATAATTCATCAGCGGGTGCTGTAGGAGCCTGTATACTAGGCAAATCACAAATTGCTTGTTTGAAATTGTGATCATGTCTAGTCACCGTCCTGTAGTTGTGCTAGGGCAGTTTCTCCAAATGGGTGGGTTTTGTGCATACCATGACAGTCATGAACTTCACCTCTAAGCCATGGTATGTGGAGTATGATCTCAGCTACATGCATAATTTATCAAGGTGTGCTTGAAAATTCCTCTTAATTAAGCCAGTGGCACCCAGCACAATGGGAAATAACTCGGTATCTTTCTGCCACATTTTCTTGGTCTCAGACTGCATTTCTTGGTACTTGAATATTTTCACCCTCTCAATGCGATTTACAGAGTAGTTGCTTGGAACTGACACCTCTATAATCAATGCTGTTCTGGTGATTTTCTCCTTTACCGCTATATCCGGCTTCCTCGCATCCAGCTTTTTATCGGTCAGAAAGGGAGTATCCCAGGTGATCATAACCGCCTCATTCTCTGTAATTCTTTTAGGGTCATGATCCCAGTGCTTTTCAGGCACAGTGATGTTCTAGTGTTTACAGTTTCCAATGGATAAGGTGCACTACTTTATTGTGCCTTTCTATATAGAAATTTTCTGCTATCAGAACTTCACAGCCAGCAGTGAGGTGTGCTAGTATTATGGAACTGTAAGTGTTCCTTCACTAAGATGAAGACACCTCTGCCTCTGCGGTTCGTTCTTGGGCAGTTGAAGAGATTGTAGTTTGGTGATAGTAACTGATTCATTAGGACATTATCTGTGTTGGCAAACTAAGGGGTATGTTTTCTAAACCGTCTTAATGTTACCGGTATTAGTTGCAGTCTTACTGTGACGAATGCCATATAAGATAGTGGGTGTTCTGGTCTTAAGGTAGCATTTCCGGTTATCGCACGATAAAGTCCGTTATCCTGCGATAGAGGGAGCCGTGGCACGTTAACGCGCGTTAGCCTTAATTAGGCGCGCTGACCAGCAAATAGAGCAACAGAGGTGTAGCACAATGGTTAATGCAATGACTGCTAAAACAGGGGTCATGAATTCAATCCCCCAGTGGGCTTAATGAATAAGGCTATCTGAGGCATTACCCTTTACTTTAAATCAGTGCTGTCTGAGGCATTTTCTTTTTTAATTTAAATTAGTGCTGCCAGCAAACACACCCTCATAGTGCCATAACCTAAGGTGCCGCATAAGGCACCCCAAAGGGCACATTATAAAGTGCACTGTCCACCAAGGCACCTTATAATGTTCCCTTTAGGGCACCTTATAGGGCGCCTTAAGGTTACAGCACTGTGAGGGTGTATTTGTTGGCATCACTAATTTAAATTTATTTATTTACATTCTCTTATATACCACGCTATTCTGCATCAGTGCAGTTTACATTGAACAAACTGAAATTACATTGAACAGGGCATTATAACTTGGAGATAACTATTTTACAGGGAACATGGGCTATGGAGGGTTAAGTGGCTTGCCCAAGACCACAAGGAGCACCTGTGGGACTAGAAACCCCAGTCCTTCCGGCCCAAGGTTGCTGTCCTCTAGTGGGATTTGAACCCCTGACCTTCCGGCCTGAAGTACTTTGCCCCAACCACTAGGCCACTCCTCCACTCAATTAAATTAAAAAAGGAAATGCCTCAGACAGCCCTATCAAACAACACCACTGTGGAAACAAACCCATGACCTCTGTCTCCACAGTCAGTGAAGTAACCAGTTGGCTACATCTCTATAGCTACTAACAAACCCCTGGCTGGCTACAGAAGGACTGCAGATCACCAAACAAACTGTCTGCTGTAGGTTACCAGGATAGGGTTAACCCACCCGTACCCATGATGGGGAACTGACCGTGTGTGTTACTGGCACAGAGTAACTACAGACCGACACATTGTGGTGGTACTGTGCTCACCCTGAGGGCAAGGTGGGGCGCCCAGCACCAGGTCCGCAGCACCTGGCTTAGCTGAGATAGGCTATACTGCAGGTCTCCATCAGTGCTAGTGTGTGATAGGTAGTCCTTGCAGACACACCTAGGATACACCTGTGTCCATCCGTATTTCCCAGTCACATCTAGCCCTTGTGGACTATGATGCACCCAGAATAGTGCATATCCTGTGTGGGTGCCATGAAGGGGGGTGTTTGGACCCATAGACGGATTATGTAGCACCACCCAACCCACCCTCTGGGGCTCAGGGTGGGGGACAGGGTCTCCCACCAACAGATCTACATTCTACATCCCTGCAATGGTGGCAGTAGAGGGGACCATCAACACCAGTCCTGCTGGGGAACAGGCACGCTACAGGGCAGTCAATGCAGATCTGTAAACATCCATAAGGCAATGGAAGACAGACAGTAGGCCTGGAAATGCTCAGCTGCCCCACACCACTATCTGACATTCTCCAGCCATACACATACTAACTGCAGACAGTCTGCTAGCTAGTTCATAGTGCATGTTTCTGGAGGGAATGTGAGCACACGCACCAAGCAGATAAGTCAGTGATTGGGCCCCAGAAAAGAGAACCCATAAATATCACTTAAGAGAAATATAATATACCACTATGGGGGAACCTAGCCATGCCGTGGACACGGCTCAGTCAGGGTGAGAGTGACCTCCCAGCAGGACATGCTGTGGCCACCCTGTCCGTGCAGGTGGTGGCCGGGCACTACAATGTCCCAGCCATTTCCCTATACCCTCTGCAGATGCATCCTGCCCAGGCCACCCTGTCCGGGCCATGCCCACAGTACCTTGCTCCTCATTATGCACATTGGCAGGCTAACACTGGAAACACTGCAAGCAGTGTGGGCTGAGTAAGGTGTAGGCAGCCACAACACACTGGATAGACAGACACACACTCCCACACCTATGCCAGCATTGTGCAAATATAGAGGCTTTTGGCAGCCCTGGCCACCACACCAGTCCTGGGCACAGTGCAGGCATGGCTATGGTACGCAATACTGTAGGAGTCACTCCCCAGGGTGGTAAACACTGTCAGACACAAGTCCTGTAGCACACTCCACAGACATCAGAAAGGTTGCTATGATGCAGCTCAATCAGCAAATTGTGCTTAACTTAGGAATTTATATCTGCCATTAATCATAGCAACCTTTTGATATATGTGTAACGTATTCCCAAGTTTAGGGCGGCATTGCTAAGGTATGCAAGTGCTAAAATTGGGAGATCCTGCTGCGCGCAGGGCCCAACAGCCTGACTCTCCATGAGGCTTTGTATAGTGGAGTGTGGGTGTGGGTGTTTATGCCCCTGTAGGCCACTGCTCTAGGGCAGAGGTTCCCAACTCTGGTCCTTGTGGGCCAAACATTGTTCAGGTTTTCATGCTGTCCCTAATGAATATGCATGAGATACATTTGGGGCGGCGCATACTAATGCAGCACAGGCATATTTATTAGGGAAAGCATGAAACCTGAATGGTGTTTGGCCCTCCAGGACTGCAGTTGGGAAACTGCTGTAGGGATTGCACATGTTTATGGTGTCTGTGCTCTGTAGGGTAAAATATAGGCGTTTCAGGCATGTTTATTTTATCTGCAATAAAGGTTCCGTCTTTATTACCATGGTTTAGTACTGGGTAAAATATGGGGAAAGGGTTGGCAGGAGCCACAGCTGGGATTTGAACTTGTGATTTTCTGCTCTTTAACACACTGGCTGTGTGTACTGCACCACACTGTTTATGTTTGTTTATGTTTATTGAATTTGATATACCGCTGAGGAAAATACATCGCAGCGGTTTACATAGTAGAATTAAATTAGGAAAAGAAAAGGAAGTTACAATGTAAGACAGGAAAGC
Source organism: Ichthyophis bannanicus (assembly GCA_033557465.1). Lineage (NCBI taxonomy): Eukaryota > Metazoa > Chordata > Amphibia > Gymnophiona > Ichthyophiidae > Ichthyophis > Ichthyophis bannanicus. The sequence continues at coordinate 1,840,864,522 of CM066032.1, forward strand.
AAAAGAGCAGAATCATACAACAGGACATGATGGGGAAGGGAGGAGGATAGAGCAGAGTGGATCACACAAAAGGATTGGGGAGGTCAAAGGCACGGGCAAAGAGGTGAGTCTTGAGGTTTTTTTTGAAGGTGGAATGTTCGGGTTCAAGTCTGATAGAGGAGGGCAGGGAGTTCCATAAAGCGGGTGCCAGGAAGAAAAATGCAGATGCACGAGTGGACTGAAGTCGAGCAGAGGAGGGTGAGGGAAGATAGAGGCGGTTAAGATGGAGAGAACGGAGGGAATGGGCGGGGGCATGCAAATGTACGAGATTAGACAGGTACTGGGGTGTACGGGTGTAGATGACTCGATGAAGAATTACCAGAATTTTATAGTGGATACAGGACTGAATAGGCAACCAGTGTAGATGGATGAGGAGGGGTGTGATGTGATCACGGATGGAGGCATGAGAGATCAGACGAGCTGCGGTGTTTTGTATAAGTTGAAGACGGCGGAGGTGGACATTAGGGAGACCGGCTAAGACAGAGTTACAGAAATCAAGGCGGGACATGACGAGTGAGAGGAGGAGAGTGGTGAGGGCTGAGGGGGAAAGGAAAGGTCGAATAGCCCGGATTTGGCGAAGATAAAAGAAGGAAAGCCGAGAGATATGTGCAATATGATCACGGAAGGTTAGTGTAGGATCGAAAAGAACGCCAAGGTAACGGAGAGAGGAGACTATGGGAACCGGGGAACCAGAGAAAGAAGGGGAAAGTGTGGGTGGAGAAGCATCCCGAGTGAACCGCATAGCAAGAGTTTTGGTGAGGTTGAGGTGTAAGCAGTGAGTAGTGAGCCAGTTGGCGACAGCAGTAAGACAGGTGTTGAGAGGAGAGAGATCAGGTGAGAGGGGAGAGGTGTGATAAAGGAGAAGTAAATCATCAGCGTAGTAGTAAGCAGATATCCCGTGTTGTTGGACTAGGAGGGCAAGAGGTGTGAGAAAGATATTGAAGAGGAGGGGTGCTAAGACTGAACCTTGAGGGACCCCACAGAGAAGGGGGGTAGGCTTAGAAGTAGTAGAGGAAGAGGGGGCAGAGGAAGAACGGACGGAAAAGGACCGGGAGTGAAGAAAGGAATGAAACCAGTGAAGAACAGTACTGCAAAGACCTGCATCACGGAGATGGGCAAGGAGCAGGGAGTGATCAACAAGGTCGAAAGCGGCTGATAGATCAAGGGAAACCGCCACCGAAAGGTCACCCCGATCGTGAGCAGAGTGGAGTTCATTTAAGAAGCCTAAGAGAACTGTTTCAACACTGTGACCGGGTCTGAAGCCTGATTGACGGGGGTGTAGAAAGTGAGTAGAATCAAGGAAGGAGGATAGTTGGGAGAAGACAACTTTCTCGAGGATCTTAGATAAAAAAGGAAGGTTAGAGACGGGGCGATAATGTGCGGGTACAAGTGGGTCAAGTGAGGGCTTTTTTAGGATAGGACGAACCAGGGCGTGCTTCCAAGGTTGGGGGAAAATACCAGAAGAAAGGCTTGAGTTAATTAGTGTAAGAGCTGGGGGAAGAAGGGCCAGGGAGGGAATGAGGAGCCAGGAGGATGGAATAGGGTCAAGGGTACAGGAAGTCTTCTTGGAAGAAGATAGTACTGCAAGGAGCTCTGGGGGGGGGGTGAGTGGATGGAAAGAGTGCCAGGTGTGAGACAATTGGGAAAGAGGTGGAGGAGAGCAGGGAGAGGGACTGGAAATTGGGGGAGGGCAGAAAGGGAGGGAGTGCCGAAGATCGGTTACTTTAGTGCTGAAGTAAGTTGCCAGTTGAGAGGGGGTAGGTGAAGGAGCAGGAAGGAAAGGAGAGGTGTGAGACTGGAGAGAGGTAAGGGAGCGAAGGACAGAATAAAGGTGACGGGTCTGGTTTGGTGCAGAAGAGATAGCGGTAGAGTAATAGTTTTGTTTGGCTTCGTGGACCTGGGATCTGTAATAGGAGTGAGCAGAGCGGAAGCGGGAAAGGGAGAGTGAGGAAGTAGCCTTGCGCCATCGGCGTTCTGCACGACGGAGCTGAGATCGGAGAAGGAGGAGACCGGGATGAAACCAGGGCTGGGAGGGACAAGGTTTGGATGACCGAGGGCGGAGAGGTGCAATCAGATCCAAGGCTGATGAAAGGGAGGAGGACCAGGTGGAGGCCTGAGAGGAAGGGGAGAGAAGGGGGAAATCAGTTGGGAGCAATTCAGACGCGGGAGGGAAGTGTTGTGGAGTTTCTGAGGAGATATGCCGAGTATAGGGAATCGCAGAGGGGGGAGAGAGTGAGAGGAATTGGAGGAGGGGGAGTTGGAGGGCGAAATGGGGGAGGAGAGAAGGCATTGAAAGGTAATGCAGAGATGGTCAGTCCAAGGGAGGGGAAAAGCGTGGAAGGACTGCAGAAGGTAAAAGGAGGTAGAGGGAGAGAGAAGAAGATCAAGGGTATAGCCAGCGGAGTGAGTCGGAAAGGAGATATGCTGAAGAAGGGACAAATCATGTAGGAGAGAAGTGAAGGAGTGGTCCCTGATAGAGACAGGGGGAGCAAGATGCAGATTGAAATCTCCAGCGATAATCAGTTGAGGGTAGGCTAAGGACAGATCGGTGATTGAAGAAAGAAGGAGATCCCATAGATCGGGGCGGAGGGCTGGAGGAACATAGAGAAGGAGCAGGTGCAAAGGGGGGGTGTAATGGAGTTTCAGGAGCAAAGCTTCTGGGTAGCGCAAGAGGGGGGAGGTAAGGGATGTGAAGGGGATGGAAGAGTGGAAGAGAGCCGCTACACCACCGCCTGAGCGGCCGAGACGAGGGGTAGAGACGCCAGTAAAATCTGGTGGAAAACAGCGGGCTAGGAGCGCGTCTTCCCCCTCTTTTAACCAGGTTTCGGTTAGAAGTAAGATGTCAAGGGAATTGTGAGAAACAAGGTCGGAAATAAGAAGTGTCTTGGGGGGGCGGAGCCTGATGTCCAGCGGGTAAGACGCTTCGCGCTGAAGCTCCCGAGAGGCCTACTTAGAATCCTGACTTAATACCTATACAAACTTACTATTTCGCTCCGGGCTGACCGGGGTACCTCGGGGGGGATGGCGGCCCATAAACCAGCGCGCTTGGACTTCGGGTCTCCTTCTTCTTCTCACAGAAAACGCTCCAAAACAGAGGTGTCCTCCCCACAGAAGATGGTTCCATTTCGTGAAAACCCCGAAATGCACCTGGAGATTTTGGAGGAACTACGCGGCGTGAAGGAATTGGTGCAGTCCAATGGAGAAGCGCTTAGAGCCATGCGAGAAGACTTTGGAGTGCTCCAGGACCGACTTGAAAGTCTCTCATTACGGCAGGACAATATGGCGGGGGTCCTCGACTCGCACGCGGTGCGCTTGGGCGCACTGGACAAGGCTGAGCGCCAGATACAGAATCTTCAAAAGGAGTTAGAAGATAGCAATAATCGAGCCCGTCGCAACAATGTGAGGCTCATTGGAATACCGGAGGGGGTGGAAGCGGGAGATATGAGAGAATTCCTGCTCAAAACTCTTCCCTCCTTGCTGAAGATCACCTTTCATAAAGAACTGGAAATCGATCGTGCACACCGTGTTCCTACCCACATGGCGCTCAACCGAACGACCCCCCGGCCTATTATCTTTCGCTTGCTACGATATCAACAAGTGGAACAAATTTTAAATGCTGCCCGGGCGAACCATCATTTGGAATTTGAAGGTCATAAAGTCTCCTTCTTCCCTGATTTGGCGAAGCCTACCGTTGATCGACGGAAGAAACTCCTTGCTTTTCGCCCTCGACTTCAACAGCTACAGGCTCGCTTTGGCCTGCTGTATCCCGCGAAGCTCCGAGTGACTCTCCACAACCAAACCAGGACATTCGAAGATCCTGATCTACTATCAACATTTTTAGACTCCAAAGAAGCAGAGCAGATGCGCTAATCCAACGACGTGGACTTTTATTTGCCGGCTCTGTCCGCCATTTTGAAGGGCCCGATGCGGCGGTCATAGTCAAGCACAGAGACTACCTGGACTTTCTTTCTTTCTTTCTATGACTTTTGTTTTGTGGTCTCCTATCCCTCCATGATGTGTGCCTCGGTCGGATTCGGAGCACGCACAGTCCTACAGGTTATATGTTTTTTCAATTTCGGCCTTCTCTGGGGCTTCTCCCCGCAGACACATGGTCGCCAGTAATTTTTGGGGTTCTGCTTCTTCTCTACCGCGCTGCGGTTTTTCTTTTTTAATGTGGGGCGCTTCATTGTATTATCTAAGCTTATTTTCTTTTATGCCATATGTACAGCCAGATACAGTCAATATGAGGGACATTGTGAAATTAGGTGCGCTATCATGCTCAGAATTTTTAACTTGTCTGAATGGCTTTATGTAAAATCTTATCACTCAACGTAAAGGGCATTAATAGTCCAATCAAAAGAAAGAAAATCCTTAGCTATCTTAGCCATGAGCATGCTGATTTAGCGTTTCTTCAGGAAACGCACTTAAACTCTGCTGAAACACTGAAACTCAATGTTAAGCCTTACATGGTGGCTGCCTATTCTCCCGCCGTTTCCAAACGGTGCGGGGTAGCCATTCTGGTTAAGAAATCTTTGCAAGCTACTGTAATTGCTACTAGCGCTGACAAGGAGGGTAGATGGGCCCGAGTACATCTTAAGGTTGGAGATAGTGAATTTACATGTATTTGCATTTATGCCCCGAATGTGGACAACCCTGCTTACTATGCAAGTATTGCGCAGTTGGCACAGGCCTCTGCCAATACTCCATTAATACTTGGTGGTGACTTTAATCAAGTGTTAGACCCTCTGATAGATAGACAGCCGCCTAGAACGAGTAGTCCACCCAAGAGTCTTGCTACCCTTACAGCTCTGATGCAAGATCTTGCGTTGGTAGATATATGGAGGCTGCTTCACCCCTCCGACTTAGAGTTCACTTTCTTTTCTGCCCCCCATCACTCCCAATCTAGAATAGATTTCTTTCTCATTTCCAAAGCACTGATTTCTCAAGTAGACACGACTAGGACTCATCCTCTCCATATTTCAGATCATGCTGCCATATCTTTATCATTACGTGTCACTGCGCGGGACGATTCTCCCCGAGCTTGGTTTTTTGATAGATCCCTACTGGGTCAAAAAGATTTTCAGGTTGATATAAAGGCCGCTATCCAAGATTATTTTCATTTTAACTCACCCCATGACACAGCGGGCTGGGCTTGGTGGGAGGGTTTTAAAGCATCTATCCGTGCCACTATAACTAGCTATCAAATTCGGCAGGGGAAACAAAGAAAGCAGCATTTACTGATTCTAGAGCAGCAGATACAAGCTGGGGAGCGTCTCCTCACGTCCCGTACTGACCCATGTATTTTACTCCGTTTACAACGCTTGCGTTTTCAATACAATCAGCTTTTGTACACTGCTGCTGTTAAAAATATTGAATCACAACAAGGGCTATATTATCGGGAAAATAATCGTGCTGGCAAATTATTAGCAAATGCCCTAAAAGGTCGAAAAGAAGCCAAGCGTGTTACCGCCCTCCGTAATCCGTCGGGGGGGGGGGCTTGGTCACTAAAGATACCGAAATCTTAGAACTCTTTCGTGATTTTTATACTCGGCTTTATCAATCTGAATGTGATTTTGAGCCAGATGTATTTGAACGCTTACTTTCAGGGGTACAAAGACCGACCCTATCTGACGAAGATAGAGTGGCCTTGGACACACCATTTACTGTCTCAGAAATTCATTCTGCTATCAAGAAATGTGCCTCAGACCGAGCCGCAGGCCCAGACGGTCTCCCTGCTGAATTCTACAAAACCTTTCACGCTGACTTAGCTCCAGTTTTGAAAATTTATTTTTCTGCTCTGGCCGAGGAGGGTTCTCCTTCTGGGTCCTTTTCAATGGCAAATGTAGTAGTTTTTGAGAAAGAGGGGAGGGACCCGCAATTAACAGCTAATTATCGTCCAATTTCCCTCCTAAACGCGGACTATAAAATCTTTGCCACCATTCTCTCTACCCGGCTCTCGGATAGGATGCCTACCTTAATACACCCAGATCAATGCGGTTTCATTCCTGGTAGATCAACTGCTGACAATGCTCGGACTCTATGCCATGTACTGACTACCGCAGTTAATCTTGATCGCCCATTTGTTGGCCTCTCACTTGATGCTGAGAAGGCCTTTGATCGCTTAGAGTGGCCCTTCCTGTTTGCAGTCCTCCGCTGGTACGGATTCGGGGAAGGTTTTCTCCGTTGTCTTCGCACCATGTACGCACAGCCTACAGCCAGTATATGTGCCAATGCTTTAAAGTCTCAGCCTTTTCCCCTTCAACGCGGCACTCGCCAGGGATGCCCACTGTCTCCACTTCTCTTCGATCTTGCACTCGAACCCTTGGCTTTACTAATCCGGCAATCGGAGGAGATTCATGGAGTCCCCTTCACCCATAGGGAAATCAAAATTTCAGCGTATGCTGATGATCTTATGCTTTTTGTCTCTATAGACTCAGTACCGGCTGTCCTAGAGCAAATTGGTAAATACTCACAACTGTCCGGTTATAAGATCAATTGGACCAAGTCGGTAGCCTTTCCATTAAATCCTTTGCTTCATCAGGCAGATATGCAACCCTTCCCCTTTTTATGGCAACCTCGCATGGTCAAATACCTTGGGGTTCACTATTGTTCTCCTTTGGAAGACACTATCTCCTTTAATGCCAAAGACTTAACCTCTAAAGTCCGGGCGCTTACTCACCGCTGGACTCCTTTAACACTTACCTGGTGGGGTCGATTAGAAACCATAAAAATGATGATTGTTCCGAAAGTGAATTATATCTTAGAAATGTTGCCCTGTCTCTTCCCTCGACGTATATATAAAGATATAGAGGGCCTTCTGACTAGATACTTGTGGCAAAACAAGACACCTAGGATAGCGAAACATAAGCTGCAAGCAGATAAGGAAAATGGGGGTGTTAGATTCCCTGAAGTATCATCAATCTTTTCTTCTCAAACAAGGCGCTCGTTGGCTGGAAGATCCAGTACCGAGTAGACCTGTGTGGCTAGACATAGAAGAAGACCTTTGCAAACCGATTCCTCTTACTTTTCTCCCTGGTATGACTCTCCCATCAGACTCCCACTTTCCACCAATGCTTTTAGACACCTTAGGTGCCTTTAATAATCTCATGCAATCTTTAGACTCCCGACTCTGTCCGTTAGACAAGCTCCCACTTTGGTACAACACTCGATTTCGAATACAAAATAAGCCGATGGCGTGGAGCCCCTGGTACACTAGGGGCATTTGGATTCCTAGTCAGTTGTTCCATGAAGGTCGCTGGAAAACTTTTAGTGAATTGCAAATTGAATTTGGTCTCCCAGCGAAACACTACTTTCAGTTGGTGCAACTTCAGCATTGCCTTCGGAGTGCTAAGGTGCTCCCGCCATCGGCCTCCCCTACACAAGGTTGGTTGGAGACTATCCGATCTATCGGTAGTTCACCGGGTGTAGCATCCAATTTTTACAAAACCTTATGTAATGCTATAACTAGGTATACCCCTATAGCGCAGAAAGCATGGGAGAGAGAATTGCATGTGACTTTGACCCCGGAGCAATGGAGCCTTGTCTGGAGTAGAGTGACACGGGTCTCCCGATCCGCCTCACTCACTCAGACACTCTTCTTTCTAGCCCACCGGTGTTTTTACACTCCTGACAGATTAGCCAAATGGAACACTACTCAGGGCAATAGTTGTTGGACATGTCATGCGGCCATTGGTTCACTACCTCATGTTATGTATGAATGTCCCGCACTACAGTATTACTGGCGTCGGGTCTGGGGTCGTATCCAGTCTATTTTGCACTTTCAAGAGCCCCTTTCTTGGAGGATAGTGGGACTTCGCTCAGCTGCGGGGATCCCCTCTCTTCCAAAAACGGCTTACTTCCTTTTGGACTTTATGCTTGGCATTGCTATTTCCCTAATTACGAAATACTGGAAAAATAGCTCCCAGCTGAGCCCCAATGAATGGTGGAATCATGTCTGTCTCTACAGTAAATATGAACAAATACCTCGTATGTTTGCTTCCCCCATTCAGACTCCTCATCATCGGTCTAAATGGAAGATGCTCAATGACTATGTACATTCTGCTCAATGCTCTCATCTGACTGTCTAAATTTGTATATATCTTTGTCCCATGATTATTCTGTATCGCAGATACTCTTTTGATTGTTTTGATGTATAATCACTGTTGTTTGGAAGCGCTCACATGCTGACATAATCAGCTAGAGAAGAAGCGTGGGGGTGGGGGGTAATTGGGTTTACTTTTCTTTATTGTATAATTGTTTTGTCTCCTTTGGTGTGTTGTTTCTTTTGTTTGTTGCAAAATGAAAATAAAAGTTTAAAAAAAAAAAAGAAGTGTCTTGGAGCGAAGGGAACGGCAATTAAGGAGACCAAAGCGGAGAGAAACAGGTGATGACCGGGATGAAGAGGGGTGAGGAAGGGAACTAGGGGATAGTGAGCTGGGCAGGCACAGGAGAAGATTTGAAATGGAACGGAAAGCAGAGCCGTGACAGGTGTGCAAACGGGTAAGGGGGAGAGGTCGGTTGCCCCAATGCACCGGGATAGGAGGCATAGGGGAAGAGAAGTTGCAGACAGTAATTGGCGAAAGTGGGGTGCCAGCAAGGGGCAGTAAACTTACCGGAGCAGTAGTGGAGTGAACCAGGGAGGAAATCCACAGAACCCGAAGAGGACCGAGTAGGGCCAAGCCAGTAATCAGACAGATCGCAGAAAGGACTGAGAGGTGCGCCCTACAGGAGCCGCCCCAAGGAGCGCACCTAAGGAGCACGGCGTGCTCCTTAGGTGCGCTCCTTCGGTGCGCGCCCCTGTCGCGCGCCGCGGCGACGAGCGCCGCCGGCACGCTGTTTAAATAGTGAGGGCTACCTCTGGGAGCGCGACCACAGGGACAGCTCTTTCCCTGGGGATACCATGACTGTTCGTCAGACAGACTGTCTGTTGCATTGCACGGCACCCACCTAAACGGGGCTAGGCCATGCTCTACTGTGGGCAGATGCCACTGCCCCCTCCGGCACCAGAACCCCTCCGCCACCATGCTGCCTTGCCATTATGCCGGTGGTGCTGGTGGTGCGCAGTCCCAGGCCATCCAGTATGCCGGTAGGCAGCTGCCTATGGTGTGGGTTCTCGGGTAAGGGTGCCTACATGGACATGCGTGCTTACCCCCCCCCCCCACACCGCCTGCCAATGTTCTGTGCCCTTGGGGGTACCTGCTGGGTAATCTCCCCTGTCACACTGTGGGACACACACTCATGCCCATGTTGGACCCTCATCAGTTGCTGTCTTGCTGCTTTACAGTTCGGCATTCCTATGTGCCTCCTAGGCATCTGCCTAGCCCGCACTGTGCCCCAGCTGGACCACAGCATGTGCCACCTGCAGCCCCCTGTATCCCTTTTACAGCATCAGTACAGTTGCCGTTTCCTACGTGCCAATTCTGCTGTTGCTGCACATGTGCACGCCATAACAAACCTGCCCAATCTAAACGACAGTTACCCTGATCAGCGCTATTTCAATGTGGGATCATTCACTTTGTAGGGGGACAGAGCATAGACCCTTCCAAACATGATATCTTAATTTATACGCTTTGTCAGTAGTGTTGCTTTATGTTTATCATTAATATCACTATTGGCCAGCTTGGTTATTGGGATTTTAGATGTGGTTCTGGTCCTTTTATATGTTTATTTGCCTGTTTGTTTCCTGCACATCTATCACAACTATCACTTTTCTGGATTTCCCTGCCTTTGCTGCACATTGCTGACTGAAATGGTTTCTCTTTCCTGCAAATGTGCTTTAAATCAAGGATTTCACTGGCGTTAGTGTTCAGACCCGGATTTCACAGCGTTAGTTTGCCTGGAACCTCTCCCCTCCCACTCTCCACCCATTTACCCCTTCTCTCCACCCTCTGGGAAGCCTTACTCCACCCTTCAGACCCGGATTTCACAGCGTTAGTGTGCCTTAACACTGCCGTTGCGTTATCGCGCGATAAGTGACGTTATTGCGCGATAATGTTACATTATCGTGCGATAATGTCACTTATCGCACGATAATACCACCGCTGCGACGTTAAGACGGTTTAGTAAACATACCCCTAAGACTCGGTAACATACAGTTCAAGGTCTTGATCTTGGAGGTAGTCAGATTGTAAGGAGACCTTGTTGCAAGTGGAACGAGCATTGAGAACGCATCTTAGTTCGGGATGGCTTGACAGATGATAATATAGTATATGATGGCAGATAAAGACCAGCATGGTCCATCTATTCTGTGTATTATCTGGGCAATAGTAAAACAAGGATGGTGGTGTATAATTGGAATAAGGCTCCCACAAGAGGTGAAGGAGAAGGTGCTCATAATGAGTCATGAGATGTAAGCAAAGCAAGTAGGAGATGTAATACGGCCATGGTGACTGCACTGCCATTCAGTGGAAGGTAATAGTATTTATTTATTTAAAGCTTTTCTATACTGCGCTCTTTAAAATCAGTGCGGTTTACGAGTAACATTTCTTTGTACAAAGCAGGGAGGGCCTGCTTTGTACTTACATTGAGCAGGTATTGCAACTTGGATTTAGAACTGGGGTAACTATATACAAGCTGAGCTTTGTCTCACTGAGCTGTTGTAGAGACATGGCGTGCTCAAATAACTATGTACAAGGTTGACAGTTATGTACAATTATTTTGTTGCTATAGGTCAGTGGTTCTCAACCCAGTCCTCTGGGGACACCCCCCCCCCCCTCCGCCAGTATGATTTTCAGGATATTCATGATGAATTTGCATGAGATAGATTTGCATACAATGGAAGTAGTGCATGCAGATCTATCTCATGTATATTCATTGTGGATATCCTGTAAAACTGACTGGCCTGGGGGTCCCAGAGAACTGAGCTGAGAATCACTGCTACAGGATGTATCGTAAGTTTGTATAGAAAAGCTCAGAGTGTTATTGTTTTCCAGTATTCAGTCTTCAGATGCGAAACAGATTGTGGGTTGGATGCCTTTTACCTAGGGTACTGGTGTGTGCTGAGAGGGAAGGATGTTGGAGTTTATCAAAGGGTGATGTAATGCTAGTTCTTGGCTCTGTTTCCAGGCTAAGAAGCGTTAGCGTTGTTCCTGCTCTTGAGGCTACCCAAGGGCCACGCCTAAGAGCCTTTTAACAAGGCCCTTAGGTTTGGGCATATCTGAAGTGCTGTGCTCTTTTAAATGCTAAGTCTGATTTGCAGTGGGGGCAGGCCTACCTTTTGGTTGTGCCCTGGAGCGGCATTGCTGAGTGTGTCATCAGGTGCTGGAAGATAATCACGCCTGAAGCGCTCTGCTCTTTTAAATGCTTAATCTGATGTTGTTGTAAAGGGAAGGCGAGGGTCAGAGGCAAGAGAGTTAGTCAAGTGGGCATAATAGTCTTGTTTGGCAAGTGTTATGGCTGATTAGAAAGAGGCAAGCATGAATTTGATGTTTAGAAAGTCCACAAGGGTGCGGGATTTGAGTCAAAAGTGTTCAGCTGAGCAGGCACAGGAATGTAGGTTGCAGGTAGTTGAAGACAGTCAGGGCTGAGTTACAGTATACCTCACAGAACGTAGCATGGGAGAAGCAAGAGCATCTAGAGCAGAGGAGAGTTCAGTTTTATAGGAAGCTACTGCCTCATCAACAGACTCAGATGACACAGTGGAGGAAAGAGGTGATAAGACGGTAGTGGAGAGAGCCAATGGGTCGATAACATAAAGATTTCTAAAGAAGTTGGGGGAGACTGGGCGAGACTGAGGTGGGGGTTGATGAAGAGTGAAGCTTAGCAGGTGGTGATCAGATAAGGCACAGACATTTCAGGGTAAACAATTAGAGAAGACGACAAGGTCAAGGCAGTAGCTGTGCTGGTGAAGGGTCAGTACAACAAAGCTGGAGGTTGAATTAGGAGGTAAGGGAATGGAGCTTCAAAGCATAAGGGCTAGAGCGGTTATCAGCATGAATGTTAAAATCCCCAAGAATAAGGGATGAATCCAGAAAGAAAGAAAATGAGTCAAATACCACAGGGATCGTCCCTGTCATCAATACTATTCAACATCTACATCCAGCCCATATGCAGGATCATCAAACAGCACAACATACAATATCACCTGTACATAGACGATATCATGGTGTACACTCCAATTGACCTGAGCACCCCTGACATAACCTCAGTGACCAAAGGGCATGTTTACTAAACTGCGGTAACGTAGCAGCAGCTACGTTAAGGCACGTTATGTGCCGTTAAAGCGCCTTAACGTTACATTCTGTAACGTTAAGGCGCCTTAACGGCACATAACGTGCCTTAACGTTCCCGGCCGCGTTAAGGCCAGAAAAGGATGAATATAGGGCGGAGAGGAGGGGTCAATGGGCGTGGAGTGAACAGGGAGAGGCCCCTTCACATGAACGTGGAGAAATTAAGGGCTGAATCCTAACGCAACTGAAAACCTGGCGTTAGCAGATATTTGCAAGAGAGAGAAACCATTTCAGTGTCAGCAATGGTGATAGCAGTGCTTCATTTGCAGCAACAGCATTGTGCCCTGGTACGAAAGGCCACTATGGTGATGGTGCAAATGGGGCATGGGGGCTGCAGGCGGGACCTGCAGTGAGGGCTACTGGGGCATAGGGTGGACTAGGCGGTTGCCGAAGTGGCACATAGGAATGCAGAAAATGGAAACCAGCAAGACAGCAACTGGCCAGGGTCAGACATGTCCATGAGTCTGTGTCCCACAGTGTCCCATCCAGGGGACATCACCCAGCAGGCACACCAAGGGGTGCATAACATTGACAGGCGGTGCCGGGGGAAGTGTGGACATCTATGTAGTGTCATGCAGCGAGGGCTGATGAGAGCCCAGTTGAGAGGAAAAAAGGTGTTTTTCACAGAGAAAAAGACTTGCAATATTCCCAGGAACCAGCTAGAGGGAGCAAGAGTGTCTTCAGGGAGACTGAAGAGCCACGCCCAGCTGGTCACGAAAAAATGCCAACCAGCTTCCAATCCTCGAAGGCAGGAGGGCTTCATAAGGGGAGTGTGGAAGACTGGAAGAGAGGAAGGAGAAGAGGCAGCACAGGCAACAGACGAAGCAGCAGCAGAAGTAGAAGCCCAAGCAGAAGCAAGGGGAGAATCACTGGCAGCACCAAGAGAGAGAGGTGGAAGTGGAACCCTGACTACTCTAGTGCTAGAGAATTCCCAGGAGGGAGAGGTGATTTCTCAGGAGCTGAGGAAGGACCTAAGGAGGTGTCAGCTCAAGCCAAACCGAGAGCTGTTTGCCCTCAGAGGCAAAAGCCCTGCTGTAACTGCAACCCTAAGCCAAACAAGAATCAGCTGGAGAAGCCAAACCACACTGAGTCAGAAAGCCAGAAGTTGGGCTTGTACAGAGGCAGGCCTTCACCAGGAGAAGGAAGTCAAAGGCTACAGGGTAAGCCTAACCTGCATAGAAAAGGATTTCACCAAGCGGCTGCCTGAGAAAGGCAGGCAGTGGAAGAAAGCCGGTTACTTGAGGATTGCTGCCATACAAGGTATGAGAAATGTATGCCTAATAAGAAAGTTGTGAATGGTAAAAGCTATGATAAAGCTGCTATAAAGCCTCTAAGGAAAGAGGGTACTTTAAAGCCTAACACAGCACGTGGCCGACGCCCTAGGCTAGGCCAAGGACATTGGGACTTGTGATAAGGAAGCTTATCATAGCTCAGGAAGGAGCTATAGAAAAGGTGAAGTGTCTCTGAACAAGCAACCTGTCAGTTCTGGTAGAAATAAGAAAACAGAATTTTCCCATAAAAGACTACCAGTCCCAGAATGCACCAGGTTTCCAACAGCCAATAGAGGAGCTGAAGTGGGGAAACGTGTGTTCAATCAGGAGGGCTATGAGGTAATCCCTAAGCACTCATCTCAAAGGGCAGGGCCTGATTCAGCACAGCTGCGCTGTGTTAGGGAGGAGCACTCATCTAGGCAGAATAAAGGTAGAGTTTATTCTACAGAGAATCATCCTCAGTATCCTGAGAATCAGCTTGAGTTTGATCATCTCCATCATCAGGAGGATCATCAGAAGCAGAAGCCAAACCGGACGGACAGAGAGGGAAAGAAACCCTTTGGAAGAAAGAGGAGAAAAGCCTTTGAGAGGTCTAGAAGAGTCCAGAGCAGTACGTATACTGGGAGGCATTCCAAGGGCCAGCATACACCATTGGACTGGGGAAAGCCAGAGGAATGGTGCTGCAGAGCTAGGAATCTCCAGACGATACCTGTGAGGGAGACGGCTGCACGTGGAAGGGACCCTAAGACCTGTGCCAGAAGGTATGTGAAGAGAGATCCAGTGTCCAGGGATCTGGATTGGAAGGCTGGACATAAGAACTGGACTACATACTGGCCAGGCTATATAGAGAGGAACTCTAACAGCAATGGAAGCTCAGGTATGAACACTGATCTATGCCCTAGCTATAACCTTGAAAGACAGCAGGGAAACAAGTATTCTCCTGAAAGTGCTCCATTGAGAGATTCATCTGTGCCAATCCATGATATTGAACCCATGCTTGTTGAAGAAGAGGGAATAATAGCAGATGAAGATTCTGTTTACATGGACTGCTCTCTGTCTAAACTCCTTTGGTAACTTTCTGTTACAAAGTACAGCAACCATCACAAAGAAATAAAAAAACGTGTTCTTTAATCTACTCAGAAAAGCTCCTGAAGCAGGATTTGACCCACACAGTAGAAAGCAAGCCAGCTAAGGGGTTTCAGCTGGATAACTGATAGCAATTGAGCCTTACCTAATTGCTTGTGAGCTAGGAGAGAATCACTTCTGAATCTATGTGGGAAGATATAAGAAGTTAACCTGAAAAGAACAGTTTTTTTTCTCTTTGTAGCTTTTGGTTTGTTGTTTGATACTTGCTAAGAGGATATTAGCTAAGCCTACAGAAAAAGACCAGTTTGTTATCAACCAGGTCTTTATTTCTTTTGCTTTGATTGCCTGACAAGTTCAAAGGTTGTTTTCCTTATTTTGTTTTTTCCAAGTTTAACACTGAAAGCAAGTAACCTGATTTATGTGCTACCAAGCATATCTGTGTTGGGAGAAATAATCCCATAAATAAATAAATATCTTATTGGCTTTACACTTGAGCACAACTAAATTATTGTCAGCAGCTGTGTCTGGTGTGAATGAACTGCATTGCCCACAATCCCTTGCAAATCATACAGAAATATGCACTTGCCAAGACTGTGAAGATTCTCACCCAGGCAGCCGTCTGACAGACTTGCTACAGAAAATATACAAAACCCCTGAATGTGTTTTACAAGAAACCAGGGATAAAGAATCAGAGCTTTCTGATATCGAGCCAATGCAAGTGGAACTGGCAGGAGATTTATCTGACCAAGAGATGGACTGTACACTTTGCATTTCTGAAAGTTTAGAGTCACTGCCAGACTTGTGATTGGGTGAATTGCCAGCAGAGCATTCTGTATTTGTTTGAGCACCTCCATTCCTGTGACGTATAACAGTTTTTGCTTTGAACCCTGAGTTGTTTTCTACCTGAGTTAAGGACATTTGCTTTAAAGTTGTAACCCACTATTTAGAACCACTGTGAAAAGGGAAATAAAAAGCCTTATTAATTCCCACCACTCAGCTTGATTGTTTCATTGAAGATTGGAGCAAAGTAACTACAAGGACCAAGAGCCATTTGGGCCTTTAGAAGACTCTCCAATCTTAACCTTATATTTTTGTGTCGCACCTGCCCTGGTGTCCACTGGCCACCAGGGAAGTGTTGCTGAAATAAATGGCGTAGTTGTTGGATGTTTTATTGGGTGCTTACAACAACTGCAAAAGAAAGAAAAATAAACTCCTAGGTTTAAAAAAATAAAACCCGGAGTAGAGCGTATGAAAAACCGGATTGGAAAAGTAAAACCCAGAACAGATTAGCTGGAAACTGGATCGGAGGGTAAAACCTGGGATGGAGTAACCAGAAACCGGATCAGATGGTGAAAATCCTGAAGGGGGACACCTGGACCAGTGAGCTGAAAATCCTGTTGCTGACACCAGAAGCGGAGAGCTGCAGAGTGGGACAGCAACCATTATTCCAAAGCTGATACAACACGGATGTCAGGTAACATGTAATTAAGCCTGATCTGTGTCGGATATCAGAGGGGAAAAAAAAAAAAAGGGAGCTCATTTGTTAGTGGAGCCACACTTGTTTTTTTTTCTTGTGTTCTCTTTTTACAGGTGCAGCATGGAGCAAAAGGAGTTTTGCGCGTGGATGGCGCTACAGTTTGACAGACAAGCTGAGTTTGCGCGGCAAAACCAAGCGCAGGCCCTCCAGGCTTTGCAAGCACAGCAACAGCCGGTCCTGCAGGTTATGGAAACCTGGTTGGCTCAGCAGCGGGAGGCGCTGGCTAAGGCCAACACAGAGAAGCTACAGGAGGCTGGACCAAGCAATCCAAGGGATGGACAATGGACATGCAATGACCTAACTGTAGGAAAGTTAAGCCCTACGGATGATGTGGATGACTTTTTAGATTCCTTTAGTAGAATTGCATGTTCCGCTAATTGGCCACCCGAGCAATGGGCCATTCGCCTTGCAGCGTCCCTCACGGGGGAAGCGCTCGCTGCGTACAGGGCAATGCCACCTGCTCTTGCTAATAATTACGAGGAAGTAGTTAGTGCTATTAGGGATCGATTAGGCCTCACACCTTTATTGTACAATAAGATGTTTAGAGCCACTTCACTCAGGGCAGATTAAACGCCTAAGGCCCTTGGCCATAGAATACGCGGTCTAGCGACCAAATGGCTAAAGCCTGAGGGGAAGACAGTAGATACACTAATGGATGAGATAATACTTGAACAATATATGTCTGCAGTGCCAAACAGAGTGCAGAACTTTCTCATCCTGCAGAATTGCCATACCACTGCTGACGCAATAGCTCTCACTGAGCGGTATTTGGAAGCAGAGATGGTCACCCAGCAAAAGGTGGGGACTTCCAAATTGGCAGTCGGTATGGAGGTGCAGAGGTTAGAAAGCGTCTCACGACCTCTACATAGTGGTTTAAAAAGTTCTAATGTTGTGTCAAAAGAAATGACTAAAAGATGTTTTGCATGTGGAAAGAAAGGGCATTTAAAACAAGAATGTTATTCACGTACTGCTCTTGTTGGAGAAAAACCAAAAGCAATCCGTGAAGGTTTTGTCTTGAATGTGAAAATTCAAGGGGTAAATGCAAAAGCACTTTTATTTATTTTATTTTATTTATTTAGTAAACACTTGTATACCGCTGCTTCCTACGATCAGCAGCGGTTTACTTTACAGAATCATAATGTATTGTACGGTACATTGAGATTTCAGTTTTACATTTTGATTAGTCAATGATTACGTAACACGGGACAAGCATTTGGATACGATACACATTTGATTAAAGCACACAGATCAAGGTATACATTTGATTTCAGTAGATTGGGGGGGGGGGGCCCATATATACAATTTGTACAGAATTAGTTGCCAAGGTGTACAGGCTATACATGGTTATATACAATTTGTACGGAATTAGTTGCCAAGGTGTACAAGTTATACATGACTATATACTATTAGATTATATGCTGCCGAGTGCGGCAGAGGAGATCTGGTTGAGGTAGGGTATTGCAGTTAGATCAAGTTGTAGTGGGTTTGAAACAGATAGGTTTTCAGTTTTCGTCTAAATTCGTTCAGGTTGTTTGTGAGCCTTAATTCATGCGGTAGTTGGTTCCATTGGATTGGCGCTGAGTATGTGAACGCCCTATTGCTTGTTTCGGCCTTGACAGATCTTATGCTGGTCAGGATACATAGGGTGTTGAGATTCATAGTTCTCCTGCTCCTGTTGCTAGGTTGAATAGTGATTAGGTTATTGAGGTAGGATGGTGCGATGCCATTGATGAGTTTAAATGTTATGATGAGTAGTTTGTAGAAGATGCGGGCGGCCACTGGGAGCCAGTGCAGATCCATTAGAACTGGGGTTATGTGGTCGGTGACTTTCTTTTCCATGATGACTCTTGCAGCCACGTTCTGAGCCATTTGCAGGATGCTTAGTGTGCTCTTTGGAAGCCCTTGTAGAATGGCATTGCTGTAATCCAGGTGGGGAATGATTAGTGCTTGAGCAACAGACCTAAAGTCGGATTTCTCGAGGATATTGCGGAGTGGTTGAAGGATTTTGAGTTTGTAAAAGATGGCTCGGTTAACTGTTCTGAGGTGTTTGTCCATCTTGAGGTTGCTGTCAAGTAGGACTCCTAGATACTTTATTACAGGCTTTGTATCGTATATGTTTTTGTTTAGTGTGACTGTGGTGGGCGGGATGAAATTGGCTTTCTTGGACATGAACATGACCTCTGTTTTTTTGTGATTTATTGACATGTTGTTTTGCTGAAGCCATGATTGGAGCATGTCAAGGCATTCTTCTAGTGGACTGAAGTTAGGCTGTGTTATGTCAAGCTGTGTGTATAACATCACGTCGTCGGCATATATGTGGTAATTTATGTTGTATTTCTGGAAAATACTGCATACCGGCTTTATACAAATTGAACAGTAGGGATGAGAGGGCAGACCCTTGAGGGATCCCTTGGGCTTCGGGGAAAGCATCAGCTCTGTCGTTGTTGAATTGCACTTGTTGCATCCTATTGGATATGTATGATGTGAACCATTTCAGGGGGGTCCCTGTTATACCTAGCGAGGCCAGGCGGTCCAAAAGGGTGGTGTGATGTACTGTATCGAATGCCTCTGAGATATCGATGAATATGAGTATGAACATGGAGTTTTTGTTCTCGAGACCCTTAAGTAGATTGTCAAGGAGTGCCAGTAGTAGTGTTTCCACTCCGTGATTCTGACGGAATCCGTATTGATGTTCATCTAGGGCTTTTATCTCGTCCATGTGGTCCTGGAGTTGGTGCTGGACCGCTTTTTCAATCATCTTTGCTAGGAAAGCTATGCTTGAGATTGACTCTGGAGCTGACCAAACTATGATTTCGCAAAAATTATGGTCTGTGGTCAGGGATCAGGGCGTGGCAGTTCCAGAGGGTAATGTTAAAATAAAATGTATACACGGTGCGGCTACTCGCTATCCCGTGTACAAATTGTGGGTTAAAGGTCTAGGCATTGAGAAAGAAATGTTAATAGCTGTGGTGCCTAGGTTACCCCAAGAGCTGGTACTGGGCCGTGATTAGCCACAGTTCAGGAGAGGTCTAAAAGAGAGCTTGTCTCCACAAGAAGCACTAATTTCCACTTGCATTCGCCCTAAGGATACTGCAATTCCTAGCCCGCTTTGGGCAAAGCCAAAGAAAACCCCCCTTAAAGGACAAGTAGACCCACCAAAGACGTTTGTGTTAAAATTTTGCAAAATTTCAGAAAAAGCTCACAGTCCTCAACAGGCATCTGCACAAGCGGCAGACTATGACCTGTATAGTGCCGAGGACCAGGTTGTCCCGAAACATGGACGGATGCTAATTAGTACTGATCTCCAGGTGGATTTGCCCCAAGGGTGCTATGGGCGTATAGCACCACGGTCCGGACTCGCTGCCAAACACTGCATTGATGTGGCTGCCGGAGTAGTCGATCCAGATTATAGAGGCATACTTAAAGTCCTTTTATACAACTGTTCAGATGAAGACTTTGATGTCAAAGTGGGGGACAGGATAGCACAATTGATTTGTGAACGGGTGGGATTCCCAACCCTCGAAGAGGTTGCCATGGTAACCCCAACGAGCCGGGGAACTGGAGGTTTCGGCTCCACAGGGAAGAGGGACATGGAAGGCTTGATGGCTATGGGGAATGACCCCCCAGAGGAAGATCTTGGCCCACGGCTAGACGAGTGTAAAGATTGCCCTACACCAAGGATCAGTGAGGAGCTCTCCTTAAAGCAAAAACAGGATTTGACCCAACTCCTGGAGGACTTTAAGGACATGCTAACTCCTATACCAGGAGAGACAGCCTTGGTGGCACACGAGATACTCACCCCGCCTGGAAAAATTGTGCGGCAACGGCCGTACCGATTGCCGGAGGCCAAGAGGCAGGAAGTTATTGACCAGGTTCAGGAGATGCTCCAAATGAACATCATCGAGGAATCGCATAGTCCATGGTGCAGCCCGGTAGTACTAGAACCTAAGCCCGACGGTACTACGCGATTCTGCATAGACTTCCGCCAAGTGAACGCAGTATCTACTTTCGACGCGTACCCGATGCCTCGTATCGAGGAGTTATTAGACAGGCTCGGACAGGCAAAATTTCTCACAACGCTAGACATGACCAAGGGATATTGGCAGGTGCCTCTAACATGTGATGCTAAACCCAAAACTGCCTTCAGCACACCCCTGGGCCTGTTCCAGTTCCGAAGAATGCCCTTCGGGCTACACGGGGCGGCTGTAACATGCCAGCGCCTGATGGATATTATTCTCCGACCATATCAGAATTTCGCAACAGCCTACATGGATGATGTGGTGATCCACAATGCCACGTGGGAAGAGCATCTTCACCAAGTCGGAACAGTCCTGGAAGCCATGAGGAGAGTGGGATTAACATTGAATCCGAAGAAGTGCACATTCGCTGCCAAGGAAGTTAAATACTTGGGTCACCTTGTGGGACGTGGCACAGTGCGCCCGTTACTGGACAAGGTAGAAAGCGTGAAGAAATTTCCCGTACCGCAAAATAAGAAACAACTGAGAAGTTTTCTTGGCCTCATCGGCTACTATCGCCGCTTCATACCACACTTTGCGGAAAACAGCGCTATTTTTACTGAAATGTTAAAAAAGAATGCGCCAAATGCAAAACCATGGTCAGCGGAAGCGGAGGAAGCCTTTCAGAACTTAAAGGAGAAATTATGTCGAGCCCCCATATTGCGAGGCGTAGATTTCAGACAAACCTTTCTATTACAAACCGATGCATCGGAGACGGGTTTGGATGCTGTTCTCTCGCAGTTACAAGAAGGCGCAGAACACCCTATTATGTTCCTCAGTAGGAAGCTATCACCTGCGGAGAAGAAGTATGCAACTATAGAAAGGGAATGTCTTGCAATCAAATGGGCCATCGAAGCCTTAAAGTTCTATTTGACAGGGAGGAAGTTTGTCCTCATTACGGACCATGCCCCTCTAAAATGGTTAAGCAGTATGAAGAATGATAATAACCACCTAACTAGGTGGTAAATGGCTTTACAACCGTATGATTTTAGAGTGGAGCATAGAGCGGGGAAGCTGCATTTTAACGCTGATGCAATATCTCATATTACGTGCTGCGCGGAAGAGGCTTTCCCAGCCCGTAATATTTTAAGAAGGGGGATGTGTCATGCAGCGAGGGCTGATGAGAGCCCAGTTGAGAGGAAAAAAGGTGTTTTTCACAGAGAAAAAGACTTGCAATATTCCCAGGAACCAGCTAGAGGGAGCAAGAATGTCTTCAGGGAGACTGAAGAGCCACGACCAGCTGGTCACGAAAAAATGCCAACCAGCTTCCAATCCTCGAAGGCAGGAGGGCTTCATAAGGGGAGTGTGGAAGACTGGAAGAGAGGAAGGAGAAGAGGCAGCACAGGCAACAGACGAAGGAGCAGCAGAAGTAGCAGCCCAAGCAGAAGCAAGGGGAGAATCACTGGCAGCACCAAGAGAGAGAGGTGGAAGTGGAAACCTGACTACTCTAGTGCTAGAGAATTCCCAGGAGGGAGAGGTGATTTCTCAGGAGCTGAGGAAGGACCTAAGGAGGTGTCAGCTCAAGCCAAACTGAGAGCTGTTTGCCCTCAGAGGCAAAAGCCCTGCTGTAACTGCAACCCTAAGCCAAACAAGAATCAGCTGGAGAAGCCAAGCCACACTGAGTCAGAAAGCCAGAAGCTGGGCTTGTACAGAGGCAGGCCTTCACCAGGAGAAGGAAGTCAAAGGCTACAGGGTAAGCCTAACCTGCATAGAAAAGGATTTCACCAAGCGGCTGCCTGGGAAAGGCAGGCAGTGGAAGAAAGCCGGTTACTTGTGGATTGCTGCCATACAAGGTATGAGAAATGTATGCCTAATAAGAAAGTTGTGAATGGTAAAAGCTATGATAAAGCTGCTATAAAGCCTCTAAGGAAAGAGGGTACTTTAAAGCCTAACACAGCACGTGGCCGATGCCCTAGGCTAGGCCAAGGACATTGGGACTTGCTACAGAAAATATACAAAACCCCTGAATGTGTTTTACAAGAAACCAGGGATATAGAATCAGAGCTTTCTGATATCGAGCCAATGCAAGTGGAACTGGCAGGAGCTTTATCTGACCAAGAGATGGACTGTACACTTTGCATTTCTGAATGTTTAGAGTCACTGCTAGACTTGTGATTGGGTGAATTGCCAGCAGAGCATTCTGTATTTGTTTGAGCACCTCCATTCCTGTGGCGTATAACAGTTTTTGCTTTGAACCCTGAGTTGTTTTCTACCTGAGTTAAGGACATTTGCTTTAAAGTTGTAACCCACTATTTAGAACCACTGTGAAAAGGGAAATAAAAAGCCTTATTAATTCCCACCACTCAGCTTGATTGTTTCATTGAAGATTGGAGCAAAGTAACTACAAGGACCAAGAGCCATATGGGCCTTTAGAAGACTCTCCCATCTTAACCTTATATTTTTGTGTCGCACCTGCCCTGGTGTCCACTGGCCACCAGGGAAGTGTTGCTGACAGTAGGCACCCCTACACCAGATCCCACACCTTAGGCAGCCGCCTACCTGCCCCCTGGATGGCCTGGGATGGCGCACCACCAGCAACAACAGCATATGGTTATGGCGGCATGGCAGAGGGGGTGGGTGATTATCCTGGAGGGAGCAGTGACACTCGCCTGCAGTGGACCTAGGCCATGCCCTGTACCAGTATGTGTTGTGCAGTGTAACAGAACAGGTCTGCCCGAGGAACGTAAGGGTAGCCCCAGGGACCACTGTGCTGCTGTGGCAACAGTGTGGTACAGTACACTCAGCCAGCATGTCCAAGAGCAAAGGGTCAGAGGTTCATGTCCCATCTGTGGATCCTGCAGACTATCTCCCCATAGTTTTAGCCCACAATGCAGCCACAACAACAACATGGGCAAACCCCAATGCAGTGGTGCACAGGGGTACAGACACTCACTCACAATGGCTCCACTATCCACAGCTTCATGGAGTATCAGGCTGTTGGCCCCAGCACAGAGCTGCAGTTATCACCAGAGCACTACTACTACCCCCTGCACAGATTATTTATTTATTTATATTCTCTTATAAACCGCGCTATTCTGCATCAGTGCGGTTTACATTGAACAAACTGAAATTACATTGAACAGGGCATTATAACTTGGAGATAACTATTTTTACAGGGAACATGGGCTATGGAGGGTTAAGTGGCTTGCCCAAGACCACAAGGAGCACCTGTGGGACTAGAAACCCCAGTCCTTCCAGCCCAAGGTTGCTGTCCTCTAGTGGGATTTGAACCCCAACCTTCCGGCCTGAAGTACCTTGCCCCAACCACTAGGCCACTCCTCCACTCCTTAGCAATTAGCAATGATTAGCAATGTTGGCACTGTGATCAGGACCAGTGCAGGGGGAAGGGTTGGCACCACCACCAAATTTTTTTTTAAACTACCTCTAATGTTTCGATTGATTTTTACGTTTTTTGGTGCGCTGAATCCAAATCTGGTAACCAATTTGCTCCATCACATACAGATTTTTTGCTACATTGGGTTAGCAGCTTGAGGTGAACGTTTCAGATTGAGTGCGATCGAGATAAAAGTTTCTTGGATGAATTCTTTATACTAATTGTTTAGTAGTTATTCAAATAAGAATAAAGAAAATTGTAACAAGGCAGCACATAAGAATAGAGTAATGTCAACAAAACACACTGTGATGGTAGCAAAATTGTCTGCACTTAAAACAGCCACATACATGTGCACAAACATTGAGCATATAAGAGCGAGGTTAGACACAAAGCAAAGCAAAGAAATGTGCAAAAAATGTTGTACAGGTATGTATGTAAGAATAGAAAACGCAAACCGCACCATTGCAATACATGAAGACAAACACCCGATGGTGTGAAAATAAAATTCTAATAAATGAGATTCGACACTGTGGTAATAACTAGCAAATTTTTATTTCAAAGTTTAGTAAAAACACGATATTTGTCAACACAGTTTAGATTTTAAAGTCATTCTTGGGTCAATCAATCTCCTGGTGGGCCCGTTTCTTCTTCCTCCGAATGCTTCTCTTGGTGCGCTGCTTGGCGTATTTTTCATCTGGGGTTTCCCGCAGCAGCAACCAGCAGAAATCAGCCATCATAGTGGTGTTCCATCTTCCTTGGTACCTTCTCTCTGCGTCCTTGATGTCCTGGTGAAACCTTTCACCTTGTTCTTCACTGTACGCCCCCAAGTTTTCGGGAAAATAGTTCACATGGGAGTGCAAGAAATGGACTTTCAGGCTCATGTTACAGCCTTGTTCTTTGAAGGCATTGAGCATCCTGGCAACAATATCCTTATAGTTCTCATCCCGCCTGTTCCCCAAGAATTTGAGAACAACATCCTTGAAGGAATCCCAGGCTTCTTTTTCCTTCTCAGACATCGTTTCAGCGAATGCTCCATCTGAAATGAGTTTCCTTATAT
Organism: Ichthyophis bannanicus; assembly: GCA_033557465.1. Lineage (NCBI taxonomy): Eukaryota > Metazoa > Chordata > Amphibia > Gymnophiona > Ichthyophiidae > Ichthyophis > Ichthyophis bannanicus. The sequence continues at coordinate 1,840,889,089 of CM066032.1, forward strand.
CAGGGCCAACAAACACTCCTTCCTTTAGCTTTGCTTCAGAAAGTCGGGGGAACTTTGAGCAAAGGTACAGAAAGCACTCACCATCTTTTGGAAGGGACTTGATGAATTGCTTAATGAGACCCAACTTAATGTGGAGAGATGGTAATAGAATTTTATCACGAGGTACCAAGCTCTCATGAAGAACATTTTTCTCACCGGGTCTCAAATACTCCCGAATTGGCCAGTCTTTTTTCCCCAGTGTAGGTCGCGGGCCCGGCTATCCCACAAGCAAAGGAAGCAGGGATATTTGGTGAAACCGGATTGCTGCCCTGATAGCATGGATAGAATTTTAAAGTCTCCACAAATCATCCACTTATGCTCATCATAACGAATCTTCTGAAGAATCAGGGCCAAATTCTCGTATTTTTCTTGGAGAATAACAGAGTGAGCAATAGGAACTGAAGCGAATGTGTTGCCATTATGAAGAAGAACACCTTTTATGCTGTCTTTTGACGAATCAATGAACAGCCGCCATTCAGCAGGATCATACTTGAGTTTAAACTTTTCCATCACTCCGTATATATCGTTGCAAAATACCAAATCTTCCTCTTTGCTGAAATACTTCAAAAATTGTGTCTCGCGGTTGCGGTACCAATAAAAAGTTGTTCCTGGTGACAATAGATTTTTCTGTTTAAGCCGAGAACCTAGCAGTTGGGCAGCATCTTTTGGGAGTCCTAAATCCCGGACTAAATCATTCAATTCAGCTTGAGAGAAAAGTTCAGGTTTCGGATCTGGTTCAGTTTCAAACTCGGAAGTACTGGACTCATCGGGAAAAGCCATCTGATGAGTCTCATCATGATCAGAACCGTCCACACAAATATGATCCAAAGATTTTGGTGGTTCAGGCACAGGTACTTCGTTGCTATGAGGCATAGGCCTAATTGCTGAGGGAAGGTTGGGGTAACTTATTACGTTCTTATTTTTTAAGTTGTATCCCTTCACAATGCAAGAGCAAAAATAGCAGTCACTGCTGTGGTCTCTTTGTTCACGCCACATCATAGGTATTCCGAAACGAAATGCTTGTTTTTTACCTTTCATCCATAAGTGTAGATCTTCCTCACATGTCTTGCACACTTTGTGAGGAGCCCACGGTTTGTCTTGATCGCCTAACTTCAAACCGAAATAGGCGAAATATACTTTTTAAATAAATGCAGAAATGTTCCTCTGCCGGTTTTTCACGGTATATTCCCCACAAATAAAACAAAAACTGTCCGGAGAGTTGACGCAACCTCTGGCTCTGTGAGCCATCACAAATACACAGCACTGCAAACTACAACTGTAGTGAACCACTTCGGAATAAAGCTGGATTACGACTGAGCAAACAAAAGGTAATAATGAACTTGCAAGAAACTGAAATTTTACAGGAACGTTCATGTCGCAACCACCGTGTTTGAGCGAGCGAACGAGGCGAGGCGAACAGGAAAGAACATGCGCCAGCGCGAGTACTGGATTTAGCCCCCCGCCTCCCAATTGTCCTGTTAATGTATAAAATGAATACAAAACACTCTAAAATATCATGAGGGAGTGTTTCTAGTTAGTTAACCATTACAACCTCTATTTTGGGCCAAGAAAATAAACTGCAGTCGGCTAAAAAGAAATTATGTGAACATTCCTTATATGGGTAAGAAATCTAATTTTGCAAGAAAACGTGACGTGATGGAACATTTTGGCTATTTTTCCTGGATTCAGCACCCCAAAATCTATAGTTTTTTGGTAGTGTACCTGTGTTATTTATTGTTTGTCTAACTGTTTATTTAATTATTTATTGTTTGTCTTAGTGGTGTGCTAGTTCAGCCTTCTCAGTTATAACTTACCTTGCCTCTCTCAACTAACTGGGCTTTGTGTGGTAGCCAGGTTAACTGTTCATTTTAAATTAAATCTCTCTCCCCAGACCCTGCTCTGTGTTAAACTTTTTTTCCTGTCCTAGCCTGCCTGAGTGAATCCTCCCCCTCCCCCCCTGCTGAGGTATTGTGTAGCCTCCTTCCTGTTTCCTCCATGTGTGCATAGTCTGTTTTAGTCTGCTTTTCTCTGATCAGAGAAGAGCAGTGCTTTTTACAGTGCTCTGCTAGAGAAGTGGATATTTGTCTCCTATGACACCTTGCTGTGAGTTTTAGCTGTTTATTAATTATTTATTGTTTGTCTAACTGTTTATTTAATTATTTATTGTTTGTCTTAGTGGTGTGCTAGTTCAGCCTTCTCAGCTATAACTTACCTTGCCTCTCTCAACTAACTGGGCTTTGTGTGGTAGCCAGGTTAACTGTTCATTTTAAATTATATCTCTCTCCCCAGAACCTGCTGTGTGTTAAACTTTTTTTCCTGTCCTAGCCTGCCTGAGTGAATCTTCCCCCTCCCCCCCCCCCCACTGAGGTATTGTGTAGCCTTCTTCCTGTTTCCTCCACATGTGCATAGTCTGTTTTAGTCTGCTTTTCTCTGATCAGAGAAGAGCAGTGCTTTTTACAGTGCTCTGCTAGAGAAGAGGATATTGCCTCCTGTGACACCTTGCTGTGAGTTCTAGCTGTTTATTAATTATTTATTGTTTGTCTAACTGTTTATTTAATTATTTATTGTTTGTCTTAGTAGTGTGCTAGTTCAGCCTTCTCAGTTATAACTTACCTTGCCTCTCTCAACTAACTGGGCTTTGTGTGGTACCCCCCTCCCCCCTGCTGAGGGTTCAGGACAGGGTACCTTGTAACTGCCCTCTTTAATAGGACTTTAACCTGGAAAAGAGACGGCTGAGGGGAGATATGATAGAGGTCTATAAATTAATGAATGGAGTGGAACGGATAAACGTGGATCAATTGTTTACGCTATCAGAGTATAGAAAGACTAGGGGACATGTAATGAAGCTACAGGGTAAACTATTTAAGACAAGAGAAAATATTTTTTCACTCAATGTGTAATCAAACTCTGGAATCTGTTACCGGAGGATGTAGTAAGGGCTGTTAGTATAGCTGGGTTTAAAAAAGGTTTGGACAAGTTCCTGGAGGAAAGGTCCATAAACCACTATTAAAAAGGGACCCAGGATATCAATGCTTGACCCAGTACAAGCATTGTGGAACCTGTGTCTTTGGGGATATTGCTAGGTACGTATAACCTAGATTGGCCACTGTTTGAAACAGGATACTGGGCTTGATGGACCTCGGTCTGACCCAGTATGGCATGTCTTATGTTCTTATTTTCTTATATAATCAGGTTAAAAACTGTTCCTCATGGTTGAAGGGCAGAGAGGAATTCATTTGTAATTTATCAAATAGCCTGCAGCTAGAAGTTTCTGCTGATCTTAATTCAATTCTTGCTGCTACCACGTCGGGCAAAGCATTTGTTTTTCATTCTTATCAAAAGCAGTGTGACCGACAAGCCCCTGTTTTAGAAGCAATGACAAAATGTGTGAACACACTTTGGAATGCCAGGAGCTAGGATCTGGTGTTGTGTGGCCACCATGAAACCGAGACAATACCTATAGTATTGGGAGAGGAGGGATGAGGTGAAATCCACTAATGGGAATGAGGGAAAACAGGGCGTAATGCCTAATCTGAGACATACACGTTGGAAAGTGTACACGTGCAGTGTCACACAATGGTGGATTTCTTCCATTTGCAGAATTGGGCATGTGGGCAGCTGATATGTGTGTCTCATATTTGTGTGCGGGGGTATGTGTGTGTGTGTGTTGTGGTGGTATACAGTAGGTACATCATCGTGTAGTCTGCCTTCTTACTTTGTGAGGGCAAAAGATAAGGACGTTACACTGGCAGTGGGGCAGGGGGACCAGATCAGCATTAGTGCCTGCAGCATTTGGTCTATGGTATAAATGAGCGTGTGCCAGGGGCTGCATACATGTGTGTCAGGAGTTTGCGTGCATGCATGTGTGGGTGTCGGGGGTGTATGCATCTGTGTGTCTGTCATGGACCGTGTCAGGGGTTGCATGTATGTGTCTGTTATAGGGGCTGTTGGGGCTACATGCATGCATGTGTGTGTGTGTCATGGGGCTGTGTGCGTGTGCATGTGCTAGTTTCATAGGAGTAACTGGCTCTGTGTGTGTGTCTCTCTCTCTTAACCCCCTAACCACCTTCCCTCAAGTCTCTTTCATAACCTCCCTCTACCAGTCTTCCCCCAGTCTCTCTCCCTGACCCCCAGACTTCTTCCAGTCTCTCTCTCTCTCTCATGACTCCCTCCTTCATCTTTATCCAATCTTTCTCTTTCTCTTATACTCCCCTTTCATCAAGGCAGGGTCAGTGCTACCCGGCAAGCTAGGTAAGCATGGCAGAGGGGCACTGGAGATAAGGAGCATCAAAATCATGGCAGGCAGTAGCACAGGGCAAGTCATACACAGTAGGCGTGTAACACAGCTGGGCATCTATCTCTGCTGCACCTGCTTGACCGGACCTGAAGCAGCGGCAATAGAAAAGAGTGGACCCTGTAAGTCAACGCCTGCCGACGACGGCTCTGCTGATCAGGCCCTACTCCTCCGAACAGAAAGTTTGCATCAGAGGGGAGATCAGTAGAGCCATCGGTGTGCACCCGTTAAATCAAGTTAGAATACCCCCTTATCCACTTCTCTTTTTCAACCCCCCCCCCATGCAAACTTCCTGTTCAGAGGAGTGGGGCCCGATCAGCAGAGCTGTCATCAGCAAGCATTGACTTGTAGGCTCCACTCTTTTCTCTTTTCTATCACCACTGCTGCAGGAGCGAGCAAGTGTCAGCGGTGGAGGTAGACACCAGCAGCGGGGGGAGAGACATACTAACAGGGACATGGGGGAAAGGATCAGAGGGAGGGAGGGGATGGTGGACAGGAGAAGATGATAACGTGAACTGGGGGTATTCTAACTAGACTTAAGGGGGCAAAGGAAGAATAAGGACACAAAGCAGATGATGCTGAACGTGAGGGGGAGGCGTGCTAGATAGAGGGTAAATAGGGTGGCAGGAGAAATGTCGGACCCGGAGAAACAGTGTGAAAAGGAGATGCTGCTGAGCATGGAGGGAGGGTGATGCTGGACATATCGGGGGGGATAAGCAGGACACAAGGGGGCGTACAAAGACAGAGGGGATACGCTGGGCATAAGGGGGAGATAGGGACATAGAGGGGAGATGGTAAAAATGGGAGGGTGGGTAGGAAGACAGAAGAGTAATGCTAGACATTGGGGGAACTGGGAAGACAGATGGGAGAAGCTGGATGGAGGGGGATACAGAGAAGAGATGCTGGACTAAGGGAAAGAGAGAGACAAGGTGCTGAACAAAGGGGGTAGGGAGTGAGATGAGATGTTGGGGGGGGTAGAGAGAGAGAGAGGAGATGCTGGGGGGGGGGAAGAGAGAGAAAAGATGTTGGGTGGCAGGGAGAGACTGGAGAATAAGGGGATGGGGAATGAGAGGGCCAGGGTGAAGGAAAGAGATGGGAAGTAGTAAAAAGAGAGAGATTGAAGACTGGATAGTAAAAAAGACGGAAACAAAAAGCTGAAAGGAAAAGATCACTGTGAGTGATGGATGTAGGGGAGGAAGGGAAGAACACAGGAGAAAAGAGAAGTGTGCAAATGATCTGGAGATCCTGGAGCTCTCGTTTAAAACATTTAAGGCAAATCTAAAAACCCATCTCTTCTGTCTAGCTTTTGGCCTCTCCCCCCCCCCCCCCCGCGCCCCTTTTCACCACCCCCATGATGTTGTTTTCCCTTGTTTCTGGTACTATAATCTAGCCTCGACCTTTTACTCTTCTCTCTTCTTTCCTATCACACTATGGCGTTCCTTTCCTAATTTTCTAAGCAGCCTTTTGTATTTTGTAAACTGCTCAGATGCTATTGTGATGGGCGGTCTATTAAGTTCCCAATAAACATAAACATAAACATGAGGAAACAGAGGAAAGCAGAAACCAGAGTCCGGGACCAACATGAGCAGAAAAATAAACTGGCCAGACAACAAAGTAGAAAAACAAAATTTATTTTTCATTTAGTGGTTGGAATATCAATTTTTGGAATTTATATCTATAATATTTGGCACAGCGCGCGGGGAAATGCATCGCTGTTTCTATTTCTCTGGTGTTGCACCGCATGCACAGTCTGGCTTATTGGAGTTTCAGTTCAATTTTTGTGTACATATTTCTATTGCCAGTTTATGGTAATTTGCACTACACTAGGTGAGAGTCTATCTATGTTTAGTAGTGTGACTGTTGGCTTTGAATGTCTATGTAGGGATCTGTACTAATCTGGCTTGTTCAGTTTTCCCAATAGGTGGTATCTATTTTATCAAACTCACTGCAGTATTTACAGTGCTGCCTTTTCCTAGGTTATGGAATGATAGGATTGTTCTGTCCTGAAGGACTTTTGTAGAGTTTTGTATTATGTCACAATATACCTGGTACTGGAGAGGGTTTATGTTACTGAGATGAAACCAGAATCACATTTTGTTATTTGGTATGGTGAGTTCTAAAGGGAAAAGCCCTAGTTTCACTGGAACTTTGTACACCAAACCAAAGAAAGATAAATAAATATAATTTTCTGGTCCTCCTTTCATTTGCAAAGCAAACAACATACAGATCTTTCAAAATTTATACCATGAATGCACTGTGAGAAAAACTCACTCATTAGCCTTCAATCTCACTCTTTGGGATGGGTCACCCTTGTCATCTCTGCAGTAGTGCATGTGCCCGCGGGAGCAGCCGGTCCTGCAAGCTTAAAATCACAGCCTGCAGTGCTGCTCCCACAGGCCAATGAGGGGAGAGACTCACGGCGACCGCTGCAGGGCTCAAAGACACAGTACTTGTTTTTTATTCCTGCTAGACATTTGTCCCTTCACTGCAATTTTCTTGTTACAATATTTGTTTTGAAGGAGAAATACTAGCATTACATGAACAGAGTTCACGAAGGAGTTTTGGTAAAGGGGGGCTGCAGCCTACCATTAATAGTAACGGGGGAGGAAGCGCCGATCTGTGCATTGCAGGAGGACACTACAGACCCTAGCACCAGCCCTGCTTCGAGTCACACTCTCACTCACCAATTCTTCTGCCTGAGTTCAGCTCCTGAAACGTGGTGTTTATTCCTTCCACCACTGCGACTGGTTCTGTGCTGATGAGATTTCAAGTTTGCTCTTATCACTCACCTTCCACACCCCGTCCTGCACTTTTCAATGCCTTCCTTATATTCTCTATCCTCCCCAGCGCTGCTAAGCTACCCACTTCCAGGAGTGAGACTTTAAGACAGTCCTGGATTTCTGGCCCTTTCATTCTGATGCATTATGGGACCTGCGACACTGATCTCTGTGGTTAAAATCAAATACTATACTGCATGGCAAGCTCATTTAAAAGCAGAACTGGCAAAATCTCACTCCTGGAACTGGATAACTTGGCAATTCTGCCTCCCCCTCCCACCGACATCTTCAGCTATATTAAAAGGCACCACCTGCCTCTCTCATTATTTTCATTATTGGCAATCAGGAAAGCCAATCCCAATGCAAAAGAATAGGCGACACTCTCTCAAAGAGATGCAGGCGAGCAAATCAAACAGATCCTGTGTCTTGTACATGACACAAAGTCCAAATACGTACAATGCCACATAACCATTTTATTACAATCTTATATTAAAAAGGGGCTGGGAATGACCTGATGGTTAGAGCAATCGGCTAAGAACCAGGGAAACTAATACTGAAATCCCACTTCTCCTATCCACATTCCTTGTGAGACTGGACAAACCGTTCCATGGTCTCCCATAACCCCAAGTATCCTCTGATATTATGAGATTGTTTTGGCAGGAACCCATCATGTTTAAACAAAAATGTGGTAATCCTCCTTGTGCTTAAACTGTAGAGGCAGACCTAACCCTGTACCCATGTGGACTTAAAAGATCACTGTATTCTTAATTTTAAACACCACAGTCTAAGTTTTTTCTAAACGCTGTCCGCGGTGGTTAAATATATCATCTATATTCATCATCATTATCCGCAGAAGCGGCAGCGCTAAATATATATGTGGGGGACGTTTTAGAAATCTGGGACGTCTAAACCAGAACATCTGGAAAAAAGCAGGGCACGTCCAAGTTCAGACACGATTTCACAAATGTGAACATGCCTGATATGGACGTCTGTGGGAGGCATCTAAATAGACATCTGCAGAACTGCTCTCCAAAACCCAGGCAGCTAGGATGGCATACTGGTTAGAGTAGTGGGCAAAGACCAGGAAAGCCAAGGTTCAACTCTCCCTGCTGCTATCATTGAAATTGTACTGAGGCTAGAGTGTTGTTTTTTTTTTAATTTAAATTTTTATTAATTTCCCAAAGCATTCAAGCAGAACAAGAATGAAAGTAATAGGATGATCCATAGAATGGCACAAACATAAAGGAAACACTAAACAATAACAGCATCAAACAATGATACATCCTTAATTTAGCCCACAATTTTTAGGCAATTCCAGAGGGCTACAGGAAAAATAAATTTCATATAACAAAAATCATCATAGCAGGGTGGAGCCTTACGTATTAGCCATGTTGGAAGAAGTATAGACCACAATACCTTCCCTAGCTACAAGAAATTCCAATAACTGACTAGGTTCAAAGAAAAGAAAAAAACTTATCATCCAAGGTAATTACACATCGAGAGGGAAATCTTAACACAAAACTACCCCCGAGGGAAATAACTCTAGATCGAAGACCAAGAAATTCCTTTCTCCTCAACTGGGTAACACGAGCTAAATCAGGAAACATATATACTTTAGAACCTAAGAAAGTAACATTGAAATTTCTAAAATATGCTTGAAAAATCAAAGACTTATCCGGCTCCAAGGCTAAAGTCACAAGCAAGGTGGTTCGACCGGTCACCACTTCTAAAGAATCCTCCAAGAAAGCCATAAGATCTCTGGCACCCTGAAGCAAATTCTCCAAAGTGTTTCCCTTAGACACAGGGCCTATGGTTAGGTACTGTGCACGCACAATAGGAGGCAAATTTTCACCCGGAAGTTTAAGCACTTCTTGGAGATATTTGCAAACCATCTCCAAAGGCGATATAATAGGAGATTTAGGAAAATTCAACAACCTCAAGTTATTTCTGCGCACATAATTTTCCAAATATTCAGCTTTTTTAGACAGCAAGATTTTATCCTTAACTTGAGCAGCACAGAGTCCCCAAAGATGTTCCAGCTCCGTTTCCACACCGGTCAAACACCGAGCCTGTTCCTCCTGCATCCTTTTTGCCTCTGCAATATCACTCCTCAACGAAAGAGAGTCCATTTTAACAACACCCACAACAGCCAGTAGTAAAGCATTCATGGTGGCCACCGCATCCCACAGTGCTTCTAAATTTATAACAGCTGGTTTTGCCAAGCCACTCAGACCTGGAATTCCATCAAAACCTCCGGCCGCAGTTGCAGGTACCTCAACAGGGGAGCTGATTCTTCCTGCTCCAACTCCTTCTACTGCAGTTTCTACCAAGGGTGAGGAAGTTTTCAAAGTCCCGCCGAAGCCCTTTTCACCTCCTTTAACCGGCGAGCACATTGGCAAACCAGGGGGGAGGTACTCCGAAAGCCGGGACAGCACTCTCAGGTCGAGGCGGGGGGAGGGGCGCGCTGCTCTGGAGACAGTCAAACCCCGGATGCACCCAGAACCGACCGTTCAAATGCCGACGGTTCTGCTGAAAATACTGCTGTACCAGTTGCCGCCAAAAATCCACACGCCACCAACATCTTCTGCCCAGGAGTAACAGAAGAAGCCAACCCCGAGGGAAGGGCAGCCTGTTTTCCCTTTCGACGCCCCATTTCCAGAGCTGCCGACGAGACCGGACGAGAGCGGTGAGTGCAGAGCGTCTCAACGGCAGCAACAACCTGCCGCCATCTTGCCCCCATCCGCTAGAGTGTTTTTTACTCTACTGTATACCCTCTGGATGTTTTTCAGCCAAAACAAGCACTATCCCAATGCTTTATCCTGCCAAGAGCAAATCTAAACTTAGACGTGACTCTAGACAGCCATGATGTTTCTGAAATCAAGCAAAGATGTCCAGGCTCCAGGAAACACCTCTACCACACCCCCATCAATACTTGGATATCCTCACACTAGGGATGTCCATAGACCCAGCTTTTAAAATAGCTCTGGAGATGCCTCTATGCTCAGACATCCAAAGAACGAGTAGGGCTTCCAAAATCACCCCCACAGAGTGGAGAGCCCCCCTGCAATATGAACAGCGTCAATATGTATTTATAATATTTGTATACTATTTTCTTAACAAGCCATTCAAAATGATTTACAGAGTAATCATACAGTATAACACACAATAAATAAAATGAAAAACATAACCAACCCTCCCATTCTCCAACATCAATACAACTTAAAAACTCCTTTCTTACACATACACACAAGCACCTAGTCTAAACTTTCATACCTTCTTTGTGTTGTCCTAAATTGATGTGGATAATTAAACGGATAGGGGTAAGTTTATAAGGAGCTATGTAAATGTACGCAGCATTTTAGCAGCTTATGCATGTAAATAAGCTCTTACATTTTATTTATTTATTACAGTTTCTTATATACCGCGCTATTTAGAATCAGCGCGGTTTACATCATAACAAAACGACCATAACGACAAACTGTCAGGTTTTACATTGAACAGGAATACAAACTTGGATAACTGGGTTAACTATATACATAAATTATCTACACTGCAGTGTGAGGGCATTTCTAGATTGGGTCATTTCTTGGAGGGGATACTCGAGACGATCGCTATTTTGTAAGTATGTGCACTGGGTCAATCGCATATACTTGTACTGTGGGAGAGTACAGACGCAGGGTTTGGACAAAGCATGGACAAAACTCACATTCACATGCGTAAATTAGAAAATGATATACATTTCCATGTCCTGAGAAAATGCAGGCCTAGGCTGGGATAAGTGCTCATGTCTGAAATTTACGCACGTTCTCCACGACTAAGGCCTCTGTTTTATATTATACAGAACAGGTGGAAATCTAGCTGACGCTTATAAAATGGTGAACATAGGAAACAGAATCACCACCTCTAGCTGCATAATGAGATACAATGCCCATGTTCCGCCCTTGCTTGCCCTCGCAACATCCAGATAGTGCCGGGAGGTCTGTCATCATTTTCAGTGGCAGCTGAAAATCTATGGATAGGACCAGTGGCATAAGTTCAAATGAGGGACCCCATGCATAATTTGCTAAGGGGTCCTCATTATGATGGCGGAGGCAGTGATCATAAGGGGGCGTACCTTTGAAATCCCATCCTGTTCCTCCCCACCCAAAAAAAAACCCTCTAAAAACACGTGGCAGCTGCCAAACCTTATACTTATCTTACCAGATGTCTTCCACGCCACCTCCTGCTGCCTCTCTGTCTGTAAAACTGTTCCACGGTAGCTGGAGAAGTAGATCCCGCTGCCAGGCCTTGGTTTCTGCTATCGCAAAATTTTGGCCCTACAGTGGGAGATGCTTTAAGGGCCTCTGGTTGCCACAGAAGAGTTTCAAATGCAAGGAAATGACATGACAAACATCTTTTAAAGTAAGTAAAATGTTTGCCGCACTCCACCACTGTAGTATATCACAGGGTCACGTGGGCCCTCTTCCAGACTAGGCCCCTTCCCCCCCCCCCACCACCCCCACCCCCGGTATTGCAGGGGCTGCTTGAGTGATAGTTACACCACTAGATAGATCACTTTCCTGAGTATTGACAACTGCTATCTGAATAAGTCCCCTTGAATCTGAACACTTTCTTGTGATCTGTTCTGCAGCCTTCGTAAGACACGGCTTATAAGGTCAGAGGCAGAGATGTTTCTGAACAAACAACACAAAGGGAAGCAAAAGCTTGAGGCCACACCCACTTCTATCAAATAGAGATGATATTTCACTTTTCAAACTGCTAGAAAATAAAAGGCATCGACGAAAAGGCTGCCGAGACATAGGAAAAAACATCTTCATAAAAGGCATTCTGAGATTCAAATCCTATCAGGCAACGACGGTTGACTCTCTTTCAGAGACAACAGGCATCCTTTAGCACAGTGCCTTTCAAAATTGTATCCTGTATGACCCCATTTTAAGAACAGAAAATTCATGTGACCCCAGACGATGACAAAATCAAACTAACAGTTCTCCAACCTCCTCCCCCTCCCTCCACTCATTTCATATATCGCTTTTAGAGTGCACATCAAAGCGGTTTACGATAATGTATAAAATCAGTACAAACATAGGGAACAGGAAAAGAACGTCATTAAAAATACAGGGAAGTGAGGGTAGGGCACAGACAGGGGGTGCTGAGGGAAAGGAGGATGGGGGAAAACACAGAAGGTGAAGTAAAGGACTCGGGCAATCGGGGAAAGGAAATAGGGCAATCAAAAGGGGGAGATCACAGGTTAGGTGGGCTTTAAGCTGTACTTTAAATCTGTGGAATGAGAGCTCGGAACAAAGAATGGGGAGTAACAGGTGGATTCAAGGTCCGCCGGTGAGAGGGAGGGAGGGAGGCAGAGTCGGTTCATATGAAGGGTCGAAGAGAGCAGTGTGGTGCATGAAGAATAATGAGATTACAGAGATATTGTGGGGTACCAGTGGTGAGTATCTTGAATTGTATGTGGTAAGGATGGGGAGCCAGTTCAGACGGATGAGGAGTGGAGGGACGTGGTCCAATTGAGAAGCAAAGAAAGGCAGTTTAGCAGCACTATTCTGGATTAGTTGGAGACACTTGAGCTCATATTGGGGGAGACCAGCGAGAAGAGAATTGCAATAGTCCAAGCGAGATAAGATGAAGGAGACCAGCGGTGTGATTAGGGCGAAGGAAAGGAGGATAGAGCGGTCGGCTCCTAGCAGCAGCAGCAGTTGGCACAGGGTCCCTCGTGTCAGGGTGCAGTGTATGCTTACAGACCCCAGGGCTCAGCACCGGTTTCCAGTCTGAGGGGTCAAGGGGCTGTGAATGTTCACTTGCTCACAGGCCACATGCTGACGGGGGACTGTCACTACTTGGCACAGGTCACAGTGAAAGTCCAGAGAGAAGGGGAAATGGTCATGTTTCTGTGACCCCATCTACTGATGATGTGACCCCATTTGAGTTTGGGAAGCAGCTAGCTTGTGATTTCACCTCCCTCACTTCAGAAGATCTAGATGTTCTCCGGTAATTCCAGCGACTGTGAATAAGTTGAAACCTTTTTCTGAAATACCAGTGAGACATTTGAGTAGCTTTTCTGACCCTGGTGGGGCGGGCGGGGGAGGGGATAAAAACAGGGGACATTGAATGTCTGGGTCAGTCGGATAGCGGCAAAGCTGATTGGGAAGTGGCAATATTTATTCACTGCCTGGTTAGCTTCAGCGGCGAAAGTTCGGCCATCCTTTAACTTTCACCGCTTAGCGATCGTGGGGGACCGACTGAATATCATCTCTGCCGGTTACTGCCAGGTGCCTGCCACTTCCCTCTGCCCCCAAAATGCCCTGAGGCTAGCCAGCTGGCATCGGAACTTCAAGTGCTGCCATCCAGGGGTGTTCAAGGGCACTAATCGTGCCAGTACCGCTAGATATCCCAGTCACCGCAGGTCTGCTAACCATGTCAATTGCTTTCAATAATGGCTCCAGGAATCCTTGTGCACTGTACTAAAATGCATCAAGCAAGCAGAAGTTTCAGTGAGCTCTCGAGACAGCAGAGGCCCTTACTGAAGGTGAACTGCTCTGATGCTCATGAACTGTGCAATGCGTATTAGGTATCTATTTATCACTTTGCTTGAGTGCTTCAGCCTCATTCACCAGACGCAGTCACCTAGAATTTGCAACAGGACCCACTGATTTCATAAGAGACCTTAATTGCTTTTAGGCTTCCAGTTCTCAGATACACATCAAAGAAGTTTCCATAAGAACTAATTCCATGCTCTCAAAGTTAGCTGTCAGACAAGAAAAGAAAGTACTAGAAAATTATAAGTATGCTATAAAAATTGGCTATGATGAGGAGAACCTAATAAAATATAATTTAAGGACCTTGTAGTCAGGACCCTTTAGTAGAATGGCCTGCAAACTGGTTGCCCATACGCCAGGATAAACAGGAAACTTGCACTGAGTTTCCAGTGATAGAAATAAGCTTTTTTTTATGCTGTTATGGAAATTGTGACCAATCTGTTCGTATAAATGATGAGGGCTAAGTATAAATTAATTTTAAACTGTCAAGCATGAAAAGTCACCAGCTCATGAGCCTACTATTTGCAAAGAGATTTAAATCAAGAGGCAAAGGATGACAGGGAGACCAGCTTTCATATCCCACTGACACTCTCTGTGGCCTTGGGCTAGTTCCTTTACTCTCTACTGCATCAGGTAAAAACTAAAGGGCAATATTACAGCACAACAGGATTGTGAAAAATTGCAAGAGGACTTTCAGAAATTGGGGGACTGGACATCCAATGGCAGATAAAATTTAACGTGGACAAGTGCAAAGTTATGCACCTAGAGGCACATTCCGCGCTGTGCGTCCGGCCTCTGTGCGTCCGGTCGGAACTCGATGCACAGAGGTAGATGTGATTCTGATCCTGTGATCATGTCTAGCCCCCATGAGATCAGAATTGCATCTAGGCCTGTACATGCAGGCCAGGATCCAATTCCTATCGGCTGCATATACAGGCCTCCGCCTGATTAACTCAGTCAGGCTCCTCAATGGAGCCACGGTGCCATGGCGTCCGGTTGTCAAGATATGGCGGCTCCATTCAGGAGCCACAATCCCCAGCTGCTGACCACTTTCCCTTTCCCCACGGCCTGACCCTGATCTGGCCTCCAATGGCCAGGGTTGGGCTGCGGGGAATCTCCTGCATCCCCTCACCATTTTGATCCTGGCCGGGCCTCCCGTCCCCCAACATCGAGGGGGACTTATTCCACCTACTAGGCTCCTAGGCTTAGATGGGGGTGGGAAGGGGCGATGCGGAGGTGGAGTTAGAGCAGGCAGTGGGCGGGCCATGGCCCCGGATGTACAGGGCTGACTTCAATCGGCCCTGTACGTCCAGGGCCACGGTCTGCCCACTCCCTGCCCTAACTCCATCTCCTCACCACCCCTTCCTGCCCCCATCTAAGCCTCCCCATACAAACTGTTGGGGACAGCAAGGGGGACGAATAGCAGCGATGGATGTCTCAATGGACAGAATAGACTCCTTAGGGAAGAACAACCCAAAAAACAGTTACATGCTGTAATGCTAAACACTAGGAATCACCATCCAGGAAAAGGATCTGAACATCACCATGGATAATACACTGAAACTTTCTGTCCAGTGTGCAGCAGTGACCAAGAAAGCAAATAAATGCTAGGAACCATAAGGAAAGGAATTGAGAATAAAACCAAAGATATTATAATGCTTCTCTATCGCTCCATGGTGCAACTGCACCTTGAATATCGTGTGCAATTCTGGTCGCCAAAAGCTGTTAGTGGAGCTGCGTTTAAACGAGGTTAGTGCATCATTCAGCACATGGTAACTGTCATGTCCCTCTACTAACAGTTACTGCCAGTCTGAGTTCACAGTTACCACCTGCTAAAATGCTTAGCAAACGTTATTTATTTAAAAGGATTTATATTCTGCACTATCCATGAGCTGGATTACAATAAAACACACATACTGTAACATCACAATTAACAAGGCCACTCGTAGAGGGTCTGCATTGTAAGCAAGGTAATACTGTGAGGATCTTGAACGCAAATTCTCTGCCTGAGATCTCTTAAAGTGGGCTTTTTTCATTTTTGATAGCTAATTTTAAAAAAAATTTTGCTGCATTGCAAAAGGGGAAGTTTTTGTGTTCTTGGGCAAAGCTTTTTTTCTGCTGCTGGAGTTCTTTTTCTTCTTCTCTAGCCTACAAGTTCAAAGAGGTAGGCAAGTTCTTTGAAGTCACTGACCTCTTCAGATGTTAGTGGTCTTCGAGCCCACTTAACCCTCCATAGCCCATGTTCCCTGTAAAATAGTTCTCTCCAAGTTATAATGCCCTGTTCAATGTAATTTCAGTTTGTTCAATGAAAACCGCACTGATGCAGAATAGCGCGGTATATAAGAGAATGTAAATAAAATAAATAAATAAAATAATACTGACTATTATCCAATGTTACTCATCCATTTTGTCACAAATGATACTGCTAGGTATGCCTCCGAGTGTGACTTCATGCCTCTGGGACTGAGGGTAAAGCAGATAGATGCACAGCTGGTGTTCTCTTCAATTCTTCCTGTTGAGGGTAAAGACAAAGGCAGAGAAGCTTGCATCCTGGAGGTGATTGCGTGGCTGCATGGATGGTGTCATCAACAGTGTTTTGGTCTCTTGAACCATGGGATGATTGTCCAAGGGCTGCAGAGCAGAGATGGCATCCACTTATCCAAGAAGGGTCAAAGTGTCTTCTGTAGCAGGCTGGCTAACCTACTGAAGAAGGCTTTAAACTGGATTTGTTGGGGATTTTATTTTATTTATTTTTTTATTTAGAAGGATTTAGTATACCACCTTATCGTTAAATCAAGGCGGTGTAGCACATCAATCAAAATCAATAATAAAGTGTGGTTTGTAGCATGCAGTGTGAGAACTGAGAAGTGTAGTGTGTGGGGCAGTGCGTTAGATTATATCGGTGAACTATTTACATAATGAGCTATATACATATATACAAAATGGGTGGGTGAAGAAAGTACACAGGTAAGTAAAAGCCTTCAGATAAGTAAAATATTCAATACCTCTGTAGAAATGGGTAAAAGGGGTGACATCTGGCAAACAGTGTGCATAAATTCCCATAATATGGGAAATGAGATCCCAGATGTTGAGGCTTTAATGGAGGAGGCTTGCCCAAGACCACAAAGAGCACCTGTGGGACTAGAAACGCCAGTCCTTCCGGCCCAAGGTTAAGTAACATTAAGATGGTTTAGTAAATATACCCCTTAGTGTGCCTGGAGCCTATCCCCGCCCACTCTCCGCCTATTGACCCCCTTCTCTCCGCCCTCTGGGAAGCCTTACTCCACCCTTCAGACTCGGATTTCACAGCGTTAGTGTGCCTTAACGCCGCCGCCGCATTATCGCGTGATAAGTGACGTCATCGTGCGATAATCATGCAATAATGTCACTTAGCGCGTGATAATACCACCGCTGCAACGTT
Source organism: Ichthyophis bannanicus (assembly GCA_033557465.1). Classification (NCBI taxonomy): domain Eukaryota; kingdom Metazoa; phylum Chordata; class Amphibia; order Gymnophiona; family Ichthyophiidae; genus Ichthyophis; species Ichthyophis bannanicus. The sequence goes on from CM066032.1 coordinate 1,840,906,168, forward strand.
AAGACGGTTTAGTAAACATACCCCTAAGACGGTTTAGTAAACATACCCCTTTGTTTTTGTTTCATATGTTTGTATTCATTTTTTTATTTAGCCAGATGTGGTAGTTTTATTAGTATAATATGTTTTAATCTGTCTTAAATACCAAGTCCATGGTTCATTTTAGTCATATGTGATATTTATTATTATGTTTTATTATTTTAGTATTTATAATGTCCTTGATATTAATGAATTTTTAGTTTTATATTTTCCTTTATAATATGATTTTTATTTTTGTAATATGTGCTTTTTATGGTTGTATTACATGAGTTTTTTTCTTTATTCTTTATTAATGTTTTTATTGTACTTCCTCAAGGTTTGTTTCCCCCTGAAGAAGGCCTAGGGGCCAAAATGCACTGGGGATTAATAAAGACCTGTTTACACCCCCAGTCGGGTACCAGCTCTTTTGTCCCTAGTACTACGCTGCAGGTACCTGTGCTCTATCTTGGTTTCCTTTTAGTATGTCCCATCATCCACACCTACCTAAAGATAAATGTGTTCTGATATCAGTGACACCTCCTGCACAGAACACATAACCCATATTCACTATATCAGAGATGATGCAAACAACCCTAACATCCTGATCTCCCCCTGCTGAAGCATGTGTCACTCAGAGTGAAGTGTGCATGGGGTAGGCACACTTGTGTTGTGCTGCAGTTGTTGACAGTGGCTCATACCAAGTGGGATGTAGGGGAGAGTAGGCCCTAAGGTAGGAATGTTAGGTCACTGTTACCACATATTGAAGAGGTCAGATATTATAAGTATGTGGTGAGGATCATATGTCAGCCATGTGGATGTATAGCCAGACCTCTGTAGCTCTCTCCCCCTGTCACTTGGTTATATGGCAACCCTGCAAGTGTGTCTGCCCCTAGGGACACTGTACATGCCAGTGCCTCCTGTCTGCAGCTGTATGTGTTGTGACAACACCATCTCCAAACAAAGTGCATGGCAGAGGATTCTTACTGCAATCTTCTGTAGGTACACGCTATATTAGACAACTTTTTGGTGGTGGTGAGAATCGAGGAGGAATGTGACACATTCTATCTACCCTTTTGATGTCTAGGACATCTGTACCTTTCCCAATCACAATCTTAAATGACAGAGGTGTAAGGCAGGGGTCTCCAAATCCAGCCCTGGAGGGCCACAAACCAGTCAGGTTGGCAGGCTATCTCTAATGCATATATATCTCATGCATAGTCATTAGGGATATCCCGAAAACCTGCAGGGTTGCGGACCTCCAGGACTGGATTTGAGTAGCTCTGCCCTAGGGCCTCATATCCTTGCAGCAGCTCTGGTGATTCCCTATTGCAGTGTTTCCCAACCCAGTCCTATGGGGCACACCGGCCAGTCAGGTTGGCAGGATATCTCTAATGCATATATATCTCATGCATAGTCATTAGGGATATCCCGAAAACCTGACTGGCCGGTGTGCCCCATAGGACTGGGTTGGGAAACACTGCCCTATTGTCCATTTCTGCATTTAGGCCTTCTGACATAAGCATGTCGCATCTGGTAAAGAGACGTGTAACCATTTCCAATTCTAAAGACCATAGTATGTTACTGAATTCATATTTGGGGGGGGGGGGGGGGTAGGGGTGTTGGATATTCAAAGGTATTTACACAATTTTCAGCCCTGCAAACCATATAAATGCCACTCTGCAGGATATTCGGTGACACTGACGTGGTTAGTACCGCTGGATCTCCGTGGGCGCTGCCACTAAGTGCCCCGATGCTAAGCGGTTAGCATATAGGCATGCCATCGGCATCCTGCCCCCGGCATTGAAGTTCAACGCTGGCAGATAGCCAGCGCTGCATGTAGGGCCCATTATTCTTTATCCAGTTTCCCCACTGTCCTTTGCACTTCAAAGTCAGATTTCCTCTCATAGCAGTGGAACACCCAGGTCTAAGTTTCCAAAATCTTGGGGTCTTTTAGTTACATTTGGCACGAAAGCAATAGTACTCACCTATCTTTCTGTCTGTCTATTGCGGCATAGCCATGCATTTTGGTAGGCATGCGCAGCAGCGTAATGTGCCCGCAGAGTTCCCACCCTCACCAGTAGGAGCAGAAACAGAGCCACGATGGCACCACACCAGAAATGCTGACAAATTACCACCCCCTCAACCCTGCCTCCCAACCCCCATCCCTACCAGCAGAAGAGTCAGAAGCAGACCTGGACCTGTAGAGGCACGGCAAGATGAGAGGGGAAGAAACACAAGGAGAGGGCAAGGGAGGGTGAGATAAGATGGAAGGAAAGAGGGGGATAGTAAATAAAAGGGAAGGGAAAGAATGAGGTAGAGTGGAGAGGGAAGATAAAAAAAGGAGAGGAGAGGAGTTGACTCTATCACTCCCAGTACTCACCCCACCACCCCCACAATCACACACCTACATTCCCCGCCATCACCTCCCACCATTCATTACACAGGTACACTACCAAAAAACTGCCTCCAGTTTTGCAACTGATTCCTATAGATTTTGGGGTGCTGAATCCAGGAAAAATAGCCAAAATGTTCCATCACGTCACGTTTTCTTGCAAAATTAGATTTCTTACCCATATAAGGAATGTTCACATAATTTCTTTTTAGCCGACTGCAGTTTATTTTCTTGGCCCAAAATAGAGGTTGTAATGGTTAACTAACTAGAAACACTCCCTCATGATATTTTAGAGTGTTTTGTATTCATTTTATACATTAACAGGACAATTGGGAGGCGGGGGGCTAAATCCAGTACTCGCGCTGGCGCATGTTCTTTCCTGTTCGCCTCGCCTCGTTCGCTCACTCAAACACGGTGGTTGCGACATGAAAGTTCCTGTCAAATTTCAGTTTCATGCAAGTTCATTATTACCTTTTGTTTGCTCAGTCGTAATCCAGCTTTATTCCGAAGTGGTTCACTACAGTTGTAGTTTGCAGTGCAGTGTATTTGTGATGGCTCACAGAGCCAGAGGTTGCGTCAACTCTCCGGACAGTTTTTGTTTTATTTGTGGGGAATATACCGTGAAAAAGCGGCAGAGGAACATTTCTGCATTTATTAAAAAAGTATATTTCGCCTATTTCGGTTTGAAGTTAGGCGATCAAGACAAACCGTGGGCTCCTCACAAAGTGTGCAAGACATGTGAGGAAGATCTACGCTTATGGATGAAAGGTAAAAAACAAGCATTTTGTTTCGGAATACCTATGATGTGGCGTGAACAAAGAGACCACAGCAGTGACTGCTATTTTTGCTCTTGCATTGTGAAGGGATACAACTTAAAAAATAAGAACGTAATAAGTTACCCCAACCTTCCCTCAGCAATTAGGCCTATGCCTCATAGCAACCTGTGCCTGAACCACCAAAATCTTTGGATCATATTTGTGTGGACGGTTCTGATCATGATGAGACTCATCAGATGGCTTTTCCCGATGAGTCCAGTACTTCCGAGTTTGAAACTGAACCAGATCCGAAACCTGAACTTTTCTCTCAAGCTGAATTGAATGATTTAGTCCGGGATTTAGGACTCCCAAAAGATGCTGCCCAACTGCTAGGTTCTCGGCTTAAACAGAAAAATCTATTGTCACCAGGAACAACTTTTTATTGGTACCGCAATCGCGAGACACAATTTTTGAAGTATTTCAGCAAAGAGGAAGATTTGGTATTTTGCAACGATATATACGGAGTGATGGAAAAGTTTAAACTCAAGTATGATCCTGCTGAATGGCGGCTGTTCATTGATTCGTCAAAAGACAGCATAAAAGGTGTTCTTCTTCATAATGGCAACACATTCGCTTCAGTTCCTATTGCTCACTCTGTTATTCTCCAAGAAAAATACGAGAATTTGGCCCTGATTCTTCAGAAGATTCGTTATGATGAGCATAAGTGGATGATTTGTGGAGACTTTAAAATTCTATCCATGCTATTAGGGCAGCAATCCGGTTTCACCAAATATCCCTGCTTCCTTTGCTTGTGGGATAGCCGGGCCCGCGACCTACACTGGGGGAAAAAAGACTGGCCAATTCGGGAGTATTTGAGACCCGGTGAGAAAAATGTTCTTCATGAGAGCTTGGTACCTCGTGATAAAATTCTATTACCACCTCTCCACATTAAGTTGGGTCTCATTAAGCAATTCATCAAGTCCCTTCCAAAAGATGGTGAGTGCTTTCGGTACCTTTGCTCAAAGTTCCCCCGACTTTCTGATGCAAAGCTAAAGGAAGGAGTGTTTGTTGGCCCTGATATAAGGAAACTCATTTCAGATGGAGCATTCGCTGAAACGATGTCTGAGAAGGAAAAAGAAGCCTGGGATTCCTTCAAGGATGTTGTTCTCAAATTCTTGGGGAACAGGCGGGATGAGAACTATAAGGATATTGTTGCCAGGATGCTCAATGCCTTCAAAGAACAAGGCTGTAACATGAGCCTGAAAATCCATTTCTTGCACTCCCATGTGAACTACTTTCCCGAAAACTTGGGGGCGTACAGTGAAGAACAAGGTGAAAGGTTTCACCAGGACATCAAGGACGCAGAGAGAAGGTACCAAGGAAGATGGAACACCACTATGATGGCTGATTTCTGCTGCGGGAAACCCCAGATGAAAAATACGCCAAGCAGCGCACCAAGAGAAGCATTCGGGGGAAGAAGAAACGGGCCCACCAGGAGATTGATTGACCCAAGAATGACTTTAAAATCTAAACTGTGTTGACAAATATCATGTTTTTACTAAACTTTGAAATAAAAATTTGCTAGTTATTACCACAGTGTCGGATCTCATTTATTAGAATTTTATTTTCACACCATCGGGTGTTTGTCTTCATGTATTGCAATGGTGCGGTTTGCGTTTTCTAGTCTTACATACATACCTGTACAACATTTTTTGCACATTTCTTTGCTTTGCTTTGTGTCTAACCTCGCTCTTATATGCTCAATGTTTGTGCACATGTATGTGGCTGTTTTAAGTGCAGACAATTTTGCTACCATCACAGTCTGTTTTGTTGACATTACTCTATTCTTATGTGCTGCCTTGTTACAATTTTCTTTATTCTTATTTGAATAACTACTAAACAATTAGTATAAAGAATTCATCCAAGAAACTTTTATCTCGATCGCACTCAATCTGAAACGTTCACCTCAAACTGCTAACCCAATGTAGCAAAAAATCTGTACGTGATGGAGCAAATTGGTTACCAGATTTGGATTCAGCACACCAAAAAACGTAAAAATCAATCGAAACATTAGAGGCAGTTTAAAAAAATTTTTTTTAGTGTACCTGTGTTATAAGCTACCCATTTCTTCAGCACGCATGTAGTTATACACGCCCCACCCGTGCACTCACTCAGTATAATGTCTGTGTGTAATACACTTTCAACTTGCTTTCATTAATAGAAACCAAACTGAATGTTCCATTTTGGCCTGGAAGAAATTACTTTAGCACATGGCTGAACTAAAATGAAACAGCCAGAGACTTCAGTCAGCAGGACCTACCAAATTCATGGCTGCAGATGAAATTAACAGGACTTGTCAATGCAATTGCACTGGCAAGCTCTATAAAAAGCCTGTGGACGTTCCTACATAGTTCTAGAGACAACATGTCATCTCCTGTCTCTTCCTTTCCAAGGTAAACATTCCTATAGCAATCTATCCTTTATCTTTCCTTGCATGGCAAATGTTCCTTTTCCCTAATTACCTTAGATGTCCCCTTCTAGTCGTTTTCTACATAGCAAACAAGAAGGGAAAATGGGCAGACTAAACAGGCCCTTGTGTCTTTACCGGCTGTCACCTTCCCTCTTTTCTTTAACTCTGCACTGTAATTCAGAACTTCATGCAACTGTAGACCACCAGCAGAATCATATTCTGCAACCAAGCACAAAACATATGTGTGTGTGGGGGGGAGGGGGGGTATTCCACAGCAGCAGCTAGTACTGCTAAAGAAGCTAGACATCCCCGCTTAACCTGAACCCCAATATTGTCCAGATAGTGGCAATATTCAGTCACTGGCTGACTGGCTAAAGTTAGACAAGCCTTTCAAGTGCCTAGCTTTAGCTGCTGTAAATATTGCCCCAAGCCAGTTATCCCCGGCTGCTGCCTCTGATCCACCCCCCAGAATGTCCTAGGCGTTTAGGGGCTGAAACCAGGGATATTCAGTGACACTAACCAAGTTACGCTTGGTTTATCGCAGCTTGATGTTATACCTTACGGCTACTGTTCCTTATCATCCCTCTAGTCTAGTCCTGACCTCTGGGCTTTGCTCCTCCTCCAGCAGCTTGGAGACTGAGAACGTCATCTTTTATTATGACACTGGTATATCCTCCAGGAATCAGCCTCCTCACTCCAGTTACCTCAGTCTCCGAGCAGCTGGAGAATCTGTGAATATGGAGGTCCCAGTTCACAGGAGCAGCAATTAAGGAGAGATAGGTTTTAGATTGGGGTGTTTGTTATGTTTAGAAAGAATAGATTACAGTAAAAAGAAAAAAACTGAGTGTGTATTTTGAGGGGGGTCTGTACCTTTAAGGGGCTGCTGAGGCCTTCTCTTCCCCCTCCTCCCCCCCTCTTGTTCCTCCTCATTCGGGACAGGACTTCAGGCGGAGAGGCAGTTCAGCCGGAAGAGCAGAGCACCGGTTCCAGACCCACGGGAGCGGTAGAGGGACCGAGGCTCTGGGCTGTCAGCGCACGCAGAGGCTTTTCCTGCTCAGCGCTGTTTGGAAGCCCGGGGGTGAGAGAGAGATTCCGGCAGGAAGGAGTGTGGTGTCTTGATCTCCCTCTCACTTTGCTGTCCTCCCGACACTTCAAAGACAGAGTGTTGGTTGAGTGCGGAGGCAGCATCGATCCACGGAGATCAGTTCTGTCGGTCCTGCAGAGGAGGAAAGCGGGGGCTGCATCGCAGCAGTGTAGTGGGGGAGAGATTTTGAAGTGAGGAGTTCAGCGGGTCTAGTCGTGTGGTGGCAATGTGGGAATCCACGCTCTTTTTCAGGGCCTGCAAAAGCGTTTAATTTCAGTGGGAAGCTTCGTTTTTCATTGGAGTTTGCATTTTCAGACTTGAGGGGCTGAGCTGCAGCGTATACGTGCATTTTGGGAAAAAAAATTTCCCTGATTGGATCAAAATTCTCTACCTTTGCTTTTTCATTGTTATCCCTCTACGTTTCAGCACGATCGCGGGGCTGACGGGCAGGTTAGGCGGTTTAGTGAAATGCCTTCAAAGCAGATGTGCTTGGTCTGCGGATCCAAAAGGGGTGCCCTGTTAGACACAGGGGTCTGTAGGGGCTGTGTGCAGGAGGCAGCCACTATAGAGAGCACATTGGAAGGGGGAGCTGATGTTCAAGCTACCCCAGTAGTGCTGCAGGATGCAGTCCCCCCTGGATTTACCGCTTAGGGAGCCGGTTGCAGGAACTTTGTCCATGCCTGATCTCCCAGCCTCGCAGGCACCCTTGCCGGAGGGATTGGGGGCAATTTTTTCCCAAGAGTTTGTTGTCCTTATTGAGCAGGTGTTTGGGGGCTGGCAGAAGAGGCGAGCAGTAAGTTCCTTAGATGGGGAATGGGGAGCAAAGAGACCTGGGAATCCGCTGAGTGTGGGGGCGACGGGAAGCGTGGCAAAGAAAACCAGAGTAGAACAGGAGCAGAAGGAACAGTCGGTGGCCTTGGAGATGCACTCAGATGAGGGGGATCCTGACTTGGAGACTGATAATGAGTTGGAGGAAGGAGAGTTCCCGGACAGGGAGGACCAAGCTAGAGTGGTCCGCTTGTTCAGGAGAGAGGAGTTGTCAGCTCTTATTGCTGAAACACTGAAAGTGCTTAATATGCCATGGCCAGGGTGTTCAGAAGATGCTATTTTAGAGGATCCCTTGCTGCAGGTTTTTCAGAAGACTCAAAGAGCATTTCCAGTGCACAGAGTGATTCGTGAGATGATACAGGAAGAGTGGGATATGCCAGAGGCAAGTCTAAAGGGGTCCAGAGAGATGGGTTGACTTTACCAGATGGTGGACCAGGATCACGACTTGTTCAAGTCTCCAAGAGTAGATGCCGCCGTCTCTGCTGTAACTAAGAAGACTACCACCCCAGTAGAGGGAAGTGCAGCACTTAAAGATGCACAGGATAGGTAACTAGATACACTGTTAAAACAGGTCTTTGAAGTCAATGCCCTGTCCATTCAGGCGGCTATTTGTGGAGCGTGGGTGGCGAGAGCCTGCCTTCACTGGTCACAATGAATTCAGAGTGAACATGGAGAGGATTCCGTCGGGGAAACGTCCAGACTGGAGTCCGGAACGGCTTATCTAGCTGACATACATTACGACCTCATTCGGGGTTTATCGAAAAGCATGGCATCGGTGGTAGCGACCCGTCGGTACCTTTGGCTGCGCAATTGAGCAGCGGATGGGTCTTCCAAGTCCAGACTAAGTAAACTTCCTTTCCGGGGAAAACTTCTGTTTGGGGAAGATTTGGACAAGATAGTTAAGGATCTGGGAGAGTCCAAGGGGGGCAGACTTCCAGAAGACAAGCAGAGACAGGGTCGCTCAACTCCCTCTTCCAGGGGTCAGCAGAGGGATCTTCCTCGGTTTCGTTTTCCTAGGTTCAGTCAGGCTCAGAGAGGACGTTTTCCCATTCGAAACCAGGGGTTTCGTGGCTTTAAGGGTGCAGGAAGAGGTTTCAGGGCCTCTTCTTCCACCGCAAATCTTCGAAAGTCGCAATGAAGTCAGGGGGACCAAGGTGGAGTTGGCACCTGTAGGGTGTCGGCTGCGGAGTTTTACCCTGCCTGGGTCCAGATAACAGAACACCGGTGGGTGCTGGAGGTCATTCGAGAAGATTATGCGTTGGAGTTTCAGAGGCCAGTAAAAGATTAGTTTGTGCAGTCTCCATGCAAGGCGCCAGCCAAGTGCGCAGCAGTGATGGAGAAGGTGCAGAGGCTTCTTGACCTCAAGGCGGTAGTGCCGGTGCCCCCGGACCAATGCGGTTGTGGTCGATACTCAATATACTTTGTATTCCCCAAAAAAGAAGGGGGTTTTCGGCCGATTCTAGATCTCAACATTAAGGTCCGTGATTGTGGGGGAAAGCGCCTGCATGCCCAGGAGAGACTCTCTCGAACTCCACCCCCTAGGCGCACTGTCTGCCAACTCGCATAGTCCGCCTGCCACCGTTGCACTCTTGCTGGCCTGCAAGAGCCGCCATTGATGGAGGTCACCTTGGTGGAGGAAAGAATACATCTTTAAAATTACATAATGTTAATATTTGATCCAAGCTACCAATGAAACAAATGTGAATATTCCTCAGATAGCAGACACGCTCTTTGAACGTGCAACAAATAGTAGTTGGGTGGTTGTCTTCAAAGCCTTAGTTACAACACATCATCTAATGGTCCATGGCAATGACAGATTTATTCAGTATTTGGCTTCAAGAAACACATTATTCAACCTCAGTAATTTTTTGTACAAAAGTGGATCACATGGCTATGATATGTCAACATTTATAAGGCGCTACAGTAGATATTTGAATGAAAAAGCTTTTTCCTATAGGCAAATGGCATTTGATTTTGCCAGAGTAAAGAAAGGGGCTGATGGTGTGATGAGAAAAATGATACCAGAAAAACTGCTTAAGGGCATGCCAATATTACAAGGACAAATTGATGCATTACTTGAGTTTGATGTTCATCCAAATGAACTGACAAATGGTGTCATAAATGCTGCATTTATGTTACCCTTCAAAGACCTCATCAAGCTGTTTGCTTGTTATAATGATGGGATTATTAATTTATTTGAAAAAATTTGAAATGAAGAAAGGGCAATGTAAAGATGCCCTAGAAATTTACAAACGGTTGCTGAATAGAATGACTAGATTGTCTGAATTTCTTAAAGTTGCAGAGCAAGTTGGAATTGACAAAGGATATATTCCTGATCTCACTCAGGCACCAAGTAGTCTCATGGAGACCCTTGAACAGCATCTAAACACTCTGGAGGGGAAGAAGCCTGGAAATAGCAAGGCTTCCCCGGCCACAACTGTTACGTCTCCTAATACAACCCCAACAAAAACCATTGACACATCTCCCCCCCCCCTTGATCTCTTTGCAACTTGTCAGACGGCTGCCTAGGGTGAGAACTTACACAATCTTGACGATGCATATATTCATATGATTCTTGCAAGGTATTGTGGGTATTGTAGTTCATTCACTCCCAAACACAGCTGATGACAATAATTTGAGTTGTGAAACCAAGTGGTAAGATCAATAAAATACTTCTTTTATTGATGGGGTTTAATTCACCCAGCACATGTATGCTTGATAGCACTATAAATGAGGTTACTTGCTTGCAGTGTTTAAAATGGATAACAAAAATCACAAAATAAACCAGAAAACAACCTTCAGCTTGTCAGGCAATTAGCTAATGTTTTCTTAGCAAATAATTACCAAATACCAAGGCACAAAGTAAAGAATAAACTTTGCTGGTTAGGTTAACTTCTGCTTATTTTCCACGCCGATCTCAGCAGTGATTCTCCCTTGCTCACACACACAATCAGGTGCAGCCCTAGTTACTATCAATGGACCAGCTGAAAGCCTTTAGCTGGCTGGCTGCTACTGTGTGAGCCCAAATCCTGCTTTAAGAGCTGTTTGCAGTGGAAATAAAGAACAAAGTTAGGTTTCTTTGTGATGGCTGATGTGTTTGCTCAGAGAAAACTAGCAATAGCATTTAGATAGAGAACAGTCCATATAAATAGTTTCATCTGCTGTATCTCCCCCTTCATCAACAATCATAGGGTCAATATCATACATTGGCACAGATGAGTCTTTCATTAAGGCACTATCATGAGAATGCTTATTCCCTTGCTGCCATTCTCTATTATAGATAGGGTCTGGATCAGTGTTCATACCTGAGCCTCTCCTGCCATCATAATTCCTCTCTGTAAAGCCTGGCCAATATGTAATCCAATTCTGATGTCCAGCCTTCCAATCTTGATCCCTGGACACTGGATCTCCTCTCACATACCTTCTGGCCTTGGTCTGAAAGTCCCTTCCACATGCAGTCTTCTCTCTTCCAGGTAGCCACTGGAGATTCCTATCTCTGCCACTCCATTCCTCTGGCTGAATCCAGTCCAATGGACTCTGCTGGCTTTTGGAATACCTCCCAGTATGAGTACTGCCTTGGAATCTCCCAGACCTTCCAATGGCCTTTCTTCTCTTCCTTCCAGAGAGTTTCCTTCTCTCTCTATCTGCTTGGCTTGGCTTCTGTTTCTCCAGGTGATACTGGTGCTTGAGCTTGTAGCCGTTGCTGTCTCTGTATCTCTTCCTCCCTCTGTAGCTGTTATCTGAAGAATAAGCTCTATTCTTATCCTGTTCTAATGTGTGCTGCTCCCTAACACAGCGCAGCTGTGTTGAATCAGGCCCTGCCCTTTGAGATGAGTGCTTAGGGATTACCTCATAGCTCTCTTGATTGCACACACATTCTCTCACTTCAGCCCCTCTCATGGCTGCTGGAAACCTGGTGCATTCTGGGACTGGTAGTCTTTTATGTGAAAATTCTGTTTTCTCACTTCTACCAGAACTGACAGGTTGCTTGTTCAGAGTCACATCATCTTTTCTATAGCTCCTACCTGAGCTATGATAAGCTTCCTTATCACATACCCCCCTGCTTAAGTTATTACGGACTGGTTTTACTGGTGAAACTTCTTCTCTACAGTCCGTAATACGGGAAAGTGCATCCGCATTCTTGTGTAGCTTCCCGGCACGATGTTCAACCTGAAAATCAAACGCCTGTAAGGCCATGTACCAGCGTGTCAACCTGGCATTGTGGTTCTTCATTTGCTGCAACCACTTAAGTGGGGCATGGTCCGTGACCAACTGGAACTTTCTCCCTGTAAGGTAAAACCTTAACGCCTCCACTGACCACTTGATAGCCAAACACTCTTTTTCTATCGTGGAATACTTTTGTTCAGCCAGTGACAACTTCCTGCTCAGGTACATCACAGGATGCTCCTCCCCATCATGGCACTGGGATAGGACCGCTCCTAGCCCTACATCCGATGCATCGGTTTGAACCAGAAAGGGTTTCTTGAAGTCTACTCCTTTCAGTACCGGTCCTGTACACAATTTTTCTTTTAATACTGAAAACGCTTTTTCAGCTTCTGGTGTCCACTTTATCTGGTTTGGACAATTCTTTCGCAGCATATCCGTGAAAATGGCACTTTTCTCTGCGAATTGCGGTATAAACCGGCGGTAGTATCCAATAAGTCCTAAGAAACTTCTTAGTTGTTTCTTGGTTGTTGGAGGAGGAAAATTCCTGATGCTATCTATTTTGCTTAATAGAGGTTTAATTTTTCCTCTTCCCACTAGGTGGCCTAGGTATTTTACCTCCCTATTTGCAAAGGCACACTTCTTTGGGTTTTAAAGTGATTCCCGCTTGCTTCATAGAGCACAAGACTGCCCTGATCCTCTTCAAATGCTCCGCCCAGGTGTTACTATGGATTATGACATCATCCATGTATGCAAAAGCATAACTTTGGTGGGGTCGAAGTACCTGATCCACTAACCTTTGGCAGGTAGCCGCTGCTCCATGCAGTCCGAAAGGCATCCTCTTGAACTGGAAAAGGCCAACGGGGGTGCTGAACGCAGTTTTCGGCTTCGACTCCCTGGTGAGCGGGATTTGCCAATATCCTTTTGTCATATCAAGGGTGGTTAAGTATTGAGCCTGTCCCAGCTGGTCTAGCAGCTCCTCAATTCTTGGCATTGGATATGCATCAAAAACTGATATGGCGTTTACCTGCCGGAAGTCAATACAAAATCTTAAGGATCCATCAGGCTTCGGCACCAGGACTATGGGGCTATTCCAGGGACTCTTTGACTCCTCTATTACCCCCATGTCCAACATCTCCTGGACTTGTGCCACTACCTCCTGTCTTTTAGCTTCAGGCAAGCGGTATGGCCTTTGACGAACCACTTTCCCAGGTGGAGTTATTATTTCATGGGCCACCAAATGGGTCTCCCCAGGTATGGGTGTCAACACATCTGGGAATTCCTTAAGCAACTTCCTAATTTCTTCCTGTTGTACCATTGTCAGATCCTCACCTATTTGGGGCTCTGATTTTTCTTTACAATCAGATACCTGGGGTCCCAAATCTTCCTCTTCACTCACCTCCCTCTTTCGGGCACAGGTGGCAGCTAAGCTTTTAACCCCTTTGACATCAGTAGAACCAAAGCCTTTGGCTCCACGTTCAGAATTCTCTAGGGATGTGACCTCCTCCACAGGTGGAAAACCCAGCCTCTCACAAATTAATTGGGCAATTTTGTCTCCTGTCCTCACATGATACTCATTCTGTCCAAAGTTAAACAACAGAACTTTAATATTGCCCCTGTAATCGGGATCAATTACTCCCGCACCCACATCGATGAAATATTTAAGGGCTAATCCGGACCTTGGGGCTACTCTCCCATAACATCCAATTGGTATTTCCACTTGGAGACCGGTGTCAACCAGGGCTCTCCCTTGGCTGGGTACAATCACATTTTCTATGCTGCACAGGTCAAACCCAGCAGACTGAGGGGTTGCCCGCCTAGGAGCTTGGGCCTTCTCAGAGACCTTATGGTACTTTAGGACGAATATCTGCTTTGGGGTAGCTTGGTCTTCTGGACGCTTAACCATCTTTTTAGCTGGGGTCTGAGGACTTCCAAATAAAGGCCCGGGAGCTACTACCATTAAACCTTCTCCCTCCTTTTTTCCTAGTCCTTCCACTAGACCCTGCTTAAATCTTGGCCAGTCTCTTCCTAGAACCAAATCAAAGGGTAGCCTAGGCACCACTGCTAATAGGACTTCCTCTTGTTTACCTAGGCACTTAACCTTTAGCCTATAGGTGGGATATGATGATGCAGCACCATGAATGCATCTGATGTGAACTTGGCTTTCAGGGGTTCTAGGCACAAATCTTTCTTGGGCCTCTATTCTCTTCCAAAGCCTTTTTGACATCATACTCTGGTCTGCCCCAGAGTCTAATAATGCATTTGTGGTAATTCCTTGCACATCAACCATCAAAAGAAATCCTTCCTTGGGCTGTTTCAAATCCAGACCCATTAAACTAGTGTGTGTCTGGCATCTCTTCTTTAAATGTCCCAATTTCCCACACTTGAAACATTTCTTTCTATTCCACTGTGTCATCTGGTTTGATACAGTACATTCATTTTCAGAAACATTCTTAATTATTCTCTTTTCTGATACAGCACATCTAGCCTCAGCATCCATCTTTAGAGGGCCACCCATTCTATGGCAAGCCTGCGTGGCTTCCAAGAATCTCTCTGCTAGCATGGTTGCCTCTCCAAGATTTTGGCAATTTTGCTGTATAAGAAAAACATTCAAATCTTTAGGTACCCCAAGCATAAATTGTTCCAGCATTATAATATCTAATAACATTTCTACTGTCTTTTGCTCAGGCTCTAACCATTTTACAGCTAGACTTCTAATTCTCTGACTCAGAGCCCTGGGTGTCTCACCCACTTTCAATGTAACAGCTCTAAACATTCGCCTATACTCTGAAATAGACAACCCTAGGCGATCTCTAATAGCTGCCTTTACATCCTTATAAATCAAAGCCTGGGCTGCTGGCATTGCTCTGTAAGCTGCTAGTGCCTCACCAGTTAATGAGGCTGCCAGCCTTACTGCCCACTGGGTCTCTGGCCATGCTAAAGCCTGTGCCACTCTTTCAAAAGACTCTAGAAAATCATCAACATTATCTTCTGGAGTTAATTTCCCAAAATTAAATGCCCCAATCCCTTGATTGAGTCCCACAGTGTCCACATGTGGTGCACCAGTACTAACTGCTGGTCTTGCATCTGTTCCACTTTGGCTCTGCAGCTGAACTAGAGCTTGCACCAGATCAAGCACTGGTTTCTGCTGTTCCATTAAGGCCTTCATAGCAGTGTCCTGGGCCTGCTGTGATAGCTCCTGCTGCTTGCTGAATTGGGCTGCCATCCACTGAGCCATCTCCCTCGGATCCATCTTGACCCTGCAAGAAAAGAGAAAAAAAAAAACCAAAGAGCAGCACCTTCCAACCAGGTGTGTTTTTTTTTTTTCAACTTTTTTTTTTTTTTTCAATTACCCCCTGTGCCTACACACATCCACCACTAGACATGCCCAGGTACATATTACCTTGTCTCAGTGATGAATCCCACTTTGCACAGGGTCTTTTCCTCTGGGACAGCTTCCTGGAACAACCACTTTTCTTCCAAAGTGCAGATGAGGGAAAGAAATCTTCTTACAGCTTTAAACTTGACTTTTATTTGTAATCCACAACAAGTAAATCCTCTTGGTGCAAGAGCAATCCGAAAAACTACGCCATTTGTCAGACGGCTGCCTAGGGTGAGAACTTACACAATCTTGACGATGCATATATTCATATGATTCTTGCAAGGTATTGTGGGTATTGTAGTTCATTCACTCCCAAACACAGCTGATGACAATAATTTGAGTTGTGAAACCAAGTGGTAAGATCAATAAAATACTTCTTTTATTGATGGGGTTTAATTCACCCAGCACATGTATGCTTGATAGCACTATAAATGAGGTTACTTGCTTGCAGTGTTTAAAATGGATAACAAAAATCACAAAATAAACCAGAAAACAACCTTCAGCTTGTCAGGCAATTAGCTAATGTTTTCTTAGCAAATAATTACCAAATACCAAGGCACAAAGTAAAGAATAAACTTTGCTGGTTAGGTTAACTTCTGCTTATTTTCCATGCCGATCTCAGCAGTGATTCTCCCTTGCTCACACACACAATCAGGTGCAGCCCTAGTTACTATCAATGGACCAGCTGAAAGCCTTTAGCTGGCTGGCTGCTACTGTGTGAGCCCAAATCCTGCTTTAAGAGCTGTTTGCAGTGGAAATAAAGAACAAAGTTAGGTTTCTTTGTGATGGCTGATGTGTTTGCTCAGAGAAAACTAGCAATAGCATTTAGATAGAGAACAGTCCATATAAATAGTTTCATCTGCTGTATCTCCCCCTTCATCAACAATCATAGGGTCAATATCATACATTGGCACAGATGAGTCTTTCATTAAGGCACTATCACGAGAATGCTTATTCCCTTGCTGCCATTCTCTATTATAGATAGGGTCTGGATCAGTGTTCATACCTGAGCCTCTCCTGCCATCATAATTCCTCTCTGTAAAGCCTGGCCAATATGTAATCCAATTCTGATGTCCAGCCTTCCAATCTTGATCCCTGGACACTGGATCTCCTCTCACATACCTTCTGGCCTTGGTCTGAAAGTCCCTTCCACATGCAGTCTTCTCTCTTCCAGGTAGCCACTGGAGATTCCTATCTCTGCCACTCTATTCCTCTGGCTGAATCCAGTCCAATGGACTCTGCTGGCTTTTGGAATACCTCCCAGTATGAGTACTGCCTTGGAATCTCCCAGACCTTCCAATGGCCTTTCTTCTCTTCCTTCCAGAGAGTTTCCTTCTCTCTCTATCTGCTTGGCTTGGCTTCTGTTTCTCCAGGTGATACTGGTGCTTGAGCTTGTAGCCGTTGCTGTCTCTGTATCTCTTCCTCCCTCTGTAGCTGTTATCTGAAGAATAAGCTCTATTCTTATCCTGTTCTAATGTGTGCTGCTCCCTAACACAGCGCAGCTGTGTTGAATCAGGCCCTGCCCTTTGAGATGAGTGCTTAGGGATTACCTCATAGCTCTCTTGATTGCACACACATTCTCTCACTTCAGCCCCTCTCATGGCTGCTGGAAACCTGGTGCATTCTGGGACTGGTAGTCTTTTATGTGAAAATTCTGTTTTCTCACTTCTACCAGAACTGACAGGTTGCTTGTTCAGAGTCACATCATCTTTTCTATAGCTCCTACCTGAGCTATGATAAGCTTCCTTATCACAAACTTCATGTACAGCAGTCGCAATCACTGCCACCCGACCATCTAATGACCTTCTTGATCTTCAGCCAGACTTCACATCTTCTGTACAACCTGCTGCAGTACTTCTACAGGGAGTGGAGGAGTGGCCTAGTGGTTGGGGCAAGGTACTTCAGGCCAGAAGGTCAGAGGTTCAAATCCCACTAGAGGACAGCAACCTTGGGCCAGAAGGACTGGGGTTTCTAGTCCCACAGGTGCTCCTTGTGGTCTTGGGCAAGCCACTTAACCCTCCTTAGCCCATGTTCCCTGTAAAATAGTTATCTCCAAGTTATAATACCCTGTTCAATGTAATTTCAGTTTGTTCAATGTAAACTACACTGATGCAGAATAGCACGGTATATAAGAGAATGTAAATAAAATAAAACAAGCTCATGGGGAGGCTTTGGAACTTCACTCATGACTCCCTCACCTGCACCAATTACTTCAGCTCAGAACAACCTTATACAGCTCAACTTTGAAGCAACTTTTGGAACAGCATCTTCAACCGTTAGCAGCTCATTTGACCCATCAGGTGATCTTCTTATGCCAACTATGATGCCCTCATGTCAGTCTACACCTACTTCAGTCCTGGTAGCCACAGCTTCTCCTTCAGAGAGCAAAGTACTTCGAAGTGACCTTGATTCTTCTCTTGCAAGTTTAGTAGGCAATCTTGGAATTTCTAGTACTACAGTAAAAAAGGGAGACCTTTAGTGGAACGCTGGAGAAAAGAAATTAACAGGGAGTGCTAACTGGCAGCCGAAGGTTGCACCAGCAACATGGGCTTCTGGTGTGGTGCCAAGTGGACAGATGCCAGGAGCTGTGCCTTCAGCAAGTAGCGGCCCCTCAGTAGCAATGACTCCCCCTGTTGCTCAGCCTGTATCAGGATTTGGAATGACTCCTTCTGGGACAGGCATGCCTATGATGCCACAGCAGTCCATGATGTACCCTCAGTCTATGATGCGACCACCCTTTGCAGCTTCACCTGTATCTGCTGCACTACTGCAGTTTTGACAGACATGCAAGTTTGGAACCAACAGACAACAGATAAATGCTCAGTTTCAAAGTGAGCCTTCAGTACCAAACCCAGTGCTTGTTCAGACTTCTCTTTCTGACATGTGCAGCACTGCCGTGAAAGTAACCATTAGGAAAGTGTACTACCTTAACCTTTTTCCCTATTCTATCTAAACTCTTGTGTATTTGGGTTACTTCTGTGTTTTCCAGTTTAAACAATGGGTGTACGTTTCTGATGCCTTCTGGGGCTTTTCTGAACCTCTCTAAATGACAGATTATGCAGCTGTTGTGTGGTGAGCCATCGGAGCTGTTTGTAAATGCATAACAACTTGGACAGATGTTCACCTATTAAATCTTTCAAATTAAATATTTAATTGACGTATGGTACCAAAAAAAGTGGTTGTATCTGAATTTACTGTGGGGATAACATACACTGAAATGGGGGAAAACAAAATTGTGTGTTGAAGGTGTCAGTGTATATAACATTTTGGCAAAATCCCAGAAACTTGTTTGTTCTGTTATGTAAGATTAATAGAGACCGTGGTAAGGAGATGCAAATTTTTGTGCATGGACTGCCTTTTCCATTCACAACTGTGTAAAATGCTTTTATTTTTGTGATACTTTATATGTTTAAAAATATTTATTATTTAACGTAATATAAATGCAAACTTGCATAACAAATACACTTGGGGGTATGTTTACTAAACCGTCTTAATGTTATCGGCGTTAGTTGCAGTCTTACTGTGACGAATGCCATATAAGGTAGTGGGCGTTCCGGTCTTAAGGTAGCATTTCGTGTTATCGCACGTTAAAGTCCGTTATCGTGCGATAGAGGGAGCCGTGGCACGTTAATGCACATTAGCCTTAATTAGGCATGCTGACCTACAAACACAGCAACAGAGGTGTAGCACACTGGTTAATACAATGACTGATGTAACAGGGGTCATGAGTTCCATCCCACAGTGGGCTTAATAAGTAAGGCTGTTTGAGGCATTGCCCTTTACTTTAAATCAGTGCTGTTTGAGGCATTTTCTTTTTTAATTTAAATTAGTGCTGCCAGCAAACACACCCTCACAGTGACGTAACCAAAGGTGCCGCATAAGGCACCCTATAAGGCACTCCAGAGGACACATTATAAAGTGCACTGTCCGCCAAGGCACCTTATAATGTTCCCTATAGGGCACCTTATGAGGAGCCTTATAGGGCGCTTTATAGGGCTCCTTATGAGGCACCTTAAGGTTACAGCACTGTGAGGGTGTTTTTGCTGGCAGCACTAATTTAAATTAAAAAAGGAAGTGCCTCAGACAGCCCTATCAAGTAGCACCACTGTGGGATCAAGCCAATGACCTCTGCCTCCACAGTCAGTGAAGTAACCAGTGGGCTACATCTCGATAGCTACTAGCAAATCCCTGGCTGGCTCCAGAAGGATTGCAGGTCACCACACAAACTGTCTGCTGTGGTTACCAGGATAGGGTTAACCCACCCGTACCCATGATTTATTTATTTATTATTTATTTATTTACATTCTCTTATATACCGCGCTATTCTGCATCAGTGCGGTTTACATTGAACAAACTGAAATTACATTGAACAGGGCATTATAACTTGGAGATAACTATTTTACAGGGAACATGGGCTATGGAGGGTTAAGTGGCTTGCCCAAGACCACAAGGAGCACCTGTGGGACTAGAAACCCCAGTCTACAGATGATCACAAGATGGGGTATGCACCCCCACAGCACCTCGGCCTGGTAGGGGGAACTGACCGTGTGTGTTACTGACACAGAGTAGCTACAGACCGACACATTGTGGGGGTACTGTGCTCACCCTGAGGGCAAGGTGGGGCACCAAGCACCAGGTCTGCAGCACCTGGCTTAGCTGAGACAGGCTATACTGCAGGTTGCCATCAGTGCTAATATGTGATAGGTACTCCTTGCAGACACACCTAGGATACACCTGTGTCCATCTGTTTTTCCCAGTCAGGTCTATCCATTGTGGATTATGATGCACCCAGAGTAGTGCATATCCTGTGTGGGTGCCATAGTCACATGATTTAAGTGAAAGAGGGTGTTTGGATCCATAGGTGGATCATGTAGCACCACACAACCTGCCCTCTCAGGCTCAGGGTGGGGGACAGGATCTCCCACCAACAGATCCACATTCTACATCCCTGCAATGGTGGCAGTAGAGGGGACCATCAACCCCAGTCCTTCTGGGAAACAGGCACCCTACAGGGCAGTCGATGCAGATCTGTACACATCCATAAGGCAATGGTAGATAGACAGTAGGCTTGGAACTGCTCAGCTGCCCCCCACCACTATCTGACATTCTCCTGCAGCAAACACAGTGAGTCTCCAACCGCTGCATCCTGCAAGGTGTTCCAGCCATACACATACTAACTGCAGACAGTCTGCTAGCTAGTCCATAGTGCATATTCCTGGAGGAGATGTGAGCACACACACTAAGCAGATAAATCAGTGATTGGGCCCCAGAAAACAGAACCTACAAATATCACTTGAGAAAAATACTATATAGCACTATGGGGGAACCTAGCCATGCTGTGGTCAATGCTAAGTCAGGGTGAGGAGTGACCTCCCAGCAGGACATGCTGTGGCCACCATGTCCGTGCAGGTGGTGGCCGGGCACTACAATGTCCCAGCCATTGCCCTATGCCTTGTGCAGATGCATCCTGCCCAGGCCACCCTGTCCGGGCCATACCCACAGTACCTTGCTCCTCATTATGCACATTGGCAGGCTAACACTGGAAACAGTGCAAGCAGTGTGGGCTGAGTAAGGTGTAGGCAGCCACAACACACTGGATAGACAGATACACACTCCCACACCTATGCCAGCATTGTGCAAATATAGAGGCTTTTGGCAGCCCTGGCCACCACACCAGTCCTGGGCACAGTGCAGGCATGGCTATGGTACACAATACTGTTGGGGTCACTCCCCGGGGTGGTAAACACTGTCAGAAACCAAAACTGAAACACACTCCACAGATATCAGAAAGGTTGCTATGATGCAACTCTATCAGCAAATTGTGCTTAACTTAGGAATTGTTATCTGCCATTAATCATAGCAACCTTTTGATATATGTGTAATGTATTCCCAAGTTTAGGGCGGCATTGCTAAGGTATGCAAGTGCTAGTATTGGGAGATGCTGCTGCACGCAGAGCCCAACAGCCTGACTCTCCATGAGGCTTTGGATAGTGGAGCCTGTGGGTGTGGGTGTTTATGCCCCTGTTGGCCGCTGCTCTAGGGCAGAGGTTCCCAACTCCGGTCCTTGTGGGCCAAACACTGTTCAGGTTTTCATGCTGTCCCTAATGAATATGCAAGAGATACATTTGCATACAATGGGGTGGCGCATAGTAATGCAGCACAGGCATATTTATTAGGGACAGCATGAAACCTGAATGGTGTTTGTCCCTCCAGCACTGCAGTTGGGAAACTCTGCTCTACGGATTGCACATGTTTATGGTGTCTGTGCTCTGTAGGGTAAAATATATGCGTTTCTGCAATAAAGGTTCCGTCTTTATTACCACGGTTTAGTACTGGGTAAAATATGGGGAAAGGGTTGGCAGGAGCCACAGCTGGGACTTGAACTTGTGACCTTCTGCTCCAGAACAGACTGGCTGTGTGTACTGCACCACACTGTTGCCACAGGGACAGTTCATTCCCTGGGGATACCATGACTGTTCGTCAGACAGACCCTGTTGCATTGCACGGCACCCACCTAAATGGTGCTAGGCCATGGTCTGCTGTGGGCAGATGACACTGCCCCCCTCCGCCACCAGCACCCCTCCTCCACCATGCCGCCATGCAATTATGCCGGTGGTGCTGGTGGTGCGCAGTCCCAGGCCATCCAGTATGTCGGTAGGCAGCTGCCTATTTATTTATTTATTTTATTTATTTATTTGGCAAACATTTATATACCGCTACTTCCAGCGATCAGCAGCGGTCTGATTACATAAGGAGAACTGTCAAATCAGTACAGTAAAATTTGGGGTGCGTACACGTTGATTCGGAGGGAAGGCACATCACACAAGCGGGTTCTGTTTGAGGATATGGGTACTAATTACATATATACATGAATACTTATATACATTTGAGGATAAGGGCAGTAATTACATATATACATATATACATTTTCATAAACGAGCAGGCGTACATAGATATGTTTTGGTCTCCTGGGGTGGGTAAGCTTAGACCCCTTGGGTTTAAGTCAAATTGAAATGACTCTGGAACAGATTAGTCTTGAGTTTTTTCCTAAAGTCAGTTAGGTCTTTGCAAGCTCGTAACTCTGGCGGCAGATGATTCCAGAGTGTAGGTGCAGTGTATGAGAACGCTCTGTTACTAGTGTTGGTTTTAACAGCTCTTATATCTGGTGGAACGAGGAGGGTGTTGGAGTTGACGGCTCTTCTGCTTCTGTTGGGTGGTTGTGAGCTGATCAAGGTGGAGAGGAAAGACGGAGCAATGTTATGTAGGAGCTTGAAAGTGGTAGTGAGTGTTTTATATTTTGTACGAGCAGCAATGGGGAGCCAGTGTAGCTCAATCAATACCGGTGTGATGTGATCAGCAAAACCTTTTTTCGTGATGATCCTAGCGGCTACATTTTGTGACATTTGCAGAATATTCAAGGTTTTCTTTGGGAGACCCTGAAGGATGGCGTTGCAGTAGTCAAAATGTGGCATGATGAGTGCCTGCGCAACGGTCCGGAAGTCCTGGGGTTCGATAATGCTCCTTAGCGGTTTAAGGAATCTTTGATTGTGAAAAACGGCTCTGTTTGTTTTGCGGAGGTGTTTATCCATCTTTAGGTCGCTTTCGAACGTTACCCCCAGGTATTTTATTTCTTTCTTCGTTTGGTATGTATTGTTACATAAGGTGATTGTTGCGGGGGGGTCGAAGTTTGGCTTTCTGGAGATGTACATCACCTATGGTGTGGGTTCTCAGGTAGGGGTGCCTACATGGACATGCGCGCTTCCTCCCCCCCCCCCCCCCCGCACCGCCTGCCAATGTTATGTGCCCTTGGGGGTACTTACTGGGTAATCTCCACTGTGACACACACTCATGCCCATGTTGGACCCTCGTCAGTTGCTGTCTTGCTGCTTTACAGTTTCAGCATTCCTATGTGCCACCTAGGCATCTGCCTAGCCTGCACTGTGGCCCAGCTGCACCACAGCATGTGCCGCCTGCAGCCCCCTGTATCCCATTTACAGCATCAGTACAGTTGCCGTTTCCTACGTGTCCACTCTGCTGTTGCTGCACATGTGCACGCCATAACAAACCTGCCCAATCTAAATGACAGAAACCCTGATCAGCGCTATTTCAATGTGGGATCATTCACTTTGTAGGGGGACAGAGCATAGGCCCTTCGAAACATGATATCTTAATTTATACGCTTTGTCAGTAGTGTTGCTTTGTGTTTATCATTAATATCACTATTGGCCAGCTTGGTTATTGGGATTTTAGATGTGGTTCTGGTCCTTTTATATGTTTATTTGCCTTTTTGCACAACTATCACTTTTCTGGGTTTCCCTGCCTTTGCTGCACATTGCTGACTTAAGTGGTTTCTCTTTCCTGCAAATTTAATGCTCTCTTGTTTACCTTGATCCCTGTTCTATGGTTCCCTCTGTGCACTAGGAACAGAATTATTTTGTTCTGTTTATAGCCAGTGTGCATAAGTTTACCTTATCTACGGTTCATGCTGACTTGGCTTAAGGTACTGATGCTTGAAAAAGAAGGATCACTGTTGACCACTCTTACAAGTGGCTTGGCAGCTGTTTGTAAATGCATATTGAATTGGACAGATGTTCACCTATTAAATCTTTCAAATTAACTATTTAATTGATGTATGGTACCAAAAAAAGTGGTTGTATCTGAATTTACTGTGGGGATAACATACACTGAAATGGGGGAAAACAAAATTGTATAAAGTTAATTACAAATATGGCTGTCCTTTCTAGTCTGGTTTCAATTCCCAGTGCATGTGTGCCCTTTGGGGTATGTTTACTAAACTGCGGTAATGCCATTCGCGTTAGGTCCCGCGTTGATGATACAGATGCCTATATAAAGGAGTGGGCGGGGCAGCATTAAAGCTGTGTCAGATAAGGCGCGTTATAAGGCACCTTATTAGACACAGTACAAGGCACATGCAGAATAGCTGTAGCATTAGCAACCACAGTCCTGCTGGCAGATCACAGCCCTCCAGGGCAGCTGGGCCAGTGCCATACCTGTGACCATTGCAGACCAGCAATGATGCTTGGGGTAGGCTCAACTGCCCCATGCCACAGTCTGCCATTCATCAACAGACAGCACAGTCAGACTGCATCTGCAGCATCCTACAGGCAAACTACAGACAGCCCACTAACCAGTCCATAGGGCATGCTCACAGGAGAACCCTGTGCACCCAGAAGTGAGATACACAGTACAGACCCCAAGCAGGTATCACCATGATTGGGCCCCAAAACCAGAAACACACAGGCATCACTGGAAACAAACAATGTGTGGTACTATGTGGGAACATAGACATGCCATGGTCACTGCTTGGTCAGAGTGAGAGTGACCTCCCCCCCCCCCCAGCGTGACATGCTGTGGCCACCCTGTCCATGCAGGTGGTGGTCGGCCACAACAGTGTCCCAGCCATTGCCCTCCACCCTGCGCAGATGCATCCTGGCCAGTCCGCCCTGTCTTGGCCATACCCACAATACCTTGCTGCTCATTATGCACATTTGCAGGCTAACGCTGGAAGCAGTGTGAACAATGTGAGCTCAGTGAGGTGTTGGCAGACACAAAACAATGGAGAGACATTCGCACACTCCCACACCTATTGCAGCATTGTGCAGAGATGGTGGTGGTTGCCAACCCTACCCCCTGCACTGGTCCTGATCACAGTGCCGACATTGCTAATCTATGCAGGGGTAGTGCTCTGGTGATAACTGCAGCTCTGTGCTGGGGCCAACAGCCTGACACTCCATGAAGCTGTGGATAGTGGAGCCCTTGTGAGTGAGTGTCCGTACCCCTGTTCACCACTGCATTGCGGTTTTCCCATGTTGTTGTGGCTGCATTGTGGGCTAAAACTATGAGGAGATGCTCTGCAGGATCCACAGATGGGACCTGAACCTCTGACAGAGGGAAGAACATAATTAAGTCAGTGATGGGGGGAGGGTTATGGTAGCTGATGTTTTGCGCACACTTCCTGCACCTGGTAGATCTTTCAGCTAAGGTTGCGATGAGGCTATAGAAATCCAGAATGTTGCTGCATGGCTGGTACTCAGTGCCAGTCAAACACAGATTCCAAAATC
Source organism: Ichthyophis bannanicus (assembly GCA_033557465.1). Classification (NCBI taxonomy): domain Eukaryota; kingdom Metazoa; phylum Chordata; class Amphibia; order Gymnophiona; family Ichthyophiidae; genus Ichthyophis; species Ichthyophis bannanicus. Next base: position 1,840,931,340 of record CM066032.1, read on the forward strand.
CCTAATGTTAAGCAAGAAAAAAAAAAACTAAAAAAGAAAAAGCTTGTAAACCACACCAACTTATTAAACCACCTCAAAACACAAGCAGACAGCACTATTATAAGAAAAGACCTCAGTATCCTTCAAGACCACAACATGACCCAACAGAAAAGAGGGCAAGCCAACCAGTGAAGGCACACAACTGGAAGAACTCGTAAATATCAGTGGTCTGAAAACCTCTTGTCCATGCACTCAGTACAAAAAAAGCAGGGTCCCAGTCCACAGGTGATCAGTTCTATAGGATGAAATGTGATGCAGCCACAATCCAATCAAAAGTCACAAGGCATGTAACCCAGCTAAGACATGAGATAAATGGGAATCCAACATCCAGAAAAGCAGTGAAGTCATCGCAAAAAGGTACTTAGCTTTAGTATTTCCTGATCATGGCATTGTATCGCATTTGTACTATCACTCAGAAAAAGCTAGCAGTCAGTATTCCCAATGGCCATCAGAGCCCTGACACCGGGTGTTTCGCCAGTTACCACTTCATCAGGAAAGCCGACAGATCAATGCCACAATAGCATGCAAAAAAAACAAAGTGAGTATCACCAATGCCTGCAAACAAAAACTGTCAGTTAAACTGGCTCCTTGTGAGGATATACTTTTTTGATATAGTGGTATTAAGTGCCAACCATTGAGAAAGTGCCTATTCTTTGCTGGCCAACATTCATTGGCTCTCAGTTTTTGAACATGAAGTTTAAATTGCTGATATTTACATTTTGAGTTTCAAATATGGGTAAGCCATCTTATTTAGTCAACACTTTCACTTGGTATACCCCATTGTTTGAAAAAGGTTTGGACATGTTCCTGAAGGAAAGCACTGCTTGCCACAATACAAGCATTGTGGAACCTGTGTCTTTTAGAGAAACTGCTAGGTACTTGTGACCTAGATTGGCCATTGTTAGAAAAAGGATACTGGGCTTGATGGATCTTGATCTGACCCAGTATGGCAAATCTTATGCTCTTATGTTCTTACTGTGACCTTTAAGATATACTCAGAGTTGCCTACTGGTTATCTCCAAATGCCATGGAAATGGGTTCAAGAAGGGCCAACTAGTTGCATTGTCATCTTGATAGTAAATATCCTGGATGAAGTTAGAGGGGTTTTGCCAATGAGAAGCTCCACATGAGAGGTATTGTAACTGGAGGACTCAGTGCAGATGAAAGACATTGTTGCTTTTAAGTGCTGCCAAGTTGATATCAACTCATGAAGACCCTGAGGATAGTTGTCCTAAATTGTGTTCGGTCTTCAGTCAAGCAGCTACAGTAATTGTTGATAGAGTGGCATCCATAGTTGTTGTTATTGTATTGATTCATCGCATTGCCAGTTTTCCTTTTTAGCGCTGACCTTCAACCTTGCTAGGTATGTCTTCCTCTAATGATCTCTCTTTGCATGATGTGTCCAAAGTATAAAAGTTGAAGTCTAGGAATTTGAGCTTCAGAGGAAGGGTTTGATCTCCTCTAATACTACCGTGTTTCCCCGAAAATAAGACCGGGTCTTATATTTATTTTTGCTCCAAAAGATGCACTAGGGCTTATTTTCGTGGTAGGGCTTATTTTTTTTTTCATATACAACAATCCACATTTATTCATGAACAACAATCCTCATTTATTCATGTTCAACAATCCAACTTTGTTTAAGTACAGCAAACTACATTTACTCATGTACAGCAATCTACATTTATTCAAATACAATCATGTCATCTTCTTCCAGAACATCGTCAAAACTCGGGGAGTGGAGCAGGAGGAAAGCTCCTCCCTGGTCCTCCCACCGAAGCCAATCAGAACAACAGCAGCAACAACTGAAAGACAGCCCCTTGGAGAGAAGAAGCCCGCAGCGCAGCACAGCACCGGCAGCCGATCGGCGTCAGGGAGTGGAGCAGGAGGAAAGCTCCTCCCTGGTCCTCCCGCCGAAGCCAATCAGCACAACAGCAGCAACAACTGAAAGACAGCCCCTTGGAGAGAAGAAGCCCGCAGCGCAGCACAGCACCGGCAGCTGATCGGCGTCGGGGAGTGGAGCAGGAGGAAAGCTCCTCCCTGGTCCTCCTGCCGAAGCCAATCAGCACAACAGCAGCAACAACTGAAAGACAGCCCCTTGGAGAGAAGAAGCCCGCAGCGCAGCACAGCACCGGCAGCCGATCAGCGTCGGGGAGTGGAGCAGGAGGAAAGCTCCTCCCTGGTCCTCTCGCCGAAGCCAATCAGCACAACAGCAGCAACAACTGAAAGACAGCCCCTTGGAGAGAAGAAGCCCGCAGCGCAGCACAGCACCGGCAGCCGATCGGCGTTGGGGAGTGGAGCAGGAGGAAAGCTCCTCCCTGGTCCTCCCGCCGAAGCCAATCAGCACAACAGCAGCAACAACTGAAAGACAGTCCCTTGGAGAGAAGAGACCCGCAGCGCAGCACAGCACCGGCAGCCGATCGGCGTCGGGGAGTGGAGCAGGAGGAAAGCTCCTCCCTGGTCCTCCCGCCGAAGCCAATCAGCACAACAGCAGCAACAACTGAAAGACAGCGTCTTGGAGAGAAGAGGTCCGCAGCACAGCACAGCACCGGCAGCCGATCGGCGTCAGGGAGTGGAGCAGGAGGAAAGCTCCTCCCTGGTGGGACCCCCCCCCCCCAGGTACCGAATCTGTCAGTCCGTCGATGATCTTCACTAGGGCTTATTTTCGGGGTAGGGCTTATATTACGAAAATCACAGAAAAACGTGCTAGGGCTTATTTTCGGGGTATGTCTTATTTTCGGGGGAACACGGTAGTTGATTTGTTCTTCATTGTGTGTGCAGTATTCTTCACCAGCACCATAGTTCAAAAGCATCAGTTTTCTTCCTGTCTTTATTCTTCACCATTCAGCTTTCTCATTTATATGACATTATTAAAAATATCTTGGCTTCGATAAGTTCAATTTTTGTATACAGGGATATACAGTATTTCTGCACTTGAAAATTTTATCCAGGTCCATCATAGCCATTCTGCCAAAAGCAATGCCTCATCAGATTTCTTGACTGCTATTTGTTTCCTTATAGATTATTGATCCAAGCAGATTAAGGTTGTCTGCTATGCCTATTTTTGCTCTTTCGATGGTGACATTATTGATTTTACCAGTTGTCAGGATCCTTGTCTTCTTCACATTAAGGCGCAGGGCCATTTTATAACTATGGACCTGATATTCAAAGCGATTAACATAGTTAGCAGACCTTCTAACTATGTTAATCATGGTGACCGGGTTATTCAGCGCCACTAACTGCATTAGTGCCGCTGAATATCTGCAGATGCCACCACAAAACACTCCAGTGCTAGTCGGCTACCATTGGGGTGTTCTGGGGGCAGAACGGAGGGGGCACCCAGGGATAACCGGGCAGTAGCTGTATATCGCCGCTGGCCAGTTAGCTTCAGTGCCATCTGGCTGACCCGTATATTCAATGCAGGTGGCCGGATTTGGCTCGGCAATGAATATCTAGGTTTAACCATCAGCAGTGATGGCTAACCGCCACTGCTGAATATTGGGCCTTATGTTCCTTGATCTTGATAAGCAGATGTTTTAGACTGTCTTCACTTTCAATCATTAACATGGTTATCGTTAGCATTACAAAGGCTGTTGATGAGACATCCACTAATCTTCACACCTCGGTTGTCTTCATACAGTCCTACTTCTCTGATGTTAGCTCATACACCTTTGCCCATTTTAGCCAATTCTTTTCCTCCTAGTTTCATTCCAACTGTTACTTATTGATCAATATATATCAGGTGTTCTGGTATTCCCATGCTTCTTAATATGACTCAGGCGTAAGGTGCAGCAAGGTGAAAGAAGTGAAGTTCTTTCATTAGCAATAGAAGAGAAGAGCCCAGATAGAAGTGGAAGAGTAGCCTAGTGGTTAAAGCACTGGCTTGATAATCAGGAAACCAGGGTTCCATTGTAGCACTATGGTACTTCTTAAGGGCAGACTAGATAGACTATGGGGTATGTTTACTAAACTGTGTTAGTGCGATTCGCGTTAGGAGCCGCGGTAGAGACAGAAATCCCAAATAAGGACATGGGCGGTACATCGTTACCGAGAACGCGCGTTATAAGGCGCCATAAATGAATGAGCGCTACAGGGCACTTTACCGCACGTTAATCTTAAGAAGGCGCACAGGCATGCAAGCACAGCAACAGAGCAGTAGCACAATGGTTACAACACTGACTGATTGTACAGGGGTCATGGGTTCGATTCCCCAGTAGGCCTAATGTATAAGGCTAGATGAGGCAGCACCCTTTACATTTAAGTAGTTATTGTTGAGGCATTTGACGTGTATTTTAATTAGTGCTGCCAGCAAACACACCCTCACAGTGGTATAGCTAAGGTGCCGCATAAGGCACTCCATAGGGCACATTATAAAGTGTACTGTCCGCCAAGGCACCCTATAATGTCCCCTATAGGACACCTTATAAGGCTGTGAACAAAGCCCTGGCTGGCTGCAGAAGAACTGCACGTCACCAAACAAACTGTCTGCTGTGGTTACCAGGATAGGGTTAACACACCCGTACCCATGATGCACTGCACATGCAAATCAGCAGATGAGACATGGGCACAAGATTGGGTATGCACCCCCACAGCACCTCGGCCTGGTAGGGGCAACAGACCCTGTGTGGCACTGCCACAGACAGTCACATTGTGCGGGTACTGTGCCCACCCTGAGGTTGATGTGGGGCGCCCAGCACCAGGTCCACAGCACCTTTCATGGCTGAAATACGCCATGATGCAGGTCCCCATCAGTGTGTGAGAGGTAGTTCCGTTAGACACACCTAGGATACATCTGTGTCCTGCTGTATGTCTTGGTCATGTCTAGTCCTTATGGGCGATGATGCACCCAGAAGAGTGCATATCCTGTGTTGGTGCCATGGTTACCTGCTGGGGGGGTATGGACCCATAGGCAGATTATGTACCACCACACAACCCACCCTCCGGGGCTCAGGGTGGGAAACAGGATCACCCACCAATAGATCCACAGTCTACCTCCCTGCAATGGTAGCAGTAGAGGGGACCATCAACCCCAGTCCTGCTGGGGAACAGACAGAGTGGTACACATCTATAACGCAATAGCAGACAGACGGCAGGCCTGGAAATGCTCAGCTGCCCCCCACCATTATCTGACACTCTCCAGCAGCAAGCCTCCAGCCGCTGCACCCTGCAAGATGTTCCAGCAAGACACATACTAGCTGCAGACAGTCCGCCAGCTAGTCCATAGTGCATGATCCTGGAGGAGATACATGTACCCAGAACGGGGATGTCAGCATACACACCAAGCAAATAAGTCAGTGATTAGACCCCAAAAGAAAACCCAAAAATATCACATGAGAAAAATGCTATATAGCATTATGGGGGAACCTAGCCATGCCATGGTCACTGCTCAGTCAGGGTGAGAGTGACCTCCCAGCAGGACATACTATGGCCACCCTATCCGTGCAGGTGGTACCGGGCACTACAATGTCCGAGCCATTGCCCTATGCCCTGTGCAGATGCGGCCAGGCCAGGCCACCCTATCCAGGCTATTCCCACGGTACCTTGCTCCTCATTATGCACATTGGCAGGCCAATACTGGCAACAGTGCTAACAGTGTGGGCTGTGAAGGGTGTTGGCAGCCACCACACACTGGATAGACAGACACACACTCCCCACACCTATGCCAGCATTGTGCAACTATAGAGGTGTTGGGCAGCCCAGGCCACCACACCAGTCCTGGGCACAGTGCAGGCATTGCTATGGTACACAATACTGTAGGAGTCACTCCCCAGGTTGGTAAACACTGTCAGACACAAGACCTGTAGCACACTCCACAAACATCAGAAAGGTTGCTATGATGCAGCTCACTCAGAAAATTGTACTTAACCTAGGAATTGCTATCTGCCAGTAATCATAGCAACCTTTTGATAGATGTGTACCATATTCCCAGGTTTAGGGTGGCATTACTAAGGTATGCAAGTGCTAGTATTGGGAGATGCACGCAGAGCCCAAAGTCCTGCCTCTCCAGGAGGCTTTGGATAATGGGACCTGTGGGTGTGGGTGTGTCTGCCCCTGTTGGCTGCTGCTTTACGGCAGAGGTTCCCAACTCCAGTCCTGCGGTGCCAAACACTGTTCGAGTTTTCATGCTGTCCCTCATGAATATCATGAGATACATCTGCATACCATGGGGGTGGCGCATAGAAATGCAGCACAGGCATCTTTATCAGAGGCAGCATGGAACTGGAATGGTGTTTGGCCCTCCAGGACTGCATTTGGGAGACTCTGCTCTATGTAATGTGCATGTTTATGGTGTCCGTGCTCTGTAGAGTAAAATGTAGGTGTCTTGGGCATGCTTACGTCATCTGCAATAAAGGTGCTGCCTGTATTAGCGGGTAAAATATGGGGACTGGGCTGACAGGAACCACAGCTGGGACTTGAACCTGTGACCCTTTGCTTCTGAATACACTGGTTTTGTGCACTGCACCACCTTGTTGTCGCAGAGTCAGTACATTCCTTGGTGATACCATGACTGTTCATCAGACAGGGCCTGTCTGTTGCAGTACACGGCACCCACCTACACAGGACTAGGCCACGGTCTGCTCTGGGCAGCTTCCACTGCCCCCTCCACCACCAGTATCCCTCAGCCACCATGCTGTCATGCCCTTCTGCTGGTGGTGCTGGTGGTGCGCAGTCTCAGGCCATCCAGTTTGCAGGTAGGCGGCTGCCTATGGTGCGGGTTCTGGGGTAGGAGTGCCTGCATAGACATCCACGCTCCCCCCCAGCCCCGCCTGCCAATGTTCTGTGCCCTTGGGGGTAGCTGTTGGGTACTATCCCCTGTGACACTGTGGGAAACACAGTCGTGCCCATGTTGGGCCTTCAGCAGTTGCTGTCTGGCTGCTCTGCTGTTTCAGCATTCGTATGGGCCAGCTAGGCATCACCCTAGTCCGCACTGTGGCCCAGCTGCACCACAGCATGTGCTGCCTGCGGACCTCTGTATCCCCTTTTCTGGCATCTGTCCAGTTGCCGTTCTGACATGCCCGCCCTGATGTTGCGGGACATGTGCACGCCATAGGAACCCTGTCCGATGGAGTGGAAAACCCTGAGCAGCGCTATTTCACTCTGGGCTCATTCACCTTGTATGGGGACGGAGTGTAGGCCCTTCCACGATTTATATCTTTTCTATGGAGCTTTCTCGGGGGGGGGGGGGGTTGATGTTTCTCATTAATACCACTGTTGGTCAGCTTGGTTATGGTTTTTTTTCCAGTTTGTTGAGGTCATTTTCAGTGTTTATGTTGCCTTTTGTTCTGTGCACATGTATCACACTTATCACGTTTGTTAGGTTTCCCTGCCTAGGCTGTACATTGCTGACACTGAAATGGTTTCTCTCCCCTGTAATGTGCATTTAACGGCGGGTTTTCATTTGTGTTAGGATTTAGCTCTTCAGATCAGCGCATTAGTGTGAAGGGAGTCTTTCCCCGCCCACTCTCCACCCACTGACCCCTTCTCTCCGCCCTCTCTCCACCTTCTGCGGTGTTTTACCGCGCCGTGGAGCTTTACGATCGTTAACGCATCATAACGCGTGTTATGTAACGTTAACGATCGTTTGCGCATCATAACGTGCGTTATGATGCGCTAACGATCGTTAACATTACATAACGCGCGTTATGTACCGTTACCACAGTTTAGTAAACATACCCCTATGTGGTCTTTTTCTGCCGTCATGTTTCTATGTTGCTAAGTGATTTGCCAGAAGAGCAGAGTTCACAAGGAGGGGTGTAAGGAGAGATAAGAGAGGAAAGGTAGTGAGGAGCTGCAGAGTGAATGCACTTATAGGTCAGCAGGAGAAATTTGAACTGGATGCAAAAATGGATAGGGAGCCAATGAAGTAATTTGAGAAGAGGGGTATTATGAGCATGATGGGGTTGGTGGAAGATTAGCCATGCAGCAGAGTGTTGAACAGATTGAAGGGGAGAGAAATGACCAGGAGACCAGCAAGGAGTAGATTACAATAGTCAAAACGGGAGGTGATTAAGGTGTGGATAAGTGTCTTAGCAGGGTGTTCAAAAAGGGATGGGTTGATTTTGTTTATATTATATGTATTTATTTATTTATTATATTTAACAAGTTTTTTATACTACCTTGTCCTGAAATCAAAGCGGTTTACATTACAACTCAAATCGTTACAGAGAACTCACATTGGAAACATGGGAAAGGGTGACATGTGGGTGATGCTTGGAAGCATAAATTATATACAGCGAAACGTATGTACAAATGCCAGGCGGCACGTTAGACAGCATCTGGGTAGTTACATGAAAGATGGCTTGGAAAAGCCCAACTTTATAGAAAAAAACCAGCAGGTTTTGGCTATCAGATGCATGTGTGTGAAGGAGAGAGAGGAATCAAAGACGATCCCAAGGTTGCGAGCTGAGGAAACACAGAGGAGTAGAGAGTTATCCACAGAGACTGAAAAAGGAGGAAGAGGAGAGAATGTTTTAGGGGGAAAAATAAGAAGCTCAGTTTTGGCCATGTTCAATTTCAAGCAGAGGTGAGACTCCAAGCAGCAATGTCAGAAAGGCAGGCAGAGATCCGGGTCTGAATTGCCGGAGAGATTTCAGGTGTAGAGAGGTAGATCTGGGAGTCATCAGCATAAAGGTGGTACTGAAAGCCATGGGAAGAGATGAGCACACCAAGGGACTGGGTATAGAGAGAGAGAAAAGGAGCGGACCCAAGACAGATCCTTGGGGTACACCAACCGAGAACGGGATAGCAGCAGAGGAAGATCCACCAGAATAAACACTGAAACAGCGATGGGAGAAATAAAAGGAGAACCAGGATAGTATAGAGCCCTGAAAACCAAGTGAGGACAGGGTATCAAAGAGAAGATTGTGTCAACCATCTAGAAACTTTATCTCCCTAGCATGTCCTGCTGTGACATTGACCCATTCGATAACGGGGTTAATTGAAATACCCATATTATCTCTTGTAACTTTTGTTATCTTCTCTGATTTCTCTTAACATTTCTTCATCCATCTGTTCATTCTGACTAGGCAATCGGTGGTACACCCCCACTACCATCGCCTTCCCCTTTTAACATGGGATTTCTATCCATAGAAATTCTATAGTGTATTTTGCTTCATGCAAAACTTTAATCCTTTGGGACTCAATTCCCTCTCTAACAAAGCGGCACCCCTCCACCAATTTGATCTACCGTATCATTGCAATAGTTTGTACCCAGGTATCACAGTGTCCCATTGATTGCCATTCATATCTAACCTTTCATTTAGCGCTATATATTCTAACTCTGCCATCTTATTTTTTTAGACATGTAACATTTTCATACAGGCATTTCAGAGGTTGTATTTTATTCATATTAATCTGGTTATCAGTTGATAGGGATAATTTGGAATCTTTCAGCTTTGTACTTAAGGTCTCTTGGTTACCAAACCAGTAATCTTTATAGTGATCAACACCTGCAGAGATGGGAAGGTCATGGTTCCGGGATAGTTGCAGCCTCATAGGCATCTTAGAGGGAACAAGCATAGGACCCGGCCCGGATCCCCAAAGGGGACTCCATACTAGCCCCCCTCCTGTTAGGAGGAAACAGATCCACTCCACTCATCCATCTCGGGATTCTGATCTGGATAAGTTTCTCTGGCTCACCAGGAACTACTCATTGGATCCCGAGAGATTCAGTGAGGGGGAGGGCTCAGATGATTTAGGGTTGGAAAACCCCCCACAATTCCCAAGCAAGGGAGAGATCTACCCTGACCAAGAGGAGGAGGCTATGGAAACCCAGCTCTGTGAAGACATGGAAAATCCTGAAGCCATGGAAGTACAAGGGTTCGAACTGTAAAAGCTCTAGCTCTGGGGCAGGATTCAGTGAACCCGAAGGGAGGAAGGGTGCAACTGAGCTTTCTAGTGCATTCCATGAAAGTCTTTATGATGAGTTGAAATGATTTTGAGATGAAAGACTGTGTTGAATTAAACTGATTTTGAGAAGCAGTATGAATTGTTCTCATTATAACTTTATGTTGTGGACTGGGGAGATTGGAGCTAGTGCCAGTCTCCACCTCTGCCTTCCCAGTTTCCTCCTGTGAAGGGGAAGGGCTGCTCCAAGGTTGGTGGCTCAAGAAGCCCAGGGAACTGAATTTAAAGCAAGAGGATTGTGTGCTGCACTGTGTGTGGATCTCCAATGTCAGTTGGAAGAAAGTCCGGATTATACGAGCTCACTTCCGCTACCAAGAGGGATCACTTTTAGCACTACACTGGGGCATTGGCCAAGAACATGACAAAGGAGTCACAATGCCTGGAAGCTGGAATCCAACTCCTCACCCCAGGTGATTGCCAGTGGCCACACCTGGTAAGAGTATCTAGGGCGGGCTGGGTTGGGGGAGGAGGGGTGCCGCCAAGGAAGAGATAAACGGACCCTGTGGGAAAGGTGCTTAGGCAGGCACCTAGGGAGCCACACTTGGGGGGGTTGTTTTTGTTCTTATTGCAGGATACTTTGTTCTTATTGCAGGATGAACCCGAAAGATGTTTTCCAGTGGATGGCAAAACACAATTCTAAAAGCAACAAGAAGATTACCTGAAGGCCCAGCAAGCCATGCTAGTGGCCATGCAGGAACAGCAACGGCCTCTGTTGGACCTGTTACAGGGGTATCTTAAGGCTACAATAGGAGGTGCGAATGGCAGGACCCCCCAGAAGGCAGGAGGCTGCCATTGCTTCCATGGATCCAGTAGAACTGCCTCCTTTTGGACCTTTTGCTTTTGGAAAGATTACAGAAACAGATGACTTTTTGGGGACTTTCAAGAAAGTGGCCATGGCTGTGGGGTGGGCACAAGAACAGTAAGCTATCAGACTGTCTGTCTTCCTAACAGGGGAGGCTTTAGCTGCCTACCGGACCTTAACGCCTGCACAGGCCATGAACTATGCCATTGTAAAAGCAGCTATAAAAGAAAGATATGGCTTGATCACAGACTCCTACAGGAGAGCCTTCAGAAAAGCCATGTTGAAGAAGGATGATAGGCCCCGAGCCTTGGCTCAGAGGATAAGAGACTTAGCAGTAAAATGGTTAGAGCCTGAGGGTTGCTTAAGGGGGGGGGGGGGGGTTGTATAGTGATCAGCCCCTGCGGAGCTGGAAAGGCCATGGTTCCAGGATAGTGCAGGCTCCCTTGCAGCATCATAGGCACCTTAGAGGGAACAAGCATAGGGAAGACCTGGCCCGGATCCCCAAAGGGAAGGCCCATACCAGCCCCTCTCCTGTTAGGAGGGAACAGATCCACTCCACTCATCCATCTTGGGATTCTGATCTGGATGAGTTTCCCGGGCTCACCAGGAACTACTCGTTGGATCCCGAGAGAAGCAGGGAGGGGGAGGGCTCAGATCTTTTGGGCCTAGAAAACCCCCCAGAGTTCCCAAGAAAGGGAGAAATCTACCCTGACCAAGAGGAGGAGATCATGGAAACCCAGCCCTGTGAGGACAAGGAGAGCCCTGAAGGCATGGAGGCACAAGGGACTGAACACTAAAAGCTCTAGCCCTGGGGCAGGTTCCACTAGAGGATTCTGTGAACCTGAAGGGTGGGGCAGCTGCACAGTTTCTATTTTTTTTTATGCAATTTCAAATTATACACACAAGAAAATTCTTGTTACAGTAAAGAATACGAATACAGGAAAGAGAAACATACAAAGAAAAGGGGAATACACCCTTATCTTTACATTGAATATAAACAAAATTAAGATTCACTAGCCCACAATTGAAAGGAAAGCAAGTCACAATTCAAAAAGAAAAAGTCGGAAGAAAAAGACACAACACTGGTGTAGAATTAACTAATGCACAGCCCTACAACTGTTCCCCCCTGAAACCAAGGGAGGAAAGTGGAAACAGCTCAACTGCTATGCAGAGGAATAGACTTACTGATAACAAATAGCACGGTATATAAAAGATGTTAAATAAATAAAAATAAAATTAATAAATAAATACTAGTAACAAATTGAGTTAAATGTGCTGGCTCAAAAAAAGTATAACTAACTCTTTGATATTTAAATAAATATCTACACGGATAGCGTAGGAAAAACAAACCACCCAGCTGTAAAACCCAAGATCTTAATAGGAGAAATTGCTGCCTACGCTTCTGGGTAGGTTTGGAAATGTCCGGAAACATCCTTATTGTCCCCCCCATGATGGTCTCATTTCTTGCCTTGAAATAAAGTCTCAGAAGCAAATCTCAGTCTGGCTCCAGTGCCACAGTAAGAAGCAAAGTGGCCCGCGGGATATACCCAGGATCAGTAGTTTCCAGGAACCCAGTTAGATCCAGAGAGTCCATCGGCGGTGAATGAACAGGTGAAGAGACACCATGGACCTTGCGCTTGGCAGTGGGCAAAATAATAGATTCTAGCCAAAGGAGGAACGGACTCCACAGGGAGTTTCGATATAGATGTAGCATATGTATTGGCTGCACAGTTTCTAACTGTGCAACTGAACTTTATAGTGCATTCCAAGAAGGTCTTTGTGTTGAATTGAACTGATTTGAGAAGCAGTTTGAATTGTTCTCGTTATAAATTTATGTTGTGGACCGGAGAGATTGGAGCTAGTGCCAGTCTCCAACTCTGCCTGCCCAGTCCCCTCCTGTGAAGTGGAAGGGCTGCTCCAAGCCTGGTAGCTCAAGAAGCCCAGGGGACTGAATTTAAAGCAGGAGAACTATGTGCCACACTGTGCGTGGATCTTCTAGGATGAAGGTCCAGATTATATCAGCTCGCTGCCACTACCCAGAGGGATCGTTTTCAGCAACGATAAGTAGTGATTTGAAGTAAAAATTCAAAACCCGAAATCAGGTGGGAAGAGGTTTGTGCATCCATAATTGTCATTTTAAAACTATAGATAATTTCCCAGTATTTAAAAGAATATGAATTTGTCTCCAGCTGCAAAGGTCAGGGCCTTCTACGTTGAAAAGATTCTATATAGCAAACCTCTTTTGAAAAGAGATTTTAGCACACGCTATGTTCCCCTTACGTCAGAAAACCAGGTCTCCGTGTATCCTCTGCATGACCCCTTACAGCCTAAGAGTGCTTTATCATTTGTGGGTTGAGTCTTGTGCTAGTTTGGAAAACTTCCAGCCGTCTATCTACCAGGCTACAGCAAATCTTTCACAAATGGTAGCCAAAACTGTGCAAACCCCCTGCTGCTGCTGCTAGTTTGTAAAGGTACTGAAAAACATCTATATCACTTGCTTATTTTTCCTTCTTTTACAGACATTTGCTTACAGAAAAGACGCATGTCAGAAGATGGCTGCTTTACTTGCTGCCTGGAGTTTATTATTATTATTATTATTATTATTATTATTAAAGACTTATAAAGCGCCGCAACATACAAAGCGCTGTACAAACATAGAAGAGAGACAGTCCCTGCTCATCAAAGCTCACAATCTAATAAGACAGAAAACAAAATAAGTTACATAATACAAATAACAAAACTTTACAGGACAAAGTATGCAAATGTTGATAGAGAGATCAAGATAGGGTAAGACAGGAACAGAAAGCAATAGTGAAGAGGTGGGATTTTAGTCTGGACTTGAAAATGGCCAGGGAGGACGCCTGGCGCACAGAGATAGGAAGACTCTTTCAAGCAAAGGGTGCTGCCAGTTGGAAGGAGCGAAGTCTGGAATTGGCAGTATGAGTAAAGGGCACAGATAAACGAAGACTGTTAGAAGAGCAAAGCAACCGAGAGGGGGTGTAAGGAGCGATGAAAGGTATTGGGGGGACAGAAGAGTGAATAAATTTATAGGTCAGGAGGAGAAGTTTAAATGTCCCAGGTCTGCACAATTGTGCTACTGTCCTGCCAAAATTAACAGTTCTCCTTCAGGGAGGTTTTCTCTTATTTTTTGTCAGAGTGGTTCCTTCCAAACTATTAAGTAGGAGTCACATTAGCGTGGTCTGCCTGCTGTTCTGAGTTTGAATGAGTGCTGACAGTAGACCCTGGAAACAACCTCAAACAGTATGTGCAATTTAATCTAACTCACTAGATTTGAAATTATTTTAAATCTCTAGCTTCACCGTTTTATCTGTCCCAGAGTTTTAGTCTCTGGGCTCCTTGTTCAAGCAGCTTTCCAAATTTATTTTAAACACACAAGCTGCCCATTTACTGAACCTTGAAATGTCTTTACCTTTGGAAGCATGCCATTTCATCTGAAACCACGAAGAGCCTTGGAAGGTAATTATCCATCTTAAAAACGATAAACATTTGAGTTTGATAAGAAGGGTGTACAAACGGCCCCTTAAGTTAACCGCAGCCTTCTAAAGAAGGGTGAACAGAAATCATTACTGCAGATGAATTAGCTCTGAAAATGCAAGGAGTGCTAAATGTGCTTGAAAAATGGGGCAATTTATTCATGGTGTGTCAAAGTCAAGCATTTTCCCAGCTCTTCTTGTTTATTTTCTCTCATTTCAGTTGCAACGGTTTGCAATGATTGGGAAATTCAATAGCTCACATTACCCAAGGCTAGGATTTGTGGGTATGAGGGCTCGGATTAGGAACAGACAAAAAGGCCGAGGGTCATTTTAATAAGTCACCCAAGAAAAAAAGACGCTTCCTCAGTGTGCCAAAAAATAAAAAATTCCTTCATCAGAGCAAGTGAAAGCACACAAATTCTCAAGGAAAGATTATTGGAGTCAATTTCCAAACTGTTATACATTTACTGTGACCGGTAATCATATAACTCCAATATCCATAGATTTCCAAAGCCGACGGAGTCATTTTAGAAGCTCTATTTTTGATTTGCATGTCTGAAAAGGCATATTTAGATATACTGGCCACTTCCACATCCCAAAGGCTATTTTAGAAAGGCCTGGTTGATCTGTTAAAGTTACTTGTATGACCGATTTTAGAATGGTGCCAAAGACCTGTGCCTCGCTGACAGACACGTCCATGTCTATCCCTATTCCTGGAGATGAAGAGCCATTAGAAATAGCAGTAGCGAGAAAAGGAAAATGCCCCACGTCCCACACTAAGGGGTATGTTTACTAAACTGCGCTAATGTGCACGGCGCACATTAGCGTACGCTAAGGTACCTTAGCGCACGGTAATATCGCGTTACGGGGCACAAATGTGCCCTGCACAGGTGTGCGGCGCACTAAAGTGCATGCTCATGTGCGCGGCGCGCTACTGTGCGATAAAGGCGTGGAAAGGCTCCCGGAGGGCGGAGGAAGGCTCCCCAGGGGCGAAGAGAAGGGGTCAATGGGTGGAGAGTGGGAGGGGAGAGGCTCCCCGCACACGAGTGGAGCTGAAATTCAAGGCAAAAAATACCGCGAGTGAAAACCTCGCGGTAGAGCCGATTTAAAGGGAAGAGAAACCATTTCTGTCAGCAATGTACAGCAAAACCAGGGAAACCTACAAAACAGTGATAAGTGTGATACATGTGCACGGAACAAAAGTGCAAATAAACATTGAAAATTACCCCATCAAAATAAAATAAAATTATAATCAAGCTGGGCAATAGTGATAGTAATGGGAAACATCAAAAAACACTCCCAAGAAATCCCCAAAAAATAAATATGAATTTTAGAAGGGTCTACGCTCCGTCCCCATACAAGGTGAATGATCCCACAGTGAAATAGCACTGATCAGGGTTTCCCTCTCCATTGGACAGGTTACCTATGGCATGCACATGTTCCACAACAGCAGGGCGGGCAGGTCGGAATGGGAAACTGGACAGATGCTGGGAAAGGGGATACAGAGGGCTGCAGGCGGCACATGCTGTGGTGCAGCTGGGGAACAGTGCGGACTAGGCAGATGCCTAGATGGCACCTAGGAATGCTGAAACTGAACAGCAGCCAGACAGCAACTGATGAGGGCCCAACATGGGCACGAGAGTGTTTAGCACAGTGTCACAGGGGATAGTACCCAGCAGGTACCCCCAAGGGCACAGAACATTGGCAGGCGGTGATTGGGAGACGTGCAGACAAGTTTGCAGGCAAAACTACCCCAGAACCCGCACCATAGGCAGCCGCCTACCCACACACAGGATGGCCTCAGACTGCGTACCACCAGCACCACCAGCAGAAGGGCATGTCAGCAGGGTGGCACAGGGGTACTGGAGGTGGAGGGGGGCAGTGGCAGCTGGCCAGAGCAGACCATGGCCTAGCCCTGTGTAGGTGGGTGCAATGCACTGCAACAGACAGGCCCTGCCAGACAAACAGTCATGGTATCATCAGGGAATGCACTGTCTCTGTGGCAACACGGTGGTGCAGTGCACACAACCAGCATGTTTGGAGACAGAAGGTTACTGGTTCAAGCCCCAGCTGGGGCTCCTGCCAATCCAGTCCCCATATTTTACCCACAACTAACTAGTGATAGTAAAGACAAACCTTTATTGCAGAGAACATAAGCATGGCTCAAACACCTCTATTTTACCCTACAGAGCACAGACACCAGAAACATGCACATTACCTAGACCATATTCCCCCAAATGCAGTCCTGGAGGGCCACAAATCCCTCAGGGTTTATGCTGTCTCCAATCTAAGGATGGAGCGGTACTGGTGGTGGAGGTGGCAGCAGCTGGTGGCCACAGCAGACCATGGCCAAGCCCTGTCCAGGTGGGTGCCGTGCACTGCAACAAACAGGCCCTGTTGGATGTACAGTCATGGACTCCCCAGGGAATGCAGCATATCGGTGGCAACACGGTGGTGCAGTGCACACAGACAGAGTGTGTAAGAACAGAAAGTCACAGGTTCAAAGCCCAGCTGGGGCTACTGCCAATCCAGTCTACATATTTTTCCCACAACTAAACCGTGATAGTAAGGACAAACCTTTATTGCAGAGAACATACGCATGGTTAATACGCCTATATTTTACCCCACTGAGCACAGACACCATAAACAGGCGCATTACCTAGAGCAGAGTCTCCCAAATGCAATCCTGGAGGGCCAAACACCATTCAGGTTCCATGCTGCCTCTAATAAAGATGCCTGTGCTGCATATCTATGCACCACCCCCATGGTATGCAGATGTATCTCATGCATATTCATGAGGGACAGCATTAAAACCCGAACAGTGTTTGGCACACCAGGACTGGAGTTGGGAACCTCTGCCGTAAAGCAGCAGCCAACAGGGGCAGACACACCCACACCCTCACCCACAGGCCCCATTAGTCAATGCCTCCTGGAGAGGCAGGACAGTGGGCCCTGCGTGCATCTCCCAATACTAGCACTTGCATACCTTAGCAATGCCACCCTACACCTGGGTATACGGTACACAGCTATCAAACGTTTGCTATGATTACTGGCAGATAGCAATTCCTACGTTAAGCACAGTTTGCTCATTGAGCTCCATCATAACAATCTTTCTGATGTCTGTGGTGTGTGCTTCAGGTCTGGTCTCTGACAGTGTTTACCACCCTGGGGAGTGACCCCCAACAGTATTGCGTACCATATCCATGCCTGTACTGTGCCCAGGACTGGTGTGGTGGCCAGGGCTGCTAAACTCCTCTATAGTAGCACAATGCTGGCATAGGTGTGGGTGTGTGTGTCTGTCTATCCAGTGTGTGGTGGCTGAAAACACCCTCCACAGCCCACACTGCCAGCACTGTTGCCATTATTGGCCTGCCAATGTGCATAATGAGGAGCAAGGTACCATGGGTATAGCCCGGACAGGGTGGCCTGGCCAGGATGCATCTGCACATGGTATAGGGCACTGTCTGGGACATTTTAGTGCCCGGCCACCACCTACACAGACAGGGTGGCCTCAGCATGTCCTGCTGGGAGATCACTCTCACCCTGACTGTGCAGTGACTACAGCATGGCTAGGCACCCCCATAGTGCTATATAGCATTTTTTTCATGTGATATTTATGGGTTTCCTTTTGGGGCCCAGTCACTGACTTATCTGCTTGTTGTGTATGCTGACATCCCAGTTCTGGGTGTACGCATTTAGAACATAAGATATGCCATACTGGGTCAGACCAAGGTCCATCAAGCCCAGTATTCTGTTTCCAACAGTGGCCAATCTTGGTCATATGTACCTAGCAGTTTCCCCAAGAGACACAAGTTCCACAATGCTTGTACTGGGTCAAGCATTGATATCTTCGGTCACTTCTTAATAATGGTTTATGGACCTTTCCTCCAGGAACGTGTCCAGACCTTTTTTAAACCCAGCTACACTAACAGCCTTTACTACATCCTCCGGTAACAAATTCCAGAGTTTGATTACACGTTGAGTGAAAAAATATTTTCTTTTATTACTCTTAAATAGTTTACCCTGTAGCTTCATTGCATGTCCCCTAGTCTTTCTATATTCTGATAACGTAAACAATCGATCTATGTTTACCCGTTCCACTCCATTCATTAATTTATAGACTTCTATCATATCTCCCCTCAGCCGTCTTTTTTCCAGGTTAAAGAGCCCTAACCTTTTTAGTCTTTCTTCATAGGAGTATCCTTCCATCCCTTTACCATTTTGGTGGCTCTTCTCTAAACCTTTTCTAAAATCGCTATATCCTTTTTAAGATACGGCGACCAGAATTGCACACAATATTCGAGGTGCATGGTCTCACCATGGAACGATATAGAGGCATTATAATATCTTTTGTTTTATTTTCCATTTCATTCCTTATCATACCTAGCATTCTATTTGCTCTCTTGGCCGCCGCTGCACACTGGGCCGAGGGTTTTAACATGGTATCCACAATGACGCCTAAATCTTTTTCCTGGGTGGTGGTTCCTAATGTGGAACCTTGCATCGTGTAAACATAGTTTGGGTTGTTCTTCCCTAGGTGCATAACCTTGCACTTGTCCACATAAAATTTCATCTGCCATTTTGATACCCAGTCTTCCAATTTATCAAGATCCTCTTGCAATTTTTCACAATCCTCTTGGGTTTTAACAACTTTAAATAGTTTTGTGTCATCTGCAGATTTGATCACCTCACTCGTTATTCCACTTTCCAGGTCATTTATGAATATGTCAAAAAGCAGCGGACCCAGCACAGATCCCTGGGATACACCACTATTCACCTTTCTCCATTGGGAAAATTTGCCTTTTAGCCCTACCCTCTGCTTTCTATCTTTTAACCAGTTCCTGATCCACAATGGTACACTGCCTCCTATCCCATGACTCTTTAGTTTTGCCAAAAGTCTCTGATGAGGGACCTTGTCAAAGGCTTTCTGAAAGAACAGATACACAATATCAACTGACTCACCTTTGTCCACCTGTTTATTCACTCCTTCAAAAAAACATAACAGATTAGTAAGACAAGATCTTCCTTGTCTAAAGCCATGTTGGCTGTCTCCCATTAGGTTGTGACTATCTACATGCTGAGTAATTTTATTCTTTATGATGGTTTCTACCATTTTTCCTGGTACTGACGTCAGGCTCACCGGTCTGTAGTTTCCCGGATCACCCCTGGAACCCTTTTTAAAAATTGGTGTTACATTGGCGATCCTCCAATCTTCAGGTATTAGAGATGATTTTAATGATAGTTCACAGATTACTGATAGCAGGTCTGCAATCTCATATTTCAGTTCTTTCAACACCCTTGGATGTATACCATCCGGCCCAGGTGATTTGCTACTCTTCAGTTTATCTAATAGTTGTAAGACATCTTCCCGATGTATCGATATTTCCTTCAATTCTTCTGCACCTTTAAATACCACTTCAGTCATGGGTAACATCCCCACATCTTCCTCAGTAAAGACCGAAGCAAAGAATTCATTCAGTCTCTCCGCTATCGCCTTGTCGCCTCTTAGTGCTCCTTTAACCCCTTTATCATCTAATGGACCAACTGACTCTCTCACAGGTTTTTTGCTACGAATGTACTTGAAAAGGTCTTTATTTCGCGTTTTTGCTTCCGCAGCAAGCTTCTTTTCAAATTCCCTCTTTGCCTGCCTTATCAATGCCTTGCATTTGACTTGCCAGTGCTTGTGCTGTTTCCAGGTTTCGTCGTTTGGCTCTTTTTTCCATTTCCTGAAAGATGCTTTTTTGGCAACAACAGCCTCTCTGACCTTACCTTTAAACCATGCTGGCAGTTTTTTGGACTTCCTTCCATTTTTCTTAAAGTGTGGAATACAGCTGGTCTGGGCTTCCAAGATAGTATTTCTCAACAATACCCAAGCTTGATGTACGTCTTTAACCTTTGCAACTGCTCCTTTTAGTTTTTTCTTAATTGTTTTCCTCATTTTATCATAGTCTCCCTTTCGAAAGTTAAAAGGTAGTACTGTGGATTTCCTTACTATCCCTCCTCCACTAATTAAATCAAAGGCGATCATGCTATGATCACTATTGCCAAGTGGCCCCAACACCCTTATCTCTTGCACTAGATCTGGTGTTCCACTAAGGACTAGGTCTAATATGGCTTCCCCTCTGGTCGGTTCATGAACCAGCTGCTCCAAGAAGCAGTCATTTATTTCATCTAGGAACTTTATCTCCCTAGCATGTCCTGACGTGACACTGACCCAGTCGATACCGGGGTAATTGAAATCACCCATTATTATTACTGCGCTGTAACTTTTGTTAGCTTCCTTGATTTCTTTGAGCATTTCATCATCCATTTGGTCATTCTGGCCAGGTGCTCGATAGTACACCCCCACTGCCATTGCCTTCCCCCTTTTATATGGAATTTCAATCCATATAGATTCTACAGCAGGTTTTGTTTCCTGCAAAACTTTAATCCTTTCTGAGTCAATGCCCTCTCTAACATTCCTCCTTAACTTCTCCTTATTATGTTGATCTTGTTCCATGAAGCCAATTAAGTTTTTATCTTTGAACATCAAAGGCATAAATAACCCAATCAAGTGGAAAAAGATTTTGGTTTATTGCAGCAGTCAAGCTGCAGACATAATCCTCCTACAGGAAACCCACTTATCAACCATGAAAACGAGGAAACTCGGGCTAGGGAAATATCTCCTAGTAGGTCATTCCCTTGCTCTGTCCAAGAAGAATGGGGTAGCCATTTTAGTCAACAAATATCTAGACCCAAAAATTATCCAGAATAGGGCGGATGTGGAAGAAAGATGGTCTAAAACTCTCATACAGATTGGGACCCACAATTTGGTTATTATGAATGTATATGGCCCCAACAAGGATGATGTACAATTCTTCCAGAGGTTGGCGGAAGAAGTTCATGAGTGGGCCTCGTATGAATGGATCATTGGGGAGGATCTCAATTTAACACTTGATCCGCTTCTGGATCGGCAACCCTACTGATCTCAAAGTCAAGGTAAGGTGGCCATGGTTCTCCTCTCTTATTATGAAATCCAATAGCCTTTCAGAGATATGGAGATTGTGGCACCTGAAAGATGGGCAGTACACCTTTTACTCGTTGCCCCATGGTTCTCATTCGCGGTTAGATTTTTTTTTAATTTCAAAAACATTGATCTCTTACATCACCCAAACCGACATTTGTGGCACACATATTTCAGATCACGGGGCTATAATTATGTCGGTAACCATGGATGATAATTCCAACTATAAGACAGCGTGGTTCTTCCCTAGGGAATTATTGCATGATCCAGTGTATTGTGAAGAAACTAGGAAGGCGATTAGGAGTTACTTTCAAATAAATACCCTTAATGACACTTCGGGATGGGCTTGGTAGGAGGCGTTTAAAGCGGTAATCCGTGCCAAAACCACGAGTTACAAAATCATGGCGGCACGCGAGAAGAAAGGGAAGCTATTAGAATTAGGGATCTGTGCTGGGTCCGCTGCTTTTTGTCATATTCATAAATGACCTGGAAAGTGGAATAACGAGTGAGGTGATCAAATTTGCAGATGACACAAAACTATTTAAAGTTGTTAAAACCCTGAGGATTGTGAAAAATTGCAAGAGGATCTTGATAAATTGGAAGACTGGGCATCAAAATGGCAGATGAAATTTAATGTGGACAAGTGCAAGGTTATGCACCTAGGGAAGAACAACCCAAACTATGGTTACACGATGCAAGGTTCCACATTAGGAACCACCACCCAGGAAAAAGATTTAGGCGTCATTGTGCATACCATGTTAAAACCCTCGGTCCAGTGTGCAGCGGCGGCCAAGAGAGCAAATAGAATGCTAGGTATGATAAGGAAAGGAATGGAAAATAAAACAAAGGATATTATAATGCCTCTATATCGTTCCATGGTGAGACCGCACCTTGAATACTGTGTGCAATTCTGGTCGCCGTATCTTAAAAAGGATATAGCGATTTTAGAAAAGGTTCAGAGAAGAGCCACCAAAATGGTAAAGGGGATGGAAGGATACTCCTATGAAGAAAGGCTAAAAAGGTTAGGGCTCTTTAACCTGGAAAAGAGACGGCTGAGGGGAGATATGATAGAAGTCTATAAATTAATGAACGGAGTGGAACGGGTAAACGTAGATCGATTGTTTACGTTATCAGAATATAGAAAGACTACGGGATATGCAATGAAGCTACAGGGTAAACTATTTAAGACTAATAAAAGAAAATATTTTTTCACTCAGCGTGTAATCAAACTCTGGAATTTGTTACCGGAGGATGTAGTAAAGGCTGTTAGTGTAGCTGGGTTTAAAAAAGGTTTGGACAAGTTCCTGGAGGAAAGGTCCATAAACCGTTATTAAGAAGTGACCGAAGATATCAATGCTTGACCCAGTACAAGCATTGTGGAACTTGTGTCTCTTGGGGAAACTGCTAGGTACGTATGACCTAGATTGGCCACTGTTGGAAACAGAATACTGGGCTTGATGGACCTTGGTCTGACCCAGTATGGCATATCTTATGTTCTTATGTAGAAACCCAAATCCTTGCAGGGGAGAGGCTGCTGAGAACAAGAGCGGACCCTTGTATATTAATTCGTCTTCAAAAGCTTGGATATCAGTATAACGATATCGTGAGCTCCGAGGCAGCATCTTTGTCGCAAAAGTCTCTAGAAAGTCATTACTGTGAGAGCAATAAAGCAGGTCACTTGTTGGCACGTATGCTAACACCCCGGCCTTCTAGAAATAAGAAAGAACATCTGGACATCAATGACATACTAGACCCGCAGCAACACGGATTCCGGCCACTACATGGAGTCGAGACCCTCATGACCATCCTGATGAACACCCTCATGATAGGAACCCAAGAGAAACAATCTGGATACATCCTGATCTTCCTAGATATATCAGCGGCCTTTGACACAATCTCCCACGAAATCCTCATACGCAGACTCCAATCAATTGGAATCAAAGGCACTGTGCTCCAGTGGTTCAGATTTATTTATTTATTTATTTATTTAGCAAACACTTATATACCGCTACTTCCAGCGATCAGAAGCGGTTTGATTATAATTTTGGGATATGTCACAAAATCAAGACAAATTTGGGGCATAGATAGAGAGAACAGGGGTAATACACAGCACACATAGTAGGGTCTACACATAGACCTTAAAGAACTATCATACATTTAAAAGCGATTATCCTTCATCTATTTACATTTTTACATACAGCAATTCCTTCATTTTATCTTATTGGATTTACATCTGGTCATAGTGACAATTGAATAGATGAGTTTTTAATTTTTTCTGAAGTCGAGTAAGTCTTTAATTGCTCTCAGCTCGTGTGGTAGGTGGTTCCATAAAGTGGGGGCAGAGAAGGAGAACGCTCTGCGGCTAGTACTGATTTTTACATGTCTGATGCTGTTAGGAACTATTAGTGTGTCTGAGCTGATGGTTCTCCTGCTTCTGGTGGTAGGTTGCAGGGAGATCAGGGTGGAGAGGAATGAAGGGGCCAGGTTGTGAATTAACTTGAATGTCGTTACCAATGTTTTGTATTGAATCCTGGCAGCGACTGGGAGCCAGTGCAGTTCCATCAATACAGGTGTGATATGTTCAGTGACGCTTGTTCTCATGATGATCCTTGCTGTTACGTGTTGTGCCAGTTGTAATATGTTGGTCGTTTTCTTTGGTAGACCCTGTAAGATGGAGTTGCAGTAGTCGAGGTGAGGCATGATGAGCGCTTGAGCAACTGAACGGAAGTCACATGGCTCTAGTACATTCCGTAGGGGTCGTAGTACTCTAAGCTTGTGAAAGATGGCTTTGTTGATCCTATCTAACCAACAGACAGCAACTGATCCGCACCCTCACCACAACCTCGCCCCCCTACCAACAACATCAAGGAGTTCCTCAAGGATCCACTTTATCAGCCATGCTCTTCAATATCTATCTCCGCCCACTCTGCTCAATCATACGCACCCACAACATCAACTTCCACATATACGCTGATGACATAATGCTCTACGCACCGATCACAACCACCAACCCAGCAAATGACCAGCTATCAGCCTGCTTCACCGATGTGTCCAACTGGCTACAGGAGAACAACCTATCCATCAACATAAAGAAAACCGAAGCCCTTATAGTAACAAAAGAACCAGACTTCAAACCACCTACCCACCTCAACATAGGAACCACGCAAATTCAAATCCAACCTCAAATAAGGTACCTAGGCGTTATCATTGACCAAGCTCTCACCTTTAAACATCAAATCAACAAGACCACCGGGACGATATTCCACAAAGCTAAAACTGTGCAACGCCTCCGACCCCTCCTTGAACCTCAAGACTTCAGGACAGTAATGCAAGCTATGACACTCCCCCATCTGGACTTCTGCAACATAATCTACCATGGACTACCCGCCACACAAACCAACCCTCTCCGAACTGCCTTAAATACTACTGCAAGGATTATTCAGAATGCGAAAAAACGGGATCACATCACCCCAATCCTAAGAGACCTCCACATCCTTCCACTTGAAGCAAGAATCAAGTACAAAGCTATCCTACTCACCCACAAGACTATCCACCAAACACGGACCAACTCACTCCACACTCTACTGCCTCGCCCGACCCACAGCAGACCAACCAGACAATCCTCCAATAACTCCATCATCGTCCCCCACAAAAGAACCAAATCCACACAACGGACCTGCAACAGAGCCTTCGAACTTTATGCCCCATCCCTCTGGAACTCTCTGCCAAACCACATCAGGAACAACGCTGACATCACATCATTCAAGAAACAGCTGTAAACAGTCCTATTCCGTAAACATCTCTGAACAGAAAAAACACCCCATCCTCAAGAACTAATGCTTAGATACTGCAGAAATGTACATGTCTATGTCCACCCCAAATCATTAATGTTGCCCCCCTGGTGACGGTCCCACCCTAGAAAGTATTGACCCCCCCCCCTTGTTATATGTTACACCGCTTTGACCCGGTGAAAAGCGGTATATAAATACAGTTAAATAAATAAATAAATAAATAAGATCAAAGCTATTCTGAATGGCTCTCTGGGACTTCTCACAAAGGACGGTGAAATGGCGGAAGCATTTTGGGTGTTCTATAACAATTTATATACTTCTGAAATTAATACGAATCCTAGTGTTTTTCAGGAGTTGTTTAGTCAGTTACCACACCCTTTACTATCGCCTACTCAGAAGGATAAGCTTGAAGCCCCATTTGTCCCTCCTCAGCCAAGCTCCTCAGCTAGGTTCCTTTAGTGAAGCTACTATAGTTCTGGAAAAACCAGGGAGGGACCCGCAAAGAGTCAAAAATTATCACCCAATCTCCCTGCTAAATGCGGACTACAAAATATTATCTTTGATCCTTGCTCATAGGTTGATAAAGGTGATACTATACCTAATTCATCCCGACCAATGTGGGTTCATCCCTGGGTGTTCCACAGCTGATAATGCTCGGCTTCTGATAAACCTGTTAACAGTTGCAGAAGATCTACAGGAACCTCTGATCGGTCTTTCTGTGGACGCAGAGAAAGCCTTTGACTGACTAGAATGGGGTTTCCTGAACCAGGTATTAGATTGGTCTGGGTTTGGTAAGTCCTTTATGCAGTCAATACAACTATTATATTCTTCCCCCTCTGTTAGAATACTGGTTAATGGGTCCCTTTCTACCCCTTTTTCGTTAAATAGAGGAACTAGGCAGGGTTGCCCCCTTTCCCCTTTGTTGTTTAATATTGCGTTGGAACCACTAGTGATCCTGATAAGACAGTCCAGTGAGGTACAGGGATTAGAAGTGGTTGGGAAGCAAATAAAACTTTCCGCCTATGCAGACAATCTGTTATTGTTCATTCAACCCCATACAATTGGTAAGGTATTAGAAGTGATTAATGCTTATGCAAAGTTGTCTGGATATAAAATAAATTGGGAAAAGTCAATAGCATTCCCTATGAACAAATTTTCCTTTTCATCCATGGTAGCACAATATCCATTTAAATGGGAACCTCTGGTTATCAAGTATTTAGGAGTGAAGTTCTGTCCTTCAGTGGAAGAGACGGTTAAGTTAAATTAGAATACTCTAAAAGAGATGGTTCAGTCCTTTACACTGAAATGGTCCCCAATGCATTTATCCTGGTGGGGAAGACTAGATTCCATAAAAATGGTGTTAGTACCAAAGGTGAAATATATTTTAGAAATGATACCGTTGACATTCCCTATCAAATTCTATTAGTCGCTGGAACGCAGTTTAACAGAGTTTCTTTGGCAAGGAAAGCCCCCTAGGATAGCTATTAGGAAACTAAAGGCAAGTAAGCAGGATGGGGGGGGGGTGCAATTCCCCGATTTTAGATGGTATCATAATGCTTTGCTACTAAAGCAGGGAGCCAACTGGCTCAATAACAGCCCCAAGGAGCATAAACTGGTTTGGGCCGAGATAGAAGAAAGGTTGACTAACCCTATCCCTATGTATCTGTTGATGGGCATGCAATTTTCAGAGCGGGATAGAGGCTTGAGAGCAGTCCTAGCCACCCAGAGAGCCTTTCAAATGTTGGCACGTGTATTAGACCAAGAAGAAAGGACATCTTCCCTCCTTCCCATTTGGTTCAACCCTAAATTCAAAATAGAGCACAAGTCCTTTGCTTGGAAAGTATGGCAAAAAGCCGGTATTTGGACCATGGGGCAATTAGTGAATGGAAAAGATTGGAAATCGTTTGCAGACCTCCAGAAGGAATTTGGCATCCCAGAAACATGCTTCTTTCAATGGGTGCAGTTAATTCACTTTCTGAAAGACTGTGCGAGTGAGCCTAGTGGGATTGTGGAACAGTGGGAGCTTTTGAAGATCGTAGACAAATGTATAAGTACCAAAAGTAGTATGTCTAATTTCTATGCTATAATAAGAGAGAGTAAGTGGTTATCTGCGGATGGCCCTGGGCAGAAGTGGGAGCTGGACCTAGAGCGTCCTATACTATTACGGACTTGGAATATCATAAGGGTCGGGTAAACAAAGTATCGAGGGCAGTGGCTCTCACACAATCCCTATATTTTCTGTTGCATAGAGTGTACCTAACTCCTGCTAGGATGGCTAAATGGGATTCTAAGGCCCAAAATAAACGTTGGTCCTGCTCGGAAGCTTTGGGTCCCCTAAGACATATGTTTTTTTATTGTATATACGTTCAAAGATTTTGGCGATCAGTATGGAACAGGATTGAAATTGTGCTAAAATTTCAGTTCCCACTACGGTGGGAAATTATTATACTCCGTTCCTGTGTGAATGGACTTACAATATCGAAAGATACGTTTTTTTTCTATTTAACTTTATGATGGCCATAGCGATAAAACTTATAATATCCAAATGGAAAGATTCCGCTCAATTAGATCGCTTGCATTGGTGGAATTTGGTGTGCATGTACTCCAAATTTGAAGAGGCACAGGACATTAGAGTCACCCAAGGGAGCCTGAAGAGTAAGTTAACACAGATGCGAGCAACTATCGTTGAGGAGAGCCCGGACAAAAACAAATGGCACTTCCTAGATGAGTATGGGGCAAAGGCTAAGTGTAACTTTGCAGTACCCAGCAGAAAGGCGTAGGCTTAATGTTGAAAAGTGTATTATATTATATATATACTTATCGTCTGTATGGATAGATGTGGCCATCAAGGAGACAGGGAGGGTAAAGGAGGAGGAGGGAGGGGGAGGGGCAGAGATGTAAGTTGTACATCTCTAGGGGTTGTAGGTTGTGTGATGTTTTGTTATTGAATACTGGTGTAATGGAATATTGTTGTGTTGTAGTGTTTTATGTTTGTTTGAAAAGCATAAATAAAGTTTAAAAAAAAAAAGAAAGCATACAAGTAAATACAGAGGGTTTTGTGAGCTGTTGCGTCTCTCAATGCAATGTGTGCCTTTGAGTCAATGCTGATTCCCAGTGAACCAGCAGCTCCTTGGTTTTCTTGGCAGTGTGATCAGAAAATAGATTACTAGGCCTTTCTTCTGAGGCAGTGGAGGGTTAAGTGACTTGCCCAAGGCCACCAGGAGTGCTAGTGGGAATCAAACCCTACTTGTTTGGCTAGTAAGCCAGCACTCTAACCCTAGGGCTACTCCTCCACTTTTTAGTGTGTAGCCCTCTCCATATAGTGAAGCAAAGATGATGGCATGAAGGCAGCAACTAAACAGCTGCTATACAGAATGAACCAATATTCAAAAGGATTTATACTTTTAGCTGCACTGTAAAGACAGTGCTGCCAAAACTTCCCTCTAAGTACTCCGGCACTATCCAGAGAGTGCCAGGGCGCAGCAAGGACATTTCACCAAGCTACACATTGTGATACAGTGGCCAGCACAGAACCCCTGGGTACAGGAAAAAAGGAAGAGCTTACCTTACAGTCACCTAGGCAGAAAGCATTTTCAGGTTGTAAGGTTCCAGAAAATAGCAGAACAAACTTTCCCTACACTGGCTGTGACGCAGTAGAAAGCCAGGAAACTAATCATGTCCACCTGGGCCAGGAAGCACGTACAACATACAGGAGCCAGGAGGATAAAAGTGGCTGGGAAATCCCAGTAGGAGAAGGAGCAAGCAAGAGAGGTGCATTGGAAGGCAAGGGAGGTGCTCGTGCACAGGTCTCCCAAGCCAGAGGGGGCATCGTCCCAAGGAGAGTGAATAAGCAGCTGGAGGGCATAGGTCACAAGCAGGAGAGCTTGCTGGGACCAGGAAGCATCGGGTGTGTCCCTGCAATAAGGAACAGCAGAAGGGAAGCCTTTCCTGAAGCTTACCACAGCTTAGACCAGACAAGTGCTGAGAGGAACTCTCATGGCAAAGCAGGCTACAGCCCAAGTAAAGGTGCCTGGTTAAGAGAGGAAGGAGTGGAAGCTGGTTACCCAAGGAACAAAGCTAAGTACACTTATTTCTCCAGAGGGCAAGAGGTGGGCTCGGCTAGAAAAGCAAAGGCTAATTGCTGGAAGGAAAACCCTTGGTGGAAGGAAGGGGGAAGCCTCAGAGAAATAGGCTCCAGTACAGGTCCCCAGGACTTCCCTTATACAGGATGGTTCCTTGCCCCAAGAGCTGCTGCCTCTCAAGAGAGTTCTGTAAATAGAAGCTGTGGAAAGTGTTACCCACTTACAAGTTTAGACACTGAGCAGATGCAATGGGAGAATACTAATCAGGACATTGATTATAGTGTAGCAGCAGAGCGCAGACAAACCAATAATACCAGGAGTCTGTTCAGAAGGTCCAAATCATTTATTTGTGCACAAGTCTCAAGCAAAGTCAATTTCAAAATGGCTGAGCAATGTTCTCTGGCAATACAACAACTTTTATAGACTTTTGCTCTATTCTAGGTATAGAAACACATTTCATTGGTCCCGGTAACCTCCCGTACCTCCCGTACCCCTTCTATTGGTCCCGGTACTGATATGATTATCCAATTATGTTCTTTGAGTGGGCTCAGCACCTGCTTTGCCCCCCTCCTAGTCCCAATTACAATGGCCAGTTCATCAACTTGTTACTTTCATACTTCCAAGGCCATTGAGCCAATTTGTGCGTGTAGGGGAGCAGGGCTCTGTAACTTATCTGTCAGCAGTCCTAATTAAATCCCTTGCAGATGTACTTTTCTTATCAGTGACTTTTAAACATATTTTTCTGTATTTTTCCATCTTCCAGTTCTGCTTATCTAAGCTAGTTCAATACTCTTGCTATGTTCCAGCTCTACAGGAGCATATTGGGGGATGTGCAATTCCCATAGGCCTCTCCACTAGCTTCATTTACAGGTCAAGCTAGCTAGGCTCGCTTGCTTATATCAGACGAAGTGGATCACAGGCCTTCACCTGCCACATTCCCCCCTTTGATTAATCTCACCCTATTACTTAATAAGGTGTGAGAATTAAATCACTTCAAAATAGTTATGTTGTAATCATAGAATTCCGACTACATATAGGAGGTTTCGGTTGGTACAAGGCCATAATCTTAGTTGCGGTCTTCCGCTCTACTGTACTCTCAATAGTACTATGGATAGATCGTATACAACATGGGATTAGACATGGTAATAACAAAATAACAGCAACAAGTATTAGTACTAATATAAGGAAAGTTTTAAGTCCTCCCAGCCATGAGAAAAGGTTAGCAAACCAGTTAGGGAATTTCAGTGAGTGCCAAGTCTGTACTGGCACATAAGCATGTCTTTGCATATCCTTAGCAATTTCTTCAACTACTTGACCCTTATCATCTATTTTTAAACAACAATTAGTTAAATTCAGCTTACCACATACTCCTCCTTCAGCTGCTAACAAATAATCAAGTGCTAAGCGATTCTGATATATAGCAGTGCGCATCTGAGTACTTTGTCTAGCTAAAAGTGTAAGAGCTTGGCTAGTTTCATTGGTTATTATTTCAACTACTGCTTGTAAGCGAATAATACGATTAATCATATAGACTGGGGTTCGATAACCATACATACCATCATCATTCCAAGTGGCAGGCCCATAATACTCAATGATTCTTTCTGGTGGCCAATCATCACCCTTCCACTTCTCCCACTTGCCTACCTGGAGGGGTGATCTCTTCTGTCTCAGTGCTCTTTTGTGTCGGTGGGTAGTATAGACTGGGTATCCTAATTGTTCTCCATGTTCAGTGTTTAAAAGAAAGAAGGAAGGTCTAATGGTCCCTAAGACACATGCTCCTCCCCATTGTGGCGGGAGTCGTGCATACGCTCGGTTTCCACAGATCCAATATAGGCCAGGTGGGGCTTGCCAGACTTGAGTTTTGGCAAGATTAGTCCATAAATCAGCAAGTTCAGGAAATCTGTCTAATGGGTTAGGAGGTTCAGGGTGTTTGATTCCTGACCACCATGACGTCTTTTTGGTAGTGGCATTATAGAATTTCTGGCTAAGACAGACCAGCTGTCCTACCTGTTGGGTGAACTGAGGTCCAGTTCTGGTATAGCAAAGACGTCCAACAATTGAGTGCGCTAACACCCATTCGCTAGTAGTCTTGTGTAATTCAGTCTGATTGTAAGTCAGAGAATAATTTAATTCTTGGGCTTCCCATGGCCACTGGTCACCCATTTGGGTTCCGCCACAGAAATAACAATCTGAGATTTTAAGACTAGATACTACTGCTACTGCTCCGGCTAATTCTAAAAATAAATTCTGAGAAGGATGAGGGATTTCAAACTTATTTACATGCATGGCCTCATAGAAGGTATTATGGATATGATATTTAGATGACTTGTGGGCTTGGGTATTCAATCTGATATACACAATGGTTCCCGGATCTACTGCTCCACCAGCAATACGTAAACCAAACTTGTATCCTTGCTTCCATGCATTGGGATTGTGTATCCGTAAGTGTAAGGGGTTACAAGCATCTTTCTGACATTTATCATTTGTTGCTGACTTGGTTAAAGTGGCCATTCGTTTATCTATCTTTTCGTCAACTATACCATCATTCCATGTAGCATAAAAAACACATTCCCAATTTGGGCAATAGTATTCTGCTTCTGGGGCAGTACTATAGCCTGGTTCTTTCTTACCTGTACACTTTCTCCATCCTGTGGCACCTTCTGGGCACATATACTTATGGTCATTTCGATACGCTTTTTCCCAGGTACCACAGTTGGAGCGACTATCTCTATTTATAACATTACAGGCATCGAAATTCAAAACAACAGGTCTACTAGTATCTTTAAGTGGTTGTGTAGCAGTTATTATAGGTCCATCTGCATCCTTCCATCGTATTTCCAACGTGTAATAGGATGGGTTCTGATGCGGATTATAGCATACTCTAGATTTACCATTTGTGCAAACATTTAGTTCAGTGGTGTTATAAATACACCGAGTCACTTTTCCGCGCAGGTATAATAAGAATGGTAAATCAAAGTCTGAGTTACTTTTAGTCCAGTTCGAGTAGAAGTAATGCAAGCAGTGCATGGAGGTAAAGCATAAGTCAGTTCAAAATCTCCAAAGCAGGCAACCAGGGCAAAGCAAAGGTAAAGATACATGTTGAATGGAGTTCTTCTGAATCCTCAGCTTGCAGATCTTGACCACGATGTTCGTTTTTCTTCGTCCCGTTCGCTAATGAAGCAATTCAACGGGTGCTGAGTGTTGATTGAAGATCCTCAAGTTGTCCATCACACATCAACCAACTTAGCAATTTCAGTTGGCTTTTGAAGTATGGTTAATCAATGTAGTATCAAAGTAGTGTGCAAAATCACACACAGATTGGGTTCGTTGAAACAAAACTGTTGCTGCATGGAAAACAGCAATCCTCTTCGAAAGACTTGGCTACTGCAAGGCACTGTGACAAAGTGTCTAAGTTGCTGGTTGCCGTCTCAGAGTAACTCGCAAGGGTGCATCAAGATTCTGCTCTGCTGTCCACTGCTCAGGTTCAGGATCAGCGGCGGGCTTGACTCTGCTGTGGTGGATCCAGGCGTCGATCTCCGCTACCTTTACTGCAGTTGGGGTAGACAGGATGACGGTGTATGGTCCCTTCCAATGGGGTTCCAACGGTGTCTTCTTCCAATCTTTGATCCACAACGAGGTACCAGGCTGGTAGGGATGCAGAGGTTCCGTCAAGTTGATAGGCAACTGGTCTTGGATCCACGCATGGAGAGTCTGCAGAACAAAACTAAGAGCTAGGAGTTCTTGCCTGGTTATTTCTGAACCAATTTGGGCTAAACTTCCTTTAATTCCCTGCACTATTGGTGGGGGTTTACCATACAGAACTTCAAAAGGGGAAAATCCTGTTGATTTTACAGGAGCTGAGCGTATTCTGAGTAAAGCTATTGGAAGCACTTGGGGCCACTTTAGGTGTGTCTCCTGACAAAGCTTAGACATTTGGGTTTTTAGGGTACGATTCATTCGCTCAACTTTCCCTGAACTCTGGGGCCTATATGCAGTGTGGAGCTTCCATTGTATCTGCAAAGCTTTTGCTAACTGTTGAGTAACCTGGGAGACAAATGAGGGTCCATTGTCTGACCCTATTACTGCTGGAATTCCAAACCTAGGGACAATCTCTCTCATTAAAACTTTGGTAACTTCTCGGGCTTTCTCAGTTCTGGTTGGGAAGGCTTCTACCCACCCAGAGAAAGTACAGACTAATACTAATAGGTAATGATATCCATTGGCTCTTGGCATTTCGGTAAAATCAATTTGGAGGTTGTGCATGGGGGTTACACCTCCTGACTGAACTCGGGGTGCCGTTATAAGGCCTTGCTTGGCATTATTTTTGGCACAAGTTAGACATTGACGTGCTACTGAGGCTGATATGGTTGTCAATAGAGTAATGTAAAAATGTGGTCTGAGTGCTTTCTCCATAGCACTTTTCCCATAGTGGGTGGCTTCGTGAAAGGCTTTGACAAAAGATGGTCCTAACAGTTCAGGAATTACTATTCGTCCAGGGGGTTGACTGCCCTCTGCTGGTGGCAGCTCAATCCATCCATCTTTCAGTACTCCATCTTCCTTGTTACAATAGTAATCTAATTCTTTGGTGGTATATCGTGGTGTCCATAAATTTAAAGGTACTGGAAACAATGCTGCTTGCATTGGCATAGCTTGTGGTGTAATCTGTCCCGTCATAGCTGCTTGTTGTGCTGAGGCATCTGCAAACCTATTTCCTCGGGCAACTTCTCCTTTTCCTGCTTGATGTCCTCTGCAATGCATGACAGCTACACGAGTTGGGGCCCAAACTGCATCAAGTAACATCAGTATCTCGGGGCCATACTTGACTGATTTTCCTCCGGATGTGATGAGCCCTCGTTCTTTATAGAGAGCTCCATGGGCATGTAGAGTAGTAAAGGCATATTTGGAATCTGTATATACATTTAACACAAGTTTCGCTCCTAATAATAATGCTCTGGTGAGTGCTATCAATTCGGCTTTTTGGGCTGATGTGCCTGAGGCTAGAGCTGATGACTCAACTACTTCATGTTGAGTGACAACTGCATATCCAGCACAGCGTCGTCCACTGAGGATGAGACTGCTCCCATCAACATAATAGGTTTGGTCAGGATTGTCTATGGGCACATCTGTCAGGTCAGGTCGGCTGGAGAATACAGTGTCCATGACTTCGATACAGTCATGTTCTGGGAGTTCTTCACTAATGGGTATCAAGGTGGCTGGATTCAAGGCATGACTCACTTCTAGTTGTATCTTTGGGTTTTCACATAACATGCTCTGATACTTCAACATTCGGGAATTGGTGAGCCAGTAATTTGCTTTTTGTTCCATGAGGGCAAGGACTGCATGTGGCACAGTGACTCGTATGTTCTGTCCTAATGTGAGCTTGTCTGCTTCACTCACTAATAATGCTGTAGCTGCAACTGCTCTCAGGCAAGGTGGCCATCCCTTGGCCACAGTGTCCAACTGTTTCGATAGGTATGCTACAGGTCGCTCCCAATTTCCCAATTTCTGAGTCAACATGCCTAAGGCATTTCCTTGTGCTTCATGTACAAACAAGTGGAAAGGCTTGTGAACATCTGGTAGTCCAAGTGCTGGTGATGACATTAATTCTTCCTTTAACTTCTTGAAGGCTGTATCCTGCTCAAGTCCCCACTCCAGTGGCGACTTTTCTTCTCCTTTTGTGGCTTCATACAGTGGTTTAGCAATTTGAGCAAAGTTGGGTATCCAGATCCGGCAATATCCTGCCGCTCCCAGAAAGGCTCTGACTTGCTTTCTGGTTGTTGGGGTTGGAATTCTGCATACTGCTTCTTTTCTCTCTCTGCCTAATCTTCGGCTTCCTTGGGTTATACGAAAACCCAAGTATTTCACTTCTTTTTGGCATAGTTGTGCTTTTGCTCTGGAAACTTTGTATCCAGCTTCATCTAGTAACTGCAAGAGATCTTTGGTGGCTTGTATACATTCACGTTCTGATACGGCAGCTATCAGCAGATCGTCCACGTATTGGAGAAGCACTCTCTCTTCCCCGGGGCCACTGGATAACTTGAAAGGTCTTGATTCAGTGCAGCACTAAAGATGGTAGGCAAATTCTTGAATCCTTGGGGTAATCGTGTCCATGTGAGTTGGCCCCCTCTTCCAGAGATGGGGTCCTGCCATTCAAATGCAAACAGTATTTGACTTACAGGGGCTAATCTTATGCAAAAGAATGCATCTTTTAGATCTAGTACAGTAAAATGGGTAGCTTCAGCAGGTATCAGTCCTAGAAGAGTGTAAGGATTGGGTACAACTGGATGTATAGTTTCAACTGCATCATTCACTCTCCTTAGGTCTTGTACTGGGCGGTAGTCATCTGTCCCAGGTTTCTTTACTGGCAAGAGTGGAGTGTTCCATGGGGATTGACAGACTTTTAGTAGGCCATATTCGAGCAATATTTGTAAGTGGCGATGAATGCCTTCAATTGCAGCTCTTGGGAGAGGGTACTGTTTGACGTGTACTGGTGTAGCACTAGGCTTAAGGGTTACAATTACTGGAGCTATATGTTTGGCTAGGCCTGGAGGACTGCCTTCTGCCCATACTCCAGGTGGTGCATGAATGTTCTTGAAAGTTTGTTTGAAATAAGTGTCTTGGACAGAGTCATCAATGTAATACCTCCATTCTTCTTCTCGGGGAACTGTCAGCAACATTATTCCTGCTGGTTTGACTTGGGGATTTACTGTTATTTGCATTTCTCCTTTTTCAGAGAAAGATATTTGTGCTTGAAGTTTGGCTAACATATCTCGTCCCAGCAGTGGCACTGGACATTCGGGCATGTAAAGGAATTGATGAGTTATTTGCTGTCCTCCTAGACTGCATATACGATTCTGGAGAAAAGATTTTGTAGCTTTGGCACCAGTTGCTCCTATAATGGTGACTGCTTTTGTAGAAAACGGGGCTATCTTTTTATCTACTACTGATTGTTCTGCTCCAGTATCAACCATAAAGTTCATAACTTGGTCTCCTATTTGTAATCCGACCATAGGCTCCTGGAGACCTAAAGCAAACTCGGAGCCCGGTCTGTCCTAGTCCACGTCATTTTCATCATGGATTGTCGTAGTCAATGCTTGGATGGCTCCTCCTCTTTCTCGCTGGAATTGTTCCCGATTGGCTCCTCCGCGGTTTCGGGGACGGCCTCGTCTTTCTTCTCGCCACTGATGATTATTTTCGTCATCTTGCTGGGCGTCTTCGAGTTGCGGGCATGCATCTCTCCAATGTCCTTCTTCTCTGCAATAGGCGCATTGGTTTACGCCTAGCTGCTGGGGCCGGCTTCCACCTCGGCCCCGCCCCTTCCTCTGCTCCGTCGACTGGGGGTACCTCCCCTTTTCTGTTCAACTATGGCCGCAGCCAAAAAATCAGCTTTCTTCTTCATCTTTCGATCACATTCTCTCTGCCTTTCATTATCACGATTCACATACACTTTATGAGCGACTTCCAGTAACTGAGTTGTATTCATGCCCGCAAACCCTTCTAATTTTTGTAATTTACGTCTAATGTCTGGTTGAGACTGATTTACAAAAGCAGAATTCACCATACATAAACTTCCTGGTGCCTCGGGATCATAGGGAGTATACATTCTGTATGCTTCAGTTAATCTTTCATGAAATTCTGCGGGGCTCTCATCTATACCTTGGATAACTCCTGCAACTTTGGAAAGGTTCATAGCTTTCTGGCCCCCCCTTTTCAGACCTTGTAAAAAGCCTTGGCGAAAACGGGCTAGGGCTGTGGATCCTAGCTCTGTATTTGGATCCCATCGGGGGTCTTCATTCGGGAATTCTCTCTGGGCCGCTTCCCGATGGTCTATTCTTCCCCTCCCCGGTCCCGGAGCTACAGGGTTATCCGCCAGCCAATCAATAGCTGCTTTTCTAATTCGTGCCCGCTCCTCTGTCGTGAATAGAGTGGTCAGGAGCTGGCGGCAATCTGCCCAAGTGGGTTGGTGGGTTTCCATAATAGTAGTCACTAATTCTGTAAGCTCTAAGGGTTTATTGGTATAGGAGGCATAATGTGTCCTCCAATTTAACAAATCAGTTGTAGAGAAAGGGACATACACATAACTCAGGGGTCCCGCTACCACCTCATCATCATCATTCTTTACGGGCACCCCTGGGACTTGCCGCAAGGGCATCATCTTGGCAGTAGATGTCTTTTGGGATCTAAGGGATACTTTCGTAACTGTCCTATCAGGGGTCACCTTCTTCTTTTCTACATGTTTCACTTTGGATGTACTTTTTTCTGGCAAACTAGTGCTGGCAACCATTTTTACACTGTCAGTATCACTTATGGAAGTTTCAGTTTCTAACTGCTCTGTTTCTGTATCTGACTCTCCTTTTTCTGTCCCGGATGATTCACCTTCATGTAAAGAGGGTTCATCTTCCTGCTTTTTGGGTGATAGCTCTGGGGTGGGGTCCCGTTCCCGCTGTCTCGGGGTTTTTGGGGCGGGACGCCGGGCAGCTCTTGCTGGGCCTGGGGTTCGAGGCTGTCGGGGAACCATTTCTGGGGAATCAGGATCTACCAGGATGGGCTTCTTCCTGGACTTCTTATCCTGCCCTTTCGTTCTAGGCTGTTCTGTTTTCTGACTATAATCTGTCTTAGCTAACATTATTCTGCACTGTTCTTCATAACAGCGCTGCGCCCAAGGGGGCGGATCTTCACAAATACTTAACCAGGAATCTATATAGGGGTACTGATCGGGGTGCGCTATCCGCACTCTACGGTGCACTAACTGGATAATTTCTACATTAAAAGTTCCCTCTCGGGGCCAGATAGGGTCTAGATCGGGCCACTCCCTAGTACACAAAATCTGTAAACGGGCGGCTGTCATTTTAATACCATAATCTCCAGAATATCCCTCTTTAAAATGTGCGATCATACATTCTAATGGAGTGTTCCTAGTAGACCCCGCCCCTCCCATTTCGATGTGTGCGCGCAACAACAGACAAAAGGGAAAAGGAGGGCGGACCGTGGGTAAGGGGTCCTCACGGCCCTGGAAACGCATAAGGAGAACAAATAACAAGACAAGACGACAATCGCTTCCCCCTTTTCGCGACCTGGACGCGGTCGCCCGGTCAGGAAATGCGCTACTCAGGGGTCCGCCTTCACTTGGTCCGTGCTGCCAGACCTCTCATCCACACTTCATTCACACAATCATGCTAGTAACGTATCCCAGAATGCATTCGTTTCTATCTATTTTTGCCGCCTTGGCCACTGCTGCACACTGGGGGGGGGGTTTCGATGTGCTGTTCACGGTGACTCCTGGGACCTTTTCCTGGGTGGTGGTTCCTGGTGTGGGGCCTTGCATCGTGCGACCATGGTTTGGGTTGTTCTATCCTGGCTTTGCACTTGTCCACATTGAATGTCATCTGCTATTTGAACATCCAGTCTCTGTTTGTCAAGGTCCTCTTGCAATTTGCCAGCTTTGGTTAATATTGCTGTCTTCAAAAGGGCATTGCCTCCTATCCCATGACTTTTTAAATTTCCTAAGGAATATTTCATGAGGGACTTTGTAAAATGTCTTCTGAAAATTGAATACATTATATCAACTAGATCATTGTAATTCACTTGTTTACATCTTCAGAAAAATCTAAGTTGGCAAGGCAAGACTTGCCTTTGCGGAACCCATGCTGACTCAGTCCCATCAAGCCATCTGTATGGCCAATTTTTGCTTTTTCAGGATAGCTTTAAGCATTTTGCCTGGCACGGAGTCTGGTTCACTGGTCTGTAGTTTCCCAGATCATCCCAGGTGCCCTTTAAAAAAATGGCATTATATTGTCAAACGTTTAGTTCTCAGGTGTCATGGCTGTTCTGAATGAAATATTAAAGATTTTATGCAACAGGTTAACAATTTCATATTTGAGCTCCAGTCTTAGTAATTTATTGCCCTTGAGTTTGTCAGTTTGATCTATTACATCTTTGAGACTTACAGTAATGTTCTTTAGTTGCTCCGAGTCACCATCACCATCATCAAAGAAGACTTCCGCTGTGGTTATGACCCCAGCATTCTCCTCCAGGAAAGACCGAGGCAAATAAATAATTTCTGCCATTACATTATTTCCCTGGGTGCCACTATTTACCCCTTGGACGCCCTTCATGGTCTTTTGTTTTGGATGTACTTGAAAAAGATTTTAGCATTAGCTCTTGTTTCTACAGCAAGCTTCTTTTCGAGGTCTCTCTTGACCTGCCGTATTGTTTTACATCTAACTCACCAGTGCTTGTGCTGATCCCTATTTTCTTCATTAGAGTCTGGGATCATATGTTTATGGCTGTGCGGAACATTGGGTTTCTTTGGGAAAATATGTGTTTAGTTAAATGTTAATAAATAAATACATGAAATCTGGGCAGAGAGCAGAGGGGGTGGGAGGCAGAGGAACTTTGCAGAGGGAAGCGAGCATAACAAAGACGAGCTGGAAGTGAGTGTCGTATGGACACAGTTGTCTTGTTTGGCAAATACAAGTGCAGACTGGAATGAGAAATCTGGAATGTATTAAGTCAGCGTGGATATGGAACGTTACTCAGAGATACTCTGCAGAATAGGCACAGGAGTATAGGAAGCAAATTCTGCGGGTAAGCCAAGATTGGGATTTGCTGCGCTTTACATGATGGGGGAAGGGAAAGGGTAAGAGTGCTCGAAGCAGAGGAGACTAGTGTTGTATGTAGAAACTGCCATGTTGACAGTCAGACAATATAGTAGAGGAGAGAGACAGAGTAATGGACAGGATATGAGGGTCTGCGCTCTCAAGATTCCTGAAGGTGTTGGTAGTGACTGGATGAAGCTGTGGGGAGGGTGGAAAGTGAGAAGCTATCGGATGAGACTGAGAGAGGAAAGGCCAAGGTGGAGCAGTCTGAAAGATAACAGCATGGCTGCTGCCGATCTAATCCTAGTGAGTAGGGGCAGTAGAGCAAAGGTCTCGTGAGGGAGGTTAAAGGAAGGCGCTTTGAGGCGTAAGAGTCAGATGGTCGTCCCTATGGAAGGTAAAGTTCTGAGGAAGATGGGTGAAAGGTGAAAAGCCAGGAGTAGAAGAGTGGGAAAGGAGAAGAGGAATTAGTGCTGATGAATGAGTTATCTGAAGAGATAGTGGGCTGAGTAGGTGGATGGAGTGAGTCTCAAAGGAACAAAAGAAGTAGGCTTGAGATCAGTGAAGGGGTTAATCTACAGCAGGAGCAGAGCAGCAGCTATCTACCACCACCACTGTGGTCTATAAAACAAGGGGTTTGGGAGAAAAAAGTGACCCCTGGGCTGATATTCAGTGCTGGTGGTGGTCAGGGCTTTTACAGTGCCTGGCCACACTGCTTTAATTAGACCTGGATATTCAGCACTGAAACCTATCCAGAATCCAGTGCTGAATATCTGATTTCACTGGGCAGCGCTGTAACTGATTAGTAGTGATGTTCAGCTGCTAATCAGATAGCACAAACCAGATATAGTTGCGACAGGACAGCCATTGACCTGTCCTAACTTGATCTGGTTTAGCTGCTTGCTCTAACTTACAGAATATAATGAGAGCATGCACACACAGCTGTGGGGGCAGAACATTCAGACCTTGCCCCAAGTATGTCTTCTACTGTGTGCACTGCTGACGTGAGCTAAAGTAGAAGTAAAAATACAAATTCAGTTTAACTAGCCAACTCTAGTCCCACAGATGCTCCTTGTGGTCTTGGGCAAGCCACTTAACCCTCCATTGCCCATGTTCCCTGTAAGTATTAGTGTATGTGTCTCATATCCCTGCGTGTTAAATGTATCCCCCAATTGTGTTGTGACCGCTTTGATTGAAGGATAAGGCGGTATACAAAACTGTCTACATAAACATAAACATAGTCTTATTCAATTTCCAAAATACAAAAAGATGGGGGTTTCGCCCTGCGAATACTCATGCGGGGTTACTCGGCCCGTCTTGGAGAGGTGATCAGGCTCTCTTACCAATTTCCAAATTCCAAGTTCAAATGGCAGCACTGCTCTTTCTTATCTGTCTAGACATAACAAATCAAAACTCTACTCACCGGATCCGGTCCTCAAACTTCCCAAGCAGGCGCATGAGTTGGACCTCGGACTCCCCTCACTCGGGTTCGAGGCGTTGGCTCCAGCCGGGCTCGGCACCCGCCGAGGTCCGACCAGCTCCCTCTGATGCAAGGGACTGGCGGCGCCAGGGAGTAGCCCCCGTCGGAAGGGCGCGATCCCGGCAGGACCAAGCCTATAGAGGCGGAAAGTCGTGGTATATTGCCCTATATACACTCTGATTCCACAACTTTCCGGCCAATGCACCAAGAATATGTAGCAGCAGAGCGCAGACAAACCAATAATACCAGGAGTCTGTTCAGAAGGTCCAAATCATTTATTTGTGCACAAGTCTCAAGCAAAGTCAATTTCAAAATGGCTGAGCAATGTTCTCTGGCAATGCAACAACTTTTATAGACTTTTGCTCTATTCTAGGTATAGAAACACATTTCATTGGTCCCGGTAACCTCCCGTACCTCCCGTACCCCTTCTATTGGTCACGGTACTGATATGATTATCCAATTATGTTCTTTGAGTGGGCTCAGCACCTGCTTTGCCCCCCTCCTAGTCCCAATTACAATGGCCAGTTCATCAACTTGTTACTTTCATACTTCCAAGGCCATTGAGCCAATTTGTGCGTGTAGGGGAGCAGGGCTCTGTAACTTATCTGTCAGCAGTCCTAATTAAATCCCTTGCAGATGTACTTTTCTTATCAGTGACTTTTAAACATATTTTTCTGTATTTTTCCATCTTCCAGTTCTGCTTATCTAAGCTAGTTCAATACTCTTGCTATGTTCGATAGGGAACTCATCCTTTCGGAGACCCCATCACTCATCAACAAAACAACACCTGACCTTGATGAACTAATCTCTCACTGGAATTCCAGCCTGCTTGCCATCTCACAACACCCAAACCCTAAAAATACAGCAAGAGCGAAAAGAAAATCCGCCCCATGGTTCTCTCCTGACCTACGCGCTTCCCTCATGCAACTACGTAGACTCGAACGCCGATGGCGCCGATCACGCTCACCGGAAGATCAGACCGCATACCTAACCCACCTTGCAATACATCGAGGAACAATCTCTATCAGAATGAGACAATATCACACTGACACCCTAAAGAGGTCATTGAATAAACCTCGTGACCTCTTCAATTTGGTCAAATCCCTCTCAAAGGAACCATCACCCGAGCAACACATCAACATACACCCACAAGAATTCGCTGATTATCTGCAATCCAAGATTGTACAAACTAACAAGGTCACAGCGGTCCAATATCAAGAACCGGCGGACCTCTCTCCACTTAACTTTTTTTCCGCACCATCCAATAAATGTATTGAGAACACCATAGCATCACTTAACACCTCCACTGCACAGACCGACCCATGTCCAGCTTTTTGGATCAAGGAACTACGTGATGTGCTCAGTCCTGTCATCGCAAATATAATGAAACTCTCCTTTACAACAGGTTATTTTCCCACTTTACTCAAGCAGACTTCCATTAGACCATTACTGAAAAACCCCAAACTGGACCCCCAAAGGGTGGACTCCTATCGACCAATAGCTAGCATCCCCATCTTAGCCAAAATAATTGAGAAGGAAGCACAACGGCAAATTCAAGATCACATAGACTCTGTTGCTCCATTAGATAACTGCCAACATGGGTTCAGAGAACATCATGGGGTTGAGACACTACTCACTGGTCTAATCAACAATATCATCACAGGAATTGACAACATCCATCAAGGTTTTGTCCTCATTTTCCTAGACATCGCCGCGGCTTTTGACTCCGTGAGTCACGAAATCCTCCTGGGAAGACTAAAAGAAAAGGGTGTCTGCAACAATGCACTAAAATGGTGCAAGTCTTATCTGGACGATAGATGGCAATATGTGAAGTCTGGATCAGAAGAGTCTAGCCACTTCCATCAAAAACAAGGGGTACCTCAAGGATCCTCATTATCCTCCTTACTCTTCAATATCTACATGCAGCCCATATGCAATATCATAAGATCATTCAACGTAAACTGCATGATATATGCAGATGACATTCTGTTATACATGCCTTTCTCCACAACCCACATGGACCTGACCCCACTCACAGATTGTTTCAATGCAGTTTCAACATGGCTCCAGACACAGAACCTACGTATCCAGCATAAAAAAACAGAGGTCCTTTTCATCTCCAGAGACTCCAACTTTACGCCCCCCTCCCACGTCAGTGTCAAGGAAGCTGATTTGCAAACTAAAGATGCAATAAAATATTTGGGAGTTACCCTGGACCAACATCTAGACATGAGACGCCACATAAGCAGCGTAGTCAAAGCCATCTACTTCAAAATCCGTTCCCTCAAACACCTACGCTCCCTTCTGGACCCAGACGATTTCCGTACCATATATCAAGCGCTGATCCTGCCGCATTTTGACTTTGCAAATGCCATCCTACAAGGTCTCCCCCAATCCACACTAACCCCCTTACAGTTGGCCATGAATGCCGCAGCTAGGGTCCTCTACGGTGCATCCAGAAACGACCACGTGA
The DNA here is from genome assembly GCA_033557465.1 of Ichthyophis bannanicus. Classification (NCBI taxonomy): domain Eukaryota; kingdom Metazoa; phylum Chordata; class Amphibia; order Gymnophiona; family Ichthyophiidae; genus Ichthyophis; species Ichthyophis bannanicus. The sequence continues at coordinate 1,840,975,005 of CM066032.1, forward strand.
CTCCTATTCTCAAACAGCTACACTGGCTACCAATTCACGGGAGAATCACCTTCAAATCCCTTGTATTAGCATTTAAGGCAATCAAAGGCACCTCATCCCTCTCACTCACGAATCTAATCCACATGGTCCCCCCCAACAGAGCAAGAAGAACATCAGCTGTAAACTTGCTAGCAATACCAAAGGCTTCAACAAAGTCCAACACGAACACCACAAACAGGGCATTCAGTTTTTATGTACCAAAATGCTGGAACACCCTACCCCCCCGACATTAGAGCCATTACCAATCTATATCAGTTCAGAAAGGCTCTCAAAACATACCTTTTCTGCCAATATTTCCCAGACAGCAACTGAACTAGATATCCCCTCCAAGAAATGACCCAATCTAGAAATGCCCTCACACTGCAGTGTAGATAGTTTATGTATATAGTTAACCCAGTTATCCAAGTTTGTACTCCTGTTCAATGTAAAACCTGACAGTTTGTCGTTATGGTCGTTTTTGTTATGATGTAAACCGCGCTGATTCTAAATAGCGCGGTATATAAGAAACTGTAATAAATAAAATAAATAAATAAATAAATGTTCCAGCTCTACAGGAGCATATTGGGGGATGTGCAATTCCCATAGGCCTCTCCACTAGCTTCATTTACAGGTCAAGCTAGCTAGGCTCGCTTGCTTATATCAGACGAAGTGGATCACAGGCCTTCACCTGCCACAATAGCCCAATGGATTGCACGCTCTGTATATCGGATGAGATTACCTCTTTATGTTAATCAAGGAAACAAGAGCATTGTTATACCTGTTTGTGAAAGACGGTGCATTTCGGTTATTTTGCTGTGAAGAAACAGTTTCTTTAATCCTTTGTTGCTGTATGAGAAAAACAGAAATCCACACGGGAAAGGGAATAAATCCTCATTATAATTTTGCCTTAAACACGGCTACAGAGTATTCTTTACAAAGGCAGCTTTCACCACATGCCCTAGGCGACCGTCTAATAAGGACAAGGGTAGCAAGCGTCTGACAACATATAACGATGACATTGAGTTACTATCCAAGACTTAGCTATATGTCTAGCCACTGGTGCTCAGTACTCTGCAGGCATATCTGGTGCAATGAACTATCTGTGTAGTGGCAGTGAATATACATGTTTTTTTTTAAATGCTACAGCTAATCTTTAAAAAAAATCCTGCTAATTACTGTAGATGAATATTGATGTGATAACTTATATACATAGTTTAGACGTCACACATAGACACATTACTTTACATGCTGCAGTCAGTATTTAAATTAACATGCTGCTAAAAGTCCAGACCAACATTTTTACCAATTTCTGTGGAGAGATGGAGCGGGTCACAGTCCCTCACCCTCTTCTCCTAGCAGAGTTTTTTATTGGTTTTTCAGCACAGCAATGTAAAGGTAGTGTCCTGGCATTCATACAGAAGGTTTTAGTGTAAATTCTAGTGCAAGAAAGTCCAAGGATTTTACACAGTAGGGGTTGCAGTACTGAGTAGACATCTACAGGTTCAGTTCACACTATCTATGCCACTTGGCAATAGTGATCATAGCATGATCACGTTTGATTTAATTAGTGGAGGAGGAATAGCAAGGAAATCCACAGTACTACCTTTTAACTTTTGAAAGGGAGACTATGATAAAATGAGGAAAATAGTTAAGAAAAAACTAAAAGAAGCAGTTTCAAAGGTTAAAGACTTTTATCAAGCATGGGTGTTGTTGAAAAATACTATCTTGGCAGCCCAGACCAGCTGTATTCCACGCTTTAAGAAAAGTGGAAGGAAGTCCAAAAAAATTCCAGCATGGTTTAAAGGTGAGGTCAGAGAGGCTGTTGTTGCCAAAAAAGCATCTTTCAGGAAATGGAAAAAAGAGCCAAACGATGAAACCTGGAAACAGCACAAGCACTGGCAAGTCAAATGCAAGACATTGATAAGGCAGTCAAAGGGAGAATTTGAGAAGAAGCTTACTGCGGAAACAAAAACGGAAAATAAAGATTTTTTCAAGTACATTCGTAGCAAAAAATCTGCAAAAGAGTCAGTTGGTCCATTAGATGATAGAGGGGTTAAAGGGGCACTAAGAAGCGACAAGGCGATAGCGTAGAGACTGAATTAATTCTTTGCTTCGGTCTTTACTGAGGAAGATGTAGCGGTGTTACCCGTGACTGAAGTGGTATTTAAAGGTGCAGAAGAATTTAAGGAAATATCGATACATCAGGAAGATGTATTACAACTATTAGATAAACTGAAGAGTAGCAAATCACCGGGCCAGATGGTATACATCCAAGGGTGTTGAAAGAACTGAAATATGAGATTGCAGACCTGCTATTAATAATCTGTGAATTTTCATTAAAATCATCTGTAATACCTGAAGTTTTGAGGATCGCCAATGTAACGCCAATTTTTAAAAAGGGTTCCAGGGGTGATCCGGGAAACTACAGACCGGTGAGCCTGACTTCAGTACCGGGAAAAATGGTAGAAATTATCATAAAGAACAAAATTACTCAGCATGTAGATAGTCATGGCCTAATGGGAGACAGCCAACATGGCTTTAGACAAGGAAGATCTTGTCTTACTAATCTGTTATGTTTTTTTGAAGGTGTGAATAAACAGGTGGACAAAGGTGTGTCGGTTGATATAGTGTATCTGGACTTTCAGAAAGCCTTTGACAAGGTCCCTCATCAGAGACGTTTGGCAAAACTAAAGAGTCATGGGATAGGAGGCAGTGTACTATTGTGGATCAGGAACTGGTTAAAAGATAGAAAGCAGTGGGTAGGGCTAAATGGGCAATTTTCCCAATGGAGAAAGGTGAATAGTGGTGTACCCCAGGGATCTGTTCTGGATCCGCTGCTTTTTGACATATTCATAAATGACCTGGAAAGGGGAATAACGAGTGAGGTTATCAAATTTGCAGATAACACAAAACTATTTAAAGTTGTTAAAACCCAAGAGGATTGTGGAAAATTGCAAGAGGATCTTGATAAATTGGAAGACTGGGCATCAAAATGGCAGATTAAATTTAATGTGGACAAGTGCAAAGTTATGCACCTAGGGAAGAACAACCCAAACTATGGTTACACGATGCAAGGTTCCACATTAGGAACCACCACCCAGGAAAAAGATTTAGGCGTCATTGTGGATAACATGTTAAAACCATCGGCCCAGTGTGCAGCGGCGCCCAAGAGAGCAAATAGAATGCTAGGTATCATAAGGAAAGGAATGGAAAATAAAACAAAAGATATTATAATGCCTCTATATCGTTCCATGGTGAGACCGCACCTTGAATATTGTGTGCAATTCTGTTCACCGTATCTTAAAAAGGATATAGCGTTATTAGAAAAGATTCAGAGAAGAGCCACCAAAATGGTAAGGGGGATGGAAGGATACTCCTGTGAAGAAAGGCGAAAAAGGTTAGGGCTCTTTAACCTGGAAAAGAGACGGCTGAGGGGGAGATATGATAGAAGTCTATAAATTAATGAACGGAGTGTAACGGGTAAATGTAGATCGATTCTTTACCTTTTCAGAATATAGAAAGACTAGGGGACATGCAATGAAGCTACAGGGTAAACTATTTAAGAGTAATAAAAGAAAATATTTTTTCACTCAACGTGTAATCAAACTCTGGAATTTGTTACCGGAGGATGTAGTAAAGGCTGTTAGTGTAGCTGGGTTTAAAAAAGGTTTGGACAAGTTCCTGGAGGAAAGGTCCATAAACCATTATTAGGAAGGGACCCAGGATATCAATGCTTGACCCAGTGTAAGCATTGTGGAACCTGTCTCTTTTGGGGAAACTGCTAGGTACGTATGACCTAGATTGGCCACTGTTGGAAACAGGATACTGGGCTTGATGGACCTTGATCTGACCCAGTATGGCATATCTTATGTTCGTAAGTCCTGCCCATAGTCAGAATCTCCGGATACTGTCTTCCATTTTTCAACAGGCATACATACAACAGACTTCAGATAACAAGGCTTCATGGACTCGCACCAGGTTTTTCTGCTCAACAGCTCTCCAATTGCTGGCAAAACGGGTTGTTCGCAGAGATCCCTTTTGCAAGCCTTGAAGACCTGCCAGCCGGGTTCCTCATGGGTGAGATAGCAGTCCTTAACCTCACATTCTATGCATACCCTCCAGGCTTGCTCAATGTCAAACTGATCAGCGATAGCCAATGGCAGGGCAGTGGCCTGTCCTCCCAGTGTCAATTCGAAGCCAGCAGAGCATTTTTGCTCTTTCAGGAAATTACAGACTTGTGGTCAAGCTTCGGTTTCAAGATGCAAAAACTTGGCCTGCAGTTGTTGAGCAGGTGAATTATGTTTCTCCTCAGTATGTGGGAAAACCTGGCTTGGTATCTGAAAAGCCTTTTGGCTGACCTAAATATAGCTATATGGATAGTGGACTAAATAGCGCTGTTCTCTATAGTTAGGCAGAATGCCCACGCTCTGTCCCTGTGCTACCCAGATAGTGACGGAATGATTTGTAATACTTTTCACAGCACTAACTTTCAGATTAGCTGCAAGGCCATTAATTATGCCAGGAGGGCCAGCACAGTACAGAACACAGATTGTCAGAGGACCAACACAGCACCAGGACTGGCTGAAAGGCCCCAAGATATGCCAGAAAACCAGCACAACACAGCACCCAGATTGACAGGAAGGCCCTAAAACAGCAAAGGAAAGCCAAAGTACCAGCAGAAGTTGCGGTAACGCAGGCTGCAGAAATGGGGTGAGTTCAGCTAAGCTATATGTCTGCAAGTTAGAGGGCCGACACTGAAGACTTTGGTCCCAGCTGAGGAACCTTAAGTACCCCCAGCTGAGGAACCTTAAGTTCGCCCAGGTGGAAGAAGTATTCATGGAGTGCCTCGATGGCATGTAGATGGATGTAAAAGAGAATCAGAGGATACACTGTGGTGAAGGCCCCAGAGTGGGGCTGCAGGACTGACTGTGATAAACCAGAAGAACTGAGGAAGACCAACGCAGCAGCAAGATAGGCTGGAGGCCCCTATAATGAAAAGTAATAGCTGTGGCAGAGGGTCAATAGTCAATAATGACAGTATTGGAGGATGGTGGATATGAATCAGTCTGAAAGAAGATACAGAATAACCAGTTTAAGACTAATAAGAGAAAATATTTTTTCACTCAACATGTAATCAAACTCTGGAATTTGTTACTGGAGGATGTACTAAAAGCTGTTAGTGTAGCGGGTTTAAAAAAGGTTTGGAGAAGTTCCTGGAGGAAAGGTCCATAAACCATTATTAAAGACAACCAGGGAAATCCTCTGCTTATCCCGGGACAATCACTGTGGAACCTGTGTGTCTTTTTGGGAACCTGCCAGGTATTTGTGCCCTGGATTGGCCACTGTTGGAAACAGGATGCTGGGCTTGATGGACCTTGGTCTGACCCAGTAAGGAATATCTTATGTTCTTATTTCATTTGTAGAAGTTTGAATTGTATGCAGAAATGAACAGGGAGCCAATGAAATGATTTGAGAAGCAAATCAATTTTATCTATTTCCTAAGAACTACTACTACTACTCTTCAGCACTTATAAAGCGCCACGCACGCAGCACTGTACAGCTAACCTATAAGAGGTAGCCAACATACAAGAGACAGTCCCTGCCCGTCAGAGTCATGCTCATCGGAGCTTACAATCTAATTAGAAAGTACATTAGTTAGAACAGTACAGAGCATTTGCCGGTTCTGCGCAAGGTACGGTGTGGTACAGATTGGTCTGTAGTTTGGTCATAAAAGTTGACGGGGCTTAGGGTAGGATGAGGAAGGAGTCAGGATCTGAAAGCAACGGTGAAGAGATGGGTCTTCAGCCTGGATTTGAAAAGGACCAGGGAGGATGCCTGGCACACAGATGCAGGTAGGCTGTTCCAGGCGTAGGGTGCAGCAAGGTGAAAGGAGTGCAGTCGGGAGTTCGTGGTGCGGGTGAAAGACATTGTTAGAAGTGATTTGTTAGCGGAGCGCAAATTACGAGAGGGGACGTAGGGAGAGATAAGAGATGAGAGGTATTGAGGGGCCATAGAGTGAATGCACTTATAGGTCAGCAAGAGAAGCTTGAATTGTATGCGGAGCTCGACAGGGAGCCAGTGAAGCGACTTGAGGAGAGGAGTAATGTGGGCATGGTGAGGCTGGCAGAAGATTAGTCGAGCAGCATGATTTTGTATAGATTGGAGGGGAAGGAGGTGGCTCACGGGAAGACCAGCGAGGAGTAGGTTGCAGTAATTGAGGCGAGAGGAGATTAAGGAGTGGATAAGCGTTTTGATAGTGTGTTCAAAGAGGAAGGGGTGGATTTTGCTGATGTAGAGAAAGAAGCGGCAGGTCTTAGCTACAAGCTGGATATGAGTGGAGAAGGAGAGAGAGGTGTCAAAGATAACCCCTAGATTGCGGGCCGAGGGGTTAGGAAGGATAGTAGATCCATCTACCTGGATTGAGAGAGGGGGAAGTGAGAGGGGGGAAGTTAGGTGGAAAGACAAGGAGTTCAGTCTTGGCCATGTTCAGTTTCAATCGGCGATGAGACATCCAGGTAGCGATGTCCGAAAGGCAGGCAGAGATCTTGGACTGGGTTGCCAGAGAAATATTAGGTGTAGAGAGGTAGATTTGGGAGTCACATGAACATAAGATATACCGTACTTGATCAGACCGAGGTCCTTCAAGCCCAGTATCTTTTTTCTAACAGTGGCCAATCCAAGTCACAAGTACCTGTCAGGTTCCCTTTTCTTATACGTCTAAATCTAGACTCTGTTCGTTCCACCTTGTTACTCTGTATGCTTTGAATAAACTATCTGAGTTGGTATGTCAGGCTCCATCTCTGATCCTATGCAAATCCAGACTAAAAACTCACCTTTTGGGCTGGTTTTGGGTCATGACCCCTTTCCTGTCTACAGCCATGTGTGTTTTAATTATTTCCCTTAAGAATTACCCTCGGAGGAGTAGCCTAGTGGTTACAGCAACAGTCTTGTACCCACCCAGTCAATTCCCTCCATTGCCTCCGAAGACAAGGCATGGCAATCTAGGGTCGCCAGCAGTCAGTATTGATTTGATGGCACTTAAAAAAAAATTACCTTAGTCCCTTGTTTGTCTGTCTTGGAGATATAAGCTCTGTGGGGAAGAGACTGACTCTTATGTGTATCTATATAGTGCTATGTATTCCTAGTAACACTATAGAAATGATAAATATTAGTAGTAGTAGAGAGGTAATGTGTTTGCAGCTATAATTTTGAAATGGTACTGGATTCCCAGGGACTGAACCTATATTGCAGCTCGTAGAGTGGCAGGCTCTGCATAGCAAAAAGGCAAAAATACTTTCTGGGAAAAAGGAAAACACTTTGAAGTGCTTCTTTTTGTTCTTTGATTTAGCAAATCGAAGAGATCCCAGGAACAAGTCAGGCTTGAAGTTGTTTGTGTTTTCTCCTCTTCAAACTCCTCCTTAGACCCAGACACAGCACTATGGCAGTAGCCACTAGTCAAGTTGCAAGTTTTGGTTTCTTTTTTGCAGTCCTACTCCAGCCAAAACCAAACTCCTATTTCTCCCTTAGAATCCTAAAGACCACCTCAGCACTCCTACCTCATCCTCTGAAAAAGAGACAAAATGGTTCTGTGTTGCGGCCTGCTGTCAGGGGCAGCTCAAGGCAATCTGCTGCTTGAGGCGAAGGATGAGATGGAAACCCCCCCCCCCCCCACACACACACACACCCCACCGTAGAGGGGGCAGGGCTTTTTCAGAACTCCAATCAGGGACTGAACCAAACCAAAAAGCCGATTAGATTATATGGAGGAAATGCAAGATGTTTGCACACCAAGGAACTAAAAGAGAGAGAACCATAGCACAGTTTATAAAACTAAATTATAACTCATTTAGTTTATGGTTATGTGTTATGGTTCTTGCTTTTTCTTTTTCAACATATATTTTGCATCCACAGTGGGTGCACAGCAGAACCAGGACATTCACCCACATAACTCAATATCTTTAAAAAAAATCTTATTCAGATCATCTCACTAACAACAACAACAACCACTGTTCTCTAGGACCAGGCTTATTGTGAACTAATACAAAATCCTACAACAAAGAGCACATCTACCATACCATGCCATACCATACCATACCATATCATCACCAACTTCCAAAACTCACACAAAGAGCCCATCTAAAAAAAGGTCACTGTAAATACTGCAGTGGGCCTTCGAACATCCATACACCTATTTGAAAAGCTGAACAAGTCAAATTACTACAGTACAGTATAAATCTTTATGTACAAACTCCATGTTAACAGAACACCTGACCTCAGTCACACACTCAGAACACATACCCTCACCAAGTACAGAATAAGTAACCACAATTATTTATTTATTTACCCGGTGAAAAGCGGGATATAAATGCAGTTAAATAAAATAAATAAATAAATTTACATTCTCTTATATACTGTGCTATTCTGCATCAGTGCGGTTTACATTGAACAAACTGAAATTACATTGAACAGGGCATTATAACTTGGAGATAACTATTTTACAGGGAACATGGGCTATGGAGGGTTAAGTGGCTTGCCCAAGACCACAAGGAGCACCTGTGGGACTAGAAACCCCAGTCCTTCCAGCCCAAGGTTGCTGTCCTCTAGTGGGATTTGAACCCCTGACCTGAAGCACCTTGCCCCAACCACTAGGCCACTCCTCCACTCCACAATCTAAAGTAAAAATAAAAATATGTAGACAAAATTTAAACTGAAACCCCAAGAAGCCATACTCCGCATGCAGTGCAACATCAGATAAATAAGAGATGCAGTTCCCCCATACTGTGTAAAATATAAAGATAGCACAAAGTCCTATCACTATAATTAAATAAAATTATTTGTTCTATCTTTGTTGTCTGACCATTTTATTCTCTGATCATACTGATCCTGATCTGAGGCTTCTGTTTTCCTGTCTTCTCTTAGCTCTCTTTCTGTGGTCTATGGTCCATCTGCCATTTCTTATCTCTTCTTTTGTTTTCTTCACTTCCTTCCATCTGCTCATTTCCAGTTCCAGTAACAATCCCCAGTATCAGCCCCCTTTCCAGTCCTCCCCTCCCAGTACCTTCCAATGTCAACCGCCTTACATTCCCATGACTGCCACTGGTGTCCATTCCCGTCCAGCCCCTTCTAGTCCAAATACCATCCCAGGTATCAGCTCACATCCATTCTCAGTGCCACCCTCCCTTCCAGTCACCCTACCTTCTATCCAAACCCCTTCCAGTGCCATTTGCACATGTCAGCTCCCTTCCAGCCTCCTCCCTATTACCCAGCCACCTATCACTCCCATCCCCAAGTGTCAGCTCCTTCCAATCTCCCTTCAGTACATCCCAGGTGTCAGCTACATTCCAGCCCTCTCCTTCCCCGCCATATCAGCTCCTTTCCAGCCCCCTCCTTCCCCTGTGTCAGCTCTCTTCCTGCCCCCTCCTTCCCCTGGCAGATCCTCTCAGTATCCGCTCCCTTCCAGTCCTATTCTCCCATGCCCGCACATCTGCCCTTTTGTAGCCCTAGCTCCTAGTTTTCTTCCAGGGCCAGCAGCACTCTCCTCCCCTCCCTCATTAGCCCATTTCCAGCCCCAGCCCATTTCCAGTCCTATCCCCCTTATCAGCCCACTCCAGTCCTAGCACTCCAATCAACTCATTACCAGTCCTTGCTCATTTCCAGTGCTAGTCCCCCATCAGCCCATTACCAGTCCTAACCCCCCCAATAAGTCCATTTCCAGTCCTAGCCCCCCTAATCAGTCCATTTCCAGGCTTAGCCCCACCAATCAGCCCATTACCAGTCCTAGCCCCTCCTCCCGATCAGCCTATTTCCATTCTTAACCCCCATCAGTCCATTTCCAGTACTAGCCCCCCAGATCAGCCTATTTCCATTCTTAACCCCCCATCAGCCCATTTCCAGCTGTAACCCCCCTCTGATAGCCCATTACCAGTCCTAGCCCCCCTCCCGATCAGCCTATTTCCATTCTTGACCCCCCATCAGCCCATTTCCAGCTCTAACCCCCACGATAGCCCATTACCAGTCCTAGCACCCCCTCCCAATCAGTCTATTTCTATTCTTAACCCCTCATCAGCCCATTTCCAGTCCTAACCCTCCCCCATCAGCCCAATAATATTTCCAGTGCTACCCACCCCCCCCCTCCCAGCCCAGCCCCAGTCCTTGTGAAGGGAAACTGAACAAAGAAAATGGTCTCAGAAGCTGCTACCGCTTCAGCAGCAGCAGCGGCAGAATGAAGTGCCCCATGGCCCCCGCCTCCCCGGAAGAGCCCTGCCTTCTAGTTCCCCTGCGCCGGCTCAGCTTTGCAGAGCTGCGAAGGGAGAGGGTTTCCGTTTCCTGCAGCTCTGTTAAAGTTGAGCCCACTGGCCCGGATGGGAAACAGGCATTTCTCTCTTCTCCCCCCAACAGAAATGAAGTACATGAATGATGATTCATGAACATTTTTCCAACCATGAACACTCAGTCTGTTGATGCCAGAACCAACCGAAAATCATGATTGTCATTTGTTTTTCCATTTGGACCAAAAATAATGTATATACCTAGTGTAAATCATGTATTTTCAATTATTTACACACATTGATGGGCTTTTTACGCATGTACTTTAGTTGTCGCTATTCTATAAGCATGTGCGTTCGGCTGATAACATATAATTTCACTGTGGGCATCCACATAGGTGAAGCTTGGGCGAAGTATGCATTTACACATTCACTTCATAAAATAATAGCATGCGTAAGACACGCATGGTCATGTACACAGGCCATAGGACTGGTGCAAGTGATCACTTACACCCTGGTGTATAAAGTACGTATGTGTGTGTACTTCATTTTATCAAATGAGTGCGATTGACATGCAGAAAAGCATGCGTTAACCTAGGTATGCCTTATAAAATTACCCGCCGCATGTGTTATAAGGCTTATTAGTTAAAAGAAGCCCAAAATGAAGTTATAAGGGAGCAGGTAGGCAACATGCAAAAAAGAGGTAGGAAAAGACATTGCCTGTGTGAGAAGCCTGCCAGGCTACAGCCAACAGCAGAGTGTAGCACGTTGGCAAGAGAGCATGCCAACTCCTCTGTTTTATTATTAACGACACTGGAGCAAAAGGAGAGCAGTAAAGGAAATCATTTTGGAAGAAAAAATGAACTCAAAGCAAAGTTGGAAAGCGCAGATCAACGTTCAAAAGCGTACTTAATAACATGTGTGTGTAGACGCTGAATTGGGATATGTCTGTGCATCTTATTTTATGAATCTGGTATAACAAAGGATAATTTAAACAGAATGTTCATGTTATGAAATAAAGAAGGTTTGGTTTAATTTTATAAATATGTGAATGCATGGATAAATGGAGGTTGGAGTGAAATAGAAAACAGAGGTTCCGCAATTTATCAACCTGCGGGTTTCTTGGCTCCGATGTTCAATCATTCTCTCCTTCTTCCCTTTTATTTCTTTGGTTTAGGCAGAGTGACTCACAAAAGGTCAGATTATGTGATTTGTAGTCTAGGGCTTAGAGCAACAGCTTAGCACCCAAGAGTTCTGGGTTTGATTCCCATTGGCTCTTCTTCTGACCTTGGGCAAATAACTTTACCCTCCATTGCCTTGGAAGAAAAGACCTGGCAATCTACGTCCCGTCATACTTTGCCAAGAAAACCTGGGGGCATTGATTTGATGGCACTTTTTTTAAAAAATGGTGCATCATAATATCTGAATGGGACAGAATTCTAATCGCAAACTAGAACAATATCCACGGAAGGGAGGCAGGAAAGGAAGGGAACAATCGTTACTCTAGTGTATGACAGAAATTAGTTTCCCAAGAAACTTTTTTATTAGGATAATTTCAGTGTTTTTAATTAGGTCATAGTGCAAGAGAAGGGATCTGAATCCTGTTCCAGCAAAAACAAGGTGTTTGCACTCTATAAAGTAAAAACATACATGTAGCTAAAAAGAAGAAGATATGAAAAACACCAAATGACTGAAAAAAGGAAAGGGAAAATGTAAATGCAATTAATTTAATCCAGTTGCTTTTGACACACTCAAAGCAAATAGCTCAGCGTGGTTTATAGAGTGAAGAAATAAAATACATACATAAAATGGAATAAAACAAAATTAGAATCAACCAAAGTTACAATACAAATAAAATTAAACAATTTATACAACTAAATAAAATAAACTTAACTAAATCAAAATCAAGGCAACCAGTTAATCAGTTCTATTAAAATTTCTTGCAAACAACTATTTTTTAAAAGGTTCTAAAACCTTAGATAAGATTGCTCAGTATATAATTCTAAGGGGTATGTTTACTAAACCGTCTTAATGTGCGCTCTGACACGTTAGCATGCGATAAGGCACCTTATCGCGCGATAATGGCGCTTTACCATGTGATAAGGCGCCTTATCGTGCGCTAACACGCTCAGCGGCACTCAGCAGCGAAACGAGCGCTGAAGGTGGAGAAAGGCTCCCTGAGGGCGGAGGAAGGCTCCCCAGGGGCGGAGAGAAGGAGTCAATGGGTGGAGAGTGGGAGGGAAGAGGCTCCCTGCACACTAACACTGTGGATTTCGGGGCTGAAAGCTAACGCCAGTGAAACCCTGGCGTTAGAGTAGATTTAAAGGGAAGAGAAACCATTTCCGTCAGCAATGTACAGCAAAGCCAGGGAAACCTACAAGAGGTGATAAGTGTGATACATGTGCACAGAACAAAAGGGCAGATAAACATTGAAAATGACCTGAACAAACTTGAAAAAAAACATAACCTAGCTGGACAATAGTGATATCAATGGGAAACATCAAAAAACACTACCGAGAAAGCTCCAAAAAAAATATATCAATTTTGGAAGGGGCTATGCTCTGTCCCCATACAAGGTGAATGTTCCCACAGTGAAATAACACTGATCAGGGTTCTACCTTTCTATTGGACAGGTTTCCTATGGCATGCACATGTCCCGCAACAGCAGGGTGAGCATGTTGGAAAGGGCAACTGGAAAGATGCTGGAAAAGGGGACACAGAGGGCTGCAGGTGGCACATGCTGTGGTGCAGCTGGGCCACAGTGCGGATTAGGGTGATGCCTAGCTGGCCCATAAGAATGCTGAAACAGTAGAGCAGCCAGCCAGCAACTGATGAGGGCCCAACACGGGCACAAGTGTGTTCCCCACAGTGTCACAGGGGATAGTACCCAGCAGGTACCCCCAACGGTACAGAACATTGGCATGCGGTGCTGGGGGGGAAGCGTGGACATCTATGCAGGCACCCCTACCCCAGAACCCGCACCATAAGCAGCCACCTACCCGCACACTGGATGGCCCGAGACTGCGCACCACCAGCAGCACCAGCAGAAGGGCATGTCAGCATGGTGGCAGAGGGGTACTGGTGGTGGAGGGGGCAGTGGCTGCTGCCCACAGCAGACCATGGCCCAGCCCTGTTTAGTGGGAGCCGTTCACTGCAACAGACAGGCTCTGTCTGACAAACAGTCATGGTATCTACAGAGAATGCACTGGCTCTGTAGCAGCACGGTGGTGCAGGGCACACAGTGAGTGTGCTCAAGAGCAGAAGATCACAAGTTCAAGTCCCTGCTGTGGTTTCCACTAACCCAGTCCCCATATTTTATCCACTACTAAAATGTGGTAATACAGACAGAACCTTTAGTGCAGATAACGTAAACATGCCCAAAACACCTACATTTTACCCTACAGAGCACAGACACCATAAACATGTGCATTACCTAGAGCAGAGTCTCCCAAAAGCAGTCCTGGAAGGCCAAACACCATTCAGGTCCCATGCTGTCTCTAATAAATATGGCTATGCTGCATTTCTATGCACCGCCCCCATGGTATGCAGATGTATTTCATGCATATTCATTAGGGACAGCATGAAAACCCGAACAGTGTTTAGCCCACCAGGACCGGAGTTGGGAACCTCTGCCCTAGAGCAGCGGCCAACAGGGGCAGACACACCTGCACCCACAGGCTCCATTATCCAAAGCCACCTGGAGAGGCAGGATTTTGGGCCCTGTGTGCATCTCCCAATACTAGCACTTGCATACCTTAGCAAAGCCATCCTAAACCTGGGAATACGGTACACATCTATCAAAAGGTTGCTATGATTACTGGCAGATAGCAATTCCTAAGTTAAGCACAATTTGCTGATTGAGCTGCATCATAGCAACCTTTCTGATGTCTGTGGAGTGTGCTACAGGTCTTGTGTCTGACAGTATTTACCACCCTGGGGAGTGACTCCTACAGTATTGCGTACCATAGCCATGCTTGCACTGTGCCCAGGACTGGTGCGGTGGCCAGGGCTGCAAAACACCTCTATAGTTGCACAATGCTGGCATAGGTGTGGGGAGTGTGTGTCTGTCTATCCAGTGTGTGGTGGCTGCCAACACCCTCCTAAGCCCACACTGCCAGCACTGTTGCCAGTATTGGCCTGCCAATGTGCATAATGAGGAGCAAGGTACTGTGGGTATAGCCCGGACAGGGCGGCCTGGGCAGGATGCATCTGCACAGGGCATAGTCAATGGCTGGGACATTGTAGTGCCCGGCCACCACCTGCACAGACAGGGTGGCCACAGCATGTCCTGCTGGGAGGTCACTCTCACCCTGACTGAGCAGTGACCATGGCATGGCTAGGTTCCCCATAGTGTTATGTTGTATTTTTCTCAAGTGATGTATATGGGTTCTCTTTTCTGGGGCCCATTCACTGACTTATCTGCTTGGTGGGTGTGCTCACATCTTCTCCAGTAATATGTACTGTGGACTAGCTAGCAGACTGTCTGCAGTTAGTATATGTATGGCTGGAACACCTTGCAGGATGCAGCGGCTGGAGAATGTCAGATAGTGGTGGGGGGCAGCTGAGCATTTCCAGGCCTACTGTCTGTCTGCTATTGCCTTATGGATGAGCTCAGATCTGCATTGACTGCCCTGTAGGGTGTCTGTTCCCCAGCAGGACTGAGGTTGCTGGTCACCTCTACTGCCACCATTGCAGGGATGTAGATCTGTTGGTGGGAGATCCTTTCCCCAACTCTGAGCCCCAGAGGGCAGGTTGGGTGGTACTACATAATCCACCTATGGGTCCAAATACCTCCTCCCTCCTCCCCCCGTGACTTAAATCATGTGTCCATGGCACCCACACAGGATATGCACTATTCTGGGTGCATCATAGTCCACAAGGGCTTGACCTGACTGGTAAATATGGATGGACACAGTTGTAGCTAGAAGGACTAGCTATCACACACTGGCACTGATGGGGACCTGCAGCATAGCCTGTCTCAGCTAAGCCAGGTGCTGTGGACATGGTGCTGGTCGCCCCACCTCACCCTCAGGGTGAGCACAGTACCCGCACAATGTGACGGTCTGTAGCTACTCTGTGCCAGTAACACACAAGGTTAGTTCCCCCTACCAGGCCGAGGTGCTGTGGGGGTGCATACCGCATCTTGTGATCATCTGTAGACTGCTGATCTGCATGTGCAGTGCATCATGGGTATGGGTGGGTTAACTCTATCCTGGTAACCACAGCAGACAGTTTGTGTGGTGACCTGACGTCCTTCAATAGCCAGCCAGGGGTTTGCCAGCAGCACTAGAGATGTAGCCCACTGGTTACTTCACTGCCTGTGGCGCCATAGGTCATGGGTTTGATCCTGCAGTGGGGCTATTTGATAGGGCTGTCTGAGGCATTTTCTTTTAATTTAAATTGGTGCTGCCAGCAAAAACACCTTCACGGTGCTGTAACCTTAAGGTGCCTCATAAGGTGCCCTATAATGCGCCCTATAAGGCGCCTTATAAGGAGCCCCATAGGGAACATTATAGGGTGCCTTGGCTGTCAGTGCACTTTATAATGTGCCCTCTGGAGTGCCTTATAGGGCGCCTTATGCGTAACCTTAGGTTACGGCCCTGTGAGGGTGTGTTTGCTGGCAGCACTATTTTAAATTAAAAAATCAAAATGCCTCAGACAGCACTGATTTAAAGTAAAGGGTAATACCTCAGACAGCTTTACTCATTAAGCCCACTGAGGGATTGAACTCATGAATACTGCATCATCAGGCAGTGTATTAATCATTGTGCTACAGCTCTGCTGCTGTGTGTGCAGGTCAGCGCGCCTTCTTAAGATTAACGCGCGTTAACGTACCACAGCTCCCTCTATGGCACGAAAAGGTACCTTATCGGATGCTAACCCGAAATGCTACGTTAAGACCGACACGCCCACTCCTTTTATGGCATCCTGCACACTAACGCCGGCTGCACGTTAAGACTGCTTAGTAAACATACCCCTAAGGCAAAGAGCACCAAAGAAAACACAAAGCCACGTGAATTGAAGAAACCCAGTCCGAGAACGTGGTAAGGAAGGACAGAGCTATTTATTATATTAATCGACTGAAATAACTCACCACAAAAACCCGACACAGGCCGTGTTTTGATATACCTTCTTCAGGGGTATTCTGGCGTGCTACAATCATAAATACATGAACAAAGTATAAATAAAAATATGAACAAAGTATAAATAAAACTATGCTAAAACCACTCATAAAACAATTAAAACAATAATTAAAAACTATTCATAAATATAATAATAAGAATAGTTAATACATTTAAAACAGTTAAAAACAGGAACTTAAAACCACTGAACAAATGTTAAAAATGTCCAGGAACTTATACATCAATGAATAAAATTACCAAAAGCACATTGATAAAAATATTGATAAGAAACATTAATAAAAACAACCATCTGAGGGTGTGCCATTAACTAAAAATTGAATTTGTATATCAGTACCTCTGTTATTAGATAAGCCCAAATGTAATGGTCTTTTACTAAAAAAGAGAAGGAAAGATACGATGATGCCAGATACTATAATAACTGAAGCAGGAGTGAGCCCAGCAAACCTTGGATATGAATGCATAATTTATGACCTAGCTTATTTGCATTGATTGTAAACTATATTACTTAAAAATTAAAATTACAAATTGAAAATTGAAAAGGAGGGATTATAACATCTAAAATTGTTGTGCTTGATAAAAATTAACATATAAAAACACTAACCTATTAAAAAAACCCTAACCTATTGAATGGAGGTACTGATATACAATGTTTCTTATCAATATTTTTTATCAATGTGCTTTTTGTAATATTTTATTCATTATTGTATAAGTTCCCGGACATTTTTAACGTTTGTTCAGTGGTTTTATGTTCCTGTTCTTAACTGTTTAAAATGTATTAACTAGTCTTATTATTATATTTATGATTAGTTTTTAATTATTGTTTTAATTGTTTTATGAGTGGTCTTAGCATAGTTTTATTTATGCTTTGTTCATACTTTTATTTATACCATGTTCATGTATTTATGATTGTAGCATGCCAGAATACCCCTGAAGAAGGTATATCGAAACAGGGCCTGTGTCAGGTCTTTGTGGCAAGTTATTTCAGTTAATTGATATAATAAATAGCTCTGTCCTTCCTTACCATGTTCTTGGACTGGGATTCTAAGGCAAAGAGCCATGAATTCAAATAGCTTTTTATGTGTTCTTACTAACCTAACAGCAGACACTAAAGACAATTTCAACTTACTCTTACTGTATGTAAATATTAGGTGGCAAATCTAATGCATGTGTGGAACAATATACTCAGGAGAGAGAGACCATAAATAGCTTGGAAACTAAGACATAACTGTTTGAATTCTATTCATGCACCGGAGTGAGTACAGTAATCGTGTAACATGGCCATTTCTTGAAGCTTTTAACAAAATCATAGCCAATATATTGTGTATCAATTGTATTCTAGCCAATGATTTCTTAGGAAGGTCTAACTATAAAATATTACAATGTTTCAGCTACAACAAGTTGGGAGGAGTAGTGCCTACTTAGTTGGGAACTGTGTGTGAGAGAAAACTGCAGCCAATCTGAGCACTTTTCAAATCATTTAGAATCCCTTCAGCAAAGGCTCCAACGATCCTGTGAGCAGTGAGTGAGAATCAGCTGTGCCTACTTAGTTGGGAACTGTGTGTGAGAGAAAACTGCAGCCAATCTGAGCACTTTTCAAATCATTTAGAATCCCTTCAGCAAAGGCTCCAACGATCCTGTGAGCAGTGAGTGAGAATCAGCTGTGCCTACTTAGTTGGGAACTGTGTGTGAGAGAAAACTGCAGCCAATCTGAGCACTTTTCAAATCATTTAGAATCCCTTCAGCAAAGGCTCCAACGATCCTGTGAGCAGTGAGTGAGAATCAGCTGTGCCTACTTAGTTGGGAACTGTGTGTGAGAGAAAACTGCAGCCAATCTGAGCACTTTTCAAATCATTTAGAATCCCTTCAGCAAAGGCTCCAACGATCCTGTGAGCAGTGAGTGAGAATCAGCTGTGCCTACTTAGTTGGGAACTGTGTGTGAGAGAAAACTGCAGCCAATCTGAGCACTTTTCAAATCATTTAGAATCCCTTCAGCAAAGGCTCCAACGATCCTGTGAGCAGTGAGTGAGAATCAGCTGTGCCTACTTAGTTGGGAACTGTGTGTGAGAGAAAACTGCAGCCAATCTGAGCACTTTTCAAATCATTTAGAATCCCTTCAGCAAAGGCTCCAACGATCCTGTGAGCAGTGAGTGAGAATCAGCTGTGCCTACTTAGTTGGGAACTGTGTGTGAGAGAAAACTGCAGCCAATCTGAGCACTTTTCAAATCATTTAGAATCCCTTCAGCAAAGGCTCCAACGATCCTGTGAGCAGTGAGTGAGAATCAGCTGTGCCTACTTAGTTGGGAACTGTGTGTGAGAGAAAACTGCAGCCAATCTGAGCACTTTTCAAATCATTTAGAATCCCTTCAGCAAAGGCTCCAACGATCCTGTGAGCAGTGAGTGAGAATCAGCTGTGCCTACTTAGTTGGGAACTGTGTGTGAGAGAAAACTGCAGCCAATCTGAGCACTTTTCAAATCATTTAGAATCCCTTCAGCAAAGGCTCCAACGATCCTGTGAGCAGTGAGTGAGAATCAGCTGTGCCTACTTAGTTGGGAACTGTGTGTGAGAGAAAACTGCAGCCAATCTGAGCACTTTTCAAATCATTTAGAATCCCTTCAGCAAAGGCTCCAACGATCCTGTGAGCAGTGAGTGAGAATCAGCTGTGCCTACTTAGTTGGGAACTGTGTGTGAGAGAAAACTGCAGCCAATCTGAGCACTTTTCAAATCATTTAGAATCCCTTCAGCAAAGGCTCCAACGATCCTGTGAGCAGTGAGTGAGAATCAGCTGTGCCTACTTAGTTGGGAACTGTGTGTGAGAGAAAACTGCAGCCAATCTGAGCACTTTTCAAATCATTTAAAATCCCTTCAGCAATGGCGCGCCCGTGCCTTGCGGGCCCGCGCCTGAGGGCCTCGCAAGAGGGCCCTTTGGCGTGGCCCTTAGGCGGTGGACCGTGCGGGACCCACTATCTGCTGCTATATGCTCATTCTGTTCAGCGATATGCTGTTTGTAGTTAATGTAAGGTAATGTAATGTAAGTTATGTACTGTGTTCCCTGTTTGTACTCCTAGTGTTTTGTTGTGATGTAATGATAATGCAATGTATGTTTCCCTCACCTTTGTTTAACTTTGTGCTGTATTAACCGCTTTGATTGAAGGAAAAGGCGGGATACAAAACATGTTAAATAAATAAATAAAATAAATAAAAGACCAGGGTTTGATTCTCACTAGCACTCCTTGTGGCCTTGGGCAAATCACTTAACCCTCCATTGCTCAGAAAAATCCAAGTTATCTATGTCCCTGCTCAATGTGCATTGCCAAGTTTAAGTTACAATGTAAATCACTTTGATTGAAATGATATAGCAGTATAAAAAAACTGTTAAAGAAATGGCAGAATCATCACCTAGACAATTTTTGTAGGTCAGCGTAAGTAACAAAAAGTATTCTAAACAACTTGATTCACTTGATCCATTTCAAAATGAGATTCAATAGAAACAACAAGCAGTCAAGAAATCAGACAACACATTGCTCTTGACAGAATGGCTATGAAGGACCTAGACAAAATTCTCAAGAGCAGAGATGCCTTTCTCCATACAAAGATTCGTTCAAGTCATGGTATTTTCAATAATGTTATATGGATGTAAAAGTTGGACAATGAAAAAGATAGACAGGAAGAAAATTGATGCCTTTAAATTATGGTGCTGGTGACGAATACTATATATATATACCATAGACTGCCATAAGAACAAACCAGTCAGTACTAGAAGCCCAGATGACAAGACTTCAACTTTCATACTTTGGACACATCATGGGAAGAGAGAGATCATTAAAAAAAAGACATCACGCTTGGCAAAATAGAAGGTCAATGCAAAATAGGAAGGCAAGCAACGAGATGGATCAATACAATAAGAAAAAAGGCGCGGGCAGGGTCCCGGCGCCTGCTCGTAACCGGGTGCTTGCCCGGCGCGGGACCCTGCTCGTGCACGGGGAGTGAAAGGGGGGATGGGAGTGGGGCCGAGCGGGCTGTGCACGGGCGCGTGGTTCAAATTGATTGGCTCCGCTCGTTGAGAAGGGCGAGAGGTGCCAATCAGGGAGCTGGCAGCCATGTGCTCTGGCGTGTTGGAGACTCGCCGGAGCACAGGCAGTTCGGCGGGAAGTGCAGTAGGAGCAGCGGGGTGGTCAGCGGACAGAATGGTGGTTTTTTCGTGGCGAGAGTTCGGGGCCTAGAAGGGCGTCGGGAGTGTGCCTGCGGACGAGGAGCTGATTTTGCGGCGGGGCAGAGTTGCGGTCACCCTTCTTTGGAGCGCAAGTTCGCCGGACAGGCAAGTCATCAAGGAGTCTGAGTGGGCTCTCAAGGGCTTGGAAGGGCGGCGTGCCTGAGGGCCTGTCCTCGTGCGGTGCTTGGGGCAGTGCTCAGTGTCGGGGGGGCCTGAGCTGGTAGGTGGGCCCGAGCTAGTGCTGTGTCTGGTGCAGTGCTCTGTGTCGGGGAGGGGGGCCAGGGAGAGCCGATATAAAAAAAAAAAAAACACCATCAAAACAAACCACGGGATGGCTGGCAGGAAGCTGGTAAGAGGGGGGGGGGGCAGCAAAGGGGGGGGGGACAGGCTGCCAGGGGGAGGCAGGAGAAAGGGCAGCGGGGAAAGGGGGTAGACAAATATGGGCGTTCAAGGCAGGGGAGTGCCAGTGAGCTGGGGGTTAGGGAGCGGGGGGTGAGAGGTGCTGTGGGTGTGATTAGGGGGAAGAGGGGTTCAGATAGGGGAAGGAGGGGCCCCAGGACTCGAGAGGGGCTTCTTGAGAGGCCCATGGCGCAGGCTGAGAGTCTTGTGCCTCAGCAATTGGCAGTGGCCCCGGCGGCTGGGGCGGTTCAGACCCCTGTCGGGGGGACGGGCTCCACAGGGGGGCTGGTGGAAGGTGTTGGGGGAGGGAATAATAGGATGGATCAGGGGCAAGGGTGGGGTGTTGGCTCCTTGGGCCAATGGGGGGGGGACCCAGGCAAGTCTTTGGGGCGGCTGGGGGGGATGCGTGGGGGTGGATGTCTCCGGTTGGGGGGTTTGTGCCTTCTGCAGTTGGTTTGCCGCCGTCAGGGTGGTCTGGGTCGTCAGGGCAGCGGTCTGGATGGGAGCAATGGTTGGGAGGGGGTCAGGGTTCCTCTAGGACGGACTGGACTGGGGCATGGCCCCCGAGGGGTGCTCTGGGCGTGTCTTCGTTGGGTTTTCCCATTTTGTCTTCACAGGTACCCTATATGGCAGCGTCGGGTCCGGCCCCGCCAGCGGTGGCATCCTGCAGTGAGGGGAGTGTTGATTCGAGGCCCCCGGTGGAAGCGGGTGCACCAGGAGTCGGCCAGGCGTCTGGGGCAACGAATCTGCAGCAGTCGGCGGAGTCGAGAGGTGAAGGGCTGCTTTCGTCCTGAGCCCACGGTATCGCTGACACTTCAGGTGAGTTGAGAGAGGTGGTCGGTGGCGCTTCGGTCGAGCGGGGGTCGCGGTCCGAGCGGCCAGGCAAGGCGCGCAGAAAGAGGAAGCGAGGGTGTCGTTATCGCCGTAATTCTTCTTCTTCCTCATCATCCTCTTCGGATTCCTCCGGCGCCTCTGCGGCTGCCGGCGAGGGGCTTGGGGCGGCCTTGGGCGGTGGGGTTGAGGAGAGTTTGACTAGCGGGGGTGTGGCTTCCTTGGTTCCCTTGTCGGAATTGTGGGAAGGAGTTCCTAAGAAGCTTAGGCGAAAGATTAGGAAGCGGAAATACATTGATATTTTTCGCTTGCTGGAAGCGTTCAGGGGAGAGTAGGAAAAAGCGAAAGGAGGACGAGAAAGCGGGTCGGCTTCGGAAGGTGTCACGTAATGTTATTAATTGGGTGCGGTCCTTCTTGCGGTTGGCGAGTGTGTGGGGGCAGCACTTTCCTCATCAGTCCGGGATGTTGTTATCATATGCGGACTCGATTCTTGAAGCGTCTCAAATGCATGAAGGCTGGTCGTGGCTTAATTACGACGAGAAATTCCGCGATAAAATGGAGGAGAATAAATTTTTAACGTGGGGTACACAAGACATTAACCTTTGGCTAACACAGATGTCGGTCAAGGGGGGTGGAAGTGGGGGTAGTGGAGGTCGGATGGGGTCAGCGGTTGTTGGGGGGGCGGTGCGTTCCTTTCGGGGGGGAGTCGCTACGGGACAGGCTAGGCCGGCCCCAGGAGGTGGGAGTGATGTGTGCTGGAGGTTTAATCGGTCGATGTGTCCCTTCCCGGATTGTAAATTCCGGCATGCGTGCTCGAGCTGTGGCGGTCCCCATGCGGCAGCAAAATGTGTTAAAAAAGGGCCCGGGGCGCAGCCGCCGACTGGCCTCAAATAGGGGGGGGCCGTTTGATCTGGCCCCTTCACCGATTCGGGTTTCGCTTTTGTGTTCATGGTTGCATTCTTATCCAAAGGGGCGGGATAGGTTAGTGTTGCAGTTGGGATTTAGTTTGGGTTTTGTGGTCGCGGAGGGTGGTCGCGGAGTCTTCGCCTCGTAACTCACCCAGTGTTCGACGGTGGGGGGCGATAGCTCGGGTGAAGATAGCGGAGGAATTACGGTTAGGAAGAATAGCGGGGCCTTTTCAGCAGCCGCCGTTCCCAGATTTTGTGGTATCGCCGTTAGGCATTATTCCAAAGAAGGAACCGGGGAAGTTTCGTCTAATTCACAATCTATCTTCTCCGGCTGGATCCTCCGTGAATGATTTGATTCCGCGGGATTTGTGCACGGTGCATTATCAGTCTTTTGACAAGGCCGCAGAGTTAGTCAGGAGGGCAGGGCGGGGGGCACTGATGGCGAAGGTTGATATCGAGTCGGCCTTTCGTTTGTTGCCGGTTCACCCGTCTTCTTTCAGGTTGTTGGGCTTTCAGTTTGAAGGGGCGTTTTACTTTGATAAGTGTATGCCCATGGGGTGTGGCGGTGTCTTGCGCATACTTTGAGAAGTTCAGCTCTTTCTTGCATTGGAGTTTGGTACGGAGAGTGGGACGGGGGGAGGTTGTCCACTATTTGGATGATTTTTTCTTTGTGGGTGCTGCAGAGTCTTCAGGGTGTAGCGAGCTGTTAGTCGGTTTTGGTCGGCTGGCTCGCGAGTTGGGCGTTCCGTTGGCTGAGCGTAAAACGGTGGGCCCTACTACGCGGTTGTCCTTTTTAGGGGTGGAATTGGATTCGCAAAGTTTGGAGGCCCGCTTGCCCTCAGAAAAGGTACAGAAATTGAGGGTGCTGGTGGCTAATGCCTTGGCCTCGTCCAAGTTGAATCTGCGGGAGCTACAGGCCTTAATAGGATCTCTTAATTTCGCTTGTCGGGTCATTCCCATGGGTAGGGTCTTCCTTCGGCACTTGGCGGCGGCGACAGCGGGAGTTCGGAAGCCTCACCATCGTATCCGGGTGTCACAGGTGATGCGAGCGGATTTGCGGATTTGGGAGCTCTTTTTGAGGGACTTCAATGGCACTTCGGTGTTGCGGGATGCCGAGATCTCCAGTGACGATTTGCAGCTCTATTCGGATGCGGCGGGTGGGGTTGGTCTGGGAATATATTTCGGCGGCGCATGGTGTGCTGAGCGTTGGCCGCCTGAATGGGAGGCCGCGGGGCTTTTGAGGAATGTTACCTTTCTTGAATTGTTTCCCATTTTGGTGGCGCTTGCGTTATGGCCTGAGCGATTAGCCAACCGTAGGGTGGTGTGGTGGTGTGATAACGAGGCAGTAGTGGCTGTCGTGAATCGTTATACTCCGTGCTGCAGTACGGTTGCGGCCTTGATGCGCCAAGTCATTCTAGCCTGTTTGCGTTTGAATGTGGATTTGAGGGCCCGCCACATTCCTGGTCGTACTAATGCCATCGCTGATGCTCTTTCTCATTTGCAGTGGGAGCGGTTTCGGCAGTTGGCGCCGGAGGCGGAAGAGGAAGGGTTCGGGGTCCCTTGGAACTTGTGGAGCTGTGGCCTGCTGAGATGAAGAACCTATTGAGGAATTCAGTGGCTGAGCGCACATGGGATTCTTACCGACGGGGCTGCGCGCGAGTATGGGAGTATCTGCATGGTGAAGGGGCTGTGGGTAGTGGGGTGTCTGAGTATATGCTGGGGAGTTATGTGGGTTGGGCAAAGGAGAGGGGGTTGCCGAGATCGGTGGTGCGGGGCCATCTGGCGGGGTTCGAATTCTTTGCCAGGGCGGTGAGTTGGCCGGGCGTAGGGAGGGGGCGCCTGGCTCAGCGTTTAATGGAGGGATGGGAGCGGGCGCTGCCGCTGCGGCGTGATCGGCGGCTGCCGATTATCCATGACTTGTTGCTGCGCTTGTGTCGCATGTTGTCGGAGGTGGCGTTGTCGTCTTACGAGGCTGTTCTGTTTCGCGCGGTATTTTGTTTAGCGTTTTTTGGTGCATTTCGGGTCGGTGAGCTGGCGGCGGCTTCGGTCAAGGTGGGTTTAGGTAATTGTTTGCGGTTGCGGCATGTGTGGAGGGAGTCGGGACGAGTTCGTGTACTTTTAGCCAGATCTAAGACGGATCAAAAAGGTAAAGGTTTGTGGGTAGTGCTGGGGCGTATCGGGGGGCTAACTTGCCCGGTGGCGGCCCTCGAAGACTACTTGGGTGTACGCCCGGGTGGTTGTGAGGCACTGTTCGTGCATCAGAACTCGTCATATGTGACCAGGTATCAGGTGTCGGCGGTTTTACGCTTGGCTTTGCGCAAGATCGGCGAAGCTCCTGAGTTGTTTTCGGCTCACTCTTTTCGTATCGGTGCAGCCACCAGTGCGGCTGCGGCGGGTATGTCTGGGGAACAGATCCAGAGTATTGGCCGCTGGCGATCTAAGGCATTTCACGGTTATGTGCGGCTGTGACAAGGCCTATAGGGTTGGGGGGGGGTTACTAATGCTGTTATTTTCTGTTGCAGGTGTGGGGCGGCAGGAGAGGGGCTGCTGGATGCTGGGACACTCCTTTGTCTTTTGGGCTGGTCAGAGAGCGGCTGTGCGGCCTATCGGGAGGAATCTTAGGCTCGACCCGGCTGAGGTGGCGCTTTCATGGCTGGGTGAGCGGGGGCTGAGGTGGAATCAACTGCTGCCCTTGCTTCGTCATCATCTGCGGGTTCGAGGACGGCCAGGGGTCGTGCTGGTGCATCTTGGAGGCAACGATTTGTCGGAGTGGTCTTGCAAGCAGCTTATAAGGGCGGCGAAGAAGGACTTTGCGACTTTGCTGCAGTTGCTGGACGGAGTCATATTGATTTGGTCAGACATTATCCCGCGACCAGCATCTTGGGGCCAGCGGAGATGGTCCCGGGGACTGACCAAAATCAATCGGCAGATTGGGAGATGGGTATGTGAAAGAGGGGGGTATCAGGTGCAGCATGTGTGGGTTGACGTAGCCTGTACAGGATTGTATAGAGCGGATGGTGTTCATCTCTCGCCAGTGGGGATGGACTTGCTTTTGAACGACTGGCAGGAGATGTTGGAGAAAGTTGTTCAGATTGGCTACACTGGTCGCAGCTTGAGGTAATTTTGGGGGCGGCACAGCTAAAGTTTTTCTGTGCCAGTGGCGGGATCCCGGAGGTTTCCGGGGTCCGGAGCCTTAGGCGACTCGGGACGGGGGCGGGGTGCCCTCGACCCGGATTACCCCTGGAAGACTTTTGCTAGTAATATGGCGAAGTCGGATAGGGGTGGTCGGAACGTTGCCGGTGGTGTGACCATGGAGACAGCGGAGGTGAGGTCGCTTTGCTAGTAGCATGGCTGGTGACGTATCGCTCCGCTGGGTGGGGGGGGGGGGGTTGTGAGAACATTGTTCCTGTTATTGTTTGTTGTTATGGAAATAAAGCTGCGACCAGTTGTTACCATATTTGGCTGTCAGAGTAATTTGTGGAAAGGGAAAAGAGAGAGGTTGGTGAAAATGGGGGCCAAAGGTATGAGGGGGTGGGGGAGGGGGGAAGCAAGGTATAATTAAAGGTCGAGCGCCAGGTCTGGCTACCCGGTTAGAAAAAAGGCGCGGGCAGGGTCCCGGCGCCTGCTCGTAACCGGGTGCTTGCCCGGCGCGGGACCCTGCTCGTGCACGGGGAGTGAAAGGGGGGATGGGAGTGGGGCCGCGCGGGCTGTGCACGGGCGCGTGGTTCAAATTGATTGGCTCCGCTCGGTGAGAAGGGCGAGAGGAGCCAATCAGGGAGCTGGCAGCCATGTGCTCTGGCGTGTTGGAGACTCGCCGGAGCACAGGCAGTTCGGCGGGAGGCGCGGTAGCCCACCCGCCCACCCAGCCTTGCGGTAGCGGGGCTGGTGTAGGGGTGTCGCAGCTGGGGGGGGTGAGGCGGGATCCCGGAGGTTTCCGGGGTCCGGAGCCTTAGGCGACTCGGGACGGGGGCGGGGTGCCCTCGACCCGGACTACCCCTGGAAGACTTTTGCTAGTAATATGGCGTAGTCGGATAGGGGTGGTCGGAGCGTTGCCGGTGGTGTGACCATGGAGACAGCGGAGGCGAGGTCGCTTTGCTAGTAGCATGGCTGGTGACGTATCGCTCCGCTGGGTGGGGGGGGGGGGGGTTGTGAGAACATTGTTCCTGTTATTGTTTGTTGTTATGGAAATAAAGCTGCGACCAGTTGTTACCATATTTGGCTGTCAGAGTAATTTGTGGAAAGGGAAAAGAGAGAGGTTGGTGAAAATGGGGGCCAAAGGTATGAGGGGGGGGAGGGAGGGGGGAAGCAAGGTATAATTAAAGGTCGAGCGCCGGGTCTGGCTACCCGGTTAAAACAGCTATGGGTGCCACTCTGTCAACAATGAGCCGCCTGTCTAAAGACCGAACACAGTTTAGAACAACTATCCAGAGGGTCGCCATGAATCAGCATCGTCTCGATGGCATTTAACAACAATATGGAAGATATTGAGAACTTTTGAGGGCCCTCATATTTTGAAGATCAAGTAGCTAAAAACTCCTTATTTCATCTAGCCCTACGGCTGAGATTTTTTAGAAAAGAAGTGAACCAATGCAATACTGTTCCACAAATGCTAATTTCACTCAGCCTAGCCAAAAGTAAATTGTGATCTACAATACCAAAAGCTGAAGTCAAGTCCAGTTGCATCAAAAATGATTCTTCTCCTCTATTAACTCTCTTATTTCTGAAATCATTAGCATTAACAGTGTTTCTGTACTGTAAAATCTTTTAAAACCAGATTGAATTGGATTTAAGATATTATAAATACAATAAATGATCTTGCAGCTGTATTGAGAGCGCTGCTTCCACAATTTTTCCAGAAAGGGAATACTCAAATGAATACAACCCAAAGGGATAAATGGGAAAGACTCGATCTGTATACAATCAAAATCCACTATTGGCCCAACATAAAACTAAAGAATGATCTCCCACAAAAACATTTATGCAGTGACTGCGTGAGGGGTTAGCCACTATGACAGGTCTAGACCATTTTAATCATATTTGCAGTAAAACCACAGCACCTTAGCCATATACTATGTCATGTATACTTATATGAATGAAAGTTCCAATGCAAGACGTGTCTGTTAGTAGGGATTGTAATAAACATAACTTTTTACACAATACCAGACTCCTCAGTGAGGCAGAGTTATTTTAATTACATTCTTGCAAGAAAGAGTGAAATGCTTGACTGAGCATTCACACTCATCCTCTGTTTCACGTTTTCTTATAGTACACGATGTCCTCGCCTCCTTCCAGCATGTCCATAATTCATTGGTTAATACTTATACACCTGTATTAGGCTACGTGTTATTAGCCACATAGTCTCTCTTCCCAGAATGCAGACATACAGTAAAGGAAGTCAGAAAATCATTACATACTACACTATGTCCTCACCTTCTTCCAGCATGACCATAATTCATTAGTTAATACTTATCTCACTCCACTTCTTTGTACTTCCACACCTGTGACAGGCTATGTGTTATTAGCCACGTAGACTTTCCCTTCCCAGGATGCAGACATACAGCAAAGGAAGTCAGAGTCATTACATACAAAATTATATTACAGAATGGTAAACGAATAGAATACAAGCATTATATTACATTGTAAAAATATATCACATTTGTTTATATCAAACCCCTCCCTCTTTCTTTTTAAAGTTTTCTTGTTACTTTTTACATTTACTCTACACTTCCATAAGAAGCTTCTAATCTAGATAACATCCTTCCTAACTCTCTCTCTTCCCCTTTATTGTCCATTAATAACATTGCACCTTTGTGCACTGGAGATGATACAATCATTTGTTTTAGTGCTTGCTGTTTCTATCAATCTTTGAGTTAACCCTCCTATATACGGTATTATGCAATGCCCCACTATAATTAATACTCCAATTACAACAAGTACAAAGGTAATTATAGATACTACCACCCCTTTCCACTTCCCAAACCATGACTTGTCAGACGGCTGCCTGGGTGAGAATCTTCACACTCTTGGCAAGTGCATATTTCTATATGATTTGCAAGGTATTGTAGTTCCTTCACTCCAGACACAGCTGGTGACAATAATTTAGTTGTGCTCTTGGGTAAAGCCAATAAGATATTTATTTATGGGGTTATTTCTCCCAACACAGATATGCTTGGTAGCACATAAATTAGGTTACTTGCTTTCAGTGTTAACTTGGAAAAACAAAGTCAAAATCAGGAAAACAACAAATGAAAAGCCACAAAGCAAGAAACAAACTGTTCTTTTCAGGTTAACTTCTGATTACTTCCCACATGGATACAGAAGTGATTTTCTACTAGCTCACAAGCAATTAGGTTAGGATTATTTGCTAGCAGTTATCCAGATGAAACCCCTTAGCTGGCTTGCTTTCTACTGTGTGGGTCAAATCCTGCTTCAGGAGCTTTTCTGGGTAGATTAAAGAACAAATTTGTATTTCTTTGTGATGGTTGCTGTACTTTATAACAGAAAGTTACCAACGGAGTTTAAATAGAGAGCAGTCCATATAAACAGGATCCTCATCTGCTATTATTCCCCCTTGTTCAACAAGCATGGGTTCAATATCATGGATTGGCACAGATGAATCTCTCAATGGAGCATTTTCAGGAGAATACTTGTTTCCCTGCTGTCTTTCAAGGTTATAGCTAGGGCATAGATCAGTGTTCATACCTGAGCTTCCATTGCTGCTAGAGTTCCTCTCTATATAGCCTGGCCAGTATGTAGTCCAGTTCTTATGTCCAGCCTTCCAATCCAGATCCCTGGACACTGGATCTCTCTTCACATACCTTCTGGCACAGGTCTTAGGGTTCCTTCCACGTGCAGCCATCTCCCTCACAGGTAGCCTCTGGTGATTCCTAGCTCTGCAGCACCATTCCTCTGGCTTTCCCCAGTCCAATGGTATATGCTGGCCCTTGGAATACCTCCCAGTATACGTACTGCTTTGGACTCTTCTAGACCTCTCAAAGGCTTTTCTCTTCCTTCTTCCAAAGGGTCTCTTTCCCTCTCTGTCCGTCCGGTTTGGCTTCTGCTTCTGATGATCCTTCAGATGAAACTGATGATCAAACTCAAGCTGATTCTCAGGATACTGAGGACAATTCTCTGGATATCCAAGGTGATCATGAAGATGGTCATCTGTAGAATAAACTCTACTCTTATTCTGCTTAGATGAGTGCTCCTCCCTAACACAGCGCAGCTGTGCTGAATCAGGCCCTGCCCTTTGAGATGAGTGTTCCATCCTAGCACAGCACAGCTGTGCTGAATCAAGCCCTGCCCTTTGCAATGAGTGCTTGGGGATTACCTCATAACCCTTTTGATTGAACACACGTTTTCTCACTTCAGCTCCTCTCATGGCTGTTGGAAACCTGGTGCATTCTGGGACTGGTAGTCTTTTATGGCAAAATTCTGTTTTCTCATTTCTACCAGCACTGACAGGTTGCTTGTTCAGAGACACTTCACCTTTTCTATAGCTCCTTCCTGAGCTATGATAAGCTTCCTTATCACAGACTCCAACCATCCAGTGAGAGAGGTATCCATACCTGAATTTTCTGCCAATTCCTCTGCCAAGGTAGTTAGTTCTTGCAGGGCTTTAGTGATAGTGCCATCAGGGGCCATGTTATTGGGGATGAACATACATTTCCCCCCCCCCCCCCACATCACACACGCCCCCTTTTTCAGCTGCCATCATATCTAAAATCATTTGGTTCTCCCAGGCCATTCTGCTAGTGGCGTCCAAATATTCTGTGATCCCCTTTATTGCATCCCAGGTAGAATTGTTAAAGCGCTGTTGGTTATATTATATATATAATTTATCCAATCTACATTTTTGTTTATCGTGATTACCTATAACAGGGATTCGAATCAAGCTGTAATCTGGTTTCGTGCTTAATACTCACCCGGAACTCCCCGAGGGACTCCTATTGCGTCTATATATATAATCCTGTCATCAAATGAGGCTCCCAAGGTACTCTTCCTTTCCCTTTGTATTTGCCCCTTGTTCTGTTCTGTGAACGCCAAGGTGAAAGGACTGCCAATTGAACTACTGCACATGTTCCCGACCATAGGGTAGGCAAAGTTGGTCTCAACATCCGCTCTCCACACGACCACCACAGGTCTGTCCTATTGATTACCAGTTTGGAATAGTTCTTTTCCTCTCCTTTATTTATTATTTATTTTATTTATCTACATTTCTTCTATACCGCGCTATTAGGATCAGTGCGGTTCACATTGAACAGAACATACTGCAATGCAACAAGCCACATTGAGTTTACAATGAATAGGGTAGTAACATGGGTGTAACCAGGGAAGCTATCTACAAATATTTTTACACTATCTACAAATATTTTTACGCTATCTACAGATCATTTAGGCATTAACATATGTTCATGGGTCGGGGAGGTATGGGTCAGGGGAGGTGAGCTGACTAACCATTCTCTTTCTGGGTATGAGTGTTGGGGCAGTTTGGGTAGGTAGACAGAGTGGTCGTTGCCTGATTTCGTGAGTTAGTTTCTGGGTACTATTTTAGGAACAGATGATGTTTTAGCACTTTTCTGAATAGTGCTAGGCTCGTGGTGGCTCAAATTTCAGTGGGGAGGGCATTCCAGGTTCTAGGAGCGTAAATCGAGAAGGCCCTACTGGCTGTTGTCTTTGTGAATTTCGTCATTATCTTGGGGACTTCTAATGTTTTTGTCGTAGTGAGTCTTCTGTTTCTGTTGTCCGGCGTGCTGTGGATCAATTTACTGATGGGTGAGGGGGGCTGGATTTTTAGTGCTTTGAATGTAAGGACTAGGTTCTTGTACTGGATTCTGGCCTGAAGAGGTAGCCAGTGGAGTTTAAGGACTGGCGTTATGTGGTCTGATCTTGACAATCCTACAAGTACTCTCGCGGCTGAGTTCATGGCAAGTCGTAGAGGGCTTAGTGTTGACTGTGGGAGTCCATGGAGGATGACATTAGCGAAGTCAAGATGTGGGATCACCAAGGCTTGGAAGATTGTTCGGTAGTCGGTGAAGTCGAGCAGTGGATGAAGATGACGTAGTGTTCGTATCTTATGGTATACTGCTTTCGTGGTGTTCTTCACATGTGTCATCATGTCAAGCCGTTGATCGAGCGTAATGCCTAGATAGCGAATTGTGGATTTAGTTTTCAGCTCGGCATTGTTGACCTGTAATGAGGATGGTGGGGTAAACTTCTGGTTTCTCGTGACGAATAAGACATCAGTTTTGCTGTGATTAATCTGTAGGTTTTGCGTATGAAGCCAGTCTGCTACTGCATCGAAGCATCTTATTATTGGGGAGAAATCTGGTTGGTCGATCGTGAAAGGTATGTTTAGCAGGATGTCGTCTGCATAGGCGAGACATTGGACATTTAAAGAGCGGATCAAGGCACAGATGGGCTGCATGCAAATGTTAAACATCAATGCAGATAGAGAAGATCCCTGTGGCACCCCCTGTTTCTGTAGAAATGGCTCAGAGGTCAAGGAACCTGCCCTGACTTGTTGCCATCTATTGGACAGGTATGATTTGCACCATTCTAGTGCAGTGCCTTGTATTCCTTTTTCTTTGATTCTTTGTATTAGTATCTCATGATTCACAGAATTGAACTTCCATCACTGTCAGGTTTAAGCTTAGAATGCAGGTATTCAGTTCCCCCACTTCTCTTGTGTAGTTCTTCCCCCGCCTGGTGAGACAGGCGGAGTGATTTCCAAACACTGCTGAAAATGTGTGGTGAACTTTTACCTCCTTCAAGTCTGTAGGGGGAAAGAGCAAATTCAATGACTTGCAACTTTCATTTCCCCAAGCTGTTTTTTTTCCTGATATGGAGATATGAGGCATCTTACTCCATCGGGATCTGTATCCCACCTCAAGGGTAAGGGCACAGCCTGTGCAATGGGTCTCCCAGAGGCACATGTGTAGCAATTGCTATGGTTGAGACTTCCTACGGTATATTTAACCCATTCCACCAAGGCGTTCACATCCCCATAACCCTTCCACTTCTAGAGTGTTCCTCAAATCTTTAATCTCCACTATCTTGACTGCCTTAGGGTCCTTATTAGGTTCAAAAGATACACTGGGGAATGGTGTGGAGACCTGAGTCTGATTCTTGAGGGGTATTTTTATCCTCAATATTCCCAGGGGATCTTGCCCGTTAATGTCTATTCCTAGTCTATAGGTCCCATCCAGTAAGTCATCCCTTCCAGAGAAGGTGACCACGATGGGATTGCAACTTCCTGGGTTACATTGCTAAATGCTGTGTTTCTTTATCACTGTTATTTTCTTTTGAACTGGGTACCTCTTCCCCTCTAGGGAGACCCAGCCTCCATCCTCGGTGATCGACCAAATTTGTGACCACCTGTAACAGGGCAGCCCATGCACAAGTGTCCAGGCAGTTTCTGGACACATATACTTATGACATTTTCCTACAACTTTTCATAGTATCCCCCATCACAACTTATCACTTGGCAGGCATCAAATTCTAGGCCCACTGGTCCCTCTCCCTCTGGTACGGTTACAGTAAATATGTTAGGGTACATTCTTCCCCATCATGTCTGTGTTTGTATTTGTTCATCCGTCCATCCCTTTCCCTGTCCTAAATCCCATGTCATTCCCCTTAACAGAGAAAGTGATCCCCCATCATAGCAACGTCATCCACTTTTCTTTGTCCATGTTATAATTTTTATTAGTCCTTTTTAACCAACTCCTCTCCTGTTCTTCTGTTTTCCCTTATTATTTTCAGGCGCAGAGGGTCATTAGTTCCCTGGACCTTCCATTTTTCATCTGAAGGAGCTTTGACCGGACAATTAATTCATGTATAATGAGTCCAACCTTTTTCCACAGTTCTTACAGCAGTCTCAGTACTCAGTAAGATCTGGAACGGGCCTGCCCAGTCTGGTTGCAATTTGGACTCCTTCCAGGATCTTATCAAGACCCACTGTACTGGTTTGAGACCATGAACTGCAAACTCCAATGGGGATGTGTGTGCCAACAGTCCTTTATTCCTGAGAACAGATAAAGAAGAGGACAGCCCAAGTATATATTCTTTAAGAAACTTATCTTTAGTTTCAAACTGGTGAGGTTCCTTTAATTGTCCCATATAGGGTAATCTGAATAACATTTCGTAGGGGGACAATCCTAAATCTTTCCGAGAGGCTGTTCGGATTCTTAACAATGCTAACGGCAAACACTTAGTCCAAGATAATTTTATTTTTAACATCAGTTTAGCTAGCTGCTTCTTTATAGTCTGATTCATGAGTTCCACTCTCCCTGAGGAGGGTGGATGCCATGGAGTATAGAAATCCCAGGATACTCCCAGAGTTTCCATTATATTTTTGCAATACCTTGCCTGAGAAGTGACTTTCCTAGTCCGAGTCAATGTGACTATCATTCCATATCGTGGAATGATTTGTTCCAAAACTTTTTTTTTTTTTTTTTGCTACTCCTATTGCCGTGGCAGCTACCATGAGATATGCCTCCACCCATCCCATCAAATGGTGCCCTATTACCAAAAGGTACTTCACCCGCCCAACCAGGGGCAACTTAGTAAAATCAACCTGTATACTTTAGAATGGACGAAAACCAGGGTCTCTGCCTCCATGCGGTTGTTTCTTTAGGACCTTTTAGTTTATTTTCTTACAGGTTATACACCTCTCACACACATGCTTGGCTACTGTGTATATTCTCAAACACCCATCCATAATTTCTCTCTTTGTTTATTTGTTTACCATCTGCCTGCCATTGGGTAAAACCCATTTCCCCCTTCTGTTTTTACCGCCCCTATATCTTTTAGTTTTCATTTTTCCCTTTCAGTAAATAAGAACATAAGATATGCCATACTGGGTCAGACCAAAGTCCATCAAGCCCAGTATCCTGTTTTCAACAGTGACCAATCTAGGTCATAAGTACCTAGCAGTCTCCCCAAAAGACACAGGTTTCTCAATGCTTGTATTGGGTCAAGCAGTCGTATCCTGGGTCCCTTTTAATAATGGTTTATGGACCTTTCCTCCAGGAACTTGTCCAAACCTTTTTTAAACCTGGCTACACTAACAGCTTTTACTACATCCTCTGTGTAATGAATTCCAGAGTTTGATTACACGTTGAGTGAAAATATTTTCTCTTATTAGTCTTTAATAGTTTACCCTGTAGCTTCATTGCATGTCCCCTAGTCTTTTTATATTCTGATGACGTAAACAATCAAACTACGTTTACCCATTCCACTCCATTCATTAATGATTACACTTCTATCATATCTCAGCTGTCTCCTTTCCTGGTTGAAGATACCTAAACTTTTTAGTCTCTCTTCATAGGAGTATCCTTCCATCCCCTTTACCATTTTGGTGGCTCTTCTCTGTTCCTTTTCTAATGCTATATCCTTTTTAAGATACGGGGATTTGCTGCCACTCCCTATTTCTGGGGTTAAATTGTATATAGGGGTTAAGTCTTCCCCTAAGGCAGCTCCCTTAGCAATTTCATCTGCTAATCTATTTTTCTCTGGCTTCAAAAGAATTCCCTGCTTAATGACTGTTTTCATGTATCACTGCTATTTTTTTTTTTTGGGCAACAGCAAACACTTGCTGAATTAATCTTTTCACTGTTTACATATAAGTTAAGGATTTGACATAACCACCCTTTGTCTGTGCCAAATTTCAGCCAGAAGACTGCAGCTAGCTTTATGCTTTCTTTTTGTCTATATAAAAAAACCCAAAAATCTTAAAACACTTCTTTGCTGTATCCTTATTCTTAGTGTGTTCATTAATCTACTAATACCAACATCCTCCCTAATTAACTGTCTGGAGGAATGTCCCCGGGGTCTTTATTCCTGACCACATCCTTACTCGAGTTTCCTTTAGAACT
This sequence comes from Ichthyophis bannanicus, assembly GCA_033557465.1. Classification (NCBI taxonomy): domain Eukaryota; kingdom Metazoa; phylum Chordata; class Amphibia; order Gymnophiona; family Ichthyophiidae; genus Ichthyophis; species Ichthyophis bannanicus. The sequence continues at coordinate 1,841,010,655 of CM066032.1, forward strand.
CCTAAACCCATCAAGACTTGTTTCACCAATGTGCTTTTCACTTTGTCTCTCTCCGGCCGCACTCCTCACGGATGTATCGGAACTGCGGATTAAGACGCCACACTCACTTTGTGTCTAGGACATGTATCATACCCACAACAATCTGTCTCTATACCCAACCACCAAGGCAATACTTTATAGTCTTGTTTCTTACCTTGGTCCATGCACGGAATTATTTGGTTGACGCGTTTGTCCCCGTTTAATACCTGGTCTGCTTCACTGAGTCTATATTGCTTTTTCCTTCATGGTCTTGGGATTCTGCTGTCAGTACACTGTTGGAGCCCCCCCTCCCCCCTTCTCTGATGCATGAAGCCGTTGAACTGAACGGGACGCGTCTCCCCGTCCTCAGTGGCAGTGGTCTTCTCCAGCGATGACACAATCCCAGATGAGCCCCCAATCTGTAATAAACATAACTTTTTACACAATAACAAACTTCTCAGTGAGGCAGAGTTATTTTAATTACATTCTTGCAAGAAAGAGTGAAATGCTTGACTGAGCATTCACACTCATCCTCTGTTTCACGGTTCTTTTATAGTACACTATGTCCTTGCCTCCTTCCAGCATGTCCATGATTCATTGGTTAATACTTATACACCTGTATTAGGCTACGTGTTATTAGCCATGTTGTCTCTCTTCCCAGAATGCAGACATACAGTAAAGGAAGTCAGAAAATCATTACATACTACACTATGTCCTCATCTTCTTCCAGCATGTCCATAATTCATAGGTTAATACTTATCTCAGTCCACTTCTTTGTACCTCCGCACCTGTGACAGGCTACGTGTTATTAACCATGTAGACGTTCCCTTCCCAGGATGCAGACATACAGCAAAGGAAGTCAGAGTCATTACATACAAAATTATATTACAGAATGGTGAATGAATGGAATACAAGCATTATATTACATTGTAAAAATAACATATCACATTTGTTTATATCAGGATGAATCAGCGATACAGCATTGTGTTTTGGGTTGAGGTAAACTTCACTCATACCCTACATCAGGCTGGAATTCTCCTGTAAATGCTCCATTGTGAATGAAGACTAAAACTGGGAGAGCTACTTAAATCCATGTCATCTGATATCATAACTGAAAGGTGATTACTCACTGCCAGGCTAACGGGGTGGGGGGGTGGGGAGCAGAGAACAGCAATGGTATTACCGATATAGCCAATATAGCCAATCAGACTATTCAAATTGAGCCCAAAAGGGACCACTGTGCTGAGATGAAAAATCCATTGTTCATATAATTGTAACACCACCTGCCTATCTCCTCACCTGATAGAAGATGGAATCCAATCCACCAGCTTCCAGGAAAACTGAGAAAATGAACGATCAAATTGAACCGCATGTTGAACCATCGGAGCTAAAAGAGTGTTAGTCCATACGTGGCAGGCATGCTCAGCCATCTTTTCCTCAATGGATGGATCGTACAACTTTGGACAAGTGCAATGTTATGCACCTAGGAAAGAACAACTCAAACTATGGTTACACAATGCAAGGTTCCACATTAGGAACCATCATCCAGGAAAAAGATTTAGGTGTCATCATGGATAACATGTTGAAGCCCTCGGCCCATTGTGCAGCAGTGGCCAATAAATCAAATAGAATGCCAGGAATCATAAGGAAAGGAATGGAGAATAAAACAAAGGATATTATAATGCCTTTGTATTGGTCCATGGTGTGACCGCATCTTCAATATTTCTGGTCACTGTATCTTAAAAAGGATATTGCATTATTAAAAAAGGTACAGAAAAGAGCCACCAAAATGGTAAAGGGGATGGAAGGATATACCTATGAAGAGAAGCTAAAAAGGTTAGGTCTCTTCAACCTGGAAAAGAGACGGCTGAGGGGAGATATGATAGAGGTCTATAAATTAGTGAACAAAGTGGAAGGGGTATATATAGATCTATAGTTTTATGCCATCAAAAGACAGAAAGACGAGGGGACATGCAATGAAGCTACAGGGTAACCTATTTAAAACTAATAAGAGAAAATATTTTTTTTCACTCAGTGTGTAATCAAACTCTGGAATTCGTTACTGGAGGATGTAGTAAAAGCCGATAGTATAGCTGGGTTTAAAAAAGGGTTGGACAAGTTCCTAGAGGAAAGGTCCCTAAACCATTATTAAAAGGAATCTGGGAAATCAACTGGTTGCCCCAATACAGGCATTGTGGAACCTGTGTCTTTTGGGGAAACTGCTAGGTACTTGTGACCTAGATTGGCCACTGTTGGAAGCAGGATACTGGGCTTGATGGACCTTGGTCTGACCCAGTATGGCATATCTTATGTTCTTATATTTAAGGCCGCATGGACACTGAATTAGATAAGTGCCTCTCCTTATTTGACTGTGCGTTGGTCCAAGATTCACCCCCCCCCCCCAGAGTCCCAGTACAGAATTAACACTGCCTGCAAGGGTAGTGTTCCATCCGTTCCAAGCATGAACTAACCAGTCACTGAGATTTTTGCCATGAGCGTATGCAACACTTAGGGGCACCTGCCAAAGCTTATGCAGGATGTCTGTTACTTGAGTTGAACGAACACTAAATGGAAGAATATCCATTCTCTGTGATTATATAATGTTCTTCTGTATGCAGACTGAGTAATCAACCGAGGATACCCCCTTTGTCAGAGCCTTAAACACAACTCCTGAGTATGTGTCTCGAATTCTTCTACTGAAGAACAAACGAGCCTAATATGCAAAATAAAATTGCGGAAGAAAGGCCCGGCAATCTACTTCTGTATCTTGCCATGAAAACCCAATGGATAGTTACAACAAAACAAATTGTGCTATGGTGCTGAAAGATGAGACCCCCAGGTCAGAAGGCACTCAACTAGCTACTGGGGAAGAGCTGAAGACTTTTCAGAGTAAAGCCAGCATTTATGATGTGGTTGGATCAAAGCCCTCGGGAAGTCTGACTGCTGTTGTAGCTGCGCATGAAATGAGAGTCAAAAGCTGTAAAGATGTCTTACACATTGGAACATGGAATGTACGAAGCATGAACCAAGGGAAGTTGGAGGTGGTCAAGAATGAAATGGAACGTGTACAACTTGATCTGTTGGGTGTCAGCGAACTGAAATGGACTGGCATGGGGCACTTTGCATCAGATGATCACATGGTCTACTATGCTGGAAAAGAAAGACAAAGAAGAAATGGTGTTGCAGTTATAATAAAGAAGAAACTTGCAAGAACTGTAATGAAATACAATGCAGTCAGCGAACGCTTAATCTCTATTCGTCTACGAGGATTGCCTATCAACACAACTATAATTCAAGTATATCCTCCAACAACAGCTGCTGAAGAGAATGAAATTGAAGAGTTCTATGAACAAGTACAAGCTGAAATTGACAGAACATGCAAACAGGATATCCTGATAGTCATGGGTGACTGGAACGCAAAGGTTGGCAACAACGACGAAGGCAAAGTAGTTGGAAAATATGGACTTGGCAACAGAAATGAAGCTGGAGAAAGACTGATAGAATTCTGCAAGACCAATGATCTAGTCATCTCAAACACCTTCTTCCAGCAACACAAGCGGCGACTGTACACATGGACTTCAACGAATGGATTATATAAAAATCAAATTGACTACATATGTGGAAGTCAACGATGGAAAAGCTCTGTAACATCAACAAAGACAAAACCTGGAGCTGACTGTGGTACAGATCATCAACTACTAGTATGCAAACTCAAGCTAAAGTTGAAAAACAGCAAACCACTCATGAATGCAGCAAAATATGACCTTGAGAATATACCACTGGAATTTAAAGACTGCCTGCAAAATTGATTTGCAGCTTTAGATACAAATGACAGAGCTCCGGAAGAGTTATGGAATGACATCAAGAAGGTTGTGTTGGAAGAAAGCGAGAAGTCTCTACAAAAGGTGAAAAAGCAAAAACGGCCAAAATGGATAACGGAAGAAACTCTGAAAATTGCCCAGAAATGCAGAGAAGCTAAAGCCAGAGGAGAAAGAAAGACAATCGCAGAACTCAGAGATTTCCAACGTGCAGCAAGACAGGACAAGGAAAAGTACTACAATGACACTTGCAAGGAAATAGAAGCAGAAACTATTAAAGGAAGAACAAGATCGGCTTTCCTAAAGCTACGAGAGTTAAAGAAAAAGTTCCAGCCTCGAATTGAAATGTTACAAGATACTCAAGGTTCTATGTTGAATGATACTGAGAAGATCAAGAAAAGGTGGAAGGAATATACAGAGTTTTTATATGATAAAGATCAAGTGGACCAACAGCCGTTTCAACCTGTACCTTATGATCGGGAACCATTGGTGATGAAAGAAGAAGTTGAAGCAGCATTGAAAGCCTTATCAAAGAACAAAGCACCAGGCATTGATAGCATTCCCATAGAAGTATTGCAGAAATCTGATGCAGCTGTTACCGTACTCCCAAGGCTCTGCCAAGAAATATGGAAGACAACATCATGGCCAACTGACTTGAAAAGATCTGTGTTTATACCAATACTAAAGAAAGGTGATCCAACTGACTGTGGAAATTATCGCACAATTGCTCTGATCCCACATGCCAGCAAGATTCTACTGAAGATTATTCAAAAGAGACTACAACCATACCTGGAACAAGAACTACCTGAAGTGCAAGCAGGGTTCAGGAAAGGGCGAGGAACGAGAGACATCATTGCGGATGTGAGATGGATCCTTGAAAAGACTAAAGAATACCAAAAGGATATCTATTTGTGCTTTATGGACTATAGCAAGACTTTTGACTGTGTAAACCATGAGAAACTCTGGGCCACATTAAGAAGCATGGGTATACCAGAACACCTGATCGTTCTCTTGCACAATCTGTACATTGAACAAGAAGCAACAGTTCGAACGGAACAAGGAGAAACAGAATGGTTTAAAATAAGCAAAGGTGTAAGATAAGGTTGCATACTTTCCCCCTACCTGTTTAATTTATATGCAGAACAAATCATCAGAGAAGCAGGATTGTATGAAGACAACAGAGGTGTGAAGATTGGTGGAAGACTCATCAACAACCTTCGCTATGCTGATGATACCACATTACTGGCTGAAAGTGAAGATGATCTGAAACATTTGCTTCTCACAATCAAAGAACATAGTCTCAAAATGGGCCTGCACCTTAATGTAAAGAAGACAAAGATCATGACAACTGGCATAATCAACAGGTTCATTGTTGAAGGAGAAGAAATTGAAATTGTGAACAACTTTAACCTACTTGGATCAACTATCAATAAAGAAGCAACAAGCAGTCAAGAAATCAGACGACGCATTGCTCTTGGCAGAATGGCTATGAAAGACCTAGATAAGATTCTCAAGAGCAGAGATGTCTCTCGCCATACAAAGATTCGACTTGTTCAAGCCATGGTATTTTCAATAACATCATATGGATGTGAAAGCTGGACAGTGAAAAAGATAGACAGGAAGAAAATTGATGCCTTTGAATTATGGTGCTGGCGGCAAATACTGTGTATACCATGGACTGCCCGAAGAACAAACCAGTCGGTACTAGAGGAGATCAAACCTAAGCTTTCTTTAGAAGCTCAGATGACAAGACTTCGACTTTCATACTTTGGACACATCATGCGAAGAGAGAGATCATTAGAGAAAGACATTATGCTTGGCAAGATAGAAGGTCAACGCAAAAGAGGAAGGCCAGCAATGAGATGGATCGATACAATAACAGCAGCTATGGGTACCAGTCTGTCAACAATGAGCCGCCTGACTGAAGTCCGAACACAGTTTAGGATAGCTATCCAGAGGGTCGCCATGAGTCGATTCCGACTCGACGGCACTTAACAACAACAACGCAAAAATTGGCTGCAAAAACTAAGAAGGGTATTTCTAAGAAGTGCACAGGTTTACAAAAGAGTGAAGCAGATAAACATGCCCCCTGATGTGAAACTGTAACATCCAAATCAAAGCCTGATCATGACTGGGGCCAACATTCAGTGATGACGGCCAGCACACTTCAAGCGGCTGACCATCGCCACTGCAGTTTAAGACCAATTATTCAATGCCAAGGTCATATCCAGCCACTGGTATTGAATATTAACCACAGCCTGGTTAGCTAAACTGACTAAAATCAGACCAGCCTTTAAAGTGCTTAACTTTAACTAGCTTAAGATAATAGGCCAGTGGTTGACTATCACTGCTGACCAGTTATCTTGAGCACGGCCCCTGGAAAGCCCCAATGCTATGCAATTATCATTGAGGCGTTTAGTGGCCTTAGGGGGAGATATTCAGTGGTACAAATCAGGTATGTGCCGCTGCATATCCCCCTGACCATAATTAACCCTGTTTATCACTTTGAATATTCCCCCTACGTCTCTTAACTCCTCAATTTCTTAATTTGCTACTACGATGATACTTTGTATGATATCCAGCCAGCTCCTCCCAACAGAACAAGGAGAACCCCATCTACAAATGTGCTTGTAATTCCAAAGGCTTCAACAAAGTACACAACCGCAACATCTAACAGGGCATTCAGTATCTATGCCCCAAAATGTTGGAACGCATTACCACCAGGCATCCGTGCAATTACTGACCTATCACAATTCAGAAAGGCTCTCAAATCCCATTTATTTACTCAATACTACCAGATTAACCCTACCCCTACATAAGTGCCTCTCCCTCACCCCCTCAAGTTAATATATCAACTCCATTGTACACATGTTCACACTGAATTCCCAATACTCGATCTCATTGTACATATGTAAGTAGTTTAGTTTGCATTCCCCGTTTATCCAAGTTATTACTCCTGTTCTATGTAAAGCATAAGCATGTTATCCAAGTTATTACTCCTGTTCTATGTAAAGCATAAGCATGTTATCCAAGTTGTTTTCTCCTGTTCTATGTGAAGCCAAACAGTTTGTTATGGTCATTTTGTTGTATGTAAACCGCGCTGACAATAGTGCGGTATATAAGAAATTGTAATAAATAATAAATAAATAATAATATCATTATCCAGTGAAGATCTAATTTTATGCAGTTTACTTTCAAAATAATCTGTGAACAAGAGGGCACTTAGACCTTTGCCATCAGTTCCAGAATTCTTAAATTTAAATAAATTATTTACCCCCTTAAGTAAATTTCAAGTGTCATTGTCTGCATGCTTGATTTTTTTTAATAGAAAGCCTTCTTTGAATCTTTAATAGTTTGCTTATACAATATCACCTTCTCTCACCATTCCAATTTGTCTGCATCTGAAACTGATTTAATCCACCTCCTTTCAAGGATGCACTGTTCTCTTTTCAATTGACTTAATTCTTCGATAAACCAAGGAGAAAAATCGGAGCGCCCCCTAGTCCATCGAAGAGGAGCTAAATTTTCTGACTGTAACTGAACATTCCAATCTTGAACCATCTAGTTAATTGATTCTTGTGGCAGCAGCCTAAATAAATCTTGAGCAGCTACCTGAAATTGATCTTAATCTATTTTTCCTCTGACCCAGTCTCCAGAATATATATACTTCTACACCTTTACTGCATCCTCTATTTTCAAATATGAACTAAACGATGACCAAACCAAATTAGAGGAGTAAGAGAATTACCCTCTACTAAACCCTTGTCTTCAGCATCACAAAAAACACATCTAAAAAGTGCAGCAAAAATAATCCTAAACTCAACATATTAGTAATAACCAGTACACATCTGCACAGAGGATGTATTAAAGGCTGTTAGTGCAGCTGGGTTTAAAAAAGGTTTGGACAAGTTCCTGGAGGAAAGGTTCATAAACCATTATTAAGAAGGGACCCAGGATATCAATGCTTGACCCAGTACAAGCATTGTGGAACTTGTGTCTCTTGGGGAAACTGCTAGGTACGTATGACCTAGACTGGCCACTGTTGGAAACAGGATACTGGGCTTGATGGACCTTGGTCTGACCCAGTATGGCATATCTTATATTTTTATGTTCTTGCTAATCAGAAGGTCCCTGGTTTGATCCTTTTACAGGCACAGTCTTCTCATTTATTAATATATACTCCAACCTATATGATACAGTACTAGATACATTACAAGCAGGGGTGGCCCAAGGGGGGATGCAGAGACTTGGTGCAGGGCCTCATTTACATAAATATTTGCATAATGTTACCATACACTAACTTTTAGAAAAATGCCTCTTAATGAGTGTATGCATAAAGAAAGACTAAAATATTTCTAACTTACTATAATCCAGTGCCAACCACCAGGCACATTAGGAACTACTACAAACACTGCCCAATTATGTTTATGTTTATGTTTATTTATATTTGATATACCGCTCAGGCCAGAGGCATTAGAGCGGTTTACAATGCAATATCATTCGAGGAAATAGGAAAAGAACGCCATTCGTATGATAGGACAGAATAGAGGACAGAGACAGTCAAACAGATAATAGAAGGAGAGAAACATGGAACAGCAAGTCATCACAAAATATAAGCATGTCAACCCAGTCCATGTCATCAGTGCAACCCTCAGCAATAGACGCCACGGACCAACGCCTAAGGGCCACGCCAAAGGGCCCTCTGGCGGGGCCCTCTGGCGAGGCCCTCAGGCGTGGGCCCGCAAGGCACGGGCGCGCCTCAGAAGCGGCGGTTTTTATGCCGCTAAACTTTACAGCTGATAGGCAGGTAATGGAGGTGAGGAGGAGCTCCTGCTCACTCCCTCCGAAGATGGCTGCTGCTCTCCCGATCAATCCGCGCGCCTCAGAAGCCTTAGAACCCATAGCAAACCCGTAACAGCACTACCAGGACTCACAAAGCACCAAAAGGCAACACTGCAAATATTAAACCAATACATTTCAGAGAATAACAATACATGATACATGACCTACTGGGGAAAGAGAACAAGTGGCAATGTCAAATAGAAACTACATAAACAGAATACCTCAGCTCACTTACACATGCAGAACATAGACCATCACCAAACAAGGAATCACAATTTAGAAACAGGAAGACAATAATTAAACTGGGAACCCCAAAAGTCAAACTTGGAATGTACAACAACACTGTAGAAATAAAACTATAAATTAATTTCCTCTTGTACTAAACAAAGCGCAGACGTTAATGATGCACATTTCCCAGAGCTGACATATTCCAGTTAATAAATTCAAAATAAAGAGATATCTTTCACAAGATTTTCTGAAGGGCTTGTCTATTGCTTCAAGATTGGTTGGGTGTGACCTTTCTTGACTTTTTTTTGAAAATTTCATAAATAAACAAAAAAAAAAAAAAAAAGAGATATCTTTCTACCTTTTGTGCATTTTTTTTTCAGTTGCAATTGCTCCAGCCACTTTCTTCTGGTTTCTTCGTGTCTTCTGCTAACTCTCCATCGTCTACTGTCCATTTGTCCTTTCTTCTCTCTTCTAGTTTTTTCATTTCCTGTTTCCCATCAGCCCTGGCGGGCTTAACAAGCTTAACAAGCTTGCCTGTCCATAGTTACCCTGTTTAATTCCCGTTCATTGTAAGTCCAGTGTAGGCCTGCCTGCACTGCACAAATTTTGTTGTATGTAAACCGCACTGATTCTAAAATGCACGGTATAAAAAAGACAGTAAATAAAATAAATAAATAAACAAACATGTTTCATAAGATTAAAAGAAACAGTAAAACATCCATATTACAAAACAAACCATGACTCTCGAGCTTAGCTAGGAACAATGCTTCATCCATGCTAAGCACCTTCAGCTACCTATAACTGATTTCTAAAGTCTCAGTCCTCTTGCTTACGCAACACTGTTGGCAGGGAATTCCACATAAGAGATCCAACAGCAGAGATCACAGAATTCCTGGTAATAGATAGCCGTACATATGCCATTGAAGGAACAGTCAAATAAAGGACACAAGACGTATTGAGCGATTCATGTATCTGAAAGAATTCAGTCAAATGCAGAAGGGTATGCTCATATATTGCTCGATAAATCAGAGAGCAGATCTTAAACACTGTGGGGTATGTTTACTAAAACCCCGCTAATGTGCGGGCCGTGCTAGTGTTCGGGTGCCATATAAGGAGTGAGCGTTTCTTTCTGAAAAAGAAAAACCGTGATTTAAATATGCGCTAAGGTGCGCGGCGCCCATGTGCGCCCTGCACATTAGCGCATGAGAAAGCTGCGCGGGAGGCATAAGTGGCGCGCTGATGTGCAAGCAGAAGAACAGAGCCACAGCACAATGGTTAAGACACTGGCCAATGGTGCCGGGAACAGGGGTTCAATCCCCCACAGTGCCCAATGAAAACAGTTGGCAGAGGCATTACTTTAGGAGGCATTTTAATATTGGAAGGCATAAGGCGGCGCGCTTATGTGCAAGCATAGGAACCAAACCACAGCACAATGGTTAAGACACTGACCAATAGTACAAGGATCAACGGTTCAATCCCCCACAGTGTCCAATGAACAAGGCTGCCTGAGGCATTATGCATTATGGGGAAGATTGCTTTAGGAGGCATTTTATTTTTATTTTAATTATCACTACTAGCAAACACACTCTCAAAGCATGTTAACATAAGGCGCCCCATAAGGCACATTTTAAAGTGCACTGTCTGCCAAGGCACCCTAGAATGTTGCTTATAGGGCGCTTTATAGGGTGCCGTATGAGGTACCGCAAGGTCAGAGTACTGTTTTTGATGGCAGCACTGTGCAGTTTAAGGAATGAAAAGCATAAGTAGGTGCACTGACATGCAAGGAGGAGCAGCAGTGGAGCACAATGGTTAAGGCACTGACTGCTGATACAGGGGTCATGAGTTTGCTTCCCAGGGTGCCAAATATGTAAGGCTGGCTGAGGCATCAGCTTTGCAATCTACATTTTGTTTCCTGCAGCACTTTATTTTTATTTTATTAATTGCTGCCAGCAAACACGCCCTCACGTGCCGTAATTGAGAATGCCGTATAAGGCACCCTATAAGGCACTCCATAGGGCACATTATAAAATGTACTATCCGCCACGGCACCCTAAAATGTTCCCTACAGGGCACCCTATAAGTTGCGTCACAGGATAATGTATATGTATATGCACCTTATATGGACGGGAACCATAAGGTGCCCTATAGGGCGCCCTATAAAGCGCCCTCAGAGGCACCTTATGGGTACAGTACGCTGAGGGTGTTTTTGCTGGCAGAAAAAATGTACATTAAAAAGAGATAATGCTTTGGCCAGCCCTATCAAATAACCCCACTGTGGGTTTGAACCCATGACCTCTAGCTTTACAGGCAGTGAAGCAACCATTGGGCTATAGCTGCTAGCAAGCCCCTGGCTGGCTACAGAGAGCCTGCACGTCACCACACAAACAGTCTGCTGTGGTCACCAGGATAGGGTTAGCCCACCCGTACCCATGATGCACTGCACATGCAAATCAGCTGTCCACAGATAAACACAAGATGGGGTATGCACCCCCACAGCACCTCGGCCTGGTAGGGGGAAGTGACCATGTGCACCCCCACAGCACCTCGGCCTGGTAGGGGGTACAGACCGTGTGTTTTACTGGCACAAAGTAGCTAAACACCGTCACATTGTGCGGGTACTGTGCTCACCTTGAGGGTGTGGTGAGGCGCCCAGCACCAGGTCCACAGCACCTTCCATAGCTGTAAGAAGCTGTGATGCAGGTACAAAGCAGTGTTAATGTGTGAGATAGGTAGTTTCTGCAGAAACACCTTGGATACATCTGTCTGTCTCAGTCAGGTGTTGCCTCTATGGAATCCTAGGGGGATTACCACCCTCCTTCTCCAGGGCTGACGGTGGCAAACAGGGTCTCCCATCAACAGATCCACATTCTACCTCCCTGCAATGGTGGCAGTAGAGGGGACCATCAACCCCAGTCCTGCTGGGGAAAAGACACCTTTCCGGGCAGTCAATGCAGCTCTGTACATAACCATAACACAATAGCAGAGAGACATTAGGCCTGTATATGTTAAGCTGCACCCCACCACTATCTGATATTCCCTGCAGCAAGCCTTCAGCCACTGCAACCTGCAAGGCACTCCATCAAGACACATACCAGCTGCAAACAGTCTGCTAGTTAGTCCATAGTGCATGTTCCTGGTGGAAATGCATGCATCCAGAACTGGGATGGCAGCACACACAAGCAGATAAGTCAGTGACTGGGCTCCAAAAGGAAACCCATAAACATCACATGAAAGAAATACTATATAGCACTATGGGGGTGCCTAGCCATGCTGTCGTCACAGCACAGTTAGGGTGAGAGTGATCTCCCAGCAGGACATACTGAGGTCACCCTGTCTGTGTAGGTGGTGGCCGGGCACTAAAATGTCCCAGTCAGTGCCCTATGCCCTGTGCAGATGCACCCTGGCCAGGCCACCCTGTCCGGGCTATACCCATGGTACCTTGCTCCTCATTATGCACATTGGCAGGCCAATACTGGCAACAGTGCTGGCAGTGTGGGCTGTGGAAGGTGTTTGCAGCCACCACACACTGTATAGACAGACACACACTCCGACACCTATGCCAGCATTGTGCTACTATAGAGGAGTTCAGCAGCCATGCCCACCACACCAGTCCTGGGCACAGTACAGGCATGGATATGGTATGCAATACTGTTGGGGGTCACTCCCCAGGGTGGTAAACACTGTCAGAGACCAGACCTGAAGCACACACTGCAGACATCACAATGATTTTTATGATGGAGCTCAATCAGCAAACTGTGCTTAACGTAGGAATTTCTATCTGCCAGTACTCATAGCAAACGTTTGAGAGCTGTGTACCGTATACCGAGGTGTAGGGTTGCATTGCTAAGGTATGCAAGTGCTAGTATTGGGAGATGCACGCAGGGCCCAATGTCCTGCCTTTCCAGGAGGCATTGGCCAATGGGGCCTGTGCGTGTGGGTGTGGGTGTGGGTGTGTCTGCCCCTGTTGGCTGCTGCTTTACGGCAGAGGTTCCCAACTCCATTCCTGGTGTGCCAAACACTGTTCGGGTTTTCATGCTGTCCCTCATGAATATGCATGAGCTACATCTGCATACCATGGGGGTGGTGCATAGATATGCAGCACAGGCATCTTTATTAGAGGCAGCATGGAACCTGAATGGTGTGTGGCCCTCCAGGACTGCATTTGGGAGACTCTGCTCTAGGTAATGCGCCTGTTTATGGTGTCTGTGCTTGGTGGGGTAAAATATAGGCGTATTAACCATGCGTATGTTCTCAGCAATAAAGGTTTGTCCTTACTATCACAGTTTAGTTGTGGGAAAAATATGTGGACTGGGTTGGCAGGAGCCCCAGCTGGGATTTGAACCTATGACCCTCTGGTCCTACAGGCACTGGCTGTGTCTGCTGCACCACACTGTGGCCACAGAGACAGTGCAGTCCCTGGAGATAGGGAACCTGGCCGAACGGGTCAGAAACCCTGCTCTGCACAATTTTACTGTGGGCTCATTCGCCTTGTATGGAGACAAAAGGGCAAATAAACCTCAAAAATGACCTCGAAAAAAGGGGCAAATACATAACCAAGCTGGGCAACAGTGATATCAATGGGCAACATTATAAAACACTCCCAGGAAAGCTCCAAAAAAAAGAAATGATTTTTGGAAGGGTCTATGGAGCGTAGACCCTTCCAAAAATCATTTCTTTTTTTTTTGGAGCTTTCCAGGGAGTGTTTTTTATTGTTGTCCATTGATATCACTGTTGTCCAGCTGGATTATAATTTTTTAGAATTTTGTTGGGGTCATTTTTAATTTTTATTTGTTATTTTGTTCTGTGCACATGTATCACACTGCTCACGTTTTTTTAGGTTTCCCCAGTTTTGCTCTACATTGCTGACGTAAATGGTTTCTCTTCCCTTTAAATCGGCTCTAACGCGAGGTTTTCACTCGTGGTATTTTTTAGCTTGATTTTCAGCCCTGTGCGGGGAGCCTCTCCCCTCCCACTCTCCACCCATTGACCCCATCCCTCCGCCCCTCGGGAGCCTTCCTCCGCCCTCGGAATGCCTTTCCACGCCTCTATCGCACTTCAGCGCGCCGCGCACTTGTGCGGGCCCGTTAGTGCAGCGTGCACGTGTGCGGGGCACAAAAACGCACTATTAGCGTGGGCTAAGCTACCTTAGCGCACGCTCAAGTGCGCCCCGCACAATTGTGCGTTTTAGTAAACATACCCCTATGTACTGCTTCACTGGTAACCAATGGAGCTTAAGCAAAAGCTGAATGATGGACTCTGTATATGGACAGCACGTGATCAGACGAGCAGGCCCATATTGCATCATCTGCACAGCATGAATCGGGTTCTCATTTCTTGTAAACCACTATATAAAGCATTACAAGTATCTATGTTTGCGCTTGAACAACAGAATAAAAACTGGATGCAGAAATCCAATAACATAATTTGCGTACAATAGGCAATTTATTAAAGGCCTGAACAAAAAACTACCTTTGCCTTATTTTTACCTGAAACTCGGTAAATCAAGTCTCCATCCTAAGCTCTTTACTGTCTGATTTGATCTAATGGTCGTCCCATTAATATGCATCTTCAAAGTATCTAGCTCAGATGGAATTTAATCTCTTCCTATTCTTTAATTAAGCAAAACCTTAATAGCATGCAGCCAGGAATTTACATGGATTATATATTCAAATATCTTAACTTACATGATGGAAGCATCTGCAGCAGGTAAAAAGATCTGAATGTCATCTGCACAGATCCAGAATTTCCACCCATTTCTTGCGAGCAAAAGTGGCCAGCAATTGGATATAAATGTTAAAGAGCACAGTGGAGAGGGGGAACCTTGCCGCACACAGAAGTAATCGATTTCTAAGATGATTCACTCTTGCCTCCATGTAACTTCTGCTCTAGAAAAGACCTAAAGCATGCTAAGATGGTCCTACACAAGCCCAATTCACGCGATTGTTCAACCAGGATCATGTGATCAACTGTATCAAATACTAGAGCAAATGCAATAAAATGTGTGCCTTCAAGTCAATTCCGACTCCCACTCCCCCTTTTACTCTATCCTTTTGTCTCCGTATCCAATCACACATCCAAAGCTGGATCCCAAACAGGATAGAAATAATAATCCTATTATTTTTGTCAGACTTCACTACTGTAAGACTGCTATCGACAAGCTGCTTTTATTCATGATAGTCCGTTTTAATATATAGTGTTCAGAAACAATGTAAAACTTCACCAACTATATAATCAATAGGCCCCTTTTCTGACGCTATTCAAGTGCAGGTTAAAAACCCACCCCTTTGAAGCCTCTTTTGGATCCTGATGCCCCTCACTCTCTTGTCTCGACTTCCGTGTATCTTGCCATACTCTAGTCCCAGTTTTCTGATGTTTTTCATCTTGTTTAGTCTGTTAGCTCTGATGAACAGGGACTGTGTCTTACATCTATACGTACGGTGCTATGTATGCCTTGTAGCACCATACAAAATGATAAGTATTAGTAGTAATAGGGTGCTTCTGGGTAGAATGCATTAAATCCTGCTTGCTGATGAACAATGGCAGAACCAGGGCGTAATCTGGCTCCATTTTTATCATGAAACTGCAACCAGAATAGTTGGTATGACAATCAGTTGGTCCATTTCCTCTAGGATATACATGACAGAAAACCCAGTGTGCGTCCGTGTAGTTCAGAACATTCGAGAGACTGAACAGGGGCATCTTTCAACGCGGAACTTGTAGTAGTTTGCAACTGGACAGTGCTTCTGACATGGCTCAGTATTGGCATCGATTGATTCATAGTTCCATGGCTAATTTCCTTGATGCAATTTAATGCAACTGTAAGCTCATTAAGTTGAACGGTTTAAGAAAATCTTTCTAATCGTCACGAATTATGCATTCCGTGCCTTGCATAAAAATCCCTCTGCTGTACTGTCAAAGTTCTCTTATGTCTACAGTGGGTCAGGTTCATAGTAAATTATGGGTGCAATTATACAAAGAAGGGAAAAGAGGAAATGAGTTGAAGAAATTAACTAGAAGTAAAGTGGTTCATACTTTACATTAAAAAAAAAGACTAATGTAATTCTATTTGTTGAAATGACTGTTAATTAGTCTTTCCAAGCTCTAATCACTATTGAATGAGCTCAGACGAAATGAAGTGGAACACACGTAGCCTTGTTGCTAAGAAACTATAACGGATGGTAGTTTATTTTCCAAAAGTCCTCAAAAGCTACCATGTGTAACTTCTTAGGGCTTTTCTCCATAGGATTTTTATATCTCTTTTACATATTTTGTATGAATTCTTATTTATTAAGAGAGTAGATATGAAAAGTATTTTTGCTTTCTTGACCTAAATATGCCCCTAGGAACCTCTTTTCTCAATGGAGATGGGTAAAACTACTATGAACCCACAGAAATGTCTATGGAAAAGCAAAACAGAGGAGGGAGATGAGAAGGCGGCATCGTGTAAAGAATTCAGTGAAGGGTTTATGAAGAGTTATGTGATTACAGCACATTTGGTGTCAATGGAAATGGTTGCAGTGGAAAGTGATATAGCGAGGATATGACCGATGGAAGGGATGACAGCAAGGGAGAGAGAGCTCCTCCTCTGTGGTGTCAACAAGAGAAGAATGGATGGCAAACACTATGGGATTGGAATGGGAATGAAATGGGAGAGATGGAACGGACCTAATGGGGAGCACAAGATTATTTGCATGGACTTTGCCATAGACGTATGTGACCATCTGCTGGGCAGAGACTGAAGGGGTGGAAGGAACAGGCAGGTGAGGGCGGCAAGATGGTGAGAATGGTTGGGACCAACCAAAGACGTTCAACAGATGGACATAGAAGCTTGCCTGGTGATTGCAATAGCAAACTGGAAGGTGGGAAAGTCAGCATGGGAATGGTATTGTAGCTAAACACTCTGCAGAGCAAGAGCAAGAAAAGAGGAAATGAACTCTGCAAGTTAGCCAAGTTTAGAGTTTGATACACCTTAAGAAGCAGAAGAGCGGTAGGCAGGACATCCAAAGCAGAGCACAGTATAGTAGTTTATGAAGAAAGTGCCTCTTCAACAGATTCCAAGTTTGTAGAGGAGCAGAGAGATGAGACAGTAGTGGTGCCTGTTCATCCTGCCTGTGATGTTACTTTGCCCTGGTTTACGTGAATTTCAGTCATTAGGTTGCCCTATCCATGGGAAGGGAGAGTAAGGGGTATGTTTACTAAATCGCGTTATTGCAGTTCGCGTTAGGATCCGCGTTAATAAGACAAACCCCCAAATAAGGAGATGGGCGGGACAGCGGAACACCTACTGCGCGTTACTAAAGTAACGAGCGTTACATGGTGCGTTAGCGGCGTCACCGCGCGTTAAGCATAAGAAGCCACTCAGACATACATGATCAATACAGAGCTGTAGCACAATGGTTATTGCAGTGACCGCTAATACGGGCAGCATGGGCTCAAGTCCGCAGGGTGCCAGTTGCAGCAGGCTGGCTGATGTAGCATCCTGTACATGATACAGTGAGGGAGGGGGCATTTAGTTGTTTTCGTTTTGGAGGGGTGCAAGCAAACACACCCACACATTAGATAGTGAGTGAGGGGGCATGTCTATGTTCCCTTCCCTTTTGGGGTGCAAGTAAACACACCCACACATTATATAGTGAGTGTGGGGGCATGTATATGTCCTGTATGTGCTGTAGGGTTGCTAGCATACATACCTGACCCAAACAGAGCTGTAGCACAATGGTTACTGCAGTGACAGCTGATACAGGCAGCATGGGTTTGAGTCCCCAGTGTGCCGTGAGAAGGCATGTTTTGCTTTACGTCGAGTACTGCATACAGAAACACACCCTCGCAGTGTGCGTAACAATGTACGTTGGGGCGTGCGTGGCTGCGTGCGTTGGTACGGGCGTAGTAGCCACGCGTGTACAATCGTGCGTGGGTATGTGTGTTTTTACCTGTGTGGGTACCTTATATGACAGACTCGGTAGGGTGTCCTGCACCTATGCACAATGCTAACAGATGTACGTGGGATGGCCTATGGGTTATCAAAGCCTGTGAGCAGGCGCTGGATTCCCCCAGGGTTGGATTGCGCCAGTCACACCCATGATGCACTGCACATGCAAATCAGCTGTCCACAGATAAACACAAGATGGGGAATGCACACCCACAGCACCTCGGCCTGGTAGGGGGGAAGCGACCATGTGCACCCCCACAGCACCTCGGCCTGGTAGGGGGTACTGACCGTGTGTTGTACCGGCACAGGGTAGCCACACACCGTCACAGCGTGCGGGTACTGTGCTCACCCTGAGGGTGCAGTGAGGCGCCAAGCACCAGGTCCACAGCAACGTCCATGGCTGAAAGAGACCATGGTGCAGGTCCACAGCAGTGTTATAGTGTGAGACAGGTAGTTTCTGCAGAAACACCTTGGACATCTCTGTCTGTATCAGTCAGGTGTAGCCCCCATGGACCCCCAGGAGGGCCCATGCACCCCCACCCCCACCCCAGGGTGGCAAACAGGGTCTCCTATCAAAAGATACAACATCTACCTCCCTGCAAGGTGGACATAGAGGGGAACATCAACCCCAGTCCTGCTGAGGGACACACACACCCCACAGAGCAGTCAATGCAGCTCTGTACACATCCAGAACACAATAGCAGACAGACATTAGGCCTAGATATGGCATGCTGCACCCCACCACCATCTGATATTCCCCTGGTGCAAGCCATCAGCCACTGCACCCTGCAAGCCACTCCATCACAACAAATACCAGCTGCAAATAGTCTGCTAGTGCCCAGTGGAGAGGCCTGCACCCAGAACTGGGATATCAGCATACACAGTTAAATCAGTGACAGGGCCCCAAAAGGCAACCCATATATATCACATGAGAGAAATACTAGATAGCACTATGGGGGTGCCTAGCCATGCTGTGGTCACTGCACATACTGAGGTCACCCTGTCTGTGTAGGTGGTGGCCGGCCACTACAATGTGCCTGTCACTGCCCTATGCCCTGGCCAGGCCACCCTGTCCGGCCTATACCCATGGTACCTTGCTCCTCATTATGCACATTGGCAGCCCAATACTGGCAACATTGCTGGCAATGTGGCCTGTGGAAGGTGTTTGCAGCCACCACACACTGGATAGACCAGGGGTGGGCACCTCCGGTCCTGGAGGGCCGCAGACCAGTCAGGTTTTCGGGATATCCCTAATAAACATGCATGAGATATATATGTATTAGAGATATCCTGCCAACCTGACAGGTTTGTGGCCCTCCAGGGCTGGATTTGGAGACCCCTGCCTTACACCTCTGTCATTTAAGATCGTGAGTGGGCAAGGTACAGATGTCCTAGACATCGAAAGAGTATATAGAATGTGTCACATTCCTCCTCGATTCTCACCACCACCAAAAAGTTGTCTAATAGACAATTTTTTGGTGGTGGTGAGAAGTGAGGAGGACTGTGACAAATTCTATCTAACCTTTTTGATGTCTTGGACATCTGCACCTTGTCCACTCACAATCTTAAATGACAGAGGTGTAAGGCAGGGGTCTCCAGATCCAGCCCTGGAGGGCCACAAACCAGTCAGGTTGGCAGGATATCTCTAATGCATATATATCTTATGCATATTCATTAGAGATATCCCGAAAACCTGACTGGTCTGCGGCCCTCCAGGACCAGGTTTGCCCACCTCTGGGATAGACAGACAACCACCCCCACACCGATGACAGCATTGTGCTACTATAGAGGTGGTCAGCAGCCATACACACCACACCAGTCATGGGCATAGTACAGGCATGGATATGGTACACAAGACTGTTGGGGGGTCACTCCCCAGGGTGGTGAACACTGTCAGAGACCAGACCTGCAGCACACACCGCAGACATCAGAATGATTGTTATGGTGGAGCTCAATGAGCAAAATGTGCTTAACAGAGGAATTGATATCTGCCAGTTCTCATAGCAAACGTTTGATAGCTGTGTACCATATACCCAGGTGTAGGGTGGCATTGCTAAGGTATGCAACTGCTAGTATTG
The DNA here is from genome assembly GCA_033557465.1 of Ichthyophis bannanicus. Classification (NCBI taxonomy): domain Eukaryota; kingdom Metazoa; phylum Chordata; class Amphibia; order Gymnophiona; family Ichthyophiidae; genus Ichthyophis; species Ichthyophis bannanicus. The sequence continues at coordinate 1,841,030,568 of CM066032.1, forward strand.
GGAGATACAGGCAGGACCCAATGTCTTGCCTCTCCAGGTGGCATTGGCCAATGGGGCCTGTGGGTGGGTGTGTGGCCCTGTTGGCTGCTGCTTTACGGCAGAGTTCTCCAACTCCAGTCCTGGTGTTCCAAACACTGTTCGGGTTTTCATGCTGTCCCTCATAAATATGCATGAGCTACATCTGCATAACATGGGGGTGGTGCATAGCTATGCAGCACAGGCATCTTTATTGGAGGCAGCATGAAACCGGAATGTTGTGGGGCCCTCCAGGACTGCATTTGCGGAACTCTGCTTTAACGTAATGTGCCTGTTTCTGGTGTGGTAAAATATAGGCCATGCGTATGTTCTCTGCAATGAAGGTGTGTCTTTACTATCACTGTTTAGTGGTGGGTAAAGCTATGGGGACTGGGTTGGCAGGAGCCCCAGCTGGGGTTTGAACCTGTGACCCTCTGGTCTTACAGGCATTGGCTGTGTCTGTTGCACCACACTGTGGCCACAGAGACAGTGTAGTCCCTGGAGTTAGTTAAACCGGCCTGACGAGTCAGAAACCCTGCTCTGCAACAGGTTTACTGTGACCTCATTTACCTTGTATGCAGACAACGGTGCACATAAACCTCAGAGAATACCTCACAAAAGGGGCACACACCCATAACCAAGCTGGGCAACAATGATATCATTGGGAAACATTACACAACACTCCCAGGACAATCCATTACAATGAAATGATATTTAAAAGGGTCTGTGGAGCGTAGACCCTTCCACACATCATTTCTTTTTTATTTGGTGCTTTCCAGGCAGTGTTGTTCCTTGTTGCCCATTGCTATCACTGTTGCCCAGCTGTATTATGCTTTTTAAAATGTTTCCTGTGGCCATTTTTAACGTTTTATGTGCTATTTTGTTCAGTGCACATGTATCACACTGCTCACGTTTTGTGTGTTTCCCCGGTTTTTCTGTACATTGCTGACGGAAATGGTTTCTCTTCCCTTTAAATGCCTTTAACGGCAGGTTTTCATTCGCGTTGGAATTGAGCTCAGAATTACAGCGCGTTAGTGAGGGGGAGCCTCTCCCCGCCCACTCTCCGCCCATTGACCCCTTCTCTCCGCCCACTCTCCACCTTCTGCGCTGTTTTAACGCGCCGCGAGGCTTTACGATCGTTAAGCGCGGTTACCGCGCGTAGTATGACGTTACCGGTCGTTGGCGCATGTTTACGCACGTTACACTGCACTTACGGTCGTTAACGTCATACTACGCGCGTTATTCACGTTTAGTAAACATACCCCTAAGTGTGCTATTCCTTTATGACCAGGAAAAAGCTCCATCAGTTAAATTGATGGCAGAGATGACATTGGCATAGAGATTTGCTAGAAAAGATGACAGAACATAATGGACTGTTCCTTTCAAGGTCACTGATAATAATGTTTGTCCTGTACTATATATTGTTCATGTGCATGAATGCTGAGATTTTCCCCTTTGATTTCCATGGAGCTGTATTAAATAAGTGTTTTAGAGATTATGGAAATGAGGTAGAGTATGTAGCTGTTTATAGCCTTTTCTCCTTACCACACAGATGTTATGACCTCTGTGGAGCGGAGGACTAGTCTAGTGGCTTGGGAACATAGAGACCAGCATTCAGTTCCCACTAGCACTCCTCGTGTCCTTGGGCAAGTCACTTAACCCTCCATTGTCTCAGAAGAATCCAAGTTATTAATGTCCCTGTTTAATGTATGTTACCAAGTTTAAGTTAGAATGTAAACCACTTTCACTGAAATGATAAAGCAGAATAAAAGGCCTGATAAATAAATGTGAACTGCATATGCTCGTGAAGTTCCCCCATTTTGAAAAAGAATACTGATATTATGTGTCAGAAAAGGGATAATGTAACATGTTGTATTATGAGGGTGAAAGTGTTTTCCCATCTCGGAGCTGGGCAGATCCCAAATATATCCTTATTTGCTCACAGCGTCCTGTGCAGACTTAGGGGTATGTTTACTAGACTGCGCTAATGTGCGATAAAGGCGTGGAAAGGCTCCCGGAGGGCGGAGGAAGGCTCCCCAGGGGCGGAGAGAAGGGGTCAATGGGTGGAGAGTGGGAGGGGAGAGGCTCCCCGCACACGAGCGGGGCTGAAATTCAAGGCAAAAAATACCGCGAGTGAAAACCTCATGGTAGAGCTGATTTAAAGAGAAGAGAAACCATTTCTGTCAGCAATGTACAGCAAAACCAGGGAAACCCACAAAACAGTGATAAGTGTGATACATGTGCACGGAACAAAAGTGCAAATAAACATTGAAAATGACCCCAACAAAATAAAATAAAATTATAATCAAGCTGGGCAATAGTGATAGCAATGGGAAACATCAAAAAACACTCCTAAGAAAGCCCCAAAAAATAAATATGAATTTTGGAAGGGTCTACGCTCCGTCCCCCATACAAGGTAGGTTATTTATCTATCCTTCCAATGTAAATAGATTATGTATATAGTTGACCCTGTTTTCCATGTTTATACTCCTGTTCGATGTAAACCTGACAGCTTGTTGTTATGGTCGTTAAGTTATAATGTAAACCGCACTGATGCTAAATAGCGCGGTATATAAGAAACTGTAATAAATAAAATAAATAAATAAAGGTGAATGATCCCACAGTGAAATAGCAGTGATCAGGGTTTCCCTCTCCATTGGACAGGTTACCTATGACATGCACATGTTCCACAACAGCAGGGCGGGCAGGTCAGAATGGGCAACTGGACAGATGCTGGGAAAGGGGATACAGAGGGCTGCAGGCGGCACATGCTGTGGTGCAGCTGGGGCACAGTGCGGACTAGGCAGATGCCTAGATGGCACCTAGGAATGCTGAAACTGAACAGCAGCCAGACAGCAACTGATGAGGGCCCAACATGGGCACGAGAGAGTTTATCACAGTGTCACAGGGGATAGTACCCAGAAGGTACCCCCAAGGGCACAGAACATTGGCAGGCGGTGATTGGGGGACGTGCGGACAAATTTGCAGGCACCTCTACCCCAGAACCCGCACCATAGGCAGCCGCCTACCCGTACACAGGATGGCCTGAGACTGCCTACCACCAGCACCACCAGCAGAAGGGCATGTCAGCAGGGTGGCACAGGGGTACTGGAGATGTAGGGGGGTAGTGGCAGCTGCCCAGAGCAGACCATGGCCTAGCCCTGTGTAGGTGGGTGCAATGCACTGCAACAGACAGGCCCTGCCGGACAAACAGCCATGGTATCATCAGGGAATGCACTGTTTCTGTGGCAACACAGTGGTGCAGTGCACACAACCAGCATGTTTGGAGACAGAAAGTCACAGGTTCAAGCCCCAGTTGGGCTCCTGCCAATCCAGTCCCCATTTTTTACCCACAACTAACTGGTGATAGTAAAGACGAACCTTTATTGCAGAGAACATAAGCATGACTCAAACACCTCTATTTTACCCTACAGAGCACAGACACCAGAAACATCCACATTACCTAGACCATATTCCCCCAAATGCAGTCCTGGAGGGCCACAAATCCTTCAGGGTTTATGCTGTCTCCAATCTAAGGATGGAGCAGTACTGGTGGTGGAGGTGGCAGCAGCTGGTGGCCACAGCAGACCATGGCTAAGCCCTGTCCAGGTGGGTGCTGTGCACTGCAACAAACAGGCCCTGTCGGATGTACAGTCATGGACTCCCCAGGGAATGCAGCATATCTGTGGCAACACAGTGGTGTAGTGCACACAGACAGTGTGTGTAAGAACAGAAAGTCACAGGTTCAAAGCCCAGCTGGGGCTACTGCCAATCCAGTCCACATATTTTTCCCACACCTAAACCGTGATAGTAAGGACAAACCTTTATTGCAGAGAACATACGCATGGTTAATACGCCTATATTTTACCCCACCGAGCACAGACACCATAAACAGGCGCATTACCTAGAGCAGAGTCTCCCAAATGCAGTCCTGGAGGGCCAAACACCATTCAGGTCCCATGCTGCCTCTAATAAAGATGCCTGCGCTGCATATCTATGCACCATCCCCATGGTATGCAGATGTATCTTATGCATATTCATGAGGGACAGTATGAAAACCCGAACAGTGTTTGGAACACCAGGACTGGAGTTGGGAACCTCTGACGTAAAGCAGCAGCCAACAGGGGCAGACACACCCACACCCACACCCACAGGCCCCATTAGCCAATGCCTCCTGGAAAGGCAGGACATTGGGCCCTGCGTGCATCTCCCAATACTAGCACTTGCATACCTTAGCAATGCCACCCTACACCTGGGTATACAGTACACAGCTATCAAACGTTTGCTATGATTACTGGCAGATAGCAATTCCTACGTTAAGCACAGTTTGCTCATTGAGCTCCATCATAACAATCTTTCTGATGTCTGTGGTGTGTGCTTCAGGTGTGGTCTCTGACAGTGTTTACCACCCTGGGTAGTGACCCCCAACAGTATTGCGTACCATATCCATGCCTGTACTGTACCCAGGACTGGTGTGGTGGCCAGGGCTGCTAAACTCCTCTATAGTAGCACAATGCTGGCATAGGTGTGGGGGTGTGTGTCTGTCTATCCAGTCTGTGGTGGCTGCAAACACCCTCCACAGCCCACACTGCCAGCACTGTTGCCAGTATTGGCCTGCCAATGTGCATAATGAGGAGCAAGGTACCATGGGTATAGCCCGGACAGGGTGGCCTGGCCAGGATGCATCTGCATAGGGCATAGGGCACTGGCTGGGACATTTTAGTGCCCAGCCACCACCTACACAGACAGGGTGGCCTCAGCATGTCCTGCTGGGAGATCGCTCTCACCCTAACTGTGCAGTGACCACAGCATGGCTAGGCACCCCCATAGTGCTATACAGTATTTTTTTCATGTGATATTTATGGGTTTCCTGGAGAAATATGTATATGCTAGAGGAGAGGAGGGGACAGGGGAGATATGATACAGACCTTTACCTACTTAAATACTTAAAGGGTATTAATAAACAAAAAAAACTTTTTTAAAGACAGGGAAGCTGTAAAACTAGAGGGCATAACATGAAGCTGCAAGGGAATAACTGAAAGGCAGTGTCAGGAAATACATTTTCATGAAAAGGTGGTGGATGCCTGCAATGCCCTCCTGATGGAAGTGGTGGGGGCAAATACAGTGACGGTATTCAAAATGGCATGGGACAGACACAGTGGATGCCTTTATAACAACAGGATAAAATCAAAATAAACTTAACTATTTCTTATATCTCAACAAATAGGGGTGACCTGCACAGAGCGGTGGGTGCACCTACTCTTGCCACCTTGCTGGGCAGACTAGATGGAGCAGACTGGTCTTTATCTGCAGTCATATACTATGTTACTCTATGCTAATATGTTACATACATCAGCAAGCATTCAGTTCATTAACGCACCTTTAAAGACTTGGCATTCCGCTCAGGCTAAACCACCCTTCCACCCTCATATGAAAACAGAACTGGCATTGGCAGGGGAGAGTGAATTAGAGGAGGCTGGGTTTTTAACTAATTTGGTAAGTCTTGGTGACGAATGGTGTTGGAGAACTGTAGCTATAGCCTGAATATGAGCAGGCTTGGCACACAAATTTTTGTGGCAGACTGAGGAACGGAATGCCCGTCCAGCCCTGTGGCCAGAGGTGGCTCTATCATTAGACTACCTGAGGCAATTGCCTCAGGCGGCACTTTGAAGGAGGCGGCACTGCAACAGTAGCAGCACTCCAGCTGTGTTTTTATTCTTGATTTTTCCATCTCTGGCTGAGGTGGCAAAATCAAGAATAAAGACAGCCGTTATTGGTTCCTGCAAGCAATCAGGCTGATTGGTCAGAGTCTAACAAGTAGATTGTTGGGTAGACTGTTGGAGGTGAGAGAAGGGAGCTAGCTGGGGGTACAAAATGCCCAAATGTGATTGATACTGCCTGGCAATTAGTGGAATTTCATGAGTCTGGACTGGAGGCTTAACAGTTGGATTAGGCAGAAAGGGGTAGATGGTGGGGGTGGGAGAAGGGGGATTGTTACTGGGACTATGGCTGGGGGAACAAGTTGATACCGGCAGATGGTGGCACTTTGAGTCTCACTACCTCTAAGATGTTTTGCATCAGGCAACCACTCACCATATGCTCCTGAGTCGTGACCATCCCCACAGTGGAAGCAACAAATTTAGCCTTCTAAGCCCTATTACATGACCATAGGGGTGACTCAAGGCAACTAATTCACTCAGGCTGATTTTTCCTGCAGGAACCAATAAGAGGCTGTGCTTGTTTTTAATTTTTCCGCCTTTGGCCTGCCACTGCCTTCCCCTGCTTTTTTTTCCTTACTGAAGTTAGGATGACTCAGCATTGCCCAAATGAAAGAGGAGGAGATGAACACAAGCTCTTCATGTACTGCCTGGCTCCTCGCTCTTTGATTGGTGTTGTCGCTGACTCCCGTTGCTGTCTCTGTGTGCTGCTACCAGCCGCTGTTTCCTTCAGTGTTGCTGCCCATCAATTAAAATAATGCTGCCACTGGCCCCCGGCTGCTCTCCTGCTGCTGCTGCTGCTGCTGCCACTGAAATAGCCCTCATTGCCATGGGCAGATTGCCTCCCTGCCCACTACTGCCATTTTTGGTCTGCAGACAATAATGCCCCAAAATTGGCCAGAGTGCTGAATCCAACTTCTGCTGCTGCACATTCCTGGTGGATGGACCCTTCAACAGTGGAAAGTGACACCTCTTCCTGTCCTATGCATGCGTATGTGGCCACGGCAAAAAAGTCTAGTAGATGGCTATTTTAGGCTATGATGAAAATGCTTCTTGCACTGCAATCTTATGCTTCCACTGACATTCACCTTAGAAATGTCTAAAAACATTTGTCAAGGGGAATAGCTTATAGTGACTTGAATTCTGTCTTCAAAATACAATTATAATCAGCTGATTCTCTGTTATAAAGACAGAAGGTCATACTAGGTTGGGTAAAGACTATAAAAAGGGTCTTTAAACAGTCTCTGCAAGTCAAGTGACATAATTGTATTTGAGCACCCAGCCAACTGGAGTGTAGCTCTGAGGATCTCTTCATTTCTTTTGATTTTCCGTGATGTAGATAAGTGGCTTATTAGTATTTGGGATAGCAGCACTCTTTTGAGTTATAATAAATACACAGGTACACTAAAAAATTTTTTTTTTAAACTGCCTCTAATGTTTCGATTGATTTTTACGTTTTTTGGTGCGCTGAATCCAAATCTGGTAACCAATTTGCTCCATCACGTACAGATTTTTTGCTACATTGGGTTAGCAGTTTGAGGTGAACGTTTCAGATTGAGTGCGATCGAGATAAAAGTTTCTTGGATGAATTCTTTATACTAATTGTTTAGTAGTTATTCAAATAAGAATAAAGAAAATTGTAACAAGGCAGCACATAAGAATAGAGTAATGTCAACAAAACACACTGTGATGGTAGCAAAATTGTCTTAAAAACAGCCACATACATGTGCACAAACATTGAGCATATAAGAGCGAGGTTAGACACAAAGCAAAGCAAAGAAATGTGCAAAAAATGTTGTACAGGTATGTATGTAAGAATAGAAAACGCAAACCGCACCATTGCAATACATGAAGACAAACACCCGATGGTGTGAAAATAAAATTCTAATAAATGAGATCCGACACTGTGGTAATAACTAGCAAATTTTTATTTCAAAGTTTAGTAAAAACACGATATTTGTCAACACAGTTTAGATTTTAAAGTCATTCTTGGGTCAATCAATCTCCTGGTGGGCCCGTTTCTTCTTCCCCCGAATGCTTCTCTTGGTGCGCTGCTTGGCGTATTTTTCATCTGGGGTTTCCCGCAGCAGCAACCAGCAGAAATCAGCCATCATAGTGGTGTTCCATCTTCCTTGGTACCTTCTCTCTGCGTCCTTGATGTCCTGGTGAAACCTTTCACCTTGTTCTTCACTGTACGCCCCCAGGTTTTCGGGAAAGTAGTTCACATGGGAGTGCAAGAAATGGACTTTCAGGCTCATGTTACAGCCTTGTTCTTTGAAGGCATTGAGCATCCTGGCAACAATATCCTTATAGTTCTCATCCCGCCTGTTCCCCAAGAATTTGAGAACAACATCCTTGAAGGAATCCCAGGCTTCTTTTTTCTTCTCAGACATCGTTTCAGCGAATGCTCCATCTGAAATGAGTTTCCTTATATCAGGGCCAACAAACACTCCTTCCTTTAGCTTTGCTTCAGAAAGTCGGGGGAACTTTGAGCAAAGGTACCGAAAGCACTCACCATCTTTTGGAAGGGATTTGATGAATTGCTTAATGAGACCCAACTTAATGTGGAGAGGTGGTAATAGAATTTTATCACGAGGTACCAAGCTCTCATGAAGAACATTTTTCTCACCGGGTCTCAAATACTCCCGAATTGGCCAGTCTTTTTTCCCCCAGTGTAGGTCGCGGGCCCGGCTATCCCACAAGCAAAGGAAGCAGGGATATTTGGTGAAACCGGATTGCTGCCCTAATAGCATGGATAGAATTTTAAAGTCTCCACAAATCATCCACTTATGCTCATCATAACGAATCTTCTGAAGAATCAGGGCCAAATTCTCGTATTTTTCTTGGAGAATAACAGAGTGAGCAATAGGAACTGAAGCGAATGTGTTGCCATTATGAAGAAGAACACCTTTTATGCTGTCTTTTGACGAATCAATGAACAGCCGCCATTCAGCAGGATCATACTTGAGTTTAAACTTTTCCATCACTCCGTATATATCGTTGCAAAATACCAAATCTTCCTCTTTGCTGAAATACTTCAAAAATTGTGTCTCGCGGTTGCGGTACCAATAAAAAGTTGTTCCTGGTGACAATAGATTTTTCTGTTTAAGCCGAGAACCTAGCACTTGGTCAGCATCTTTTGGGAGTCCTAAATCCCGGACTAAATCATTCAATTCAGCTTGAGAGAAAAGTTCAGGTTTCGGATCTGGTTCAGTTTCAAACTCGGAAGTACTGGACTCATCGGGAAAAGCTATCTGATGAGTCTCATCATGATCAGAACCGTCCACACAAATATGATCCAAAGATTTTGGTGGTTCAGACACAGGTACTTCGTTGCTATGAGGCATAGGCCTAATTGCTGAGGGAAGGTTGGGGTAACTTATTACGTTCTTATTTTTTAAGTTGTATCCCTTCACAATGCAACAGCAAAAATAGCAGTCACTGCTGTGGTCTCTTTGTTCACGCCACATCATAGGTATTCCGAAACGAAATGCTTGTTTTTTACCTTTCATCCATAAGCGTAGATCTTCCTCACATGTCTTGCACACTTTGTGAGGAGCCCACGGTTTGTCTTGATCGCCTAACTTCAAACCGAAATAGGCGAAATATACTTTTTTAATAAATGCAGAAATGTTCCTCTGCCGCTTTTTCACGGTATATTCCCCACAAATAAAACAAAAACTGTCCGGAGAGTTGACGCAACCTCTGGCTCTGTGAGCCATCACAAATACACAGCACTGCAAACTACAACTGTAGTGAACCACTTCGGAATAAAGCTGGATTACGACTGAGCAAACAAAAGGTAACAATGAACTTGCAAGAAACTGAAATTTGACAGGAACATTCATGTCGCAACCACCGTGTTTGAGCGAGCGAGCGAACAAGGTGAGGCGAACAGGAAAGAACATGCGCCAGCGGGAGTACTGGATTTAGCCCCCCGCTTCCCAATTGTCCTGTTAATGTATAAAATGAATACAAAACACTCTAAAATATCATGAGGGAGTGTTTCTAGTTAGTTAACCATTACAACCTCTATTTTGGGCCAAGAAAATAAACTGCAGTCGGCTAAAAAGAAATTATGTGAACATTCCTTATATGGGTAAGAAATCTAATTTTGCAAGAAAACGTGACGTGATGGAACATTTTGGCTATTTTTCCTGGATTCAGCACCCCAAAATCTATAGGAATCAGTTGCAAAACTGGAGGCAGTTTTTTGGTAGTGTACCTGTGATATTTAATGTACATTTACAGTACTTAGGTATTACTGAGATGGACCGATGATGACTTTGAGCCAAACTAGTCTGTTATACTAGAGGACTTGTTTGAGCCTATTCTAGCTCACATTGTCTGAGGTCCTTGTTATAGTTTATATGATGATATGTAGTTAAACTGGTTTGTTGGTATTAGTGATTTGTGTCTCCAGATTTATTTAGGTTTGAATGTGAATAATTTTATGAGCAGCAGTTTGCCTTTATATTAAGCCTGACAACATAGGTCAAGAGTAGCTTTATCTGGTGTCACCTCAGTTGCCCGAACATGTCTACATTTCATCGGGAATTACCAGCAAACTTTTTGCTTCAGAAAGTTAATCAGCAATCTCATATACATTTGCTAATTAGGGTTAATGTGCACTGATTGATTTTTTTGAAGCTTATAGACTCCCATTAAGTCCAGTTAGGTATGGTTGAAGGTGTACCTCATTCATTTGAATTATGATCATTCGTTTTGAATCGTATCTGCATCATAATTATCGTTAATTAACACGTTACCCTTTTAGTAATGCCTAATCATCATTGAATGCTTTTATATTTGGTGAGAACACAATCAAGATAGACCTTGGGTTACCCTGCATGCTTTTCTGGATTCTATATTGTCTTATGAAAACCCAGTTTTCCCTCTATTGGTGAAATTTTCATTTGGTGTGGGTTGGCAAGCCTTTTTTGGTTAGACTTGCCAAACTGGCAGCAGGCCTGGTGTTTACCCCATTGCAGGCAGGGACAGGTAGCTTGCATTCCCCAGTTCTATTTTTTTAGGACAGCAAAACTACAAGCCCTCCAGGCCTACATCCACCTCTGTTAGGCAATTCTGCCATATTTTATCTGGATTTGTATTTTATTTTCAGAAGTAGCCAAATTTTGTCCACATTTGCTAACGAGTGCCTGCTGCAAAGATATCTGATGGAAGAAAACATCTTTCTGGAGCACAATATAAAAAGAAGTGAGATGCAAAAGAAGTTACTCTGTCAAAACAAAAAGGAGACTTGCTGACGTTCTTCACTGCAGAAGCTACTTCTACACAGCAAAATGAATGATCTGAGATGGGAAGCCCTAACTACGAGGATACAAGTGGTACAGCTCTTGAAGATAGTTCAGATGCCGCTGTACAGCTGACTGCCCCTACATCCATATCGGCATCTCAGATGGATGAAGAGGTTCATATGACGGATGAAGAAACTGCAGCATGTGTGAGTTTGGTGGAACCAGAGTATGAAGTTTCTTCATTATTCAGCCCATCTTTCTTAGAAGATCCAGGGCTGTGGCCGGAAATTACCAGTAAGCTAAGAGACTTCCTTGTACTGAATGGTCCAAAGCAAGTAAAAGTGTTGAAGTTTCCAAAAGATCTTGTATACAGAAGAAGCTTTCATCATATTCATTACTGGCGTGAAAACCCAATGGCGAGAAAGTGTAGAGACAGTGGCTCATGTACTCGAAGATCCAGGAGGCTGCAAACCATTCCAAGGTGACACCACGGCACCTGCATTAAGTTCCACTGGAACTAGAGACTGGAAGAATTAGGCTAGAGCACTGGCAAATCATGATAAGGCACCACATCACTGAAGAACGTTCTTGAGCTGGAAGGAGTTGGAGACCAGACTGTGATTAAAGTTAACCATAGATGAAAACAATCAACAGAAAGACTGATTTTGAGACTTAACATTAGAGAAATGTTCTAAAAAGGCTAATTGCAATTGTTAGAGTATTTGCTATTCAGAACCTTGTTTTGCATGGGAAATCAGATCAATTGTTCATGCCAAATAACGGTAACTTTCTTAAAATTGCGGAGTTAATGGAAGAGTTTAATTCAGTACTTAAGGAGCATCTAAGGAGAGTAACCTTCAAAGAAACACACACTACTTACCTTGGAAAAATAGTTCAAAATGAGATCATCCAGTTACTGGCCATGAAAATCAAGAAGAAGCTTTTAGAACACCTGAAGTCTGCAAAGTATTATTCTACTTTTCTCGACTGCACTCCTGACATCAGTCATACTGAACAAATGGCTCTAATGCTGCATTTTGTTACAGCAGAAGATCCTTTAAAAAATGAAACTTCTGTGATAACTGTTATAAACCATTTCCTGGAATTCATTGACATTGATGACAGCACAGGAGCTGGGATGACCGATGTGCTGCTTCAGAACTTGAAGGACATGGACATTAACATTGCAGATATGATCAGACAGGATTATGATAATGGAGCCAACATGAAAGGAAAAAAGAGTGGCGTTCAGGCTCGGGTTCAGGTGCTAAATCCATTAGCCCTGATTCTTGTAGCTCATGAACTTGGTGATGAGTGATGCTGCTTCTGCTTGTCTTGAGGTTTTTATGCTTTTTGATACTATTCATAGTACATATGTATTTTTCTCTGCATCTACTCATTGGTGGCAAGTTTTAAAACAACATCTGGGGACATCACATCTTACGCTAAAACCATTGTGTACGACAAGATGGGAAAGTCGTGTGGAAGCAGTAAAGGCTCTTCGCAATCAGACTGGAAAAGTGGAGGATGCTTTAACTGCAGTTATGGAAGATTATGCATTGACAGGAACCACTCAGGTCAAAACTATTGCAGAAGGAACAGTAATCTCAAGCAATATCTGTAGTTTCAAATTTCTGTGTGGTTTACTGTTATGGTAGGATAATCTACTAGAAATAAATCCAACAAACAAAAGTTACTAGAGAGGGTTGATATCAACATTTCTGCAGCAATAACACAACTGGAAGTTGTAAGATTATACCTCCAACATTACTGTTCTGATGCAGGATTCGAAAATGTCCTGAAAAATGCAGAGGTTGGCAGAGGAACTTGATATTGATGCCAGTTTTCCATCTGAGCCAGTAAGATCTCGCCATAAAAAAACACATTTTGATTATGAAGCACAAGGTCCCCCTATCACGGATCCAAAACAACAATTCAAAGTAAATGTTTTCTTCAAAGTCCTTGATGCTGCAATTCAATCAGTTGATGAATGGTTCTTGCAGCTCAAAGAACATTGCAGGATGTTTCAGATCCTATATAACATTCCAAAACTTCAAGCTATTGTACCGGACATCCTTCAACAAAAGTGTGCTGACCTTGAGAAAGTGCTCTCCAATGGTGAGCTGCAAGACAGTGATGTAGTTGATTTGATGAACTGAGGACTCTTTCTAGACATGTAGAGGCATCCTCTTCACCAAAGGATTTTCTGGAGCATATATACCAAAAAAAATTATCTACCACATTTCCACATACTTCCACTGCCCTGCGCATACTTTTGATGCTTCTGGTGACTGCACTCCACTATGACCCAAGAACGGTTGGGCTTGCAACAATATTGACTGAGCATGAGCTAGCTCAAACCTTGGATCTTAAAGATTCTATTTGGATCTTTTCAGCCCAAAAGGCACAGAAAGCACTTTGAGGACATGGTGTTACCAGTTAATTCTTGCCACAAAAAAGCTCATTATGATAACACTCCTCATCCCAGGTCCCGCAGGTGTGCAGCTAAGACCTGGCAGCTACCAGCACCGGAGGGCTCAACCCGAAGACAGAAGACAACACCTGCTGTCCCAATCCTGGGGGCACTTCATCCAGTAAACTTTAGTCTGCACTCTTTCTGATTCACCTTTTACTGATAAGAACGGTCACAAAGACCATATGTTCTATCTAGTCTGCTTGTCCATGCCAACTACGCATTATTAACTTTGGCATCATTCCATGCCAAAGAATGTTATGGAGTACATACTAAAGTAAATTATTTGCCATATTTCCAAATGCTTCCGTTGCCCAGCACCTATTTCTGGAATGAGTATTTGAGCTTCAAATAGTATCAATCAAGCACGAACCAGCCCAAACCCTAGATCTTAAGGAATGAATTCAGACCCTCCCAGCCTAGAAGCTTCAGAAAGCACTCATCTGACTGAGGGTGCGCCATTACCAGAAAAGTCTTTCCATGAAAAGGCACACACTAATTTATAAGGGACAAAATGTCACTCTTCTTTAAAATCAAGGATGCTGCAATTCAGCCACTTGATCAGTGGTTCTCACAGCTCAGAGAATGCTACGGGATGTTTGAGATGCTACACAGTATTTTTACAGCTTCTAGAGACTGCACCTGACATTCTTCAACAAAGGTGTGGGGAACTTGAAGATGCTCTTTAAGAGTGAACTGCATGACATGGATGCAACTAACTTAACTGAGGAAGCCCTTCCAATCATGGATTGGCAAACTGTACAGCCTATAAGAAATTATTTTTACTGTTGCTTCTTTGAAGTCTGTCTTTTAGAGTTATTTCCTCCACATTAGCTAATTTGCTTTTTGATTTGGTTCAGTCCCTGATAAGAGTTTTGAGTAAGACATTCCCCCCCCCCTCTGCTACTGGTATCTGGGGGGGGGGGGGATGAGGGGGGCGCCATCTCACCCCTCGCCTCAGGCAGCAGATTGCCTTGACCCGCCCTTGTCTGTGGCGGTTAGTTTTTGATTGGGGGGGGTCACAGCTGGGGGTGATAATTGGAATACAGTCACTCTCAAAATAGGCTTATTCCTTAAATGGAGGGGGTTCTCAACAGATTAACTTAGGGGTGGAGCCTGCATGTGTCATCACCATGGGTATCTGGAGGGAAAGAGTTTGCTTAGTCTTATGTTACTGCAGGCTATGTCTATCTGGGAAACCATCCACAGGATGCCATGGGTCCCTCACTGTGACTAGTGGAGGAGTAGCCTAGTGGTTGGGGCAAGGTACTTCAGGCCGGAAGGTCAGGGGTTCAAATCCCACTAGAGAACAGCAACCTTGGTACGGAAGGACTGGGGTTTCTAGTCCCACAGATGCTCCTTGTGGTCTTGGGCAAGCCACTTAACCCTCCATAGCCCATGTTCCCTGTAAAAAAAAAAAAAAAAAAAATAGTTATCTCCAAGTTATAATGCCCTGTTCAATGTAATTTCAGTTTGTTCAATGTAAACCGCACTGATGCAGAATAGCACGGTATATAAGAGAATGTAAATAAATCACAACAGACTAGTTGAGTGGCCCAGGGAGTCTAAGTTAAGGGGCAAGAATTTTGGGACAGTGTGAGGCTTTTTGCCAGAATATAAGTTATATTGGCTTAGTGAGACCAAAGTGGGCGATGGGGATCGTTGTGGGATTTTAGTGTTACATGTGTTCTAAGATGTTGTTTTGGTTAAAGTGTCCTCTCTGAAAGGAAGTATTTTCAGTGGTAAGGCATTTGAATTCCTCAGTTAAGTGTGCACTAAATCAATTTAATGCATGTTAACCTATGAATTACTGTAAGACGTTATGTCAATTAGCATATGTGAAAAAGTTCTTAAGTGTGTTCATTTTTTTTTTTTAAACAAATGTGTGAATTGAACCAAAAAACACTGGAAAATTGGGGAAGAAAACCCAAGCAAAGTGAAGATGGGCCAAAACATCCTGCCCTGTGTAATTCTTACAGAGTTTTGAATAAAGGAGAGTGAAGACTTCTGCAATCAAGATCTTATGCTTTCTAATTCTTACATTTCTTTTGGAATAATTCCGTAATTGTTTTTTTTTTCACATTGAAAGCATGTTGTATAAATCAATGAAACAAACTCCTACTTTAATGCATTTCAAATTGTAATTGTCTAGACAGCAAAATGTACAATAATTTGAAGACATAAGACACTATGGCCGTTATTTTAGAAGCATCCCACATGTCAATAGCGGTATTTACACATGTAGTTCACCTACACAAGCTAATAGCAATTTTAAGGGCATGCTTACTAAGCCCCGTGCTGACAACACACATGTAGTCCATGTTCCTAGTGTGTGGTTGTTTCGTAAACGAAGGGCGCATGTGCAGCTTTCCTCTTGCAGTTACCACGCAGACCATGGTAAACCAGACACACGGGTGTAACTAACACTATCCATTGATGTGGTTTAGTTGCATCCATGCCAACTGCACCGAGTGCTGCTACTTTCCATGATGATGTTGATATCGCATGCTATCGCATGATGTTGATATCGCATGCTATCCTGGTAGTGTCCCTTAGTAAACATGCTCCTTAGACAGTTACTATTTGCACTTGGAGAACCGCAAGGAGGCATGGTTAGGGTATGGGGAGGGCCTGGTTTAGGCGGGCCTACAATATCTTATTTTATTTAAAGTTGCTTATATGCCACTCATTCACTTCAAGTCAGAGTGGGGTACAAAGTAGCAATAAAATCACAAAACACCATCAAGACTAACCTTAACATACAAGCAATTAGTACATTTTCATCTGTTCTTCTCCAAGATCACAACCAATGGCTTGCATATACAAACAGGTTTTTAATTCTTTCCTGGAAATAACAATGACTGTCACTGCTCTCAAGTCATTTGGGAGCACATTCCAAATTCAGAGGGCCTATACTAATAACGTCCTTTCTCATCCATATCACACAACCCGTGTACTACCACCCCACTCCCCATCGGAAACCAAATACTGTTGTTTCAAATCACCACTTATTATCTAGAAAGAACCCTTTAAATCAACATAAATGGCCTCCTCCTTATTTACTCTTGCCCTAATCTATTCTCTAGCTAACGCTTTCCATGACTCTGCTGCATTCGCAAACGACTACAGCCCCATCCATCGAACCCACAATGCAAGCAGGAAACACTGCTTCAACCAACACCAGATACCTCCAAACCCCTATCACAGGAGACAGTCACACTTACTTTATGTATCCCTAGATCTCACAATCACCACAAAAGACAAAAAAGCAAAGCATCAGCAGGACCTGAGGTGTGCACTCGTCAACGCATGCTCAGCCCGTAATAAATGGCCTGTAATCACAGGTTTAATTGCCAAACACAACCTAGATATTCTTATGGTCACTGAAACCTGGCTCTCCAACACTGACAACGTCATATTAAACCAACTTACACCACCTAACTTCTCAATCTATACCTGTAACAGGGAACACAAAAGAGGTGGAGGTGTCCTGGTACTTGCAAAAACAGCGCTACAATATCGGACAAACCTAACCAAGAGCACTCAGCACATGGACACGCTAACTATTACCAACAAATTCAACTCTATTAACCTCATCTACAGGGCACCATGTGCTGAATCCGAGGAGCTCTCAGACATCATCAACTTAACCTGTAACCCTGAAGACCCCTCCAAACCAAACTTGTTGCTGGGAGACTTTAATTTTGCTTCTACTCAACCTGCCCTAGCCAAAACCTTCCTAGAAGCTATGTCCGACCTTAACTACAAGCAACTCATGCAAGAGCCTACCCATCAATGTGGGAACCTCTTGGACCTAGTCTTCGTCCCGCAATCAGACTCAATCAAGATGAACCAAATCAAACTCTCCATCACTCCTGTCCCCTGGTCAGACCATAACCTGATAACCTTTCAGATACCAACACAACAAACTACTAGCTACCATTTAAACACAACAGAGTGCTCACGAACCGCCTGTTTCAAGCAACTTGACAGAGAGTTGATAACAAACCACGCACTCCCAAAACTTGCCCAACCAACAGCCAACCTCAATGAAATGGTGAAGAACTGGAATGATACCCTCTCCTTATACGCTCAACAGCCGGTCATTGTCAAAAAGACAACACCTAACAACCGAACTGCTAAAAAGCAGTCTGCTCCATGGTTCTCCCCTGAACTACATGACTCACTACTCCGGCTTAGAAAACTGGAGAGAAAATGGAGAACTACCCGTAACTCCTCCGACCAAGCCACTTATCTAGAACATCTTAAACGCCATAGGGAATCAACTTGGGCCAAAAGGAAGGAATTCCATGCTGAGATCCTCAACTGCTCATTGAATAAGACAAGGGAACTATTCAACTTAGTAAAATCCTTTACCAACCAACCGTCCCTGCCACAACAAGAATCGATTCAGCCCCAGGCCTATGCCAATTACATCCAATCCAAAGCCTTAAAAACAACCTCTGGAACACCACAAGAACCCTCCCAGACTTCCTACCTTCAGTTCCCAATCACCGAACTCTCACCGCCCTCTGCAAAGACCATTGATGAAGTTATTGCCTCCATTAACACGACGACTGCACCAACTGACCCATGCCCAGCACACTGGGTCAGGACTATGAGTGCAGAACTCAGCCCATTCATAGCCAACATTGCAAAACTGTCCTTTGAAACTGGAGTCTTCCCAGATGCTTCCCAGATGCTCTCAAGCAAACATCTATCCGTCCGCTACTAAAAAACAACCAGCTCGACCCAAAGAAAGTGGATTCTTACCGACCAATTTCTAGTATCCCATTACTAGCAAAAATCCTCGAGAAATTGACCCAGAGACAGATTCAGCAGCATATAGACTCATCTTCTCCGTTAGACCCATGTCAACATGGTTTCAGGGAAGCCCACGGTGTCAAAACTCTCCTAACAACACTAACCAACACACTCATCAATGGCATAGACAACCTTAAGAAGGGATTCGCTCTAATCTTTCTTGATATAGCGGCAGCGTTCGACTCTGTAGACAACACACAGCTCCTAAGGTGGCTTCATGAGAAAGGAATACATGACCGAGCATGGGACTGGTGCAAATCCTACCTCGAAGGCAGATGGCAACAAGTCCATATTGGTAGTGCCACATCCGAACCCTTCCAGCAGAAACAAGGCGTACCCCAAAGCTCTTCCCTATCTGCGCTGCTGTTCAATATCTATATGCAGCCAATTTGTGACATCACACGCTCTTTTGGCATCTCCTGCCTCATGTATGCAGATGATGTGCTGTTGTTCACCCCCATAACTGTCTCATGCCCAGACTATACAGTGTTAACTAACTGTTTCAATGCAATAACTGATTGGCTACTTAATCAAAACCTATGCATAAATTAAAAACAAAAACAAAAGTCCTAATAGTCACAAGAAACAAATGTTTCTCTCCTCCACCAACGCTAAAAGTCAGAGATGCAGAACTTCCAGTCAAATCCAATATACGCTACCTTGGAGTGATACTGGATCAACAGTTGGACTTCAAGGAACACATAAAACGCACCGTAAAGGCTATCTACTTTAAGATCAAAACCCTGCGGCACTTGAGACCTATGATGGAGCCTGACGACTTCCGCACCGTCTTCCAAGTGCTAGTTACACCGCACTTCGATTATGCTAATATAATACTGCATGGCCTCCCGAAGATTACCATCAACCCTCTACAGTTAGCCATGAATGCAGCAGCCCGTGTCCTTTGTGGAGCTTCAAGGAACGACCACATCTCCCCATTCTAAAATATCTTCATTGACTCCCAATAAGCTGTAGAATCTTATACAAGGCCCTCCTCATTACTTTCAAGGCATTTAACAAGATATCACCTGCATCAATTTCCGACCTTATCACACACACCGCAAACAACAGATCTAGGAGATCTCTTGCTGCAGACATGCTACTTATACCAAGCGAATCCATAAAGATTAACCAGTCATCCATCAATAGGGCGTTTGCGAACTGCGCTCGCAGGTGTTGGAATAAACTTCCTCCCAGCATTAGAGCACTCAGGGACCTTGGACAGTTTAGAAAAGCCCCCAAACATCACCTTTTATCACACATTTTACTCATCTAGACATCCCCCACTATCACCCCTCCTCACCCTCACAACCTCAGACCTCCCCTATCTGACCGCATAGAACCCGCAGGGAGTACCAACTTGTAAATTTCTAAAATGTATATAGTTTCCCCCAGTTTTTTACCTCCATGCTAATGCCCTGTTATTTGTAACCGATGGCCAGAATTAACTGACCTAGTTTGATATTGTTTCAATGTAAACCGCACTGATGACAAAGAGCGCGGTATATAAGAAATGTTACTAAATAAATAAATAAATATCAATTTAAAAAATCTAGATGCTGGTATTAATAGCTGCCCCAAGGCACAAATAGATTTCTGCATGAAGGGGCAGATGTAAAGGCTGAGGTCAGTCCTCCCCTCCAATCAACCCATTGATATACAGTTCTGGTCAACATTATTGGCATCATTACATTTTAGTTGTCTACCATATCTTGAGAAATAATTGGAAATATTCCAACTGTATGTTATCATAATAATTTTAAAGTATGTTCAAAGGTATACAACACAAAAAGATGGCTGTGCAAAGTAGACGTAGTAATTTCTGAGAAAAAAAACAAAATATGACCTGGATAGGAATAATGGCACCCTTCACTAATATTTGGCTGCACAACCCTTGGCAGTGATGACAGCCTCCAAATGTTTCTTGTAGCCATCTGTAAGTTTCGTACATCTGTCTGTTGGTAGTTTCTCCCACTCTTCAACTGTGATTTGTTCCTGTTCATGAATGTTTCAAGGATTTCTTTTACAAATGGCAGATTTCAGCTCTTTCCAAAGGTTCTTGATTGGATTGAGATCAGGACTCATTGCTGACCAGCTTCAGTCCATTTATTCTTTTTTAACCATTCTTTTGTACTTTTGGATGTATGTTTTGGTTAATTGTCTGGCTAGAAGACCCATGACCTTTGACCCAGATCTAGGTAGCACATTTCACTCCAAAATACCTTGGTAGTCCTCTGACTTCATGATTCCTTTAATACAATCCAGACCTCCAGTTCCTGAGGCTGGAAAACAGCCCTCAATATTATAGAACTTGCACCATATTTAACTGTAGGAAGGGTATTATTTTCCTTATAAGCTTCATTTCTTTGCTGTAAATGTATCATTGGGCTGCACTACCAAAGAGCTCATTTGATTTCATCTGTCCACAGAGCATTTTCCCAGAAGGATTGTGGTTTCTCAAGGTGGGTTTGGACAAAGATCAGGTGTGCCTTTTTATGTCTGCCTTTGAGCACTAGGGTCATCCTTGACCTTCGCCCATGAAGCCCTTCTTTGTAAAGGCACGACGTATGGTGTGGGTTGAAACCACCACTCCAGATTGCTCCAGGGCAGCCTTAAGCTCTTTGAATGTTATATGTGGTGTTTTTCCAACACTTCGCACTAACTTTCAAAGACTTATTGATTAATTTTCCTCTTCCCATCACATCCTGGGAGGTTCTTGACAGTTCCATGAGCAAAAACTAGCATTACAAACTGTAGACACAGAAATCCTAAGGTCTTTGGAGATGGCCTTGTATCCCTTTGAAGTTAGATGTTTGGTGATAATGGCTCTTCTGACTCTCTCAAGCAGCTCCCTTGTCTTCACCATTGTCAAAATAGAACTGGGAGTGAATGTGGCCATTTTAAACATTAGAGCCATCATTCATTGGTTGATTCAAGTCATATGAGTACTGACAATTGATCATAGGGGTGTCTAAATTTTACTGCAATGGGAATCTGTTCAAACTGATTTGAATTGTTTATAAGGGTGTCAGTAATCATGTCCTGGCAATATCCCAATTTCTATACTATTTCCTACTAGCACCTTTTTTATTAGTCTTGTTTTATTTGATTCTTTTATTTGTCAAATATGTGTGCAAATATAGTCCAAAGCCATTTCACTGGCCATTTTTTAGGAGTTATTGGGCATTAAGGGATTGAACTGCAAGGATGCCAATAATGTTGACCAGAACTGTACAATCCCCCCTGAATTCCCTATATCATCTGATTCCCTTGGGCCCCCCCTGCAGCAACTGGTCCCCCTCCCAGATCCCGTAAAGCATCTGATTCCCCCTGAATCCTATGCAGCATCAAGATACCCTACTGACCCCACTTCTGGCCTCAACCTCTCCCAGCAGACCCCCCTCCCCACCCCTCAATCCCATCCCCAGCTCTTACAGGGTCTGTGTTGTCTATTGGGAGATGAAGCAGTCCCCAGTCGCTCCTGTTCAGCTGGCTTCAGGTTCCAAAATGGAGCCAAAATGGCAGTGTTTCTCATGATATTCCACTAACATTAAAGCTGCCAAATAAGGGCATTATTTGGCAGCTTTACCTTAGTGCAAGTACCACAAGATTAGTATCACCATTTCAAGCCATGAACAAGAGAGATGTGAGGGTCAGTACAGATTAAGGGGAGGGTAAGAGAGCCAATAAGAGAGTTGAAAGGTCTGGTGGTGAGGAACAGTCATGTACATGTGGATAGGAAACTTAAAAAATCAGGAGAGCCAGTTGGTTGGAGGAGGAGAGTCAGAAGGACTGGAGTGAGTGGAGGGGAAAGTTTGTAAGAGGGAGGGGGGAAATTGAGAGGCCTGTCATGGACAAGAAGAAAATTGTGAGAACAAGGAAGAGTAATAGAGCTGGGAGGATCAGAAAGGACAAAGAAGAGTCAAGAGGGCTGACAGAAATTCTTTAGAGGAGTAAGTTAGCAAACAGAAAACAGAACATAAGAACATAAGATATGCCATACTGGGTCAGACCAAGGTCCATCAAGCCCAGTATCCTGTTTCCAACAGTGGCCAATCTAGGTCATACGTACCTAGCAGTTTCCCCAAAAGACACAGGTTCTGCAATGCTTGTACTAGGTCAAGCATTGATATCCTGGGTCCCTTCTTAATAATGGTTTATGGACCTTTCCTCCAGGAACTTGTCCAAACCTTTTTTAAACCCAGCTGCACTAACAGCCTTTACTACATCCTCCGGTAACAAATTCCAGAGTTTGATTACACGTTGAGTGGAAAAATGTTTTCTTTCTTAGTCTTAAATAGTTTACCCTTCATTGCATGTCCCCTAGTCTTTCTATATTCTGATAACGTAAACAATCGATCTACGTTTACCCGTTCCACTCCGTTCATTAATTTATAGACTTCTATCATATCTCCCCTCAGCCGTCTCTTTTCCAGGTTAAAGAGCCCTAACCTTTTTAGCCTTTCTTCATAGAAGTATCCTTCCATCCCCTTTACAATTTTGGTGGCTCTTCTCTGAACCTTTTCTAATAGCGCTATATCCTTTTTAAGATACGGCGACCACAATTGCACACAATATTCAAGGAGCGGTCTCACCGTGGAACGATATAGAGGCATTATAATATCTTTTGTTTTATTTTCCATTCCTTTCCTTATCATACCTAGCATTCTATTTGCTCTCTTGGCCGCTGTTGCACACTGGGCCGAGGGTTTTAACATGGTATCCACAATGACGTCTAAATCTTTTTCCTGGGTGGTGATTCCTAATGTAGAACCTTGCATCGTGTAACCATAGTTTGGGTTGTTCTTCCCTAGGTGCATAACTTTGCACTTGTCCACATTAAATTTCATCTGCCATTTTGATGCCCAGTCTTCAAATTTATCAAGATCCTCTTGCAATTTTCCATAATCCTCTTGGGTTTTAACAACTATAAATAGTTTTGTGTCATCTGCAAATTTGATAACCTCACTCGTTATTCCACTTTCCAGGTCATTTATGAATATGTCAAAAAGCAGCGGACCCAGCACAGATCCCTGGGGTACACCACCATTCACCTTTCTCCATTGGGAAAATTGGCCATTTAGCCCTACCCTCTGCTTTCTATCTTTTAACCAGTTCCTGATCCACAGTAGTACACTGCCTCCTATCCCATGACTCTTTAATTTTGCCAAAGGTCTCTGATGAGGGACCTTGTCAACGGCTTTCTGAAAGTCCAGATACACTATATTTATTTATTTATTTATTTATTTATTTCAGTTTTTTATATACCGCACTCTTTATAATCAGCGCGGTTTACAGATGAACACAAAGACCAGAACAACAGGCTGTTCGGTATTACATATAACAGGAGTATAAACTTGGATAACATGGGAGAACTATATACATAGAATAAATATTCAATTAGTTCTATAGCATGAAAAAACTATTTACATAAAATAGCAGTAGTGCAAAGGTCAGGAGGAGATTGTGGTTACGTTTGTGGTAAGGCTATTCTTTTGAACTTTATGTAGTGTAAAATTTGATAAATAGGTTAAATTTTAGGGCTCTTCTGAACTGGGTTAGATCGGTTAAAGCACGTATGTCAGGTGGTAGGGAGTTCCAGAGTTTTGGGGCGCAAAACATGAAGGCTCTATTCGCTGTTGATCGGCTGCAAGTTGTTATGGCCTTTGGCATTGTTAGAGTGTTTAGTGATGATTGTCTTCTGGATCTTATTGGTGGTACAGTTTGTATGAGGTCAGTTAGTGAATTGGCTGACAAGCAATGGATGGCCTTGTACGTGAGAATCAGTGTTTTGAATATGAGCCTGGCTTGTATTGGGAGCCAGTGAAGCTGCTTGAGGATTGGTGTCACATGATCATTCCTGGATGCTCCTTGTAGAACCCTTGCAGCAGAATTCATAGCAAGTTGTAGAGAACTTAGGGTGGATTGTGGGAGACCTTGTAGAATTGAATTGGCGAAATCAAAATGCGGCAAGATGAGTGCTTGGAAGATGGTTCTGAAATCCTCTGGGTCCAGTAATGAGCGTAAATGCCTAAGTGTGCGTATCTTGAAGTATACAGCTCTTACAATATTGTTTACGTGTGATTTCATATCTAGACGGTGGTCCAGCGTGACTCCGAGATATCTTATTGTTTCTTTGGTGGATAGATCAGCTCCCTTAACACTTATATGTGATGGTGGAATGAAGTTGGGGTCTCTTGTAACAAAAAGAACCTCAGTTTTCTTGTGCTGGATGCGGAGGTTTTGTGAGAGAAGCCACTCTGAGACTGCATCAAAGCACTTTATTATGGGCAGTAAATCCATTTGTATTGTGGAAAAAGGTAAATAAAGTAGGATATCATCTGCGTATATCATACATTTAACATTGAATGATCTGATGATATTGCAGATAGGCTGCATGTATATGTTAAACATGAGAGATGAAAGAGATGAACCTTGTGGGACGCCTTGTTTCTGATGGAAGAGATTTGATTCTCCTGTTGCAGTTTTTACATATTGCATTCTGGTGTTCAGGTAAGATTTACACCATTCAAGTGCTGAACTACTGATGCCTTTTTCCTTCAGCCGTGTAATGAGTATCTCATGATTTACCGAATCAAACGCAGCTGCTATATCTAAGAAGATTAGCACAACGCCTTGACGGATGTTGTCTATACTGGTGAGTATGTTATTGAAGAGGGTGGTGATAAGTGTTTCAACGCCATGATATTCTCTGAAGCCATGTTGAAAATAGTCCAGAGGGGCTGCGGAATCTATGTGGTCTTGAATTTGACGTTGCACCTCTTTCTCAAAGATTTTTGCTAGGAGGGGAATGCTGGCGATAGGTCTGTAAGAGTCAGCCTTTTTTGGGTCTAGTTTGGGGGGTTTTAGCAGTGGTCTAATGGATGTGAGCTTTAGAGCAGATGGGAAGGAGCCGGTTGTAAATGAAAGGTTCATGATTCTTGCAATGAACGGGCTAAATGTACTTCGCAGGTCCTTTATCCAGAAGGCTGGGCAAGGATCGGTTTGAGCGGTGGTGGTATTGAGTGAGGTGATTGTGTCTTCAATGAATTTAGCTGAAGGAGTGATAAGTGTAGGTAAGGAGTTTTGGCAGGTTGTTTCTTGTACATCTGTTTTCAGTAGCTCATCCGTCTGTATAAGTTTAGATTGCAAGTAATCAGCAAAATCTTGAGGGTGGATATCCTCCTTTTGTTCTGAAGATGGTTCCTTTGATAGTGATTTTACCAGGTTGAAAAGATCACGAGGTTTGTTCAATGATCTTTTAAGCGTATCCGTGTGATATTGCTTCTTCTTGTTTGTGATTGCTTCGCGGTGAGTTGCTAAGTAGAGATTGTAGACTGTGTGGTCATCACTGGCCAGTGTTCGTCTCCAGCGTTTTTCAAGTCTCCTTAAATGCATAAGTGAAGACCGCAGCTCAGGAGAGAACCATGGTGCGGAGTTTCTTTTCCTTGATATGTTTTTCTTATGTGGTAAATGAGAAATGGACTTGAGGCTGTTGTTCCAGGCTTCAATTGACTCGTCAAGATTGAGCGTTGTATTGTTGAGGAGTGGTTGAGTATTTGTCAGTATAAAATCCTTGTTGAAGGGCCGAAAGCTTCTTGTTGGGGCTCTTGGTGTGTTGTCAAGGTTTTTGTAGTTTGTGGGATGAGTGTTACCCAAGGGAATTTGTAGGTTTATGAGTTTGTGGTCTGACCAAGGTACATCTGTGATAGACTTTATAATGTTGCTGCTTTGTGCAGAAGCAGATTGTGGAGCGAAGACCATATCAAGAATGTTTCCTTTGATATGTGTGGGTTCCATGATTAATTGTTGATACCCAAGATTTTCAATGGCATTGAGGAGTGAAGAGGACTGATGTTGCTGCAGAGATGGGAGATTGAGATCTCCCAATATCCAATTAGGAGTGTTGAGATTAGTGGCATTGGCAGCTAAGTCTAGAATGGTGGGAAGGTCATCCGGAGAGCTTGAGGGAGCTCTGTAAACCAGATTTATGGAGCATTGCTTGTTAGCTATGGTGATTATATCCAGATTGTTTGAGCTGTGGGAGTTAGTCGTATTGAAAAGGAGTTCAGACTTGGTGAGAATGAGTGATCCTCCTCCCTTCTTGTTTTCTCTGTGTGTTGTATGTATAGAGAAATTTGGTGGAATGAGTTGGTTAATGAGTTGGTTAACCAACTCACCTTTGTCCATCTGTTTATTCACACCTTCAAAAAAACAGATTAGTAAGACAAGATCTTCTTTGTCTAAAGCCATGTTGGCTGTCTCCCATTAGGCCATGACTATCTACATGCTGAGTAATTTTATTATTTATGAAGGTTTCTACCATTTTTCCAAGTACTGACGTCAGGCTCACCAGTCTGTAGTTTCCGGATCACCCCCGGAACCCTTTTTAAAAATTGGTGTTACATTGGCAATCCTCCAATCTTCAAGTATTAGAGATGATTTTAATGATAGTTCACAGACTATTAATAGCAGGTCTGCAATCTCATATTTCAGTTCTTTCAGCACCCTTGGATGTATACCATCCAGCCCAGATGATTTGCTACTCTTCAGTTTATCTAATAGTTGTAATACATCTTCCTGATGTATCGATATTTCCTTCAATACTTCCGCACCTTTAAATACCACTTCAGTCATGGGTAACATCCCTACATCTTCCTCAGTAAAGACCGAAGCAAAGAATTCATTCAGTCTCTCCGCTATCGCCTTGTCGCCTCTTAGTGCCCTTTAACCCCTCTATCATCTAATGGACCAACTGACTCTCTCACAGGTTTTTTGCTACGAATGTACTTGGAAAAGTCTTTATTTTGCATTTTTTATTTTATTCTATTTATTTACATTCTCTTATATACTGTGCTATTCTGCATCAGTGTGGTTTACATTGAACAAACTGAAATTACATTGAACAGGGCATTATTTATTTATTTATTTATTTCTTCTATACCGCCCCTTCCAGAGATCAGGGGTGGTTTACATGGAACAATTCAACAACTTGTGTATACTTTTGTATACGTTACATTGAACAGAAAAACTTTCTAACTTATTTACATGCATTATAACTTGGAGATAACTATTTTACAGGGAACATGGGCTATGGAGAGTTAAGTGGCTTGCCCAAGTCCCAGCACCTGTGGGACTAGAAACCCCAGTCCTTCTGGCCCAAGGTTGCTGTCCTCTAGTGGGATTTGAACCCCCAACCTTCTGGCCTGAAGTACCTTGCCCCAACCACTAGGCCACTCCTCCACTCCACAACTGGGTTTTTGCTTCTGCAGCAAGCTTCTTCTCAAATTCTCCCTTTGCCTGCCTTATCAATGCCTTACATTAGACTTGCCAGTGCATGTGCTGTTTCCAGGTTTTGTTGTTTGGCTCTTTTTTCCATTTCCTGAAAGATGCTTTTTTGGGAACAACAGCCTCTCTGACCTTACCTTTAAACTATGCTGGCAGTTTTTTGGACTTCCTTCCACTTTTCTTAAAACGTGGAATACAGCTGGTCTGGGCTTCCAAGATAGTATTTTTCAACAACACCCAAGCTTGATGTAAGTCTTTAACCTTTGCAACTGCTCCTTTTAGTTTATTCTTAACTATTTTCCTCATTTTATCATAGTCTCCCTTTCGAAAGTTAAAAGGTAGTACTGTGGATTTCCTTACTATCTTTCCTCCACTAATTAAATCAAAGGCGATCATGCTATGATCACTACAGCCAAGTGGCCCCAACAACCTTATCTCTTGCACTAGATCTAGTGTTCCACTAAGGACTAGGTCTAATATGGCTTCCCCTCTGGTCGGTTCATGAACCAGCTGCTCCAAGAAGCAGTCATTTATTTCATCTAGGAACTTTATCTCCCTAGCATGTCCTGCCGTGACACTGACCCAGTTGATACCGGGATAATTGAAATCACCCATTATTATTACTGCGCTGTAACTTTTGTTAGCTTCTTTGATTTCTTTGAGCATTTCATCATTCATTTGTTCATTCTGGCCAGGCGGTCGATAGTACACCCCCACTGCCAATGCCTTCCCCTTTTTACATGGAATTTCAATCCATAGACATTCTACACCAAATTTTGTTTCCTGTAAAACTTTAATCCTTTCTGACTCAATGCCCTCTCTAACATAGAGCGCAACCACTCCACCAATTTGATCAGCTCTATCATTACAAAATAGTTTGTACCCAGGTATCACAGTGTCCCACTGGTTGTCGTCCTTCCACCATGTCTCTGATATTCCAATCATATAAGAACATAACATAAGATATGCCATACTGGGTCAGACCAAGGTCCATCAAGCCCAGTATCCTGTTTCCAACAGTGGCCAATCTAGGTCATACGTACCTAGCAGTATCCCCAAGAGATACAGGTTCCGCAATGCTTGTACTGGGTCAAGCATTGATATCCTGGGTCCCTTCTTAATAATGGTTTATGGACCTTTCCCCCAGGAACTTGGCCAAACCTGGTTAACCAAACAGGTTAACATTTTATACTACACAGTGTTATACTACATATGTAGTTTAAAACTATCTCTAACAATTATTATACCTTGCACATGTTGACCTTTATACACCCTAATAATGTAATAATGTAAAAAGTTGGTTTACATCCCAAACATACCCCTTGGAATGTAACCCGTATTGTAAGAATTGTAATATTATTAATTGTATTGTATGCATTTAGTTATACTGTTACCTGCAAAAGTTACAATTGTTATATGTAAAATGACCAAGTATGAACCTCTCCATACCTTATAAACTATTGTTCTCTGTAAACCGCACTTGAACCATGGGAAAGAGCGGTATAGAAATGCTTGTTAAATAAATAAATAAAATAACCTTTTTTAAAACCAGCTACACTAACAGCCTTTACTACATCCTCCGGTAACAAATTCCAGAGTTTGATTACACGTTGAGTGAAAAAATATTTTCTTTTATTAGTCTTAAATAGTTTACCCTGTAGCTTGTGACCCCACAGGTCCTGAAAGGCCTTCGCCTAGGGCCCCGGGGTTATAGTTGCCTCCTATCTTGCAGAACAAAATAGTCTTCAGTCGAGTGTTAAGGCAAAACAAAGATAAGGGCTTTATTCCCCTCCCCTCAAGGATATCCTTTTGTACAACAAAACTTGGAAACAAAACAGTACTTCCAAAGAAAAATATGTTATTTTTCTTTGCAGCTTACAGGTCTTCAGCGCAAGGATTCAATATCATCCAAGATGCATAACGTACAGTCCATAGGAGCACATTCAGGAATATTGTTATTACTTTCCCACTGCATCAGCTCGCATTCACCTGGTGTTACACTTGGGTTTAAATCCTCATAGCTGTTTCTGTACAAGCCTCTCTCTGTGGATTCAGTTGGACTACAAGGGTACAGTTCTAAGCAAGTAGGTTTTGGAATACCTGTTACTGCAGTATGTCCTCTCTGGCTCTCCTCCTCTAACCTCCAATGGCTAGGAATTGTTTTATATCTTCCTGTAGTTAATTCATGCTCTGTGCACTGCTCTGGCCCTCTGGTACAAACAGACTTTTTAGCTTTCCCTTTGATAAAGCTTGGTTCCCACCTGTATAAATGGTGAGGTTTTCTCTCTGGTAATGAGGACTGTGGACTCCCCTGCTCTCCCAGTCTGGACAGCTTTCTGACCTCAGCTTAGTCTCTCCTTCTCTCTGGAGTTATAGCTTCTACCTCTTGGCTGTAAGCAGGCTCCACCTCAGACCTCCAGTTGCTAGCACTCTGAGCACTTCAACGGCCACGTTCTTCTGAAGCCTTTCCCTTGCTGCTTCCTGTTCCAGGGCTACTCCCACTGCTTCCTGGATTCAGCAGGCTTCCCTCTCCCTGACCTCTGCTTCCTGAACGGCTGCTGCTCACACTGACCTCTGCTGGATCTACCCAGCAGCTTTTATCTCCTCTCCACTACATGTTCCCTGTGCTTTCCTGTACAGGTGATAATAATCAGATCCTAAACTTCTGGCTGCGTCATGGCTTGGGTGTGGTAATCCTATTCCACTGTTTCTTTGCTCCTTCTGAGCTGTGTATGCTGGCTGCCTAAACGGTTTTAAGGTAAATTTCTCTTTTTCCTCTATTATCATAGGCTCTGTATAGGCTCTGTATAGTCCATATCACATATCCCCCCTCTTAAGCTATTACGGGCTGGTGAACCCACGTTCTCACAGCACGTAATCCTGAAGCGGGACTGACTATGTTCCTTCACTTTGGATCGACTAGCTGCCGCTGTCCTCTCATGCCAAGGCTTAAGGACATTGACATGGTAGACTTGACGGCGTCCTTTGTCATTCTTCACTATATAAGAGACAGGGCCCTTGCGTTCTACTACTGTATAGGGACCCTTATATTGAGTTTCGAATTTTGGACCGACATCCGCTATCATTACTACTATCTTCTCGCCTAAGGTTAATTGACGAGGTCTCTTTCCTCAGTCGTAGTACCTTTTCTGGTGTTTCTGACTAGCTTGCAGATGTTCTCCTGATGCCTGAGAAGTCCTCTGTAAGCGACTCCTCAGCTCACGAAGGAAATGGGGCACCCCCATTTCTTCCCCTTCAGGCTCCACCCATTGCTCCCTTAAGATATCTAGGACTCCCCTTGGGGCACGGCCAAACATTAGTTCATATGGGGAAGCTCCTAATGAGGCCTGAGTACGCTCCCTACTGGCATACAAAACAAACGGGAGCATGACGTCCCAGTCTGCCATCTTTCCGTCCAGGCCCCGTCGTAGCATCTGCTTTAGGATTTGGTTTAACCTTTCTACAAGCCCATTGGTTTGAGGATGGTAGGCGGCGTTTTTTATGTGGTGGATTCCAAATGCGTCCCATACTTCGGCTAAGTATTTGGACATGAAATTGCTACCTCTATCGGTAAGCATTTCTTGTGGAAATCCTACTTCGCAAAATAGTTTGATTAATTCCAGTGCTATAATTCTGGCTGATATGTTTCGTAATGGTACAGCCCAGGGAAACCAGGTGTGTGATCCATCACCACCAGGATATACTGGAATCCTCTGGGTGTCTTTACCAAGGGTCCCACAATATCCATCGCCATCCGGCATATGGGTTCCGCTATCCTAGGGGGTAGGAATCATAGGGACTTCCCTGGGTTTCACAGCGGTAACCCGCTGACAGGAAGGACAGGCCTTGCAGAAACGTGCAGTTTCCTTAAACACTCCTGGCCAATAAAAACGGGCTAAAATTTGGTCCAGGGTACCCTGTACTCCCTTATGACCACCGACTGGGTGATTATGGGCCATTCTCAGGACCACCGCTTTAAACGTAGTCGGGACAACCAACTGTTTCCTGACCACTCCAGTTTGGGGATCATTGCTTTCCCTGTACAGTATTTCCTTCTCAATTAGGAATCTGGGAAGAATGTCCCTCTCAGTTTTGGCATATTCAAAGGCGTGCTTTAACGCTGGATCACCTTGCTGCTCCTTAGGGAAGGAGGGGAACTTTTTAACCAGATCTGCAGGCACCCAGGGCAATCCTTGCCCGGCCTCCATTTCCGCCCTCACTTGAGCTCTATGGTGTCTTTCTTGGCGCTTCTCTGCTTTGCTTTTCTTATTGTTTTTGGAAGGGGTACTAACCAAATCTTCATGCCTGGGTAACTTTCCTAAGCCCTCATCAGCCGGTCTATCCTCCTCCTCTGGGGGTTCCTCTTCCTCCTCTAGAGGGTCCGCCTCCTCCTCTGAGGGTTCGGATTGTACCACTGAGCTTTGGGTCTGTGATCTGGTAGAGACCATACCTCCCTTCACCTGTATGCCTTCTTTTATCCCCCTACAAAATGGTGGCCAGTCCCTACCTAACACAATATCGTATGGTAACTTGGGTACTGTGGCTACTAAAACCTCCTTCCGAGTCCCTAACCCTTTAACTGAAACTCTATAGAGGGGGTAATAGGTGGATGATCCGTGCACACATCGGATTTTGGTCCTACCTTCCGGTTGGCTCAGGGCTGATCTACTATGGACTTGTATGGCCTGCCATAGCTTCTTTGAGACCATACTCTGGTCAGAACCCGAGTCAAGCAATACATTGGCTGCGACACCTTGCACTGTTACCCTTAGAAGGAAACCTTCTTGAATACTTTTTCCATCACCCATTATCAGCGCTGTTCGTAACACACAATTTCTCTGCCTATGGCCTATTTTACCGCATTTGAAACACTTTACTTGTGTGTCTTTAGCATTTTTCTTAGGCAAGCAATTGGTTACTCTTGGAACATATGGCCTAAGCTCCTTAATGGCCTTTCCAAAATTTGCCTCACCAAACTTGTTCTCAGTGCCTCCTTGTGGTTTCTGGGCCAACTCAACCTCCATAAACCGTTCAGTGAGGTGAGCAGCTTCTGTTGAGGTTTGGCAATTTTGCAAAGTTAGAAATGACCTTATTTCAGCAGGAACTGCCTCTGTAAATTTCTCCAATACGATAGCATCAATAATGGTCTCGAGGGTCTTTCCTTCCGGGGTGAGCCATTTCCACACCAAGCTGTGCACCCTCTGGCACAAAGCCTTAGGTGTTTCACCTGGTTTGAGCTTAGTGGCTCTTAACATTCGCCTATATACCATAGGTGTTAAGCCTAACCTGTCGCATATGGCTTTCTTAAGCTCTTCATATTCTGTCGCTAGAGCAGCGGGCATGGCTTTGTAGGCCGCTAAGGCCTCTCCCGTTAGGGAGGTAGCAAGACTGACTGCCCATTGCTCACGTGGCCATCCTACATTAAGGGCTACCCTTTCAAAGGCTTCAATGAAGTCGTCGATATTGTCCTCTACAGTTACCTGTCCAAAAGACAAGACTCCACAGTTCTGTGGTCCTACCACACAGGAATGTTCTATCGGTGTCTTCTCCGTTGTTCTCTGGGTTGCCAGTAAGGCTTGTATCTGATCCATCATAAGCTTCTGCTGGGCTTGTAGGGCGGCAATGGCTTGCTCTTGATTCAGCTGGGCCAGTTCCCTTTGTTTTTCAAATTGTGAGCTCATCCAGCGAAGTACCTCTTGCGGATCCATTACCAGGTTTTCTCTGTAAAGCAAACAGAAAGACAAAACACCAAGTGCAGTACTACCACTATTATCAGTGCCTAGGGTTTTCTGCCCTCTGAGCTTTCTCAGCCCTCCTTCTCCAATGAATCCCGCACCGCCTGTGCCCAAGTACCTATTACCTGAGGCCGGTGTAGACTCGAGCTTTGAGAAGGGCTTTTTCCACCGGTTCTGGAATCTTCTGGTCAATCCCAGCCACGATACTCGGTCTGCTCCTCAGCCACCGCTCAGCTGTCTTCCAGACGTTTCCCGTTGTACAATCCAAGGAAAAATCCTCAAAACTACGCCATCTGTGACCCCACAGGTCCCGATAGGCCTTCGCCTAGGGCCCCGGGGTTATTGTCGCCTCCTATCTTGCAGAACAAAATAGTCTTCAGTCGAGTGTTAAGGCAAAACAAAGATAAGGGCTTTATTCCCCTTCCCTCCAGGATATCTTTTTGTACAACAAAACTTGGAAACAAAACAGTACTTCCAAAGAAAAATATGTTCTTTTTCTTTGTAGCTTACAGGTCTTCAGTGCAAGGATTCAACATCATCTGACATGCATAACGTACAGTCCATGGGAGCACATTCAGGAATATTGTTATTACTTTCCCACTGCATCAGCTCGCATTCACCTGGTGTTACACTTGGGTTTAAATCCTCATAGCTGTTTCTGTACAAGCCTCTCTCTGAGGATTCAGTTGGACTACAAGGGTACAGTTCTAAGCAAGTAGGTTTTGGAATACCTGTTACTGCAGTATGCCCTCTCTGGCTCTCCTCCTCTAACCTCCAACGGCTAGGAATTGTTTTATATCTTCCTGTAGTTAATTCATGCTCTGTGCACTGCTCTGGCCCTCTGGTACAAACAGACTTTTTAGCTTTCCCTTTGATAAAGCTTGGTTCCCACCAGGGGCGGCCCAAGGGGGGTGCGGGGCCATGTGCGGAGACTCGGTGCGGGGCCTCATTTGCATAAGTGGCCTTATTTGCATAACTATTTGCATAATGTTACCATACACTAACTTTCGACGGCCACATTCTTCTGAAGCCTTTCCCTTGCTGCTTCCTGTTCCAGGGCTACTCCCACTGCTTCCTGGATTCAGCAGGCTTCCCTCTCTGTGACATCTGCTTCCTGCACGGCTGCTGCTCGTACTGACCTCTGCTGGATGTACCCAGCAGCTTTTATCTCCCTCTCCACTACACGTTCCCTGTGCTTTCCTGGACAGGTGATAATAATCAGATCCTAAACTTCTTGCTGCGTCATGGCTTGGGTGTGATAATCTAATTCCACTGTTTCTTTGCTCCTTCTGAGCTGTGTGTGCTGGCTGGCTGTCTAACTGGTTTTAAGGTAAATTTCTCTTTTTCCTCTATTATCATAGGCTCTGTATAGGTTTCCATGTC